>CM024754.1:88130031-88730031 GCA_014218235.1 Colocasia esculenta | reverse complement strand
CTCTCTAGCTTTTTCCAACACGCCTTTGCAGGTTTTCGCGTTGAGGGGTTTACCCATTTTTGCCTGAGGTGTCCTTTCAGGTTTTCACCTCAGCGGGTTTTAAACTTTTTTACCCTTGATCCATCATGATGAAGTAGTAGGCCAAGTCCGTCGGAGCACCTCCTTTTTAAGCCCCTATTTATTTTATTTCTTCTTTTTTTTTTTGGTAGGGAATTAAAGGCTTCCCTGAGAGCCATGAGGTTTTGGATGCGATAAGGAATTAAAGGCTTCCTTGAGAGCCGTAGGATTTGAATTTGGATTTTAACTGGGTTGGCCGACCTTGACGGTGTGTTGGCTAGAAGCTTGGATTTATAGTCAGTAGGGAATTAAAGGCTTCCCTAAGAGCCATTAGAATTAGAATTGTGTATGGTAGGGAATTAAAGGCTTCCCTGAGAGCCGTGAGAATTTGGATTTGAATTTTGGCTGACTTGGCCGACCTTGATGGTGTGTTGGCCAAGTGTTTGGGTTTATGTGCGGTAGGGAATTCAAGGTTTCCCTGAGAGCCGTTGGAATTTGAATTTGTTTCTTGGTTGAGTTGGTTAACCTTGATGGTGTGTTGGCTAACAGCTTAGATTTATGGTCGGTAGGGAATTAAAGCTTCCCCGGGAGCCATGGATTGAGAATTGGGTTTATGTATGGTAGGGAATTAGAGGCTTCCCTGAGAGCCCTGGTTTTAGAGCTTGGATTTATGTATGGTGGGGAATTAGAGGCTTCCCTGAGGGCCGTGGTTTTAGAATTTTGGATTTATGTATGGTAGAGGATTAAAGGCTTTCCCGAGAGCCAATGGTTTTAGAGTTTGGAATTTCAAATGGTAGGGAATTAAAGGCTTCCCTAGGAGCCATGGATTGAGAATTTGGGTTTATGTATGGTAGGGAATTAGAGGCTTCCCTGAGAGCCGTAAATGTGTTTAGAGGATTGAGGCTCCTCTAGGGCTCGTGATTTGGCTTTTGACTGGTCTTAACGACTTATTAGTCAAAAGACATGAGTTTCGACCTTTGACTGGCCTTGACGGCTTGTTAGCCAAGAGATCTGAATTTTGAGCTTTTTGACTGGCCTTGACGGCTTGTTAGCCAAAGAAGTATGGGATTTGACTTTTGACTGGTCTTGACGGCTTGCTAGCCAAAAGACATGGATTTCGACCTTTGACTGGCCTTGACGGGTTGTTAGTCAAGAGGTCTGGATTTTGAGCTTTTTGACTGGCCTTGACAGCTTGTTAGCCAAAGAAGCTCGGGATTTGACTTTTGACTGGCCTTGACGGCTTGTTAGCCAAAAGACAGAGATTTCGACCTTTGACTGGCCTTGACGGCTTGTTAGCCAAGAGGTCTGGATTTTGAGCTTTTTGACTGGGCTTGACGGCTTGTTAGCCAAAGAAGCTCGGGATTTGACTTTCGACTGGCCTTGACGGCTTGTTAGCCAAAAGACATGAATTTCGACCTTTGACTGGCCTTAATGGCTTGTTAGCCAAGATGCCTGGATTTTAAACACTTTGACTGGCCTTGACGGCTTGTTAGCCAAAGAAGCCTGCAATTTGACTTTTGACTGGCATTGACAGCTTGTTAGCCAAAAGACATGAGTTTCGACCTTTGACTGGCCTTGACGGCTTGTTAGCTAAGAGGTCTGGATTTTAAGCTTTTGACTAGCCTGAATTTGACTTTTGACTGGCCTTGACGGCTTGTTAGCCAGAAGACATGGGTTTGTTTTTTTTTTTTTTCGGAATGAGAGTTTTCTTTTTTGTTTGGGTTCTCCTTCTCTCTCTTTCTTCGAGCAGAGTTCGAGTTTCCCACACTTCTTATAAGGGCGGAAAGACATAATCATCGTTGTCTCGGTCGTAGCTCCTGATCGTTCGAATGAACTTAGGGGTTATTTCGTCATTGACAACTCTTGTGTCTTTCCTTTTATAAGGAATACGGGGTAACTCAATCTCGCTCTAAGAAAGGTCGAGAGAGTACCCTCTTTTTTTTTGACATACCAATTGTGATGCCCTTTTTAGGTTTTCACCACAATTAGCCCCCTCTTACTTTTGCCTGCACGCCCTTTCAGGTTTTCATGCAGTGCGGTTTCCCATTTTTACCTGAGGCGCCCTCTCGGGTTTTCACCTCAGTTTGGTTTTAGGCTTTTTTGTCCTTGATCCATCTTAAAAGAGTGATGGATCAAGTCTGCCGGGACACCTCATTTTTAATCCCCTTTCCTTTTTTTTTTTATTCATTTGAAAGATCTTGCAGCGAGATCACTTCTATATCTTTAGTGTGTACCGAAGTCAGATCCACCTGTTGCATTGTGTAGACGTGCTCACACTCGGGAGTATGGTACAGTTTCATGTGTCTGCCATTTAAAGGCGGAAACATAACATTTCCTTTTTGGTTGACTACTGTGTAGGCGCCACCTTCAAACACTTTGTCGACCACAAATGGGCCAAGCCAATTGGTTATGAATTTGCTTTTGGGTCGAAAGGTTATGACGTCTTTTTGCTTGACCATGACAAGATCTCCCTTTTTAAAAGCTCTTTCTTTCACTAGCTTGTCAAAAGCGCGGGACATCCATGCTTGATAATTTTGAAGACGTTGGTATGCAACCAAACGTTTTTCTTCCAAATTTGACAACTCTTCAAGCCGTCTTTCAATTTCGCTCCCCTCGTCAGTAGGGAGCCCGTAGTGGAGAGCTACCCTATAAGATGAGAGCTCAATTTCAACAGGAATGACTGCTTCGGTCCCATAGACAAGGGAAAAGGGCGAGCATCCTATAGGAGTTTTGTAGACGATGCGATAGGCCCATAGAGCTTCATGCATCTTTTCGTCCCAATCTCGCTTTCGGCCATTTACCAATTTGACCATGAGCTTGCATAAAGTTTTGTTGAAGGCTTCGGCTAACCCGTTGGCTTGAGGGTAATAAACCGTTGATGTCCTCCACTCAATATGGAATTTTGCTATCAATTTGTATATTGTCTGATTTTTGAATAGAGTGCCATTATCAGATATGATTCGACTCGGAACACCAAATCAATATATGATGTGATGTCGGACAAAGTGAGCCACCGCTTCTCCGGTAGTTTCTTTCAAAGGTATGGCCTCAGCCCATTTTGAGAAATAATCTGTGGCAGCAAGTATGTATTTGTATCCCTTGGATGATGTGGGGAGAGGACCCACTATGTCCATTCCCCATTCAGCAAATGGCCATGTCGGCGTTGTTGGATGGAGTTTGCTTGGAGGTTTTCTTGGCACGGGCCCGTAGGCCTGGCATTGGGGATAGGTTCGAGCAAACCGCTCGCAATCTGCAAACATTGTTGGCCAATAGAAGCCTTTGCTTTTTATGTTGATTTTCATTTTTGAGTCAGATTGGTGGGCTCCATACAGTCCTATATGTACCTCCCGCATGACCATCTTGGCTTCTTTCGGAGATAGACATCTCAGTAGTACCGACTTGTCCTTTTCAGGTGTGAACTTATATAATGTGTCATTTATCAATTTGTAGGAAGCAGCTCTTCGTAGCAATTGCACTCGCTCCCCTCTTTTGTCTGGTAGCCAACCATTTTTGATCTTGATAATGGGAATACGCCAATCATCTTCTTCTTGACTTTCATTTTCCTCCAGTGCATTTGCCTCAAAGGTTGTCAAACCATCATGGCGATTCAGGGTGCTAGGAAGCAATCTTCTGTTTTTTATGGTAATTCCCAATTCACCTTCCGGGGGAAGTTTAAGGGCATATGCGAGCTTGGCCAATGCATCAGCCTACGAGTTTTGACTTCTTCTAACATGTTCTATTTTGAAGTGGTGGAACCTGTCGCTGAGTCTTGTAGCTGTCTCAAAGTAGGCTTTCAATTCTTCTTTTCAGACCTCAAAAATGCCCAACATTTGTCTGACGTCCAGCAATGAATCGCCAAATACTTCAATACATCTTATGCCCATTTCTAGGGCGATTTTCAAGCCAACTATGAGGGCTTCATATTCTGCTTCATTATTTGTGAGAGATTCCATTAGAGCACATGAGTAATGCAGTATCCCTTTTTCTGGGGTCACGAAGACAATTCCTGCCCCTGCCATATTTGTTGATGTGCCATCAACCTTGAGAGAAGCTCGTGCAACCCCATCAAAATATAATTGCCAATATTCAACTTGAGTTTTTGTGCTTCATAAGTTTCTTGAGCGGGGAGCACCCCTCGTCAATCATTCTGTATCAGGGGGAGTCTTCTGGCACTGGATGGGCTGCTAAGAACTCTGCCATACCCTGCCCTTTAATTATTTTTTGCGGCACATAGAAGATATCAAATTCCATGAGAAGTAATGCCCATTTTCCCAGCCTCCCTGACAGGACCGGTTGCTTGAGTAGGAATTTGAGAGGGTCACATCGAGAGATGAGTTGGACCTTATGTGCCAGCAAATAATGCCTTAGTTTCTTAACGGCAAAAACCAATGCCAAGCATAATTTTTCCATTGGTGCATACCGGTGTTCTGGCCCGACTAGCATCCGACTTAGATAATAGAGGGGTTGCTCTTTGCCCTCATTTTCCTAAGTAAGCAATGCCCCCAGTGAAGCATCCATGGCTGCAATGTATAGAATTAAAGGTTTCCCTTTAATGGGTGCCCCCAATACGGGCGGATTAAGGAGATACTCTTTGATTTTGTTCAAGGCATGGGGCTCCTTTCTTTGTCAATTTGTAGAAAGGTTGGCATCTTCCTGACAAGTTGGATATGAATCGTCTGATGTAAGCCAAACGACCTTGGAGGGAGCATAGCTCGGTAAGTGTCTTAGGAGGAGGCAATTCCCTAATGGCCTTGATCTTATCGGGGTCTATTTCAATGCCTTGATAACGAACAATGAATCCGAGAAACTTTCCGCTTGACACGCTAAAGGCACATTTCATGGGGTTCATTTTCAGCTTGTACTGGCGGAGCCTTTCGAAGACCCTGCTTAAGTCTTCTACATGATTTTCCTTTTTCTCTGTCTTGACAACCAAGTTGTCTACATAGCATTCGGCCAAGTTGTGGAGCATTTCATCAAATATCTTGGTCATAGCCCTTTGGTAGGTGGCGCCTGTATTTTTCAGGCCAAAAGACATTCTTTTGTAATTGAATATGCCTTTTGGTGATCGGAAGGCCGTGTGATTTTTATCTTTGTCGGCCATTCAAATTTGGTTATATCTTGGGCTTCCATCCATAAAGGACAAGATTTCATGCCCTGTGGTGACATCCACCATTGTTTCAGTTATCGGCAAAGGAAAGTCGTCCTTCGGGGATGCTTTGTTTAAATCTCGAAAGTCAATACAGACCCGAACTTGTCCATTTTTCTTCTTTACTAGCATTATATTGGCTAGCCATATTGGGTACATGCAGGCTTCGATGAAATCGACATCCAGAATCTTGTTGACTTCATCCACCACTTTCTTTTCCAGTTCTGGGTGCATCCTTCTTTGAGTTTGTTTCACAGGCCTGGCCTCTGGCAAAATGGCCAATTCATGTTCAGCCACAGACAGATCTAAACCTGGCATTTCTTTATAGGACCAAGCAAAGCAATCCTTGAACTTTGAGAGTAGTTGTTTATATGCTTGTTTGTCTTCATCATTTAACAATGCACTGATGAACACAGGACGATGATCGTCTAGTGCCCCCAGATTTATTTCCAAAAGTTCATCAACAGTGGCCTGCCCACCATCTTCTAGTTCTTGAGGCGCATGCTCCAAATCGACGAAGTCTTGTTCGTCATCTGTGCTAGCCATATATACTTCCCATTCTTGCTCTTGATAGAGAGAATTTTCATTTTCAATTTCCACGGGGGTCTGACTCTTTTGCTTTTCAATTTCCATTCTCATGTGGGCAGGGTTTATGCTGACCATGTTACGACATAGTGCGCTATAGGGCCTTCACGTGTCTCCCATTCGAGGCCTCTTCTGTCATTATGAGGAAATGGTGGTTGCCCCCTGACATTTGTAGGGTACCACAGTTCTTGAAAAATCTTACCCCTCAGACTACTCTGAGTCCGGGGAATATTTGTTTTTGGCACATGTCTACTCTGAGTCCGGGGATATCTTATTTTGTTTTTGGCACATGTCTTTAATGTACTGTGGCATATCTTCGAGTTCTCCAATTATTTCTGGGACCCAGACATAGTGTGTTCAGACCGAAGTCATCTTGTGGAGGTTGTTTGGGTGTCGGCTCTCCTTTATAGAACACTATCGGTCTACCATCTTTATGCCGAGCTACAAAGAACTTTATCGGCTCAACTGTATAGACTTCATGTCTAGTTGTCACTTTTATATGATCTTGTGGCAGCGGTATTCCGGCCCCTATCAACGGCTGATGGTATTAGTTTCTAACTTGACATTGGTCTTTCCAATTGGAGAGGTTTTCGATTTATATCTCCTGACTGCTAGATTTGCATGAGTGCTGCCACCCTCTCTTGTTGACTCTTATTTTGCCACTGCTTTTCGGGGAAGCCCCTGCAATTTTTTGCCTTTGTCTTGTTTCTTAGGGGGATCAGTTGCCCCTCAAAGTATAGCCTAGCATCAGCCAGGTGGCATTCATACACTTTAATGGTTCTAGGTCTGCAAAGACCCGATGTTGCTCACCTCCTTTTGTGTATTTTAGGCATTGATGGAGAGTGGATGGCACCACCAAGTTTTTATGTAGCCATGGTCGCCCCAAAAGAGCTTTAAAGGAAGTATTAGTGTCAACCACATAGAATACAACCTTTGTCACAAAATCGCCTAGGGCTAGGTCCACATCCACGCGCTCTAGGGCTTCTTCAGAGTCCTGATTGAATCTAACTATCTTGACTCCTTCCACCTTTATGTAAATAAGGGGTAAGGAATAGATTGTGAAATGTTTTTAGTGGGATAATGTTCACTGCGGAACCAACATCGACCAGAATGCGGTCTAATTCTCTTCCATTTATCTGCCCCCTCATGTACAAAGGCCTATTGTGACAGGGAGAGGGTAGCAGCATATCATCTTCTGTGAAGGTCACATAAGCCGTTAATGCTTCATATATATCTTCTTTCATCTCGGCCACATGGGCCTCATAGGTTTCCGGCTCTTGCAAGGCTGCAATGAACGCTTCACGCAATTCTTTGCTTAATGCTAAGGCATCCCAAATACTAAGGTTGGTCGGGAACCTTTTCAATGCTTGAAGCACTTTTCGATTAGCTCTATCTTTGGCTTTTTCGAAGGGGGGCATTATTCCCGCCACACCCTAGGATGCTTGTGGTGGAGGGGGAATTGAGACGTCGCCACCTATCCCCTCTTCTCGTTCTTTTTCTAGAGAGAGTTTCTCAGTTACGAGAGGTATCAGTTCTTCTACCCTCTCTTTGATTGGTGCTTGAGAGGGTCCTTCATTCATCGCCACTGCGAGCATCGATCTATTTGCTTCAACAGCTGGTTCTTCCTCCTCCTCATCGGATGGGGGGAAGACATACTCATCGCCTCTTGTTTGAGGTGTAGGGACAGGCCCTGGGTTTTCCCCTCTAAAGTATATGACCTTCTGGGTGGCTTATTTCTTTGAAAAGTTTGAATGGCTTTCTAGCTTCAGGGGGTACACAGCGGATCCCTGATTTGGATTGTTCCCCTGCTTGAGAGGTAAACACATAGGTCATATTGCATGAGAATGTCTGCACTTTGTCGATTAAGTCTTCAACGGTGCAGTTGGTTCCCCAGAACATTTCAGTTTCACTGACAGAGGAAAGGACATCCTCATCTTTTTGCATACACTCTCGCAGCTCCATAAGCCATTTCTTCAAGCGCACTTCACGCTCTAGTTCTTCCCATGGCATGTATTTTTCCAGGGGGTTGCCTTGGTTGGCGACATTTGTTGATATCCTTCGAGTTCATCAATCAACCCCTAGGAGCCTTTTGAGAGGGCCATTGACTTCATTTGCTGTGGAAGTCTCACAGACTGTAGCTTCCCTTTTCATTTTCCTTTTCTCGTTCTTCTTTTGATTCTTGATTCTCTTCCTCAAGATTGCCAATTCTTACAGAGTCTTTTCTTTTGCTATCTCCTTGGGTGGGGCGACGCCACCGTGATATAATTTCCTGGATTGTTGCTTTCTTTGAGGTTTCTTAGGAGCTGACCTCTTGCTTGTATTCACCTGGGTCCAGCCTGCTTCCTCCTGCTGGTTGTGAAATGTTGCATTAATGGCCTTTTCTACCATATCATTCGGGAGCTGTTGATATGCGGCAAATCCAAGGAGCTTTGTCGGCTGCTCAACTTGTGCCACTTCTGTTTGAATTGTAGCATGGATTACATTCGTTGTGAATGCGAGCTTTGGTTGTTGATGTGGATTTACCAAGTGCTCAGCCATGTCCATGATTCATGCTTGAATTAGTTTCTCTGCCCGATTTTTGAACAGGTAACAAGTTTTCAAAGTATGGCCCAGCATACGATGGTACGCGCAATAATTGGGCTTGTCCACCATTGTTGCTTCTTCTGGTCGCTTAGGCTCCGGGAGAGTAATTAGATTCTCTTGGAGACATATGTCCAACAGTTCTCTGGTGTGCTCCCTAGTAAATGAATAAGGAGCACTGAGCCTCTCAGCCAACGAAAGTGTTTATCTTTTTTCATTTTCGTAGTATTTGAAGGAGCAGATGCCTCACCCTTGCCCCCTTTTCTGCCAAGAGCTGACGAGAAGTCTACAACATTCACTTCTCGCGATCCCGAGCCTTTATCTTTTGGCTGTTTGCCTTTTCCAAACACTGTGGTTGGATTTTCTGCAAAGAAGATTTCAATCTCCGCCACCATGTTATTGAGGTGTTCAAATGTCTGGATATTAGCCCCTAAGAGCTTTTCCTTGATTTCTAACTTTAGACTTCTTTTGCATAGTTTCACCGCATCTTTATGTGCCGGTGGTTGTTCACATGTCATGCTCATATCATGCCATCTTTTAATGAAGTCTAAAGCAGACTCATTTTTGTTTTGCTTTAGAGATATGAGCTTTGCTAGGGTGACTCTTCTTTCTGTCACTCGGAAGCGTTCGAAGAATTTTCTTTGTATGTCTTCCTAACCAACTATTGAGTTGGGCTTCAGTCGGGCATACCACTGAAAGGCTGGCCAAGTAAGGGATGTTGAAAAATACCTTAAGAGGTATGACTCTTCAGTTGCCAATTCTCCCATGATGCTCATATAATGAGCTATATGTTCATGAGGTGATCCATCCCCATTGAATTTTGAGAATTAAGGACTTTTGAGTGTTCTGCTGGGTGCTTTTTAAAGAGATAGTGTACAGGGTATGGTATCCTATACAGGTCATAGGTGGCAGACCCCTCGTTCTGCTCAGCCATCTTTGCTTCAATTATTTGTTCAATCATGGCCCTCTGAGAGACCATTGTTCCTTCCAATGAAGTATTTAATTGTTGTGCATCATGCCTTTGTTCTGTAACATGCATCTCTTGAGTTTCCTCATGGCTTGAATTTGGATTCTCAATTGGTTGCCTAAACGTGAATTCTGCACGGGGTGTACTTGGTAGTACGTTCCCAGGCTGGGGTGCCACTGTAGGCAATGCTGGCTGGCTTGTTTGTTGAAGTTGCTGAGGCTGCAGTATCTATTGTGCCGGCTGCGGATGCTGTAGTGGTGGTGATGGTTGTGGTGGCGGTGGCGTCGCCATTCCCAATTGTTGCATAAGGCTTTCTAACATAGCCTTTAGCTTCTGATTTTCTTGTATTACCATTTCTAAATTTGGCAATGAGGGTACCCTGATATTAGGGTTTTCAGTAGATCGACTCTGATCCAGAGGGTGATTTGATGTGGTGGCAATGTCAGCAGCCCCCATGCCTCCTTCGTTCTGAGGTGGTAAGTCCACCTCCACATTTACCCGGTCAAGCCAGGCTCGAGCTTGCTCTCTTCTACGACTAGATATCGTGGGATGTTGCTCCATATTTGAGGTTTCTGCCTGGTTAGCTATTGCAGACAAATTGATGTTAGAGGCATAACATGTGTATATCCGCATGCCTTCTTCAGTGATCTGTACTATTCTTCTCTTCTTCTGCCTAGGGTGTACAGTGGCACCCAGGCGTTGGAAAACTAATTTTCTAGGGATATTATCATCCCCCTTGTGTCCTTCAGACTTGAAATTTTGCCCTGTCTCCGGGCTTGCTTGTCTTCTTTCTTGATATACTCATTTCCTTTTAGATCCTCTTTGCAGATCAACCGGTAAAGAAGGGGTGAATTCTTTGGTTCGAGACTCTTGGGAAGACTCCCTCTGTCTCTCTGGGACACTTCTGTTTTTGAAAGTTTGCCACTTTGCTGGGTCTTGCTTCATGACTGCCCTTGCATTCTTCCGCCCTATTAGAGACTCCAGGGTCCTTGTCTTTCGAAGTTCTTAGGCCTCTTCTTTGGTGACCCACACCCGTTTAACACGAGGCGGGCTGTATATTTCATTCTTTCCAACATTGGCTTTGTATTTCTTGAAGCCAATCTTGTCAAATTTGTGGTTCTTGGTTTCAGCTTTCCTCTATTGCTTCTTCATATTTTTCACCTTGAAACTTGGCTTGTCCTGCCGCACTTTAGGCAGTATGCCAAAACTGTTCTTTACCGGTACAGTAGCTACATGCCGCTCCGGTATCATTAGGGTCTCACTCCCATCCAGGCGGATCCGGAGATCGCCAACTCGGAGAGTCTTGCTAGAACCTGAAATGCCACGTGTTGTGGGCTTCTTGCTAGACTTGCGCCTTTTATTCTTCCCAGTAGTTGAAGTGTCGGTGAAGTTGATAGCATAGGTTGTGAACATCTGTATCAAGTTAGCCTCTTGAGCTTGAGGCTCTTCTTTTGCTTGTTTTGCTTCGTGGGCCTTGGCAGCAATAGGTAGTACGGCCGGTATCATGCCCAGGAAGTATGGAGACTCCACCACCGTAGGAAAATCTCCAAACCTGGTTGGTGTAATGAGGTAGCCGTTTCTTATGTGGTCCTGGACCACGAGTGGGCCGAAGAACACGCCCGGAGTATGAGCAGTAGCTGCCATTGTAGAGTTATGACTTGCACAAAAATCATAATGTGAGTACATCTTATTGTTAGGGTGTTGTCTGATGGAGAGATGAAGGGAAGGGAGGTCCCTAGTGGAGTCGCCATCTCTGTGAGAACCATTTTTTAAAAAACTTTTAAAATTTTTGATTTATTTGACTTTTATTTATTTACATGGACATGATCTTATTTAGTTCGTTTGACCTCTCCCACTAACTTCGGTTAGTGTTAATTATATCAGCACAAAGACTGAACACCCTTGATTAACCATCAAACAACCCCCTTTGAAATAGAAGAGTGTAACTCACAATTGAACAAAATGAATTGTACATAAAAGAAAATAAAATTGCAAATATACAATCTATTTTTTTGGAATTTTCTGATATTTATTTCATTTTTTTTATTTTTAAATTATTTTCTCATTTTTGGGTATTTTTAAAATCATCGATTTCATTTATTTAATTATTTTCGTCATTTATTATTTAAATTATGATTATGTGGATTAATTTAATGTTTTCATTTATTTATTTGATTTAAAGGAGATTAACTTAAGGTGGATCAAAAATGACACGAAACATAACTTGTTTGTTATTTCTAAGTTATGGTAAATTAAATAACAATGTTTGTAAATATTTTACTAAGGTTTGTCTAAAAATTGGTTGATTTTGATTAAGAAATTAAGTGGCGAAGAGTATGAAATAAACGTGACACTACATGCAATTATTCATATAATGTATGGTTAAATGAGTGAGATTAGCCCAATAGGCCCATTAAACATCACATGTAAAGATATACCACAGGCCGGCCCATTAACCATCATTAGGCCCATTAAGCATTAAGCATCATGGTCATTTAATACATCATAGCATGGAAGATACAAGTCCGGCCTAAGAAGCAATTTGTGACCCAATAAGAAATTTGACCCAATAAGGGAAGCCCAATGGACCTTGCTTAAGACTTGAGAAAATTAAAATTGTGCCTTGCACAATATTCTTTAGAGCTGCCTTGCAGACCCTTCTCCTAGACCGCCTTGCAGTCTTTCTCAGAGCCTTACTCTGTGTTCAAAACTCCAAAAATCCTCCCCTCTCCCTTGGGCCGCCCTCTTGCTTTTATAGGGAGTGGGGGGAGACCCCGTCCCGGTCATTTGAAGACTTGTCTCGGTCATTTACACCGTCTTGGTCATTTGCATTGTCCCGGTCATTTACACCGTCTCGGTCATTTGCACATGGCTTTTTTTGCATATTCCCCCTTATTTCCTTTTTTCTTTTTACCTCTCTTTCTTTTCTTTTTGCGTTTATGCCCTTTAGGGCATCGGGAGAGAGGGCGAGAGTGCGAGAGGGAGATGGCGGGGAGGGAGGAGGCGCACGGCCTCCTCCTCCTCTCCTCTTCGCTTAGCCGGCAGCGGCGGGGGAAGCGAGGCGCGGCGGCGGTTGAAGCCCGCAACGGCGGCAGCAGCTTCCTCCTGCGATGGCGATCAGCAGGGTGGCAGAGCACGGCGGCGGCAACGTCTCCTTCTTCCTGTCGCAGGGGCGGAGACGATGCCTTAGGAAGGAGGGGGCGACGGTGGTGCCCTGTGACGGGCAGAGCAGCAGCAGTGGCGGTGAGCAGAGGCAGCTGCGGTGGTGAGGGGTGAGCATGGCAGCAGCTGCAGTGCTTAGGGGAGGCGGCGGCTTACTGCGCAAGGCGACAGTGGCTGCGCCAAACTGCATCGGCAGAGGTAAGGTCCCCTCCTTTTTTTATTTTCTTCTTCTTTTCTCTTGGGCAAAAACCGGCACAACAGCTGTTTGATGGAAGATGGTTGATAGAGCCATTTTTTATGTATTGTTTCAGTGCGGATTAAGCACTATTTAGTTTAGTCCAAGGGTGCTCTAGTCATATATTATTTAGAGTCATAATAGGGCAAATATGTAGGAATTTAGTCTAGAGATGTTTAGTTTTATCTTATTCAAGGAGTCATGATTGGATTAGTTGAGTCATGATTGAATGTGATTAAAACTGTCAATGAAGTCAAAAAATTGAAATTTGAATATCTTCATCTCTTCTTATGCATCCTGTCAAGGTATGTAGACAAGAATGGACGGAGTATGGTCAACATTCTGGAGGCTGAGATTTTCTCATATGGCCCACTGTAGTCACAGCTTTTATGTGTACGGAACAATTCATAGGGTCCTGGAACTTTTCACTAAAAAAATGGTAATTACCAGGTCTCGTTTGTATTTCTCTTCTTTTATGCTTAATTTGATGATATTTTTCCTTTTCAGATGGTGAGAACCTGGGCAATAACCATGGACACTGTGTTCTGAGGGTAACAAATTTGTTTGCTAAACTGAGTCTTCTCTTGAAGATTGATCCCATCGACTGTCAGAGCACTCTTGGGGTGAGCAACAATACAATTGAAAACTATGCCAATGTCTTTCACCACTGCTGCTCAGACTTCAGAGAAAATGTGGAAGATGTGGATGTATGGATGAATGATCTCAGAAAAGTAAGCAGCGATAACCTTGTTTTCCTTTGGGGTTTTGGCAATTTGGACTCATCTGGAGCATTAAAAGAGAGACTTTATGGTACACATGACACATTGTCTGAAGACTTTGAGTTAAGTATGCTTGACAAGAGCTGTGCTGTTGTAGTTTTCTGGAAGGCAAATTTGGCTCAAACATTACTCCAAGATGTTGGATCAGGAAATATCCATTCTGGAGCTCTGTCGGACATGATCTCCGATGGGCTAAGAGTTGCAGGATATGAGGCCTACAAGAGGGTTTGCGGAATGGGTCTTTGGGAGATGGACTTGGCAGATGCCTTCGATAAGTTCTTGTTTGAGAGCACTGATGATCCTTCTGTAAATGTCAGAGAGGAAAGTTCAGTAGTATACTGGAAAAGTGAATCAATGATCCATCTGAATGAACTGTAGGCATGTGAGACTCGAGTTTAAAAGATTACAAAAGATAATGCCTCAATTGAAGTCCCGGGGTAAATCAGATGCCAAGGTACTCTCTGTAGTTCTGATTTTGAGCATGTGATTATTTCTCCAGGTTAGATCCCACATTCAACTTTTGTGCTGTCACTGTCGGTTCTTTTTCTCTCCCTTTTTTAGTCTCTCTATGAACCATAACAGACCAACCCTACATGCAGCTTGTGTACTTTCCGTCTCTTTTTATTAGCATCAAATTTTCATTTGATAGAACTTAGGGTTTGTTTTCCTTGTGCAGACGTTAACCATTTCATGTGGAACGCAGGTCCTAATGCTGAGGGTTGTTAACACGAAGTGGATACACTTTGTGCTATATTAAGCCCTTTGACCGTTCTCATTGCTGATTGTCCATGTTGGCATATGGCAAATTTGTAGTTTCGTTGCTCTGTCTTGAGAACTGGCGCTATTCAGATGGATTAGAGTTTGATTGGCGGAGAAGAATGAAGCAGGGAAAATAACGAAAATGCACTGCGGCAACTCCATCTGATCTTGGAGGAGACTTAAAACTACGTGAGTTGCTGCAGCGTGTCTTGTCACAAAAGGAGAAGCCAAACCAGTTGCAGGTCTACATATCGCATCTTTGTGGCTTTTGTTGAAATTTTTGATTGACCGTTTCCGACAGGAGACCAAGCTCTTGCTCTTTAATGCTCGAGGGGATCTCATGAGCTTCATGGGGGAGGTCCACTGGTGGAGCGGGTTCGCTCTTTCCCTCTGGGAATGGGTGCGCTCACCTTGTTGCGTCAAACAAGCTAACCTAAATTTACTGTTAAAAAATTGTATTAATAGGTGAATGTTATTCTTATTTCTTCTTTTTGTTTTCAAATTTTCATTCAAGCTCTTTCAGGCCACTCCTCTTCCCGAGGGCAAAAGAGTCATTCAGGCAGTCTACACCTTTTAGGCCGCTTTGGACTAACTTTTTTCGGTTCCTTCCTCGATAACCCAAGCTCGAAGAAGGAAGAGATAAGAGGGCGGCTGGTTAAGGGGGATATGAAGAGGGTTAAATGTTAACTTAATTTGAAAATTCAGTTAAGCTAACTAAGGGATTTTCTGGTTAGGGTGGGGTATGAAGGGGTTAAAAAGAGGGTTAGGCTACCCAAGGGAAAATGCTTGGGTCGTGCTACCCACTTTAACTAGGAGGAAAAGGAAGCAGGCTATTTTATACTCAAAAGTAAGATTTTTTTTTTGCATATAAACCATTCTTAGAATCAAAATTACAAAAATATCATGCCTATTGTTGCATTGTTATATATATCTTTAATTTCAAAAAATTTCAAATGTTAACCATACATTGGAAATGACTTAATTGTCTTGAGGATAAATATGATTCTGTCGCCTGCTCCTCAGTTAAAACCAACTCTAGCTCCTCTCCCATCTTAGATTCTAGTGCCTCCAACCTATTGTAGCGCCTTGCAGCTACGATTGTCATTGCCCTCGCCACCGACTTGAACACCCTCAACTCCATGTAGGTGAAGGTGGTGTCGGAGGCGATGATAGTGTCGCCATCCCTGTTGGGCAGTAGCAGAAGTGCTATATGTTGTATCTTCACCTTGGCCCTGTCTACCATGATCTTGCGAGATCGAGGTAGTAGTAGACGAAGAAGGGGGAGTTGGCGGTGGCAGTGGGGTTCTTGAGGGAGTGAAGGAGAGGTTGTTCTCGGAGGATTTTGGGTAGCCTTCTAGTATGACGTCGCCCATGGTGCCTTGCTGGTCATCGTAGATGCGGGAGATGAGGTAGTAGGAGAAGCGGTAGAGGCCTAGTTGTGAGGGTAGAGACACCAGGCCCTTGCCAAAGTCGACACTCTCGTGGGGGGCTGGTGCTTAGAGGAGATGGAGCACCCCACAACGAAGCCTAGCAGTAGCAGCAGGTGGGCAGCAGCAGTAGGAGTATCAGCCCCCGCCACAGCAGTACACGGATTGGTTTCCTTTGGTTGAGCAGTTCTTCAGGACCCTGTACCAGGGAGCATGGCAGCCTGGGCAGGCAGCAGTGGGAGGTCAGCCTCCAGTACCCCCCCAGCGGTACCGGAGCAGCAGACAAATCCAGAAATGGAGCAGCCAGCAGTTCGGCAGGCATCAGGTACTGGGAGTACCCGGGCCGGTCAGAGGAGGACGGCTGTCACTGAGGACAAGACCGCCCTCTTGGAGAGGTTCTTGCATCTCTGGCCACCGATGTTCTTCAGTGAGTATGATCCAGATAAGGCAGAGAGTGGGACGCACAAGTTGGAGCGCACGTTCGAGACTATGGAGTGCGCCGAGGAGGACCATGTTAGACTGGCAATGTATCAGCTCAAGGGGCCAGCCCATGAGTGGTGGAGAGTTCAGCGGCAGACCCACTTCCCAGGGCAGCGTTTGGATCAGATCACTTGGTAGAGGTTTTTGGGGGTCTTTCACGGCGAGTACTTCCCCGATTATGCTCGACGTGAGAGACGAGATCAGTTCCACGAGTTGGTTCAGGGTGATCTCACTATTACTCAGTACCACCAGAGGTTCGTCCGGTTGTTGTGGCATGTTCCTCATGTTGTCAACAGTGAGTAGGCTTGTGCAGAGAGGTTCATTGTAGGACTGAGGCCAGACTTGAGGTGGGGTGTGACTGCTCACATGTGTGCCACCTTGGGAGATGCCGTGGCGAAGGCCACCGCCTTGGAGAGAGAGACCTGGCAGCCCCAGCAGTAGCAGCAAAGGGAGGAGCCTCTTCCAAGTCCTCACCGTAACAGCGTCTTGCAGGTAGTCGCGGTAGCGCGAATTCTTCTTCTTTGGGCTCGGGCAGTTCAGGCAGTTCTGGGATTCGCTCGAAGTTCAGGCAGTTGTCTACTCGCGGGGGTGGACGGAGCTGACAGCAGAAGCCCCAGTCGAGGTTTACGGAGCAGTCAGTCCAGCAGGGCAGACATGAGGCAGTCTGCTACACTTGTGGTTTGCCAGGCCACTTCAGGAGGGATTGCCCGATGAGGCAAGTCCAGCAGCCGTAGCAGCCAGTGCAGTACGTGCAGCAGCTACTGCAGTACCAATTCCCTCCTTAGCAGTAGGCACCTCATCAGCAGTAGCAGGGGCAATACCATTTGCAGCCTCAGCAGTTTCAGCAGCATCAACAACCTCAGCAGTTCCAGTCGTACCAGCAGCAGCAGTAGTTTCCCCAGCACCAGCAGGCGCCGCAGCCCCAGCAGGTGCCGCAGCGTGGGCGTGGACGTGGTCGTGTGATGGCTCTTAGCATGGAGCAGGTCGAAGCGTTGAACCTGGTTATAGGTACCTTGCCTATCCTTGGTAGAGCTGCTCGTGTTTTGCTTGACCCCGGTGCTTCTCTTTGTTTTGCTTCCGAGAAAATTTACGAGTCTCTGATTTGTCACACGCCTGAGAGGCAGTGTGATGTGATGGTCGATCTCCCGTCTGGTGATTACATGCGTTCTTTCGGTTATCTGGAGGGCATCACAGTTGAGGTTCAGGGACACCAGTTTCCGGCCAGGTTGTATGCGTTGCAGCTTCGTGACTTTGACGTCATCCTGGGCATGGACTGGTTGGAGGCTCACTCAACTGTGGTTGATTGTCAGCGGAAGACCGTTTGATTTGGGATACCTGGAGCGCTTGTTCTCTGCTTCCTGTTGCCCAGTTGATGAGCCCAGAGGGGGGGGTGAATGGGTCTTTTAAAAAATAATTGATTAGTACCTATAAATCAAAAACATTCACACAACAACGTTCTTCGATAGAGGTTAGTAGCTGTTAGTTCGAAAGGCAATCACACAAGGAAAACAATCACACAACACAAGAATTATCCTGGTTCGGACTTCCTCTCCTTAGAAGTCCTACGTCTAGTCCCTGAGCAACAACTCATGATTCCACTAACTAGGGTACAGTCCCCCTATGGACACAACAAACACCTAGCTCAGCTGGTCTTCCTTCACACGAAGGGAAGTATACCACCCTGGATACCCCACCAGGTCTTCCTTCACACCGAAGGGAATACTACACCCTGACTTCCACCAGGTCTTCCTTCACACCAAAGGGAAATACAATACAAACGGAATAAAAAGAATTTCAGCCCCTAGATCAAGCTTCACCAAGCTAAGATCTGAAGCAAGTAGTACTGAGAGCAGAAGAAATAAACAAGAGGCTCTCTCAGGACTGCACAAGCTCTCTCAAGATTTTCACTACAGCAAGGAGAGCAAAGAGCGAAAGCAAAGTGGAATGAGGTTCTTGGCTCTGGAAATCTTTTCGAAGAAGGCTTTAAACCAGGTTTTTCAATCTATCGTTGTATATATCTTCTTCTAATCTTCTGTCTTGTATTTATATATCCATTTTGAAATATATCCGTTGAAGTGTCCGTTGTCTCTCTCTTAAGTAGGCGTTAGACTGAATGATGCTTGGAAGCTTCCAGTCAACAGCCTTTTGATCACTTGTGCACGCAAAGAGATGATATCTTCTGAGATATCCTTTGGCTTCTAATTTGTCCAACGTTGTATGTCAGAATGTCTTCAGGACCCTGCACATAATAAATGCTAGAACAGTAGACAGCTAGGCTGTCTCTTGGTGTTAGTAAATGTTGACGTGAGTATTCACCAAAATAGTAATGCCAAATAGTTGAATCTAAAAGATGTATATATAGTAAGCACGATAATGGACGATATCGTCTGCATGCATGCAGAGGTATGTTCAGATCTCATAAATGCAGGAGTGTCAGAGAGATATATACGTGGACTTTGACTAGTCAACGCTTCTTAGAGAACGAGAGTATCAAGTCGATGTAAGATATGAAATCGTTATCAAGTCAGTTTGACCAAGTCGTTATGAATCATAGCAAATTGTTACATTTACTGAAGGATTCAATGTGACTAATTATCAAATCGTTACACAAAGTAAATCGTTGTGTTCAATGAAGAAATCATTGTAAAACCCATAACAAATCGTTACAGAACGCAAGTCGTTGTGTTCACTGAAGAAATCGTTATGAGTTCAGAAAAATCGTTATGAAAAGTAAATCGTTACGAGTTCTGAAGAAATCGTTACGAGTTCTGAAGAAATCGTTATGAAAAGCAAATCGTTACGAGTTCTGAAGAAATCGTTACGATGACTTATAAATCGTTATGAAAAGCAAATCGTTACGAGTTCTGAAGAAATCGTTACGATGACTTATGAAATCGTTATGAAAGGCAAATCGTTACGAGTTCTGAAGAAATCGTTACGATGACTTATGAAATCGTTATGAAAAGTAAATCGTTATGAGTTCTGAAGAAATCATTATGATTACTTAAGAAATCGTTACAGCAAGCAAGTCTTTGCGAGTTCTAAAGAAATCGTTATGATTACTTAAGAAATCGTTACGGCGAGCAAGTCGTTGCGAGTTCTAAAGAAATCGTTATGATTACTTATAGAATCGTTGCGACAGGCAAGTCGTTACAAGTTCTAAAAAAATCGTTACGATGACTTATAGAATTGTTACAACATCGATTTGTGTGAAACAACATGACTTTCCAGTCTTACAAGGAAATCGTTAAAACACTTATAAAATCATTGTGACTTTCAACAGAAGTCGATGTGGACTTAGAGAAATGCACTTACCTGGCTTATTGACAGAAGTATTTAGTACTTACCATATGTGCTTGATTTTCCTTGTTTATTTCCTGTGCTTAAGACTTATAGAATGCATGTTAGAAGACTTTGATATTGTTTTGTTAATCACCAAAATAAATATGTAATTAATTATAATTACATGGGGATGATCTGATCATCAATCTCCCTCTTTTGGTGATGACAAAACTCAACAATAAGTATGTAAAAAAAATGCATATAGTATGTTTCAGACATAAGTATTTCTCCCCTTTTTTGTCATTAAGCAAAAGGGTAATCTGAGACAAAGAAAAGATAAGAAATATATGAAGACAAGAGAAGTGAATTTTTTTATTGATCTTGAGGTCGAAGAGAGGGATCAAGATAGAAGGCAGGAGACAACAAGGAGGCAAACTGTCGGATGACAGGAAATGCCAATCTTTCCTGCTCTTCAAAATGAGCTTGAAAAGCTCCAATCTCAATTTTATAGGAGGGTCCCATAGTGGGAGCCATCCTCTTGAGATGAAGTTTCCATTGCTCAGAAATAAAGTCCCCATATTTATCCAATCCTAAGGCTAGTTTGAAAGAGGAGAAGGACCCAAAGCTGGCAAAGAGAAGAAACTTGTCCATCTTGATAGGATAGAAGATCTGATGAGACCGAAGCTCCTTCTGCAAATCATGAAATATCTTGAATCTCTCAGTCCAGATTGCGAATGTATTCCTGATGAGGTGACGAGAATTTGCGTCCAGAAAGTCACCAGGGGTCAGAGGAGGTAGATTTGCTCGGGCCTGGGAGTCATTCAGATCAGAAAGCTGCTGAGCAGACAACAGATAGTGCTTGAGCCACTCATCAGAGGTTAGCCTTTCACATTCTGAGAGAATGGGAGCAAGGATATCAGCTGAAATCTGCCCCTCAAGATAGTGTTTGAACACAAATCTTTGGAAAGAAAGATCACGGCCTTCATATACATGCAACCTGGCCATGACTCTAGTAGCTCTCTCAAAGACAAGTGTACCAACCGATGAATCCATGATCAAGGAATGGAGAGGTGGAAGGAACACAATGTCTGGGAACTTCAAGGTAGCAAAGTCCACCTGAAGAGGTTCACAATGAGTCGACCGCAGAGCTGCGATAGCTGCACGAAATTGCCCCAACTGAGGTTCATCCAAGCTGTTTACATAGCAGTAATTGCAGAACATCTGATAATGCCTGATGAACTTAATTTCTTTCTGAATGAAGGGTCCAAACAGGTTCTTGAGATGGATCTGGAACCATTCATACAGAGGGAGAGGGGCGACCCTGGGAGGATATCTAGCAGCTTGTACTGTTCGAAATTGGGAGTACAAAGCACTGTTGGTCCGAGCCCACTGCTCTTCAGTTTTGGCTTCAGTCATAGAAAAAATTTTGGACTGTTGAGCCTTTGAAAGAGAAGTGTAAGGGAAAATGGTAGTAAGATGGTTGGAAAGATTTTGGAAAGGTAAACAAAAAATATGAGCAAAAATCACCTTTTGAAGATATTCCTCATAAAGGGGTTTGTGCTTATTTGCTATGGCTAGGGAAAACCACAGTGGTGGATAGCAAGGATCGGAGGAGACAGGAAGGGTGGAAGTAAGTCTCATTCTTTTGGAGACAGAGCTGGAAATACCAGTCCTGTGAGAGTGAGTTCTAGTGGCTAGGACAGATTTGAGAATTGCTTCTTCAAATTCATCCTTGATGCCATGGATCTCACTTTGGGTGAGTTGGGCACCTTCAGGAATGAGAGTGATGAAAGATGGAGGTGCTGGTGGATGAATCAAAGAGTCAGGAGTGATGGTGGGAAGATCACTTGGTCCTGAGGAGGAGGGACCAGATGAGGAAGCTCCAGCTAAAGAAGATCCGGGAAGAACTTCAACAGAGGAGGAAGGTAAAGGAGTGGTGGAAGAAGTGAAAGGAGTGGGACAGGAGATTTGTCGAGAACGTGGCCTTTTGGGAATAGGGGGTGCTGGAGGAGCTGTGGATGAGGTGGGTGGAGAAGGAGGGGCTGGAGTAGGAAGAGTGGAAGGCTCGGGAACTACAGCCTATGCCTCTCCAACTGTTGCCGAAATCTCCAGGGATGACAGACCCTCAGCCTGTTCTGCTGGCCCTTGATCCTCAGAGGGTACTTCATCTGCCACTGAAACAGCCACATGAGGCTCCTCTTCAAGATTCTGCCCTGATGGCCTTTCATCCACAGTAGGCTGTACTGAAGCTTCTGCATTGAGAGATGGCCCTGATGGCCCTGCATTCTCATCAGATGGTCCGGGTACTTCGGCTTGCTGCTGAGTCTGAACTTGGACTAGCACACTGCCCTCTTCTGCGATTGTTGGCCCTGATGGCCTGAGAACAGCTTCTGAAACACTCTGAGTGCTAGAAGGTGGAGAACTTACTGCCTTCAGAATCTCAGAAAGTGTTGCCTTCATGCTGCGCATTTCCTTATTAAGCCATTTCAGAGAATTTTTTACTTGTGACATATCATTGGAAATAGATTCCTGGCGAACAATGATAGAACTTACATTTGATTGGACTGAGGATAAGAGTTCATTTTGTGCTTCCAATCTTTTTAGAATAGGCTTCAATTTCAGCTTCTCTGATGTCCTTCGCCTTCTGTGAGCAATCCTCTTGCCTCTCCTATCAACAGAATCCTGATGAGCTGTGGTCTGTTCTTCATGAACAGGGGTATCTGTTGTATGCACCCCTTGAGATGCAGTGAGGTCCTCAGTCTCTTGCTCCCCCTGAATGGGAGCATCTTCCATGATCCTGTCTTGCTCCCCCGGAATGGGAGCATCTCCAAAAACAGTATCTCCTGGAGCAGCTGATTGCTCCTCTTCTTCAATGTGGCCTGATGCCACAACTTCTTCAACTGACACTTCATGAGCCTCTGGACTGACTGGAGTGGTATGGATAGAATCCAGCACCTCTCTAAGGATAGAGGCTACACTGGAAGTGGGCAAAGGTGTTGCTGCACCTTCCACTGGTTCTTCTACTTGAGCTACTGAAGGTTGTGATTCTGCTGGCACTGCTGCTGCCAATTCAGATGTTGCTGCACGTTCTGATGGTTCAACATTTGCTACTGATGCCGCTCCTGCTGGCTCTGTTGAGGCTTCTGGCACATCTTCTTGTATTTCTGGGACATCTTCTATAATGGCCTCTCCTTCTGCCACAGAGGTCTTAGACCAAATTCCATTTACCAATGAAAAACCACTCTTTCTCAGGTTCCTGGACCTAATAGCTTGGCCCATCTTCTCAACTACCGCCCCAGACAAATCAACACCAAAGTGTTGGAATATCTTTGTAAGCAAGTGGGCATAGGGCAACGACACATTAAGCTTACTCTTGGTATCCCAGATCTGGTCACGAGCAAACTTCATTCGTTCAATTATCACTTCGGCCATGTTAATCTCCTTGTTTTGAATGGCCCAATACATCATGTCTGAGTCAACCTTGGTGCAGGTTGAGAACGTTGCACTTCTAGGAACTAAGATTTGGCAAACTATGAAATGAAGGAGGCGGTTGAAAGCATTTAACTGATTAATGTCTAATTTGCCATCCCTTAGTTTGAACCCCGGTCCTACAATACCAAGACCTTTAACTTGGGCGTCCACGGTGTGAACCCCACTATGCCCTGAGGTCTTCACCCCAAATAACAGGTGCAATAGGTCATGATCTATCTTGATCAGGGTTCCTTTGACAGATGAAACTAGGGACCCGTCTGCCTCTACTCTCAAACAGACAAAAAAGGCCTTCACGAGGTCTGGATAACTTACCTCTGAGACGGCGGCGATTCCCATCCACTGCATCCTGCTCAATGCTGTTACTACGCTGTGCATACCGTTCTTTTCAAGATCTACTATGTCCACTGCCTTGTTTCCATAGACTTTAATCTTCACAAAGGTGAACCTCTCCTGCTGCTCAGGAGTAAGGAAATCAGCGCCGTAGCCCCCAAGACTTCCAGAGATGAGGGATGCAGCCATGGAATCAGGTGAAGAAAGTTTCTGGAGGGTTGAGATGAGGGAAGGGGTGAAGGCCCTCAAGAGATTTTTCGCGGGAAGGGGAGCGAAACTTCAAATGAGCAGAGAGAGATATCGGAGACGTTAGAGCATCGGCTTAGGCTACCAGACGAAAGAGGGAAAAAGGTAGAAGATGGGAGGTGAATCGTTCCCACATCGATTTTGTAAATAAATAAATGCTTTGCGGAAAGTGAGACGCCAAAAGGCGGTAGAAAATGACAAATAAGTTTGACTATTCAAACCGATTTTAATAAGAGAGTGACCAATAGAGATAATTTGAATTTCTTTTGCTTAAATCTATGGAGAGAAATTTTACTTAAATCTGAAAATTTTTGTACCAGTTTCAAACAGAAAACTTTTCACAAATTACACATGCCCAATTCCCTTCTAAGAGATGTGAATCTCTCTTCAAGTAAGGCTTTTGTGAAGATATCTGCTAACTGATTATTTGTATCAATAAATGATATTTCAATGTTACCATTTGCAACATGATCACGAATGAAATGATATCTAACCTCAATGTGCTTGGTCCTTGAATGTTGGACTGGATTTTTGGTGAGATTGATAGCACTGGTGTTGTCACACAATAGTGGAATTGATTTGATATTTAATCCAAAATCTTCAAGTTGTTGCTTTATCTATAGGAGTTGTGTACAACAACTTCCAGCAGCCACGTACTCAGCTTCAACTGTAGACAGTGCTACTGAATTTTGTTTCTTTGAGGACCAGGATATCAAACACCCTGCAAGAAATTGACAACAACCACTGGTGCTTTTTCTATCTACTTTGCATCCAGCATAGTCAGCATCAGAGTATCCTACTAAAGTGATGTCACACGATTTTAGATACCATAGACCTAAGTCATGGGTTCTAGCTAAATATCTAAATATTCTTTTTACTGAGGTCAAATGCGATTCTCTAGGATCTGCTTGATACCTAGCACACATGCAGACACTGAATAGAATATCAGGTCTACTAGCTGTTAAGTAAAGTAATGAGCCGATCATACCTCTGTAGACCTTTTGATCTACTTTCTTACCATCTTTGTCACTGTCCAACCTTGTTGATGTACTCATTGGTGTTGACAGTGGCTTGGTATTTTCAAATCCAAATTTCTTCAAGAGTTCTTTTGTGTACTTTGCTTGGCAGATGTGAGTTCCTTCCTTTCCTTGTTTGATTTGTAGTCCAAGGAAGTAATTTAGCTCTCCCATCATGCTCATTTTAAATTCTCCCTGCATAAGCTTCTCAAAATACTTGCAGAGGGATTCATCAGTAGAACCAAAGATTATGTCATCTACATAAATTTGCACTAATAATATGTGTTTGACCCTAGATTTTATGAAGAGAGTGCTATCTACTTGACCTCTACTGAAGCCATGGTTTAAAAGAAAAGAGCTAAGTCTTTCATACCAGGCTCTAGGCGCTTGTTTTAAACCATACAAAGCCTTATGGAGTTTGAAAACATGATTAGGAAATTCTGTGTCATCAAAACCCGGGGGTTGTTCCACATAAACTTCCTCTTTTATAAAATCATTTAAGAATGCAGATTTGACATCTATTTGAAATAGTTTTAAGTCTAATGCTGATGCATATGCTAGTAGTATTCTAATGGCCTCAAGTCTAGCTACAGGTGCATAGGTTTCATCGAAATCTATGCCTTCCTCTTGAGAATAGTCTTGAGCTACCAGTCTGGCCTTGTTTCTTAAGATTACACCAGCCTCATCCAACTTGTTTCTGAACACCCATTTGGTGCCAATAACTGGATGGTCTGATGGTCTAGGAACAAGTGACCATACTTGGTTTCTCTTGAACTGATTTAGTTCATATTGCATGGCTAATATCCAAGATTCATCACAAAGAGCTTCATTGACTGTCCTCGGCTCTATTTTAGAAACAAATGTTAGGTAATCACAAGGAATTACATTACCTCTTGTTCTTACCCCTACAAATGGATCACCAATAATATTTTCGAGTGGGTGATCTTTCTTGTATCTCCATTCATTTGGAAGATTTTCATGTGTAATTTCCTTTTGTTGCATGTCTTCCAGAGGTGGATCATCCTTGTCCTCAATTGATGTATTCTTTAGTTTCTTGGACAGCTCATCTGCATCATCATTATCACTATCTTCTTCCTTTCTCAAGGAAGAGTTAGTTTCATCAAAAATAATATGTATAGACTGTTCAATTAATAATGTGCGTTTATTAAATACTCTATACCCTTTGGGTTTAGAGGTGTACCCCATGAAGATGCCTTCATCTGATTTGGCATCCAACTTACCAATGTCCCTTTTTCCATTGTTGTGGATGAAGCAAGACAACCAAAGGTTCTGAAATGACTGATTTTTGGCTTCTTTCCTTTGAACAGTTCATATGCAGTCTTCTTCAGGATTGGTCTGATCATAACTCTGTTGATAATGTAGCTTGCTGTGTTGATTGCTTCGGCCCAAAAATACCTTGGCAGATCATATTCAGATAGCATTGTTCTTGCTATATCCAATAGAGTTCTATTCTTTCTCTCAGCAATTCCATTTTGCTGTGGTGTCCTTGGTGCTGAGAAATTGTGCTCAATTCCCTGATCATCACAGAACTTAGCAAATTTTCATTCTAAAATTCACCACCATGATCTGATCGGATAGACATAATGCTGAACTTTTGATCCTTCTGGACTTTCTTGCTGAAACTGACAAAGTTTTCAAATGTGTCATCCTTATGCTCTAGGAATGACACCCATGTGAATCTTGAGTAATCATCAACTATGACAAATCCAAAGTTCTTTCCTCCAAGACTGGTAGTCCTCATTGGCCCAAATAGATCCATGTGAAGGAGTTCTAAGGGTTTTGAGGTGGTTACTACTGTCTTTGACTTGAAGGAGCTCTTGGTGTGTTTTCCCTTAGCACAAGGTCTATAGACACCTTCCATTTTTGCACTGACCTTCGGCAGTCCTTCCACAAGATTTTTCTTTAGTAATTTTCTCATCCCATCTATGCTGCAATGACCTAGTCTTCTGTGCCACAATTCAGTAGATTGATCCTTGTTTGCTGCCAGACAGACATCTTGATCCTTGAGTTCTTCAAGATGGAGTGTGTATAGATTCTTCTCTCTATTGGCTTTGAAAATTACTGCTCCATCCTTTAATATGCTGCACTTTGACTCTTGAAACTGAATTTGATGGCCTCTGTCACAAAGTTGACTGATGCTAATTAGATTGTGCTTCAGCCCTTTGACTAGCAGTACATCTTCAATGACTATCTTTCCTTTGTTGCTCACGGAACCACTGCCAATGACTGTGCCTTTCCCATTGTCTCCATAGGTGACTGTTCCTTTTCAGCTTGGAGATGGGTGAACAGCTTCCGGTTCCCTGACATGTGCCTTGAGCATCCACTGTCCAAATACCATTTGGATGCTCGAGTGTTGCCCTGAAATAAAACCATCAAGCTTTAGGTACCCAAATTCTTTGGGTCCTGAAAGGTTAGTATCATCAACTTTTCCTTTTATTATCCATTTCTTATGTCTTGTTGGACATATTTCTTTTATGTGACCTAACTTGTTGCAGTGGCTACAACATGATGTTTTAGTAACTCTTTCAATATATTTAAAGTTAGCCTTATATGTTATATCTTGTTCGGGTACAAATTTTGGTGTTGGGTATATTTTAGGATGAATTATAGTTTCTTCATTATTTGGAGGTATATATCCTAATCCATTTTTCTTTTTACCTGATCTTCTAGCACCTTTTAATATGAGGGAGTTTTTGCCATTTGTAAATTTTCCAATATGTTAGATAACTTAATATTTTCTTCTGTTAGTATCTTAATTTCAGTTTTCAGTTCATCTGAGTTTGCTTATTTTTCAAGTTTAATTATTTGTTCATTCTTAGCTTTTAGATCCTCATATAGTAATTCATTTCTTCTTTTAAGTTTAGTTATTTGTTTTTCTAATTCCTCATTCTCTGTTTTCAGATCTGAGTTAGTGTTTTCTAGACAAGCACTGTTTTTCTTACTTGCTTTTAACAGTTTAGTTACTTCTTTATATTTATTATACAATTCGTTGAATGCTTCTTCTAAATTGTCTGAATCAAATCGTTGCAGGAATCAAAAGAAGAATCAGAGGTTACCTTTTCTTCAGTATTAGCCATGAAGGCCAAGTTGGCTTCTTCTTCATCGCTGCAGGAGTTTGACCCACTGTCTGAGTCGCTACTGTTTTCCCATGCTGCTGCCATCGCCTTCTTCTTGTATTTTTTGAACTTCTTGGAGCTTTCTTTCTTCCTGAACTCTGGCTTCTTGAATCTTGGACACTCAGCTTTGATGTGTCCTGGTTTTTTACATTCATAGCAGATGGGTTCTCCTTTCTTCAGATCTTTTGCATCTAGTCTCTTGAAATCTTTGTTTCTTTTAAAGTGCCTTCTACCAGATTGAAACTTCTTCTTCTTAGATAGAATCCGTTGCAATCTTCTAAAGAGCATTGCTTCCTCATTTTCACTGTCCTCAACACTCTCACTCTCATCTGAGCTTACTTCTGGTGAGTCTTCTTCAGCTTTTAAAGCGTTGGATTGCTTCTTTCTACTTGAGGACTCTCCTAGTCTTTCCATATTGATCTCATGGGCCATAAGTGACCCAATGAGCTTTTCCAATGACATTCTCTTTAGATCATTAGCCTCCTCAATGGCTGTTACTTTTGGAGTCCATGAGGATGGTAAAGATCTAAGAATTTTCCTGACCATGTCTCCCATTTCATAGGTCTTTCCTAGTCCAGCTAACCCATTTGTGATATCTGTGAATCTACTGAACATTTGGGTTATGGACTCACCTGACTGCATTTGAAATCTCTCGTATTGTGTTACAAGAATATCTATTCTTGTTTCCTTCACCTTGTCTGTGCCTTCGTAGGTGATTCTGAGCTTTTCCCACATCTCCATTGCGGATTTACAGGCTGACACTCTGTTGAATTCCTTTTTACTCAGTGCACAACACAGTATACTCTTCGCTTTACAATTCAAGGAAATCTTTTTCCTGTCGTCATCTGTCCATTGACCTTTCTCGTTTGTGACCAGGAGATCACCTTCTTCTACTATGGACCAAATCTGATAACCATGGCCTTGCAGAAAATACTCCATTCTGGTTTTCCAATATGTGTAATCCTCTCCATCGAACAATGGTGGTCGGTTGACAGACTGACCTTTGTTGTGACTTTGGGCTGCCATGGATCTTTACTCTTCAGATCGTTGGATCTTTTCTTTGTCGAAGAGACTCGCTCTGATACCACTTGTTGCCCAGTTGACGAGCCCAGAGGGGGGGTGAGTGGGTCTTTTAAAAAAATAATTGATTAGTACCTGTAAATCAAAAACATTCACACAACAACGTTCTTCGATAGAGGTTAGTAGCTGTTAGTTCGAAAGGAAATCACACAAGGAAAACAATCACATAACACAAGAATTATCCTGGTTTGGACTTCCTCTCCTTAGGAGTCCTACGTCCAGTCTCTGAGCAACAACTTAGGATTCCACTAACTAGGGTACAGTCCCCCTATGGACACAACAAACACCCAGCTCAGCTGGTCTTCCTTCACACGAAGGGAAGTACACCACCCTGGATACCCCACTAGGTCTTTCTTCACACCGAAGGGAATACTACACCCTGGCTCCCACCAGGTCTTCCTTCACACCGAAGGGAAATACAATACAAACAGAATAAAAAGAATTTCAGCCCCTAGATCAAGCTTCACCAAGCTAAGATCTGAAGCAAGCAGTACTGAGAGCAGAAGAAATAAACAAGAGGCTCTCTCAGGACTGCACAAGCTCTCTCAAGATTTTCACTACAACGAGGAGAGCAAAGAGCGAAAGCAAAGTGGAATGAGGTTCTTGGCTCTGGAAATCTTTTCGAAGAAGGCTTTAAACTAGGTTTTTCAATCTATCGTTGTATATATCTTCTTCTAATCTTCTGTCTTGTATTTATATATCCATTTTGAAATATATCTGTTGAAGTGTCCGTTGTCTCTCTCTTAAGTAGACGTTAGACTGAATGATGCTTAGAAGCTTCCAGTCAACAGCCTTTTGATCACTTGTGCACGCAAAGAGATGAGATCTTCTGAGATATCCTTTGGCTTCTAATTTGTCCAACGTTGTATGACAGAATGTCTTCAGGACCCTGCACATAATAAATGCTAGAACAGTAGACAGCTAGGCTGTCTCCTGGTGTCAGTAAACGTTGACGTGAGTATTCACCAAAATAGTAATGCCAAATAGCTGAATCTAAAAGACGTATACATAGTAAGCACGATAATGGACGATATCGTCTGCATGCATGCAGAGGTATGTTCAGATCTCATAAATGCAGGAGTGTCAGAGAGATATATACGTGGACTTTGACTAGTCAACACTTCTTAGAGAACGAGAGTATCAAGTTGATGTAACATATGAAATCGTTATCAAGTCAGTTTGACCAAGTTGTTATGAATCATAGCAAATTGTTACATTTACTAAAGGATTCAATGTGACTACTTATCAAATCATTACACAAAGTAAATCGTTGTGTTCAATGAAGAAATCGTTGTAAAACCCTTAACAAATCGTTACAGAACGCAAGTCGTTGTGTTTACTGAAGAAATCGTTATGAGTTCAGAAGAAATCGTTATGAAAAGCAAATCATTACGAGTTCTGAAGAAATCGTTACGAGTTCTGAAGAAATCGTTATGAAAAGTAAATCGTTACGAGTTCTGAAGAAATCGTTACGATGACTTATGAAATCGTTATGAAAAGCAAATCGTTACGAGTTCTGAAGAAATCGTTACGATGACTTATGAAATCGTTATGAAAGGCAAATCGTTACGAGTTCTGAAGAAATCGTTACGATGACTTATGAAATCGTTATGAAAAGCAAATCGTTATGAGTTCTGAAGAAATCGTTATGATTACTTAAGAAAATCGTTACGGCGAGCAAGTCGTTGCGAGTTCTAAAGAAATCATTATGATTACTTAAGAAATCGTTACGACGAGCAAGTCGTTGCGAGTTCTAAAGAAATCGTTATGATTACTTATAGAATCGTTGCGACATGCAAGTCGTTACAAGTTCTAAAGAAATCGTTACGCTGACTTATAGAATCGTTACAACATCGATTTGTGTGAAACAACATGACTTTCCAGTCTTACAAGGAAATCGTTAAAACACTTATAAAATCGTTGTGACTTTCAACAGAAGTCGATGTGGACTTAGAGAAATGCACTTACCTGGCTTATTGACAGAAGTATTTCGTACTTACCATATGTGCTTGATTTTCCTTGTTTATTTCATGTGCTTAAGACTTATAGAATGCATGTTAGAAGACTTTGATATTGTTTTGTTAATCACCAAAATAAATATGTAATTAATTATAATTACATGGGGATGATCTGATCATCACTTCCGAGGTATCCGGTCTACCCGTTGACCTTTTATTTCCTTCTGTAGAGCTAGTAGTCTGATCCGTGATGGCTGTGTAGCATATCTTACTTCTATTTGTTCCTTGGAGCCTAGCGGGTCGTCGGTTTTTGATGTGCCTGTTGTTTGTGAGTTCTCAAATGTTTTCTCGGAGGATCTACCTGGGTTGCCGCCTGAGCGGGAGTTAGAGTTCTCCATTGAGCTTTTGCCTGGTATGATGCCTTTGTTCAGGGCACCTTACCGGATGGCTCCGGCTGAGTTGCGCGAGTTGAAGTGCTAGTTGTAGGAGTTGCTTGAGCTTGGCTTCATCCATCCGAGTCGTTCGCCATGTGGAGCGCCAGTGCTGTAGCAACCCGGAAAATTTAATACTTCAAAATTTGAAATAATAATATCTTTAAATCGAACTAATAGAAACATACATACCATTATCGTGTGTGCAAGAACACATCTAAAAATTCCGTAAAAATTATAAATCAACCCCAAATATTATCTCTAAGTGTTCCACGAAGAAATTCGTGCAACGAAAAATCTAATTGGCCAAGCTTATGTCACAACGTGACTAATTATCCAAATTAGGGAACTAAGTCGAAAAACCGTTAACACGGAAAAATAACGTGCCCATAAATCAAACGAACATGTCGGAGAGACTTCCAACATCATAAAATAATTACCCATTATCGGAATTGGACCAAATGGACCTCTCATAGCCCACAAATAAATTCAAGTAAGAAAAATATAATAAAATTTAAAATTTCCTAATTAAAAGGGGAAATTTCTATAAGATAAATTCCATTAAGTAATGGGTTTTGTTAAATAGACCCATTATAAATTAGTGGGCCAAAATAGGGATTTTTTAAATAAGAATAATAGAAAAATACCTTAAATTCGTAACTTAATTATTACTTAAATAGAGAAAATGTATTAAAGCATTAAATTAAGTAGTTTAAGATGGAATTAGATTCCTAAACCTACCCTAATGGGTTGGCCACGAATTTGGATCCCAACCTAACCCAAATTGGACATGGCAAGCTTGGAAGGGGGTTAAGAAATATGAAATTCGGAATAAAATAGGAGTTAGAGTACTATTAGGAAATAGAAACATGGGAAGCATAAATACTCTCCTAAATCCCCCATGGCCGGCCCTAGCTTGTTGCCAAGGGTTGTTGGACCAGGAGGAGAGGCCAAGGAGGAGGAGATCTCATGGGGAGAAGACTCTCTCAAGCTCTCTCTCTCGTTCTTCAAGTTCTAGCCCTAGAAGAGAAAAAGAGTCAAAGGTAGTCATTCTCACGAGAAAAACTAAAGAAATTTTGACTGTAGATTGTTCTATGTACTAGGAACAAAACCCTCAAGTTTCATAATTTTCCATCGAGGCAATATTTTCTTCTTGAATTTTGAAGTTCTGCAAACCCCATAACCCCGAACCTTCATGTTTAATTCATATCTCCTTGAATACTCTATATCATGCCTCGAAATTTTTATTGAAAATATTGATGATAATTAGGCTTCTTTTGCTCCTAAAAGTCCTAATTTTTATCCACCCTACTTCGTGAATTAATTCTCTCATCTCAACTGCTCACTGTGTCATGTACTCTATGTTTGACTTGAATAAAGCATGTCGAAACTCTATCTATTTTCAAATTCCTATTTACTGTAAGTACTCACGTATGTCTAGATCAATATGCAACTTGTTTCATGATTTTTCATCGACTATATAATTAGTTATGAATTTTTGAATCACCCTGTGTCAAAATTTATTAAGTTGGCACGCAATCCCATGCTAGTCCTTTTCCCGCTCGAACTCAGGTGAAGTACCTTAGAACACGACGGCCCGATAGTCCGCGTTCTCAGGGCCGTCGCGACATAGGAACCTGTCGCGATCTGATCGCGACAGAGAACCCCGTCGTGTTCTGGTCGCCCGACCTGACCTACCTGTCGCGATCCTCAGAAGACCTTGTCGCGTTCTGCCTGAACCCCGTTGCGACCCTTACAAGGGTGCTTCACGTTCTGGATTTTTGCTTGGAAACCCATAAATTTTGATGCTATCTCTTTCTACAGTGATTATTCCCTCTGTAAATAGTCCTATACGCAGTAATATCCACTTGTTATAACTGAACATTTATTGTGTAATAAAAATACATGCACATGACCTTTTTTCTATCTATAATTTCTCTTACACATGCACACACGTGAACCATCCAATATGGCTTAACTTGGCATGAAATTATCTCATGATACATCTAGCAATTTATGTCAATTATATATTTAAATTACCCTATTTTAAATGAACTTATCTTCGTTTCTCGCGTTGTTTTGGGAACACCGATGCCGACGCTCCACTGTTCTAGAATTCCTCTAGAACGTTGGGCACTTGTTTCTATATACACACTCTCTCTTGACTTGGACGAACTCTCTGTCGGATATTCCTTTTGCCAGACTAGTGAGTCTTTGTTCAAGGCCTCCGTAAGTCTCCTCTGTCCATGGATTCCCACATGGTCGACGAGCTGGTTGTACCCTAATACCTACGATACCCTTTAGGGATCAGCAAGATCCAAACGACCTTAGATTGTTCTCTATCTTATCTTGAATCACGTCGGACCTCTGGACCTATGTGTAACATGGCCAGTGGAAGGGTAGTGAGTTCCACCTGACTGCCAACACCGTACGCGCGTGTTGTGCAACTGTTACTATCGCTCGTTACTCGACGTTTCATGTGCAATGACCATAAGATCTCATCTATCTTCTACTCGCTCATCTATTCACGTTCACTTTACTATCTCGCCTATCTCATCTATTCATCTAGTACTCTCTTGGTACTCTTTGAGTTGTGTGGCTCCTACTGTTTTGTACTGTTCATGACTGTCTAGTGTTAAAATGGGTCTTGTGACTCTACTGACTTGAATGCATACTGTTGAGGGCACGAAGAGTGTCCGAGGGGCTCCAATCTAGTCCTGGGGGCGGAGAGCCACCCGAAAATACTTGCAGGGGCTATTGACGGTGTCTGCATTTGCATCGGTCCTAACTGACTGTTCTGAATTAGCTAGACATCTGACTGTTACACTGTTACTGTTAGTCTGTTAGTTCAGATGTACTGCACTGTTACTGTACTGCCATTGACTTTTACTAAACTGCTAATGTCCTGTTATTGAGTGACTACTGTTGTACTCTCTATTTGCTCTACTTGATACTTACTATCTCGAGTTATTGCGTTCTATCCTGACTTAGTCGCATTCAAAGTACTATATTCTCTCTCGGCTATCTACGGATAACCAAAGTGCCATTACTATTTCGATTGATGAAAGTTAATCAAAAGTGCTATACTATCTCGATTGATGAAAATCAATCAAAGTGCAATTTACTTTTTACATGACCATCTACTATCTCTTTCCTTGCTATACATGTCGCTTGCTATTTCTTGACAAAGATGTTACTTGCTATTGATGTTATTGTTTCTATCGTGACTTGACTTTACTCATTGTGCTATACTTGATTCATCTGCTATTTGAACCATGTTACTTGTGCTATTACTTTCTCGACTTTACATGACTCTTTCTATCATTAGTTACTCTTCCATTTAAAGTATTAATCATTTAAAGCCTCCTTGACTATTGAGATTTAAGTCCTACTGGGCGTTATCTCTCACCCTTCGTTATTTGTTATTGTGTCTCAGGTAAGTCGGACAATGACATTACACACACCAATGGGATGGGACCAGAGTGATGAGCGACCTGGAGTCAGTTCATGAAGTTGCCCTAGTACTATGGAGTCTAGTAGTTATTGCTTTAGATTTCTTTTTCAATGTAATGATGTCATTGAGCCCTATGTATTGGCTTCGAATTAGTGGTTGTAATGGTCTTAGTGATTTTATAATGAAATCAAGAGTTTATTTCAATTATTGTTCATTAGATGCTCTGATATTTGCGTCTGTATGCGTAATTTACGTTACCATACTCATTGTTCGCGTTTCCCTCCGATTTATTCCGCTGCTAAATTGGAGGGGCGTGACAGTTGGTATCAGAGCCTAGGATGTCCTTATTAGGATATTTTAAGTCTAGGGATGTTCTAGGTGAACCGCCATGACCGTGTCTAAGTCAACCACCATACCTATGTGAGAGATTGGGTAAAGCTTGGGGTTATGCTAGGAGCTTAACTATATGTATAAGCACCCTAAGTTTAAGAAGAAATTAATAAGTATTCTTGCTCGCAGGAACTAGAGGAGATGACCGACGAGCATGCGCAAATGCACGAATTACAACAGACTGTACAGGGGTTAACTCAAGCCCTTAACAACGTGATTCAAGCAGGAGCAAGAAATGGGGCAGGACACTTATATGGGAACTTTCAACGAATAAATCCCCCTAGGTTTAATGGAACTCAGGATCTCGATGAAGCTGAAAATTGTGTGAAGGCGATGCAACGAATCTTTAGAGTTATGCAATGCTCAGAGCAGGAGAAAGTCCTTCTGGCAACCTTCCAATTGGACCGCGATGCTAGAACTTGGTGGGAAGCTGCCAGTCGACAACTACCCAACATCAACATAGAGTGGGATAAATTTTTAGAACTCTTCAACACCAAATATTTTTCCGAGAGGATTCGTGAGAAGAAGGCAAATGAATTCGCCAATTTAAAACAACGAATGTATGAAGCACAATTTGAAAGACTAGCACAGTATGCACCACATTTGGTGAGTATGGAAAAGATGAAGGCAAAGAGATTCTTAGAAGGGCTGAGACCTGTGTTCTGGGAAAAGTTGGCTCCACTAGACATTGAAGTATATTCAGTCATGGTATTGAGAGCTCAATTAGTAGAGGACACCATGGAACTTCTTGAAAAGATCCATAAGAAGTAGGTGTTGAAAAGAGAACGTGCAACTCATTCCAATGATAATAAAGGAAGAAATATAGTAGATAGCAAGAGAATGAAAGGTGAAGTGAAGCGGAAGGAAGTCTGTGAATTTTGTGAAAAGCCAGGGCATCAGGTTGATAACTGTTGGAAGAGATTGGGCAGATGCTTGCGATGTGAAAGTCAACAACATCAAATCATCGATTGTCCAACAAAGAAGAACCAAACTTGTAAGGCCCTCTAATTTCCGTCGCATTATTTGCAATTATGTGTGTATGTTTATGCTTGTGTATATATGTACATATTTACGTACGTATTAATTAGTATAATTACGTATGCATGTGTTGTATTAAACATAGATAATGTATGTATTGCGTGATGATAGTATGGATACAATACCATGTACATATTGCATGTATATAAGCTTGGTATGCATGGTTTTCTGCATAATTAGGGTTCTGGCCGAAGGCCACCTTGGCGTCAACCCTAGGCCGTCTATCTGGTGTCAGCGTCCAGACCTGGACGCCAACACTAACTCCGGCGTCCAGCGATATGGACGCCAACTTCTCTGACCTGCATGCGTTGCAGAGCCAGAAAATCCGGGAGCAAGGCATGGCCTCCATTGGGGGGATGTCCCCAACGGCTCTCAGCTTGTCAAATCGGTATGGGGAGTGGGTGAGGGGCTCTCATTAGGTCTGAACCCGAATTTGGCCTCTCCCACTTCTCACTTCACCTTGCAAGAGGAGAAATAGAGGAGAGAAAAACCCTAGGTGAGCTGTGAGAAAAAACCATTTTTGAACCCTCAAATCCGACCCCTTGGACCTGGATCCGGCGTCCCCCTGCTGCAAGGAGGTTGTTGGACCAACGAGGAAGGCTTCCCCGACATCCCCTCGGCGTGGAGATCGTCCAGGAGCCCGGAGGAGGGATCGTTTGGAGGCACTTCTGCAACTTCTTGGGACTGCCCAAGGAGGTCTTCACCAAGCCTTTAAATCCCTTAGAAGAATTTTTGAAAGGCAAGTGACTTATCCTTGATATCCCCTTATGAGTCTAGGATGGTTTTGTGAATTTTAAGGATCTTTCCTCGAGTCCTAGACCCTCCAATTCACCCAAGATTCAGAGCTCGGGTCTGTGTTTCTGCACAGACCTGGTTCGACGGCAAGGTCCCTGGACGTCCAGTTTATGCTTGGCGTCCATCGACCATGCCGCTGACTCTGAGTCAGCGGCCAGAGACTGCCGCCAAGTTCTTCTGAACAGAACAGTGAGGTGTTCTGTCCCTCTTATACATTAATTTCGGTATGTTTTACGTGATGAGGATATATGGTAGACCTTATACTCCATGTATATTGTGTTTGTGGTGTGTGGATGAATGGTGTGTGTTGGTGGATGTGGGAAAATGGTGTTCCTTAAACTTGTGAGCATGAGGTGTTGATTTTACAAATTTAGTTTTCCTGATTAGAATGTGTATGAATGCCATGGTTTAGCCTAATCATGAAGATCAGTGGGTTAGCATATGTGTTTGCAACTTTTGGTAATTTATCCATGCTTGTGTAATTTGCGAATATATTTGGTTCGGTAAAATAAAAGCATGCAAGAATGATTTGTAGGGCTCAATCCATAGATGTATGAATTAGGGAAATTTTGTGTTCTCAGTTCATGCATATGTGAATGGCTTATGTGTAAACAGCATGTGGCCAATTTGCAAAATATGTTAGACCATGTTAATTTAAGTTGTTAATAGCATGCTAATTAGGCGTTTTATTTTCTGTAAATTCTATTTAGCTCAGAAAAATCTGAAAAATTGAGGGTATCATCTAGAACCCGAAAACAACATGTGGTTAAAATTTCGGATCATTTGGACCAGTACATAAAAAGTTATGTGTTTTCTTGTGAAATGTGATAATTCGTGCATATGATCGTAGTGTGATTAGATTTTGTTTAAACCCAACATGATTAGTGTGTTTACTGTGTATTAAACCTTGAAGTTTTGTAGTACCATGTTAGGAAAAATAGAGGTATTCATGTGAGTGAGAAAGTGAATGAGATGAAGTGTCATGTGTAAAGCCAAGTGTAAAAACGGTAAAAATGTAAATGTGTAACTGTGCCAATGTGACACTGCTTCCGTAGAGGGCAGTGGAGCTGTATTAGGGAAAAGTCCCCCTGAGAAAGTTCATTGTGTTAAGTGACCCTAAGGGCATTAGGGGGAAATCCTGGAGGTGGACAAGTACCACTGGTTAGGGTGGAGACTTGTTCTCCCGGTCTGCGCAGTCCAAGAGTCGCCATTGGAATGCCTAGATGGCGTCTATGTGTAATGTGATGTGTATATGTCCTTCTTTGGTGGTTTGGACTATGTGTCACGGCACCTAAAAATGTGTAAAGTGTAATGTGAAATGTGTATGTGACCATGTGTAAATGTGTAAGTGACATGTAAATGTATATGTGTAAAGTGTAACCCTGTGAAAAGAGGAAACTAGTGTAAAGAAAAATGTGAAATTCTAGATGTGTAAATGTGTTATTGAAACCCATGTGAGACAAAATCTGAAACCATGTGAATTCATAAAATGCATGTTATTATTCTTACGTTTATGTGTGCAAAAATATTTAGAGTTCATGTTAGGGACAACTAATGAATATGTGTGCAAATAGCATGATAGATTGTTCATATGATATGTTTTAAGCAACATTGTAGCCCTCATGTGTAGATTTATAACCATTGAATCATGTGAAATCAGCAACCTAAAGCATGTGAAAAGGTTATGTATGTACTTAAGAACATGTAGAATCCATGCTAGTTGTGTTTCCCTTCATGTATGAAAATTGTTCATGTTGATAGCTCTCATGTTTTGATCCTTTAAAGATTAAAGTGTCATGAGTAAATTGAATAGAGACCATGTGATAGGTGAAGTTTATTTTAGAAATCTGAAAGCATGAGTTATGTATAAAATTGTAGACTGTTCATGATAGGTTGAAAACTTGAAATGACTAGCATGCTATGTGTTGCTAATTGTAATGTGCATGTAGAAACCACTAGGACTTCTAAGTGTACATCATGAGTAGTGTTGCTTGCTGAGTCCTTGGACTCACTCCTTGCTTCGGCGTACAGGTATAGTTGGTGACACAGTACCTTTGGAGGAGGCAGTAGAGACGGACTCTGAGCGCGGAGAGTAGCTAGTCTTGGAGCTTCTTTGTGATTTGTGTACTTCATAGTATGTATTTGGAGCATTGTATTAGAATTATCATGAAAGGAATGTATTATGTGGACATTTTGTAATTCTATTTCAGCAATTTAAATTATGTGAGCTCTTAGTTCCTCATTGTTAATTGCGAAAATTTATGTATGGTTAATGTGGATGATGAATGAATGGAGATAGTTCTCTTTTACTTCCGCTACTCTGTTGTATATTTGCGTGTATCTCAGCTGTATGTATCGTTTGGGTAAATGTCCCACTGTGGCAGCACTTGTTATACCGACGTGGGTTGGTATAACCGTATCGGTATAATGAGGGCCGTCACAAAACTCCACGCCAAGGACGATTACAAGCCCTTGTGGATATAAATCATGCCAAGGAGAGTGGACAAGGTACCATCACTAAACCCTTAGTTTGATTTCATATTATTTTCACGATAGCAAAGCCCTAAGTGGGGGAGATGATGGATTGAAATATTTAGATTAAATTGGTAGTCGTATCACATCATATGAATTTGAAGACTAAATTCTTTTAAGTGGGGGAGGATGTAGCATCCCGAAAAATTTAATACTTAAAAATTTGAAATAATAATTTCTTTAAATCGTACTAATAGAAACATTCGTACCATTATCGTGTGTGCAAGAACACATCTAAAAATTTCGTAAAAATTATAAATCAACCCCAAATATTATCCTTAAGTGTTCCACAAAGAAATTCGTGCAACGAAAAATCTGATTGGCCAAGCATGTCACAACGTGACTAATTATCCAAATTAGGGAACTAAGTCGGAAAACTGTTAACACGGAAAGATAACGCGCCCATAAATCAAACGAACATGTCGGTGAGACTTCCAACATCATGAAATGATTACCCATTATTGGAATTGGACCAATGGACATCTCATAGCCCACGAATAAATTCAAGTAAGAAAAATATAATAAAATCAAAAATTTCCTAATTAAAGGGGAAATTTTCATAAGATAAATTCCATTAAGTAATGGGTTTTGTTAAATGGACCAATTATAAATTAGTGGGCCAAAATAGGGATTTTTAAAAGAAGAATAATAGGAAAATACCCTAAATTCGTAACTTAGTTATTACTTAAATAGAAAAAAAGTATTAAAACATTAAGTTAAGTAGTTTAAGATAGAATTGGATTTCTAAACCTACCCTAATGGGTTGGCCACGAATTTGGATCCCAACCTAACCCAAATTGGACATGGCAATCTTGGAAGGAGGTTAAGAAATAAGAAATTCTGAATTAAATAGGAGTTAGAGTACTATTAGGAAATAGAAACATGGGAAGCATAAATACTCTCCTAAATCCCCCATGGCCGGCCCTAGCTCATTGCTAAGGGTTGCTGGACCAGGAGGAGAGGCCAAGGAGGAGGAGATCTCGTGGGGAGAAGACTCTCTCAAGCTCTCTCTCTCGTTCTTCAAGTTCTAGTCCTAGAAGAGAAAAGGAGTCAAATGTAGACATTCTCACGAGCAAAACTAATGAAATTTCGACTGTAGATTGTTCCGTGTACGAGGAACAAACCCTCAAGTTTCATAATTTTCCATCAAGTCAATATTTTCTTCTTGAATTTTGAAGTTCTGCAAACCCCATAACCTCGAAGCTTCATGTTTAATTCATATCTCATTGAATACTCTATATCATGCCTTGAAATTTTAATTGAAAATACTGATGATAGTTAGGCTTCTTTTGCTCCTAAAGCCCTAATTTTTATCCACCCTACTTCGTAAATTAATTCTCTCATCTCAACTTCTCACTATGTCATGTACTCTATGTTTGACTTGAATAAAGCATGTCGAAACTCTATCTATTTTCAAATTCCTATATATTGTAAGTACTCACATGTCTAGATCAATATGCAACTTGTTTCATGATTTTTCATTGACTATAGAATTAGTTATGAATTTTTGAATCACCTTGTGTCAAAATATGTTAAGTTGGCGTGCAATCCCATGCTAGTCCTTTTACCGCTCGAACTCAGGTGAAGTACCTGAGAACACGACGGCCCGATAGGCCGCGTTCTCAGGGTTGTCGCGACACAGGAATGTGTCATTATCTGATCGCGACAGGGAACCCCGTCGTGTTCTAGCCGCGCGACCTGACCTACCTATCGCGATCCTCAGAAGACCTTGTCGCGTGCTGCCTGAACCCCGTCGCGACCCTTACAAGGGTGCGTCGCGTTCTGGCTTTTATCTTGATGCTATCTCTTTCTATAGTGATTATACCCTCTGTAAATAGTCCTATACGCAGTAATATCCACTTGTTATAACTGAACATTTATTGTGTAATTTAAATGCATACACATGACCTTTTTCTATCTATAATTTCTCTTACACATGCACACACGTGAACCATTCAATATGGCTTAACTTGGCATGAAATTATCTCATGATACATCTAGCAATTTATGTCAATTATATATTTAAATTGCCCTATTTTAAATGAACTTATCTTCGTTTCTCGTGTTGTTTTGGGAACACCGATACCGATGCTCCACTGTTCTAGAATTCCTCTAGAACGTCGGGCACTTGTTTCTATATACACATTCTCTCTTGACTTGGACAAACTCTCCGTCAGATATTCCTTCTGTCGGACTAGTGAGTCTTTGTTCAAGGCCTCCGTAAGTCTCCTCTGTCCATAGATTCTCACATGGTCGATGAGCTGGTTGTACCATAATACCTACGATACCCTTTAGGGATCAGCAAGATCCAAACGACCTTAGATTGTTCTCTATCTTATCTTGAATCACGCCGGACCTCTGGACTTGTGCGTAACATGGCCAGTGGAAGGGTAGTGAGTTCCACCTGACTGCCAATACCGTACATGCGTGTTGTGCAACTGTTACTATCGCTCGTTACTCGACGTTTCATGTGCAATGACCATAAGATCTCATCTATCTTCTACTCGCTCATCTATTCACGTTCACTTTACTATCTCGCATATCTCGTCTATTCATCTAGTACTCTCTTGATACCCTTTGAGCTGTGTGGCTCCTACTGTTTTGTACTGTTCATGATTGTCTAGCACTAAAATAGGTCTTGTGACTCTACTGACTTGAATGCATACTGTTGAGGGCACAGAGAGTGTCCGAGGGGCTCTAATCTAGTCCTGGGGGCGGAGAGCCACCCGAAAATACCTGCAGGGACTATTGACGGTGTCTGCATTTGCACCGGTCCTGACTGACTGTTATGAATTAGCTAGACATCTGATTGTTACACTGTTACTGTTAGTCTGTTAGTTCAGACGTATTGCACTATTACTGTACTGCCACTGACTGTTACTGAACTGCTATTGTCTTATTATTGAGCGACTACTGTCGTACTCTCTACTTGCTATCTTGAGTTATTACGTTCTATCCTGACTTAGTCACATTCAAAGTACTATATTCTCTCTCGGCTATCTACGGATAACCAAAGTGCCATTACTATTTCGATTGACGAAAGTTAATAAAAAATGCTATACTATCTCGATTGATGAAAATCAATCAAAGTGCAATTTACTCTTTACATGACCATCTACTATCTCTTTCCTTGCTATACATGTCGCTTGCTATTTCTTGACAAAGATGTTACTTACTATTGATGTTATCATTTTTATCGTGACTTGACTTTACTCATCGTGCTATACTTGATTCATCTGCTATTTGAACCATGTTACTTGTGCTATTACTTTCTCGACTTTACATGACTCTCTCTATCATTAGTTACTCTGCCATTTAAAGTATTAATCATTTAAAGTCTGCTTGACTATTGAGATTTAAGTCCTACTGGGCGTTATCGCTCACCCTTTGTTATTTGTTATTGTGTCTCAGGTAAGTCGGACAATGACATTACACACACCAATGGGACGGGACCAGAGTGATGAGCGACCTGGAGTCAGTTCATGAAGGTTCCCTAGTACTATGGAGTTTAGTAGTTATTGCTTTAGATTTCTTTTTCAATGTAATGATGTCATTGAGCCCTATGTATTGGCTCCGAATTAGTGGTTGTAATGGTCTTAGTGATTTTATAATGAAATCAAGAGTTTATTTCAATTATTGTTCATTAGATGCTCTGATGTTTGCGTCTGTATGCACAATTTATGTTACCATACTTGTTGTTCGCGTTTCCCTCCGATGTATTCCGCTGCTAAATTAGAGGGGTATGACAAGTGCTGTTCGTGAGGAAGAAGGATGGTAGTCTGCGTTTGTGCATCGATTATAGGCAGCTGAACCAGGTAACAGTGAAGAACAAGTACCTGTTGACGAGGATCGATGACTTGTTTGACCAGTTGCAGTCAGCCAATGTGTTCTCGAAGATTGACTTGAGGTCAGACTACTACCAGTTGAGGATCAGAGAGTCTGACATTGACATGAGAGCTATCCGTTCTAGGTACGATCAATTTGAGTTCGTCGTAATGCCGTTTGGGCTGACGAATGCACTTGCAGCATTTATGGATTTGATGTATAGGGTGTTCAGTGAGTACCTAGACCAGTTTGTGGTCATCTTTGTGGATGACATTTTGGTGTACTCGGCTTCTGAGGAGGAGCACGAGGAGCATCTTAGGATCATGCTAAAGACCTTGCGGAGTCACCAACTGTACGCCAAGTTCTACAAGTGCGAATTTTGGCTGAGGGAGGTGCACTTTCTCGGGCACGTGATCTCGGGTTCTGGTGTGGCAGTGGACCTTGCCAAGGTGGAGGCAGTGTTGTTGTGGGAGCAGCCCACATCAGTGTCAGAGGTTCGCAGCTTTCTGGGCTTGGCAGGTTACTACAGGAGGTTCATCCAGGATTTTTCCAAGATTGCAGAGCCGTTGACCAGGTTGACGAGACTGGACGCCAGGTTTGTTTGGTCCGAGGACTGCGAGTGGAGTTTCTAAGAGCTGAAGATGAGGTTGACTTCAGCGCCAGTGTTGGTCTTGCCGTCAGGTAGCGGAGGTTTTATGGTCTACACCGACGTGTCGAGATCAGGTTTGGGTGCCGTGCTGATGCAGCATGGTGGGGCCGTTGCCTATGCTTCTCGGCAGCTCAAGAAGCATGAGGAGAACTACCCTACCCACGACTTAGAGTTGGCAGCAGTGGTGTTCGCTCTGATGTTGTGGAGGCACTATTTGTACGGCGAGGCGTTCAAGATCTTCACCGACCATCAGAGTTTGCAGTACATCTTCACTCAGAAGGATTTGAACCTGAGGCAGTGCAGATGGATTGAGTATTTGAAGGACTACGACCTTACCCTCTCCTATCACCCAAGAAGGGCTAACGTCGTGGCAGATGCTTTGAGCAGGCGTGTTCGCTTGAGTTCGTTGATGGTCAGAGAGTGAAGGCTGTTTGAGGATATGTCCCAGGGAGTTTTCTACCCTTCGAGGCATAGAGACCGTGCAGTAATGACCAGTTTGTCAGTTCGTTCATCAGTATACCGTCAGGTGTTGGAGGCACAGCAGGCAGACTCAGAGTTGGCAGATATTTTGCAGATGCCGGATGTTGAGCTGGACGAAGACGGTGAGGTCAGATTCAGAGGCAGGTTGTATGTTCCCGGTGATGCGCGCCAGGCGCTGTTGTCAGAGGCACACCGATCGAGGTATGCTATTCATCCTAGGTCTACTAAGATGTACCATAACCTGAGGAGGTTCTTCTGGTGGCCAGGGATGAAGAGGGGTGTGGCTGAGTTTGTTGCTCGGTGCCTTACCTGTCAGCAGGTGAAGGCTGAGCATTAGCGTCCTGGTGGTGAGCTGCAGTCGTTACCCATTCCCGAGTAGAAGTGGGACGATATCACCATGGACTTTGTGGTTGGTTTGCCCTATACTCCGCAGAGGCATGATGGCATTTGGGTGATCGTGGATCGATTGACCAAGTCAATGCATTTTCTTCCAGTCAGGATGTCTTGGTCAGTGGACAGGTTAGCCAAGCTGTACGTGGACCGAGTTGTTCCATTGCACAGAACCCCAATTTCGATCATCTCCGACAGAGATCCGAGGTTCACATCAGGGTTTTGGTGTAGTTTGCAAAGAGCTCTTGGTACAGAGATGAGGTTGAGTATAGCGTATCACCCGCAGTCAGATGGGCAGTCAGAGAGGACCATTCAGACTTTGGAGGATATGCTGAGAGCGTGCTATTTGGACTGGAGTGGCACTTGGGAGTCTCACCTTCCGATGGTGGAGTTTGCGTACAACAATAGTTATCACTCGAGCATCGGAATGGCACCATACGAGGCTTTGTATGGTCGCCCGTGCAGGACACTTCACTGATTTGAGGTCGGTGAGAGGCAGCTCTTAGGACCATAGATGGTGCAGCAGAGTGCAGACATAGTCAGACTTGTCAGGCAGAGGCTTCAGATAGCGCAGAGCAGACAGAAGAGCTATGCAGATGTCCGCAGAAGGCCGTTGCAGTTCAGCGTGGGTGACCTTGTGTTCTTGCGGGTTTCACCGACCAAGGGTGTTATGAGATTTGACAGGAAGGGAAAGCTCAGTCCCCGGTACATTGGGCCTTTCCCTATCACAGAGAGGATCGGCGAGGTGGCCTATGGATTGAGTCTTCTGACAGAGTTGGCAGGCGTGCACAGTGTTTTCCACGTTTCACAGCTCAGGAGGTACGTTGCAGATCCGTCGCACGTGTTGGACTACTCACAGCTTGAGGTAGTGCCAGACTTGTCAGTGCTAGAGTACCCGGTCAGAGTTGTTGACCGCAGAGTATAGCAGTTGCGTCGAAGGCAGATTTTGCTGCTCAAGGTTGTCTGTAGAACCGCGTGGGTGGCGAGGCCACTTGGGAGCGCGAGGATGAGATGCGAGAGCAGTTCCCGTATTTATTTGATTGACTGGTATGTTGTTTTCCCTTTTTGCATTGCTTCCTGTTGAAACTGAGTTTCTTTTAATTTCGAGGAAGAAATTTCTTAAGGGGGGTGTGATGTAAGACCCGGCCCCCCTGGGCCATTGGCCCCGTCCTCAGGGTCGCGACCGGGGAGCCTGTTGCGATAGGGTTGTGTAGCGACACACTTGGCCGACGCAACTTGGTCGCGACGGGGGTGGGCGTCGTGTTCTTGTCGCGGCGTCTGGAGGCGTCATGACTGCATTTTTGACAGACGTGACCGCTGTCCTGTCTGTCAGAATGGTCGTGTCGGGTGGCAGGTGCGTACAACATTGACGTGACCTGTCAGGCCGTCGTGTTCGGGTTTCCCAGTCTTCGAGGTTTGACCACCTTTTGGGGTCACGCCAGGGGTGGCCGTCGCGACATGGTCGCGACGCCTAGCAGCGTCGCGACATGGTTGTTGTCGCGCCGGGCCGACCCGTCGCGTCTTGGGGGCCATCGGTTTACAACCGAGGCTGCACCCCATTCTCCCCCTCTCACCCTTTCTCTCCTCCTTCTTCCCTCTTCTTCCCCTCTCAAGCCCCCTTGCGATTTCTCAACAGTTCTTCGTGCTCGTGCTGAGGTGGTGTCGTCCCGTTCGTGCAGGGGACGTGTTCGTGGTGCTTGGAGCGAGGAGGAGATGGTCATTCCTACGTGAAGGCCCCAACGGGTCGGCTCTACTTGTGGAGGTAGGGACCCTTGATCCTCTCGCTCTAGCTTGCTCCCCTCCCCCTTGAGATGGTGTTTTCCTCGTTGTTTGGGGCGTGGGAGTGTGAGGAATCCATGCTCGTGGTTGAGTGAGGTTTCCATCGAGCGTAGATTCTTGTAAATCCATATTTGTGGGGTTTTGAGGGTGGTTTGCATGATTTAATGGCTTTCCTACATGTTCCCCATGCTCCCCTCCCCCTGTGGTATGTTTGTACCGTGTTTTGGGGTGGTCTCTGGGAGGACTGCACCGGAACGCCCCCTCGACTTGAGACGCGACCGCTATAGAGGTCGCGACCGGCATGGCCGTCGCGACATCATCGCGACACTTTTGGGTGTCGCAACAAGCAACAAGGTCGCGACGGTTTGGGCCGCCGCGATAGTGTCGTGACAGGGTAGGGCGTCGCGACAAGGTCGCGACGGCCCGATGCGTCGCGACTACAGCAGAGACAGGTTATGGTCTTGCGAAGTTCCATGTTTTGTGGAGTCTTCGCCGTTTCCGCTTCTTGCCTTACTCGTGGCACTTGTGCTAGTTCCCTAGTACGGTCCTACACTAGTCGTTCGCTCGGTGCTCGGCACTTGTGGGCTTGTCCTGTGAGAGAGGTTGCTACCATTGCCTAGGACCCCCGTCCCCGCTCGCCTGTTGAGGGAGTACTCCGGGCGGCGGGCATGCTCGAGTCGTGGACTCTGGAGCAGAGGGGAAAATGGTGGTTAGGACAGCGGCATTGAGTCGTTTACAGAGATCTCGTGATTGGTCTGGGACGCCGAGGTCGTTTGGAGTCCTTCCCGGTGCAGGCCAGTTAGTCCTTCTTCTCACCGCCTCACTCTTTGTGGCCCCGGAACCACCTAGAGAGGCCAGGCGTGGGACTGTAGTCCGGCCAGACTACGACGGTTACTGTTGTGTACTTTGTGTTCTGCCTTACTCTGACGAGACGTGGAGGTTTGGACCTGGGTTGAGGATAAGACGTCAGTGGACGCACCTGACCGGTTGACTAGTGGTAGTGCTTTCCGTAGCTAGTGTTTCTTGTCCAGGCGGGGTTTCCCCCTATCCGTGTTGTTAGCTGTGTGGTAGTCACGATGAGCAGTCGTACAGAGTTTCCGACCGTGCTGTACTTTCGTACCGTTGCTAGTAGTAGCTTGCTTCCGCACTTCCGTTTGTAGGTAGAAGATAAATTGATGTTATTTAATTAAGTACATAGTTTTGACTACCTGTTGAGCCAGTAGGAGATTGGTAGTCCCTACTGAGCTTCTGTTGTGAAGCTCATCCCTTTCTTCCCCAGGTGAGACTTCTCAGCAGCGGTAGGGCGTGCGTCGGGCGGAGGAGACGGGGAGGTAGTCGTGGTCCCTGTAGCTAGCAGTGGTTTCCCCCTCTCAGTGTACGTCACCCTCGGGGTATGCCCTTAAGGGACTTGTTATCTCCTGCCTTTACTTGTACTAGTTGTGTGTGTTGGGACTGTACTTAGAGCGGTACACAGCGGTTTCACTCTTCTTTCTGTTTCCGCATGTGCGCTTTTAGTTTAGTAGTTGACGTTTACTTCCGTTACATATCCTGTTAGATTTATATTATAGCCCTTCCAGGTCTCTGGATCCGTGGGCGGCGACCGCGAAAATCGGGTTCTCGGCATGGGCCGAGAGTCGGGTTCTCGGGGTCGTTACAATGATGGTCGTATATTTGGGATTCACTATGGGAAAATATGTCAGAGGATGAGGTATGAACTCACCATTGCATGAAGAGTACATAATTAATATATCTCCCATTTTTTTTATTCTTCTTCTGTGTCATTTTTGTAATTGTAGGTGATTGACATTGGAATACACCTCATCAAGAAAAGATAAAGTTATAGAGAACCCCTTTTCCCAAATTCATACTACTGATAGGCTTCCCTTACTACTGTTATGTGCTCATGGATTTCCAGCGTAGATGGCACATTTGAGTTGAAGGGCTTCAAACTCTATACTTGCTTTGGTCATGAGACATTAGGACCCCACTATCTAATTTTGAGTTCCTCTTTTTTATTATCCATATATCACAACACTGGTTTCTTGTTAGTCTACAAGTGGAGTAAAGGCGTATGATAGTCTACAAATCTTGTAGAGGGAAATGCAAATTATGATAGCATTGCTAGGACATGGCTATGGTCAACTTTGTCTGTAGTAATTTACAATTAATGCATTATGACGTACATTCATCTTATGTTATATTTATAGGAAACCATTGTAAAAGCATATCTTCAAATTGAAGGCTTCAAGAATGCTGAGGAATTTGAGCTGATTTTTGTTGAAAAATGTCCTTAGCAACCAAGTTAGTCCATGAATTGTGCTCTCTATTGCTTGATGTACGATGAGCACCTAATGAAGAAGAAGATGAGATTAAATTGGAACTTTGATGATGCTACTGTCAACAAATATCGACTCAAGCTTGCTTGTCATTTTCTTTCTATTTCATTAAAGATAACATGTAAGGTCCAACATGTTTCTACAGGTTTGCGCTTTTAGAAATTCGTTTGGTTGTCGTTTGGGACCCCAGACGAAGTGTTTCAACTGAATCAGGGGTTTTCTGCAAGGGGGCTCTTGACGTGAAGTATGAGTGATGTCAAGATGTTGTTGACGTCTGCTACTTGTTATGACGGCAATTTCGATTACTGTCTATTTTGTGTTGACGTCAACGTGTTTTGACGTCAATATTTCTTGGAATGTTGACGTCGATGTCGATTGACGTCAAGATTTCTGTTGACGGCAACTTAGGTTGACGTCAAGTTCTACGTGTTCCAGTCCGAGTTTCTCTTCGAAACTAGTGGTTTCCTTTGGATAGGTTTGAAGAAATAGAGTCGTGTTAGGGTAAGGATCTTCCCCCAATCATGACCCTTGGCTCTCTATATATAGAGAGGGATCGTTTGGGGGAGAGAACTTTTGCTCTCTTGCTTGGGTTTGGGGTTGTGAGAGAAGAGAGAGAGGGCAATCTCGAGGGTAGATCGGCCGTGTTGCTGCTTGTTCGAGGTTGATGCTGTGAAGAGAAAGCTTCCACGACCTGACAGGAAGGCTCTGGATGAGGAGATCGTGGCCGGATCGTGCTCAAGACGAAGGATTTGATTGTTCTTGGAAGATACCTCTTTGGGTGTGAAAGAGGGCTTTATCGGCTAAATTCTCTTGTTGTAGAGTTTTCTTGAGGTAAGTAACTTAGGGTTTCTCTATGTGGACTTGTCCCTTAGGGTTTTCTTATTTTTCTAGATTTTTAGAAATTGTTTTGATGCCGTTTGCCATATTTTCTTGCCCTCGATCTGCACTTTGTGCAGTCTGGGAGGTTGACGACAAGGAGTGTGCTGTTAACCTAAAGTTGATGGCAACATATGTTGACGTCAAGTTCATCTTGTCTAGAAATGTGTAGTTTCACCATATGTGATGGTTTTATGAGATTCTGTGATGGTTTTTAAGTTCTTTTCATTCTGTCTTGACCTGTTAATCATTTTGATGAGTTTAGGTAACCCTAGATTAAAATTTTTTAATTATAGAAATTATTTGAAATTTTGTTTATAGGAAAAGTATGTGAATACTTGATAAATTTGATTTTATTGTTGTATACATGTTATAAAAATTGGAGAACTCTGTACTTCAATTGTTTAGACTACTGTAAGCATGATTTAGGGCCTGTTTATCTCGTTTTATTTCAGTTCTTGGATAATTAGTGTTTTTGTGAATAATAACCTGATTTTATCTTTACTTATGAAAAATAGTTTTACCGTTCCAAATTTTGAAAAATTACATAGATGTTCTATGTGCTATATTCGGATGTTCTATGTGCTATATTCACCTCGTGGTTAGAATTTGATCTTCATATGATTACTGTACACTTATTTATGAATTTTTGAAGCTTTTAATACCATACTTTAATAATAAATCCCAAGTTAGTTTAAAAACGTGATTAGCATCATGATTAGGTTTTGTTAATTACTGTTCATGATTAATCTGAGTATCTAAAAGTGATTAATATATGTTTCATGTTATATGTGTGCATGTGCATGGAAAGAGAGAGAATATGTGATATATGTGCATAAAATAATGTGTTAATGTGAAAGATAAAAGTTGTGCCAATGAGACACTGCCACCATATATTGCGTGGAGTCGTACTGTAGTCGTGCCCCTACGGGAAGGCTCAATTGTGTTACGTGATACCCGGGGCAACGGGTCGTGTGAAATCTTGTGAAAGATGTGCGGAATTATACAATATGGTAATCTATAAGGGGGGTTGAATAGATTACTATTAATTAAAAATACAATAACCTTCTTTTCAGTGGAAACAAAGACTTTTGATATTTCAAACAGAGTTTAAATCAAACTGAGATGTGTGTTAGTTGTAAGTAGATAGAATAACAATTTATCTAGCGTGTGAAAGATCAACGTGCCTACCAAACATCTAGCGTGAAACGTTCAAACCACAGACACGATGATTTAAGGTGGTTCGGAGTACACAACTTGTGTATCCTACGTCCACCGTCCACACACACACGTAGAAAGACTGCTTATGAGCAAGTTCACTCGCTACAACATACACACACACGTAGTCTGATGTAAACCACGATCAGAACAACGTGACAAACGTGAATCAAGCACAAGGACGCTTGACTCAACAACACACACATACAGATATGAAAAACAGAGATAAAGAAGAGTTCAGAGTTGAGATTTCAATCCTGATGTAGAACTCTTCAGATGATTGTCCTGATGTACTTCAAGCTTCGTCTTGACAGGTATCAGTTGATGGAGAAGCTTGAGAGATGGACAATCTGGCTTCAATCTCGTTCAGAAGATGTCCTTTGGTTGCTTGGACGAACAGTTGAAGTAGAGCAGCAGAAAGATCTTCTCTCTTGAGACTTGGCTTAGGGTTTTGAGTTGTGGCTGCTTCTGTACGAAAATAACTCCAAAGAGTTCCTTTTATATGGGTGTTCAAGTATGGAGAGTCGTGGTAAAAGGAAACACCCAAGTCAGAAACATATGGAGATCTCATATTGAGATTTTCTCTTCGTCTGTCGACAGCAAGAATTGCATCTGTCGACAGATGTAGACAGACTTGAAAAAGGCAGAAGATTGACTTTCCGGGAGACAATTCCCTGTGTGGATCTGTCGACAGGTGATTTGAGTCTGTCGACAGGCACACCTTGCCAGGAGCCTGTGTGTTCTGTCTGTGCAGATCTGTCGACAGGCATCAGTGGGGCTGTCGATAGGTACACCTTGCCAATACCCTATAAGATCTGTCTGTGCAGGGCTGTCGACAGGCATCTTGGGGGCTGTCGACAGGTACTTGTCTTTTGTGCTTTTCTTGATCTTTTTGCTCTTGTTTTGGTACATTGTCTTGCATGCAATCTCACCTACATTTAAGAACATTGTTAGTGAGATAATGTGAACATTTAGATAATCAAATTAAACATGTGATTCTTGATTAACATTTGCTTGATTTGTCATTCTTATCATGTTTCACACATACATATCACATGAAATTGTATTGTGCATGAAATGCTCATTGATTGCTCATCATAAAAAACAAACATCTCTATTATGAATCCATGTAAACCCAACATTCTCCCCCATTTTGATGATGACAAAATTTCAATTAATGCACATATTGTTGTTTCTCCCTCTTTTGACAACATCCAAAAAGACACGTCATGCACACATGAATAGAGCAAATAACTGTGATTTTCATTGAATTGTCAACCATTACGCACAGTTACAGAATGTAGTGACAACGTGACAAAAGAAAATGTAGGGAAGAAGAACATGACCAAGAAAGCAAACTAGTACATCAAGAACAAGACCATGACCATGACCCAATCACAGTGGACACCTAAACTCGCTAAGCAACATCATTGCCAGGCGGTGCAGAGGCCTGACGAATCTCCTGAATCTCTGTGGAGAGTCTAGTAAGCCTGAGCTGAAGCTGGACTTGAGTATCAGCTAGTGCTTCAATGCTTGTATCAACAGTGTCCAATCGTTCATTCAGGTGCTCAAAGCCTGTGGTCATTTGAAGTTGCATCTGTGCCATTTGAGCAGTGATGAAATCTAGAAGAGATAGCTCAGCATGCGCTTGGTCATCAGCGGCATCTTCATTTTCATCTCCCGGAGCATCTATTGGCTCGGACTGGGAGTCTTCATTAGCATCCTCACCATCCTCAGCAACGTCATCTTCCTCAGCAATTGCCGGTCCCCTACCCTTGAGTTCTCGTGACACAACCCCATCAACCATTTTGTAGCCCATCCTGTGAGCAGCAATGAGATCAAAGAAGCTATGAGACTTGAGGTTTGTCATATCTTCTTTGGAGATTTGGATGCCAAGAAAAAAAAGAAGAGAAGTGATTGGACATGCATAAGGCATAGACCTATTGGAATTACGAAGGCATACCCGGATGTGAGAGAGTAAAAGGAGTGGGAGGTTGACTTGTTCACATTTAAGAAAGGCGTGAAAGAGGGATTTATGAATGGCAGTCACAAGTTCCCGACTACCATCCTTGGGGACGATGATTGTGGTAAAGATATGGTGGATGAGACGATGAATAGGAGAGAAGGAGTTGGCATTTAGTTGCACACGATTTTTAGATGAATCGTATGGCTGCCTAGTGATGAGTGTATAGTACTCAGATGCCAATGGGTGATGTTGCATGATATCAAGGCCAATATTTGGAATTTGAAGTGCAACAGAGAAAAGATTAGGAGTGATCAGAAATGGGGTCCCTTTCACCTTGGTGTAAAGATCACCTTGAGCGGTTTCCCGGAGATTGTTGTAGAACTCCGTCACAGCGGTGGGAGAGTACTGCGTGTGAGAATAGCAGAAGGGAGACCACCCCTGGGTATCAAAAAGTGGCAACAACCCGGGAAACATGTCGTCTAGAGATCTGAAATCAACATATCTGGGCTGCACGAACTTGGTGAAGGTGCCATGAACATTGAGAAGCTGCAGATCTGAAGGAATGATGAGTTCCAACAGCCGATCATCCCGATGCTTCGTCCGGCGCTCAGTGTGAGCCCTGGAACCCTCGCCTGCTTGGGGAGAATGAGGACGGTGACGGGAGACAAGCTTCTTGCTCTTGGGAGCCATTAGAAAAAGGGATCTTCGAGTAGAGAGGGATGTGAAAGGTGGAAGGAAGCACGAGCAGGAGGTAACACCCGAAGAGGGAGACTCTGCTCTGCGCCGTGGAGAAGGAGGGTTTATGTGAAGATGGAAGGAGGAGGGAGTTTTTTTGGAAGTGGAAAACAGAGGAAAGGGTCGTGGGTTCCTTTTAAAGAAAGTGGGAAGGTATTTGAAAAGACTGGGACCCACGAAATCCGCCCTAGACGGCTGCCCGTTGGGCTTCCAAAACAGGTCTGCCGCCGGCTGTCGATAGGTGAACAGTGCCCTGTCGACAGGCACTTGCAGAAAGTGCGCCAGTAATGTATTTTGACAGGATTTTTCAAGGCAATGAGCGTCCAATGTGTATATAAGATGAAAATAGGTAAATACACATTATAAAATGACATACCCATAAATAATTAGGACATGTCAAGTATCGACAATGGTGAAGTTATAATATTCTGGGAATCTTAAGTTATGGCATTTAGAGAACACCGTTCAAGAAGATATGAACATAAAATAACCCCTTTGGACAAAACCATTGTAGAAAAACATGTTCCTTTGTGGATGATGTTTAGATGGTACTTGAAAGTAATGTCTACATGAGCGATTAACAATAAACAACACATTGCCTTTAATGTAAAAACATGGTGGCTACACTCTATTTCTTGCATTGAATTTTGTCTGTGTCAAGTTAATGTGGGAAAAGTAGTAATTAGGATCACTGTCACCTTTTGACGTGAAGGTAGACATTTGGGATGCCCGTACCCCCAGTTACTCAGTGTAAGTAACCATCATACTATTGTGCAGAGATAATGAGAGGACTTTTTGACGCGAAGACAGACATTTGTGATGCTCATGTCTCCGGTTACTCAGTGATGCTCATCATTGCTCTGCCTTTGTCCCATTTCACATATTTTTTATGAACTTTTGAGTGTTTGAAATAGGTAGCTTTTTCCCCTTTTTTATTTTTTTGGATATATTTTTAACAATCAAGGTCAATGATTATTTAAGGTCAATGGTTAATGTAAAACATTAAGTTCAAAAATCTTCTTACTTATCAAACCATTTTAGAAACATGATAATCCACAAGGGAGTTATTCAAGTGAGTTAGGTTAAAATCATTAGATTTGATCAATGTTTTCTAGATGACACAACCTAGACTCAAGCATAAAATATTATATCAAAATCATTGTGATGTGGACAATGTCATTGATATTATGTGGATATGAACGATTATAACATAAGTAAGCACCAATTTACACCTTAGATACATTAGTGAAGCATGCTTATGAAGAATGTTGAGACATGACAAGCAAAACTCAGCAAGAGGTGCATCTGTCGACAGCCATTGGGTGCCTGTCGACAGATTCAGACAGTGTGAAGTAACTGAGTTCAGGTAGGTGGAGTCTGTCGACAGGTATAGAGTGGTCTGTCGACAGATGGGAACAATCTGAAGAATGATGAGTTTCGGAACTGTGCCTGGCTGTCGACAGCAGAAGAAGTGGCTGTCGACAGATGCACACATGGTGCATTTTATGGGTTCTGTGAATGCATATCTGTCGACAGGCTGTTTGGGGCTGTCGACAGGGGCTTTGAAACTTCAGCTTTAAGGCTTTGAATTGAGAGTGATGTGAACCAGAAGATTGAGGGATAAATACATATTGAATATGAAGGGTATCCCTTATGAATTTCACTCACCTAGCCTTAACTTACTCCCCCATAGTGTGTGCATGTGAAGACTCAACAAGCAAGAAATTCAAGACACATTTGCACAAGTTTAGCAAGCAATTGCAAACAAGTTCATGAATAAGGACAGACCATCAAACAAAAAAAAACCATTTGTGTGCAAAAGTGAATGGGCAAATTGAAAAGAATCCACATACCTAATTCAAAGTAGATGACCCTGATTTGCAACTTGACTATGGATACGTGGCGGGGAATGTTTTCTCACGCATAATGAGAGTTTCCAACAAGCATAAGTTGTTCTTCCACAGATCACCATTTGATATACCTCATAGTCGGTGCACACAAAGAGCATATACTTTAAAGTTTGGTATGGCTTCATTATATTTTGCACAATCCTAATTCTCTTCTCAATGTTGTGAATCTATCTTCAGCCAATGGTTTTGTGAAAATATCAGCTAATTACTTATCAGTGGGTATGAAGCTAAGCTCCAAGATTTGTTGGCTACTTCATCTCTCAAGAAGTGATGACGAATCTCAATGTGTTTTGTCCTAGAGTGTTGGACTGGGTTCTTGGAAAGATTGATGGCACTAGTGTTGTCACATAAGATAGGTGTGCATCCAATGTCAATATTGTAGTCAGACAATTGACTTTTTATCCACAACACTTGAGCCGCACAACTCCCCGCAGCAACATACTCTGCCTCTGCAGTGGAGAGTGCAACCGAGTGTTACTTCTTGGATGCCCACGAAACCATGCGACCACCAAGTAATTGGCAGTACCCACTAGTGCTTTTCCTGTCTATCTTACATCCAGCATAATCAGCATCAGAATATGATATCAAGTCAAAACTACTTCCTGCTGGATACCAAAGACCTAAATCATACGTACCTGAGAGATATCTGAATATTCTCTTAACTGCAACCAAATGACTTTCCTTTGGACTAGATTGATATCTAGTGCAAAGGCAAACACTGAATTGTATATCGGGTCTACTTGCAGTAAGATAAAGGAGTGAGCCAATCATACCTCGGAATTGCTTTGCATCTACCGGTTTACCTTTCTCATCATTTTTCAATTTTATGCTTGTGCTCATGGGTGTTGAAGCAGGTTTGGCTTGCTCAAACTGAAAACGTTTTAGAATCTCCTTGACATATTTCTCTTGATTAATGAAGAAGCCATCTTCATGTTGCTTCACCTGCAAACCAAGAAAGAATTGAAGCTCCCCCATTAGACTCATCTCAAATTCACTGTGCATATGTTTGGAAAACTCTCACACAGTGATGGGTTAGTGGAACCAAAGATAATGTCGTCCACATAAACTTGAACAACAATTATGTGATTGCGAACTTTCTTAGTAAATAGAGTTTGGTTACTTTACCTCTTGAGTAATTTTTACTCACCAAAAGGTTGCTCAGTCTGTCGTACCAAGCTCAGGGTGCCTGTTTCAAACCATAGAGAGCCTTGTGCAGTTTATAAACATGGTTGGGCATTTCAGCATTTTCAAAACCGGGTGGTTGAGAGACATAGACTTCCTCTTTGATGTAGCCATTCAAGAAAGCAGTTTTAACGTCCATTTGAAAAAGTTTGAACTTATGTGAGCATGCATATGCCAATAAGATTTTCACTGCTTTAAGTCTAGCTACTGGGGCAAAGGATTCTTCAAAGTCCACACCAAATTCTTGATTGTATCCTTTTGCTACCAGTCTAGCCTTATTTCTCACCACTTTACCCTCTTCATTTAGTTTATTCCTAAAGACCCATCTTGTTCCTATGACAGAAATTTCAGGGGTTTTGGGAACTAAACTCCAGACATTGTTTCTTTGAAATTGACCAAGTTCCTCATGCATAGCATCAATCCATGAATTTCTTTTAGGGCCTCTTCAACATTTTTTGGTTCCACTTGAGAGACAAAAGCCAAATGATCTTGTTCAACTATTTATCTAACCTGAGACCTAGTTTGAACTTTATCATTTATATTCCCTAACACATTCTCAAGTGGGTGATCTTTGGAATACCTCACATTAGTGATTGTTGAAGGACCGAGTTGATCTTGGACTTGTGGAAGTTGATCTTGTGGAGGTTGTTCTGGAGGAGGGTGTGCTTGAGGAGTTTCATCTTGAGGCTCTTCCTCTTGTGGATCTTCTTCATATTCAACATCTTGTTTTCTGAACAGATTTTTATCATCTTGATCGTTGTACCTGCGAAGATATCCACTTTTATTTTTAGAAACTACTTTAGAATTTTTTTTTTCCTTTGCTTGTAGTTCCTCAAGAGTTGTTTCTGCATCTCCATCTTGAGTCCTGTGAAGGTTTTCAGTGTCAGTTTTTGCATGATACTCATCAAAAACAACATGTAGAGTTTCTTCCACAGTTTTATTCTTAACATTAAACACCCTATATGCTCTTGAGTGTTCTGAGTATCCAAGAAAAATACCTTGATTACTTTTGGCTTCAAATTTATCTAAATCAACTTTATCATTGTTATGAATGAACACTTTTGAGCCAAAAATTCTGAAATACCCAATACTGGGTTTCTTACCTTTTAGCAGTTCATAGGGGTTTTCTTTATCACGGGTCTTACCATGGCTCTGTTAAGAATGTAGCACGAGGTGTTTACCGCTTCTGCCAAAAACTCTTGGGAGTTGACTTTCGACCAGAAGAGTACGAGCCATTTCCCCAGGGTTCTGTTCTTTCTCTCCACTACACCATTTTGCTCCTTTGAGGAAAACAGGTGTTCTATTCCTTGGTGCCTGCAAAAATCAGAAAAAGAGTTGTTATCAAACTCTCCCCCGTGATCAGTGCGGATGGAGCATATCTTATTGACATTTCCATCCTCAATCTTATTAAAGAATTCTTCAAAGATTTTAGTGCTTTATTTTTGTGAGCCAAAATTTTACCCAAGTGAACCTAGAAAATCGTCTACAATGACAAAAACAAATCGTTTGCCATTGAGACTCAGTGTTCTAGTAGGTCCAAAAAGGTCCATGTGCAACAATTCATAAGGTTTAGAAGTACTTACCGGTGCTTTTGATTTGAAGGATTTCCGGGTTTTTTCCCTCTGCACATGCATCACAAAAGCTTTCATTCTTATTGAAGGAAATTTCAGGAAGTCCATTTACCAGTTTCAGCCTCATGATCTTGTGCAAGACATTGTAACTGGCATGCCCAAGCCTACGATGCCACAAGGTAAGCTCATCCTATTTACTTGCAACAAGACACAAATTTTCATTTTCTGGATCATCTAGATCAACCAAATAAATGTTGTTAATTCTTTTTCCAGAAAATTTAAGACTTCCTGTTTCCTTATCAACAATTTGACATGAATTTGATTCAAAGACAACTTTATGACCGTTATCGCACAGTTGGCTTATGCTAAGCAAGTTATGGTGAAGACTATCAACTAACAGTACATTGTTTATTGAGTTGGAGGCATACTTACCAACCTTACCTGAACCAATGATCTGACCTTTATTGTTACCTCCAAAAACAACTTGACCTCCGTCTTTTTCCACCAGCAAGCAGAATTTGTCTTTGTCGCCCGTCATGTGCCTTGAGCAGCCACTATCCAGGTACCACTTGTTTTGATTTTGGGCTGCTAGGCATTCCTGCATATGTGGATCAGACAAGAGATTTTGGTACCCAAATTACTTTGGGTCCCAATGTATTATTCATGCCAAAAAGTAAATGCTTCGGAATCCAAACTTGTTTGAGTTTCAGCTTATTTGGATTGTTCCAGCATTGTTTTTCATTGTGCCCAAGTCTCTTACAAAAATTGCATGATGAAGATTTTTCCAAAATAGTGGGTTTGTTATTCTGAGGAACATGCATGGGCATTTTACCCTTTTGTTGCCTTGTTAGCTTTTCTTTGGGAGCATGTTTCCAGACCTATCGACAACCCTTTTTGGGGCTGTTGACAGACTTCTTAGTTGTGTTAACAACTGAACTGATTTTCTTGGGTTCCTGTTTCTTACCCTTGGCTTGACCTTTCTGATTCTTGGAAGGGACTTGATAGCTTGTGCTTGGGCTAGAATCAACAAAAGAAGTTATCAAAGTCTCTCCCATTTTCTTTTGTTTTACTGGTTGATATCCAATTCCATGTTTTGCAAGAAAGATATTTGATCCTAGAATGGCATCAAGATTTTGCTTTCCCTTTACAAACCTTATTAAATGTTCAGATTTTCCTTTAAGGTCTTTTTCAGCTTGTTCCAACTTATTCTTAGTTTCTTTATGTTCATTTTGAAGAGATTCAAGAGAGTTAGTCAGACTTTCCTTTTCCTTTTGAATTTCTTGCAATTTGTTTTCAAACAGTCCATTTCTCCAATGTGAGCTTCCTCATTAATTTTCATCATTTCAATTTCTTTAGTTAAGGCAACAACTTGTTCATCATTGTGTGTGTTATGAACAAGAGAATTGATTTTCTTTTTTAATGCCTTGTTTTCAGATTTGAATTCATAGAATTTTTCAAACAGGATAGTGTATGCTTCTTCCCATTCATCAACAGTATAAGTTTCAAAGGAAGAGTTTACCTCATTGGAGTCATCGCTTCTTTCTATTAGACACTGAATTTCTTCATCTCCAGAGGCTTCTATGCGTCCTCATCTTCATCTTCATCACTCCAAGTTGCCAACATTGCCTTGGCCTTCTTGAAGGTGAATTTCTCTTTCTTCAGCTTTTTCTTGAGTTCGGGGCATTCTCCTCTCATATGCCCTTGTTTCTTGCACTCATAGCATACAATGTCAGATCTTTTGTTAGACTCAAATTTATTTGAGAAATCTTTCTTTGGAAGGATTTGGAATTACCTGAGCCTTTCCTTTTGAATTTGAGGAATTTCTTGAATTGTCTAGTGAGCATGGCCATTTCATCATTTTCACTATCACTAGACGTTTCAGGTTCATCACTTTCCTGTTGAACCTCTTTTTGGATCTAGAGGAACTTTTGCTTGAAGCTTTTAAGGCAATTGACCTTTTGGGTTTTCTTCAGTTTCTTTCCTTTTCACATTTATTTCATATGTCATCAGGGAGCCAATTAGTTCATCCAATTTCATCTTTGAGAGATCTTTGAATCCTCAATGACAGTGGCCTTAGTGTTCCATGAGGATGGAAGAGACCTAAGTATCTTCCTCACTAAGTCACTTTCTGAGTATTCTTTCTTAAGACCTTTCAATCCATTTATTATTAGCATGAACTTTGCAAACATATCTGAGATAGTTTCATCATTATTCATTTTAAACATTTCATACTCAGAAATTAGCATGCTTGCTTTAGTTTCCCTTACCTCGGACGTACCTTCATAGATAAGCTCAAGTTTGTCCCACATCTCTTTCGCTGAAGTGTATGTGGAGACTCTTGAGTATTCTTTGGGATGAACAGTGCACTGCATCATGTTCAGGGCACTCCAGTTGAGAGTTCCCTTTGCAATCTGGTCCTTTGTCCAGGTACCTTCGTCCTCGGGAAGGGTGTATGCTCCTTTGCTGACAATTTCCATAGCTCAAATTTTGAGCTCTCAGAAATACCTGCATGCGATTTTTCCAATAAGGATAGTCAGTGTCATCAAAGAAGGGTGGCCTGGTCACTGAATGTCCCTCGTCCATATACCCCTTGTTAGATTCCATGAGATCGAGAATCTCCTGATCGTGAGATCAACCAATTAAGACAGTAAAACGGAGAAACCTCGCTCTGATACCAATTGAAAGATGTGCGAAATTATACAATATGGTAATCTAGAAGGGGGGTTGAATAGATTACTATCAATTAAAAATATAATAACCTTCTTTTCAGTGGAAACACAGACTTTTGATATTTCAAACAGAGTTTAAATCAAACTGAGATGTGTGTTAGTTGTAAGTAGATAGAATAGCAATTTATCTAGCGTGTGAAAGATTAATGTGCCTACCAAACATCTAGCGTGAAACGTTCAAACCACAGACACGATGATTTAAGGTGGTTCGGAGTACACAAATTGTGTATCCTACGTCCACCATCCACACACACACGCAGAAAGACTGCTTATGAGCAAGTTCACTCGCTACAACACACACACACACTCACATAGTCTGATGTAAACCACGATCAGAACAACGTGACAAACGTGAATCAAGCACAATGACGCTTGACTCAACAACACACACACACAGATATGAAAAACAGAGATAAAGAAGAGTTCAGAGTTGAGATTTCAAATCCTGATGTAGAACTCTTCAGATGATTGTCCTGATGTACTTCAAGCTTCGTCTTGACAGGTATCAGTTGATGGAGAAGCTTGAGAGATGGACAATCTGGCTTCAATCCCGTTCAGAAGATGTCTCTTTGGTTGCATGGACGAACAGTTGAAGCAGAGCAGCAGAAAGATCTTCTCTCTTGAGACTTGGCTTAGGGTTTTGAGTTGTGGCTGCTTCTGTACGAAAATAACTCCAAAGAGTTCCTTTTATATGGGTGTTCAAGTATGGAGAGTCGTGGTAAAAGGAAACACCCAAGTCGGAAACATATGGAGATCTCATATTGAGATTTTCTCTTCATCTGTCGACAACAAGAATTGCATCTGTCGACAGATGTAGACAGACTTGAAAAAGGCAGAAGACTGGCTTTCCGGGAGACAATTCCTTGTGTGGATCTGTCGACAGGCGATTTGAGTCTGTCGACAGGCACACCTTGCCAGGAGCATGTGTGTTCTGTCTGTGCAGATCTGTCGACAGGCATCAGTGGGGCTGTCGACAGGTACACCTTGCCAGTACCCTATAAGATCTGTCTGTGCAGGGCTGTCGACAGGCATCTTGGGGCTGTCGACACTTGTTTTGTGCTTTTCTTGTCTTTTTGCTCTTGTTTTGGTACATTGTCTTGCATGCAATCTCACCTACATTTAAGAACATTGTTAGTGAGATAATGTGAACATTTAGATAATCAAATTAAACATGTGATTCTTGATTAACATTTGCTTGACTTGTCATTCTTATCATGTTTCACACATACATATCACATGAAATTGTATTATGCATGAAATGCTCATTGATTGCTCATCATAAAAAACAAACATCTCAATTATGAATCCATGTAAACCCAACATCTTGGAGGTGGACAAGTTCCACTGGTAATGGTAGGGAGGGCTTCCCCCGGTTCTGCGTAGTAACCAAGACTTGATTGTTTTTCCGGGCGATTAAGTATGTGTATGTGATTGTGTGATATTTTTAGTGGTGGTTTGGGTTGTGTCTCGACATGTGTAAAAGTGAATATGTGAATAATGTGTAAAGTGATATGTGAATGTGGCACGTGGTATGTGCAAGTGATGTGACATGTGATCGTGAATGTGCAAAGTGAAAAGTATGTGAAAGCTATGTGCAACCAAGTGTGAGTGAATGTGAATGTAATAAATGTGAGAATAAGTGCATGTGAAAGTTATGGTAAAAGTGCATATGAATATGCCATGAGAAAATAATGCATGTGTTAATGTGATTTATGTTAAATGATATTTGTGATATCATGTTTAGTACCATGTGTAGAAGTATGTTAATTATGTCCATGAGTTAGTAATTACTTGATGAGCATGTTAGTAGTATCATGTTATAAGTTTTAATATAAACAATGTGTTAGTGTTATGTTTAAGTAAGAATTGCAAGCATGTGATTATATGAATGCTCTCATGTTAGTGACACCATGTTATAAGTGACAATGTATAGAATTCTTGTCATACATAAGTTAATATAGATTTGTTTAATAGATTCTATGTTTAATTATCCATGTTATCGCATGAGCATGTGTTAGTTTAATTGTTAATTACTAGTAAGTTAATGATAATGTGATAGTTAGTAAAGTGTTAAACGGTTAGAAGCATGTATGGTAAGTGCATGGTTTGCAATTCTAAGTTGCTTTCCGAGTCTATTGCGTAGACTCACCATTGCTAACATTTCAGGAGACTTAGAAGCCGAGGAGTTAGAGAGATCCAACGTGGAACATGAAGAGTAGATTGAAGATTTATAGTTTATTTCTTAGTATGTGATGTAATTGTAATGTGAACATTGGTTATTTTATCACTTGGAAATTGACTATATTTAGTTGATGTTATATTATGTTATTTTTTTACTTGGACTATATAGACAAGGTATGTGGATTATAAAGTTGATGGAATAAGAGTTGTTCATTTCTGCTACAATATTCCTTTCTATTTGTGTATACCTCAGCCCATGTGACTATCGTTGGGGTTTTCTCCCCTGTAGCTACTTGCTCTCGTCCGACGTGGGTTGGTATAACCGTACCAGACAAAAGTGGGCCGTTACAGAACATGAATGGTATGATTATATTTTGAATTGAATTTGTGAATGAATGAGCATGTGCATCGTTTAATTTCTTTGTTGATGGCCTTGCTGAATGAACGAGTACAAATTGTTCCCTGACACTGATTAGAGTTGACTTCTTTGTCTCCTTTCTATATGAATTTTAGTGATAACAAAAACTCTGATTTATGTGACTAATATATACTTTTCATTAAGTCTGTCAACAAGGAATACATGTAAAATAATCGCTCTAAGGATTATCAATGCAAGTACTTCAAAACCCAGAAAGTGCGAATATTTTCCAAGTATAAGATTGACTCTCACTGGGAAAGTCGAAGTATAACATCGACTACTATATAAGAATCTCAGCAATCAAAGTCCAACTACGACTGATGGAAGATTTATAAGCAAGTCGAAGTCTTACTCCGACTACTTTCAGTGTTCAAGAGTCAAGTCAAATATTTCTTTATTATATTTTTGACTCGCACTAATGTCATCTATAATCTTGAATTTATTGTTCTAAGTCCATATCGATTATGGAACAAGATTCATACTGATTGGTGTCAAACTATGCATCGATTACTGAAGAATGCTTCTACCTATTAGAGAGCAAAAGGAAGTTTCTATCGATTACTAAATAAACTTTATACCAATTAGTAAAGAAGTTATACTGATTAGTGAGAAAACTTTCATTCTGATTATAGAAGAAATGCTTGTTCCGATTAGTGACATACTTCATCGATTATTGAACACTCACATTGATTACTGAACAAAGCTTTCACTTGCATCGATTACTGACTAAAAGCTTGTACAATATATTGATTACTGTTTATGTCATTCAATTTATATTGATTGGTGTTATAATTGTTCTAATTGGTGAACAAGTGGTTTGATTTATTTTGATTACTGACTAACAAGGCTTATGTTGTATCGATTGGTGACCATCATTCTGATTAGTGAACACATGACTTATGTACTATCGATTAGTGACTAAATTGATTCCAATTAGTGAACAAACTATTTATTCATACCGATTACTGAAAACTGATTTCACTTATCTCCATAGCTACATTAGCAAAAAAGTTTTGGTGCGCAAACTTACTTTATTTCAAATTTAGTTTATGTGTTTCACGCAATATCTCCTACATATTTGAAAGTCTCCAACATTAAATGCAGTAGGCAATACTTTTCAAACTTAGGCTATATGTTCTTACCTTGTAGGTGTTTTGAAGGTCCTTCTTTCCTGGCAGACAGAAAGACAACTCCTAGAATAGCAACATGTCAGCTGGAAATATGGACTTCTGCACAAAAGGTATGGTTGGACTGACACGTGTTTTTTTCTCTTACCTAACAACCTTCTTTATGCATTAAATGAGCGCAAGTATCTGGTACTCTCTTGAAGCAACCGTTAGACACAAGCTAATGCCTTAGAAACATGTATGAGTTGAAGAAGAAGACTCTAATGGACATCTCAACGGATATCTCTCCAAGGAGTCTATAAAAGAAGAAGACCAAGCTTCATACAAAGAGAGTAATACAAATAGAAAACACAACTTTGAAAGAGCAAGCTAGCGATCCTTCAACTTGTGTGAAGAAAAAAAAGCTGAGCGTTGAAGCCAACATCTTCCAGCTTTCACCTTCTCTCTCTCTCTCTCTGCATTTCTATTGAACACTTCTTTTAGAGAGAGATTTGTTGTTCGTCTAAGAGAGTGATCCCTTGTATACTTTGATCCTCTTAAACGTTGTTTCAGATCAAGCCTTCTTGTTGTTCATCTTGGGCTTGGTCTAGGGACTCTTAGATATCTCTTTGAGATCTAGGTTGTGCCTCTTTGGTTGAAGAGAAGATTTGCTGTCCAAGCATTATTTCTCCTAGTGTAGAAGGGAAGACCAAAAGTGTGCTGGATGGTTTGTTCAGCTGAGGGACTATGCTCAGTGTTCCCCTTATGTAGAAAGGAAGACCAGCTGAACTGGGTGTTGTATGTGTCCTTAAGGGGGATTGTACCCATGGTTTAGTGAAATGCCAAGTGTTCTTGGGGATTGAAAGTAGGGCTGAGGGGAGACCCGAACTAGGATAAATCTGTGTCTCTTATGTGTGTGATTGTTTGTGTATATTTTTGCTATTATCTAACACTAATAATTTTGTTTAAGATTTATTTTTTAGTTGCAAACTAATGCTAACCATCACATTTTAGTGTTTGAGTTTTTGACTTTCAAAAATCTCGTTTAAGCAACCCATTCACCCGCCCTCTTTGGGCTCTCTAACTGGGCAACGAGTGATATCAGAGCGGGGTCTCTCGAAGAAATCATGAGATCTCACGATCTGAGAGTAAAGATTAATGGCAGCTCATGGTTATGATGAAGGTCAATCTGTCAACAGGCCACCCCTATTCGATGGTGAAGATTACAACTACTGGAAGACAAGAATGAAGTTCTTCCTTCAAGGATACGACTATCAGCTATGTAGCATCATCGAGGACAAAGATCTAATAGCTCTCTCCTCAAGGGAAAACTGGACTGACAATCACAAGAAAATGTTATCACAGACCAACAACGCAAAGAAGATTATATGATGTGCTTTTCCCAAAAAGGAATTCAATAGGATCTCAGCTTGCAAATTTGCTAAGGAAATAAATTGAAGCTCACATGCGAAGGAATAGACAAAGTGAAGGAAACTAGGATTGACATCCTAGTTACATAGTATGAAAAGTTCCAAATGATGATAGGTGAGACCATTACACAAATGTATAGTAGATTTATTGATATAACTAATGGTCTTGCGGGACTTGGGAAAGTATATAACACTAGGGACATGGTGAGAAAAATCCTTCGATCTCTGCCAAACTAGTGGACTCCCAAGGTCACTGCTATAGAAGAAGCCAATGACCTCTCTACCATGTCCTTGGAAAAACTTATTGTGTCACTTATGGCTCATGAGATAAATATAGAAAGATTAGGAGAAAGCTCATTGATGAAAAAAAGTTATCAATGCATTAAAAGTAGAAGAAACAAGCACAAATGAAACCATTGTTGGTGAAAGCAGTGACATAGACAGTGATGAAGAAGCTCTCCTATCAAGAAGGCTGCAAAGAATTTTGTCCAAGAAAAGGTACCAAACAGGAAAAAAGTTCTTCAAAAAGAATAAAGTAGTCAAGAAGCTAGAATTTACATGCTACGAATGCAAGTAGCCAGAGCACTTAAAAGTAGACTATCCAAAATTTAAGAAGAAAGATTACAAGAAAAAAGAGCCTGCAAAGAAATATAAGAAGTCTAAAAAGAAAGTCATGACAGCAACATGGAGCAACGAAGATAGCTTATCTGAAGACTCCAGCTCAGATGAACAAGGAGAGACAGTCACATTGTCTTAATGGCAAACATTGATGACAAGGTAACTTCTGACACTTCATTTGATTCTTGTTCAGATTTAGATGATGATAATTTAGAATAAGCATTTAATGAGCTATATGAAAAATATAGAGATGTATCAAGCAATTAAAATTATTAAAGAACAATTTTGTATGCTTAGAGAACACCAACTCAGATATGAAATATGAAATTGAGCAATTTGAAAAACAATAAGAACTAAAACATAGAAGCAACTTGTTAAGCGAAGACCTAAAAGAGAAAAATAGTAAAATTGAACACCTAGAAAACAATAACATTATAAAGGAATTAAATGAAGAAATAAAGATTCTAACAAAGATAATGAATATTTGAACTCCACACTAGATAAGCTTACCAACAGTAAATCATCCTTAATTTTAAAAAGAGCAAGAAGAAGTGACAAGAAGAAGTATGGTTGTAATGGCCCTCTTTATATTGATACGATTATATCAATCCACGTCGATATAAAGTATGCCGTTATAGTGGGACATGTACCCAACACAACAAAGTAGGTAGAGATATACACAAATAATAAGGAAAGTATGGCGGAAATAAAGGTAATTCTTATTCTATCACCACTCACACATCCCATAGTCTATATAGCAACAAAGTAAATATATCAAAGTCCACAATAACCAAGTCCATAATACAACAATGTCTCACATACTAAGTAAAAAGAAAAGTATAAAGTTATAGCAATAGCTCTCTAAGCCGTAAGTTACTCCTCACACTCGGAGTCGCTCCTCGCAATCTGCTCAGTCTCTAAAGCTTCAGTCTCATCGATATGATTAAGCAAAAATGAGTCTATGTAATAAACTCAGCAAGCAACCTATTGACCACATCATACACTTACCACATACACTCTACACAAGTGCAACCATCAAGTAAACTATTACATGATTCATATGACAATTAGCAAGTACTGTAAACATACTTTAACGTACTAACTACACATGGATTTCCTATGGCACATAATGGTTGACATAACTCACTATTATGACATACTTCCACATCCACATAATCAAAATACAACACATGCCTACTCATGATACTAACATGATATCTTTCTTATCTAATGCATTCATATACCACAAATACTTACTCTTTGCTTGCTGTTTTAGCATAAACATAACACATTCACATGGTTTCACATTGGATCACATTAACACATCGCTTTCACATGATCACATTGCACATTCACACTTATTTTCACATTGGTTCACATATTTCTGTGACACATAGCCCAAACCACCATAAAGAAGGATACTATCACACACATATCACATACTCGTCATCTAGGCAACATAGTGACGAATCTTGTTAAACTACGCAGAACCGGGAGAAGCACTCTCCACCATAACCAGTGGTACTTGTCCACCTCCAGGTTTTCATCCTGATGCCCACAAGATATCACATACATATTAAGCCTTCCCATAGAGATTTTTCTACAGTACAACTCCATATCCTTCTATGATAGCAGTGTCAATATTGGCACATTAATCACTTTATCACATTAATCACTTATTTAACACATTTCTCATGCACTTTATGACATATACACATGCTCATAAAATGGAGACATGCTTCAGGTTACCAAATTATTCTCTACTATCTAATAGTGGTAAAACATCTTAACAGAGCCTATCATCACCAGAAAGTCATTATTCTCACTTAATTATACTTAACATGATCATTAAAGCCTTATATCTGAAAATAGTGACTTCGGGCATCCAACATGATCAAAATTTTATCCTAGGTCATATACATGGAATCTAACATATGTCTAATTTTTCAGAAATTTTGGAATAGTATATCTATTTTTAACATTTAAAATAAATTTTAGGCAATTAACATGATAGTATTTTAAAAATATCCTAAACAGGTAACTAATGAATATTTCTCTTTAAAACACACTGGCATGAACCCTAAATCCAAGAAAAAATACTGAACGATAGAATCATAATATAACTATTTTTCTCGAATTAAATCCCCTAAAAGAAATTATAGAAATTAACATGGATATTCAGAAAATATCAATATTCCATAAAATCCTCTATAGTACATAACGTGCCCTATCATAACCTTAAAACTTCATTTAACACTCGAAATCCACATAACACATCATATATAACAATTAGGGTTTTTAAAAATAAACAAGAACTTAACGGCAGTGTGTCTGCCGTTAAGGGGTGTTGGTGGAAGGACCGACTGTCATCAACCTGACAGTCTATGATAACCCACAAAGTGCATCGTTAACACAAGCGCATACCAATATCAAATTAACCAGTTAACACAAAAGATTTTAACAATAGTTAAGTAGTGAGAACCGAGTCGTATCCATGGGGATATAAATTTAGCGTTGAAAAATGTTGGATCTTTATTTAAAAAATAAGGTGGTAATACTAACACTAAGTGCACAAAATAAATCTAAATTAAAGAGATAGATCATGTAACACTCTGAAAATTTAATTGATTAAAAATTAAAGAAAATAGTAAATACCATCGTATTAAAAAAAGTGTTCAAATAAAAAAATAAAATAAAATCATGGTTAGACTTCCAATAAAGGGGATCAACTATTTAATATTGTTTGGGACAAACAAACTCTTAATTGACCAAAGAACAAAATCAAATGGCATTAAATCCCCAAAATTCGTAGGTTTAATTGGGCTTGAATTGGAAATGCTAATTAGGGTTAAAAACATGGTTAATGGACCCCTAAAAGTACCCTAAATTCATATACAACCATAATGTGAGGTTTCCTAATAGCTATTCCACCTAGATTGAAAGGGGAGTCCTCAATTCTTGGAAAGAACTAAGCTAAAACCGCAACCCCTTTTCCTAGTTACATTAGGACTTAAATTAACCCTAGATCTATAAATAATCATCTTAATCCCTGGGGGGATGAGTTATCATCGTGTTGGGGTCGTGAGAGGTCGAGCTAGGGCACCAAAGGAGGAGGGGATCAACTACAAACCAAGCTTCTTCTCCAACCCTCGTGCTGCTGCGACCTGCAGAAGGACCTGTCTTAGAACCAACCAAAGGTAGGTGTTCTCGGGCTGAAACTAAATATACCACATACCATATGAAAGATCATCGAGTCTAGTTTCATTTGCACTTAGTTTGCCCAAATTTCATCAAGCATGCATCGAGTATTAAGTGTTTTTCAAGAGTCGAGCATGATTAGGGCTTTTCATGTTCATGACATATTTCACACATATCGAGGTCAAATTGAGTCAATCCAAAGCCATGGTTCTCTTCTACTCATTGTTCTCTACCACTTTCATGTTCAGAGTTTTGTATAAGAATTGTAGCATCCCGAAAATTTTAATTACATAAAAATTTAAATAAATGAAAATAAATAATTTCCATAATACAAGAGTATTTAAAACATACGTATCATTATCGTATGTGCCAAAACACATCGGATGTCACGTCCCGAGAATTACACAGCGGATATTAATTCGAAGAATTCGAGTCGATATTCCGAGACGTGGACAGTCGGCAAATAAGCCTCTAGCTAGCACGCACTAAATGTATATCAACACAACATCACAATAGGGCCCATATGTTGAACTCAATATAAATTGTATTCGAATCTCAACTCATTGTATTTCAAATAGAAACTATTACAGGACTAAGACTCAATAAAAACAAAAGTACATAATGCCTCACTTCCTACTACATTGATCTAACACTCAAAATAAACTAACTATAGATAGACTCATGTTTGGGACGCTCTTCACTCGGACGCATTCCCATCCTCGACTTGCTCTTCCTCTTGCACTTCATAGTCACCTAGATTGGGTAAAAGTAGGGAATGAGCAAACTAGCCCAGTAGGATTTATATCTCAATGTGCGGGCAATGATATAAGTGATTAACATTTTAGAACTAGGCAAGTACGATGAATGATATGCATGTACGAATAAAAACTCGTTAAAACATGATATAAAAACAAGCTAGAGAGAGAGATCATGATAGAATAAGATTGATGAACAAGATGACAAGAGAGAACTAGAAATAGATCACTTTGTACAAGCACGCAAGATTTCACTTGATGTTAATAGCTTTCAAGAACGCAAGATATCACTAATTGCATTAAATGCAGGATGGCCATATCACGCAAGCAAGCAAGCAAGATTTCACAAGCACGATCAAGTAACACTAATCAGGCACGTAGACACCAATGTACACCAAGAAAAGATCCATCAAGAATGTACACCAGGACACGTGTATGTGGTTATATATCTATCATTCAACACGCACGCACGATTTTCCCAGCGCAGATGCAACGCCAGTAATCATTATACCCCATGGTTAACAATATATCTATGACTCGCCGTCATTGGGGCTAGATTGGAGCCCTTGGACACACGCCGTGCCTTGTCAGCATCTCACTTAAATTTTTAAATGTAGATACCCACAGTCATTTATAATGGCCAATGAGAGTTTCAATAAGTAAGCATGTGTAATGTCATGTTCATGATGATGATGAGAGGAAGTAATAATTAATTGAACATGATTTCATGATAACAATGATCAAGAGATAAATTCGGCAGCATAACGGTACGATTCCTCATTTAGTTCAATCTTTACATTAATGGCTTTAGTCTAGATTGTAAGTCACACTCACGAGATCAAGAAGAGAAAGGAAGTGCACGCTATCTCCAAGGAACTTCAATGGTACAACCAACTCGTCGGCCATGTGGGAATCCATGGTCAGAGGAGATTTACGGAGGCCTTGGTGAAAAGGTCGCTAGTCTACCGATTCGGAATGACCGGTAGAGAGTTTCCAATTTCCCAAGAAAAGGCTACCTAACAGTGCTAGTGTGTAGTGCGGTACGCGTGTCTCAATTCTCAAACCATCGGTCTCAAACTCGCAGGAAGCACTTGACATTATAATGTGGAATAAACTATGCACTTTAACTCATCATGGTTTGCAAGATTTTATGATAACCATTATCATTTAAACGTGGAAGAACAATAGGAAGATTAAATCACAAGTAGCACGAATGGATCATAACATTTAAGGAGCACTTAGAATAGCATTCATGTAATTAAAGCTTTTAAATGGGTTAATAGATTTTAAGCCATTAAATAACAATCATGTAATGATCAGACCCAAGACAGGTAACTTACACAGCAAATATCACATTTATACAGACCTCGGGTATATGCAGAAAACTATGCAGGAAAACACGTGGTTTCAGGTAAAATCCTGAGAAGGCGACAGGGGTATATAAGGAAGGCGACAGGATGTCAGATTGCGACAGGTCAAGGGCCGCGAAGAGATGGCTAGAAGGCGACAGGGGGTTGTGAAGAACGCGACTGGGGCGGTCAGATTCAGGCAGCATGATCGTGACAACGGTATTGTCGCAATCAGGTCGCGACATGTCGGGCTGTCGCGACGAGACCTCAGAAGGCGACACATCGAGCCGTCCCGTTCACAGGATCTGCGCCTGAGTCCGACTGGGATCTGACATGCTCTTGGTTTAGACTTACCATGTTTTGACACAGGAGCGATATTCATGAAACGCCTATATCTCTCTATATGCTGACTTTAGACAAAACTTTCAACATAGAAAATGTCTAGGACATCTATTGGAAGAACTTTGATGTTGGGGGTTTTACCTAATTCGGTCTTTGCCCTTGTGAAAACATGAAGAACTTAAAGTTAAATGCAACCAGAAAAACGCAGTATCATGCATGACTCTATTACGAAGTTTATAACTCTCAAACTAATGACATTTACACAAAACCTTTAACATGAAAGATGACCCTAACGACTAATAAAAGAACTTTCATGTTGGAGTCTTGACCTACTTCGGTCTTAAATCTCAAGAAAAACAGGAATAACCTAAGGCTAACTGCAAACCCGAAAACACAGTATTATGCATGACTCTCTTACGGGCTTCATAACTCTCTAACTAATGAGATTTAGATAAAACGTTCAACATGAAAGATGATCGTGACATCAAGTAGAATAACTTCCATGTTAAGATTTTACTCTAATTCGGTCTTGAATCACGTCAAACATATTAAGAACGGGAAAAGCCCTGACAGTGCGCGACTTTTGCAAAACGCTTATAAATCAAATCTACTAAATGAAATTCGATGAAACCAGTGGGAAATGAAAGCTAACTTGATGCTCTACACATTGGTATAGGATATGTTAAGGTTTTTCCCGAGAAAACCTACTTTGGTCGACTTCAAGAGAGTGGTTTGTGCAGGTCGCAGCAGATGAGAAGGGGAAGAAGAACGGCTTCTTGTGGTCGTTCCACAGCTCCTCAGCCACCAAGAGCTCCTCCAAACGACCCTAGAAAGTTCTAATTCGTTCCTAGGGTTTGGGTGAAGAGTATTTAAGTAACCATGGTGTTTAGGAGTCCTATTATAACTAGGAAAAGAGGATTTCGGGATTGGCATGTTTGGTTTCCTATTTTTGATGATTTCCTCCTCCCTTTGAGTGTGTGAGGCATTAGGAAACCTACCCTCATAGTTAGGCACGAATTTGGGTTGCCATGAATGCATGATTGCATCCCAATTCAACTCTAATTGCCTCTTTTTAATTTCAGCTTATTTATGGTTACGAATTTCTATGTATTTTCTAGCTTCATTTGATTTTTGGGCCAAATGTTGTCCATTGGCCTGATTATGATAATGGGTCATCAATATATAATGTTGGAAGTCTCCCCAAGACTTTTATTTAATTTTTGATTGCGTCGTATTTCCGTGTTAACAGTTTTCCGACTTGTTTCCTTATTTAGATAATCGGTCGCAATAACTCTTAAACCTAGCCCAAATGATTTTTATTGAACCAAATTTCTTGATGGGTCATTATAGGATATTATTTGAAGTCCATTTATGATTTTTATTTAATTTTCTAACTCATTCCAGTATGTGTGATAATGATTTTCCGACTTATTCATGAATTACGGTAATAAGTCGCAAAACACTTTAAACTTGGATAATCTGATTTTTCTTGGCACAAATTTCTTTGTGAAACATTTAATAATAATATTTAAGGTTGATTTATAATTTTTACGGAATTTTCCGATGTGTTTTAGCACATACGATAATGATACGTATGTTTTAAATACTTCCGATATTATGGAAATTATTTATTTCCATTTACTTTGAATTAAAATTTCCGGGGTGCTACATCGGACAATTCCGTAAAAATTATAAATCAAAACTAAACATTATTACTAAATATTCCACAAATAAAATTGTGCCAAGAAAAATCAGATTAGCCAAGTTTAAAGTGTTTTGCGACTTATTATCGTAATTCATAAATAAGTCGTCAAATCATTATCACACGTACTTGGATGAGTCAGAAAATTAATAAAAATCAATATGGATCATCCTCTATATATCTAAATCATTTTAGGGAAACAAAGTCGGAAAATCGTTAACACGGAAATACGTCACAACCATAAATTAAATAAAAATATTGGAGAGACTTCTAACATTATATATTAATGACCCAATATCATAATTGGGCCAATGGACATCATTTGGCCCAAAAATCAAATGAAGCAAGAAAATACATAGAAATTCGTAACTCTAAATAGGCTGAAATTAGAAAGTGGCAATTTGAGTTGAATTGGGATGCAATCATGCATTCTTGGCAACCCAAATTCGTGCCTAACTATGGTGGGAGGTTTCCTAAAGCCTCACACACTCAAAGGGAGGAAGAAATCCTCAAAAATAGGAAACTAACATGTCAAAATCGCAACTTGGCTTTCCTAGTCATAATAGGACTCTTAAACACCATGGTTGCTTAAATACTCTTCACCAAACCTTAAGGACGAGTTTTAGAACTTTCTAGGGTCGTGTGGAGGAGCTCTTGGTGGCTGAGGAGCTGTGGAACGACCACAAGAAGCTCATCTTCTTCCCCTTCTCGTCTGCTGCGACCTGCACAAACCGTCCACTTGAGATCGACCAAAGGTGAGTCAAACCATAACCAAACCTTGCAAGGCCTATACCCATGGAAAGAGGGTCAAGGCTAAGTTCTAACCCAAGTGGAATGCCCAAATTCCATGCAGTATACATGACATATTAAGCGTTTTCCTCCAAGTGGTCTGAATACAGGTTTTTTGGAAAAATGAGACTTCTTCAACCCAGAAGGTAGGTTTTCTCGGGCCAAACCTTAACATATCCTATACCAATGTGTAGAGAATCAAGTTAACTTTCGTTTCCCACTAGTTTCATCAAATTTCAATGAATAGATTTTGAATTATAAGCGTTTTTCCAAAGTCGCGCACTGTTAGGGCTTTTCCCGTTCTTTACATGTTGCATGTGATTCAAGACCAAATTAGAGCAAACCCACAACATGAAAGTTTTTCTACTTGTTGTCCTCGTCATGTCTTGTGTTGAACATTTTGTCTAAATGTCAACAATTAGAGAGTTATAAGCATGGTAAGAGGGTCGCTGCATGAAACTATGTTTTCAGGTTGCATTTGGCTTTTACATTTGTGTTTGACTTGATTAAAACCTATAGAAACCATCCTTGTTTTCTAATTCCAATTTACTGGAAGCACCCTTGCATGTCTAGGTTGGTTTAAAACTGGTTTCGTTATTTTTCATGCACTGTACAATTTGTTCTCTATTTTTGAAGCACCCTATGTCAATATAAGGCAGTTCTGGACCGCAATCCAAGAACATGTCCCTTCTCTGTCGGATTCAGGCGCAGACCCTGTGAACGCGACGGCCCGATAGGCCTCGTTCTGAGGTCTTGTCACGACAATAAACCCGTCGCGTTCTGAACGCGACGAGCGCCCCGTCGCTATCTCTCTGCCTGTTCTGACCCCCTTGTCACATTCTGCACATACCCTTGTCGCCTTCTTCATATGAACCCGTCGCGAACTGCCTGCCTGATCAAACAAGCCTGTTGCGATCCTTACAAGGCACTGTCGCGATCTGATCTGACCCCGTCGCGACCCTTACAAGGGTCCGTCGCGACCTCAGGATTTTTCATGAAACCCCACTTATTTTCGTGCAAATCTAACCGCTATACCCGAGGTCTGGTTAATATGATATTTAGTGTGTAATTCACATGTTTTGGGTCTGATCATTGCACAATGGTTATTTTAATGGCTTAAAAGTGATTAACCCATTTAAAAGCTTTAATTACATGAATGCTATTCTAAGTGCTCCTTAAATGTTATGATCCATTCATGCTACTTATGATTTAATCTTCCTACTGTTTTACCATGATTAAATGATAATGGTTATCATAAAATCTTGCAAACCATGATTAGTTAAAGTGCATAGTTTTATTCCATGTTATATTGTTAAGTGCTTTCTGTGAGTTTGAGACCGATGGTTTGTGAATTGAGACACGCGTACATCACTACACACTTACACGTCTAGGCAGCCCTTTCTTGGGAATTTGGAAGCTCTCTACCGGTGATTCCGAATCGGTAGACTAGTGACCTTTTCTCCAAGGCCTCCGTAAATCTCCTCTGACCATGGATTCCCACATGGCCGACGAGTTGGTTGTACCATTGAAGTTCCCTGGAGATAGCATGCACTTCCTTTCTCTTCTTGTTCTCATAAGTGTGATTTGCAATCTAGACTAAAGCCATTAATATAAAGATTGAACTAAATCATAAATCGTACCGTTATGCTGCCGAATTTATCTCTTGACCATTGTTATCATGAAATCATGTTCAATCACTTATTACTAGTTCTCATCATCATCATGAACATGACATTACACATGCTTACTTATTGAAACTCTCATTGGCCATTATTAATGACTATGGGTATCTACATTTAAAATTTTACATGAGATGCTGACCGGGCACGACGAGTGTCCAAGGGCTCCAGTCTAGCCCCAATGACGGAGAGTCATAAATATACTGTTAACCATGGGGTATAATGATTACTGGCGTTGCATCTGCGCTGGGAGTCTTGCTTGCTTGTTGAATGATAGATACAATAACCACATACACGTGTCCTGGTGTACATTCTTGATGGATCTTTTCTTGGTGTACATCAGTGTCTACATGCCTGATTAGTGTTACATGATTGTGCTCGTGCGTTCTTGCTTGCTTGCGTGATATGACCATCCTGCATTTATTACAAATAGTGATATCTTGCATTCTTGACATCAAGTGAAATCTTGCGTGCTTGTACAAAGTGATTTGTTGCTAGTTCTATCTTGTCATCTTGTTCTAAAATCTTGTTCTATCATGATCACTCTATCTAGCTTGTTTCATGTATCATGTTTTAATGAGTTTTATTCGCACATGCATATCATGACATTCATCGTGCTTACCTAGTTCTAAATTGCTAATCACTTATATCATTACCCGCACATTGAGATATAAATCCTACTGGGCTAGTTTTCTCATTCCCTACTTTTACCCAATCTAGGTGACTATGAAGTTCAAGAGGAAGAGCAAGCCGAGGATGGGAATGCGTCAGAGTGAAGAGCATTCCAACTATGAGTCTAGTTATAGTAGTTTACTTTGAGTGTAGAACCTTGTAGTAGGAAGCGAGGAATAAGTGTAATTTCCCTTTTATTGAGTCTTAGTCCTGTATTAGTTTCCATTTTGAATACAATAAGTTGAGATTTGAATGCAATTTATATTGAGTTCAACATTTGGGCCCTATGATGATGTTGTGTTGTTAAACACTTAGTGTGTGCTAGCTAGAGGCTTATTTGCCGACTGTTAACGTCTCGGGATATCGTCTCGAATTATTTCCGCATTAATAATATCCACTGCGTAATTCTCGGGACGTGACAAAGATCTCCATATTTTGAGTTATACATCAATCAAGAGCAACTACATCATTTTTTGAGGTTTACGAGCAAGAAAAGTAATCGCGACCACTCCAGACGTCACTTTCTTCATCTCATGAAGGTGATGTACCACTCCGTCGCGATTCAAGTAATAGCGACAGACCATACCGTCAAGTTAAAGGTCTTGTCCGACAGTCCACGTGCATGAAATTGTGTGCCACATGGATTTCAGTGCACTTCGAGAACACGACCGATCATACCGTCGCAATTTGACCATGTTTTCCTGCCCTTGGTTTTCATACATGTTTTGTATTTCAAAAGGTCCCTTGACCATGACAAGAAACCCCATTGCGATTATGTGTTGCCAATCGACAGCCCTACTGATTGCCTTTAAGGCGACACATACCCTTATCGCGAGTCTGTCTCATCAATCGATATACTATACTGATTGCCCTTTTTTGCGATCGTCTTGTACGTCGCATTTCTGGGTCATCAATCGATACACGGTACCGATTTCCATGAACGCGACCTTGCATCCCATCACGATTTTGGTAATCAATCGATTGTCCATATTGATTGTCTGTAAACGCAACCGTTAGACCCGTCGTGATTTAGAAGACCGACTGTATGCCTGTTTTAATTGTTTAAGCCTTGGAAATAGGCGACGACTGAACCCGTCGCAATTTATAAAGCCTACCCGAGACCTATTTTTATAGTCTTAAGTGTAAGTCTTGCATGCTATGTGTGATAGAAGTATTGTACAATCTGTCTAGTGGCCTAAAATCTATCAATACATGTAAAAGACATAATAACCTAAAGGTCTATTCTAATTGTTCTTAATTGCATGATCTTTCTATCTAGACATTGTTATGATCATCTTAAATGCTCGTGCTTATTGTTAAATTGAATATTGATCATGTTAAACTGTAGAAACCATGTTAAAGAAATCTTGATATTATTGCTTTATAACATGTCGTCATGTTAACTGTTTTTTGATGTGTTAAACCGGTGGATTATGAATATTGAGACACGTTCTACATGACACATTGCACAAATAAGCAGCCATTTCTTGGGGGATTGGAAACTCTCTGTTGGTCATTCCGTACTTGCAGACTAAGGACCTTTCCTCTAAGACCTCTGTAAATCTCCGTACTCCGTGGATTCCCTCATGAAGACCAAGTTGGTTGTACTATTGAAGTTCCCAGAAGATAGAAAGTACTTCCATTCTTATCTACTTCTTGTGAGAGTGTGTTTATACATGGAAACTAAGCCATTAAGTGAAAAGATTGAACTAATGAAATTAAGCTGTTATACTGTCGAATTTACTCTGGATCATGTTCACTTTCCTTGTTTTTCTTAGAATCATTGACATGATCTTTAGTACATGACCGTCTATTCTTGGAAATCATATTGGCCATAATAGAAATAGAATTATCAGAAATTATTAGAACTTTGGTTCATGACTGATGCCTGTGCATATAAGGGCCCAATCTAGTCCTAGGAGGAGCACCCGAAATACTTATAATTACGAAAGTATATGATCCATTGAGGTTTCTGACAATCACCTAATTGACTGCAAGATTGATGTGGATAATTTCCACATTATTATTGAATAATTGAATGATTGATTAACTGTTATAAGTGAAATGGACACATCTATTGTACATGTCACTACTATTGAATCCAATATGTCATTGTTCACTGGAATCCAATGAGATTTAACTTGTGCTATTCACTCCACATGATATGGACTATTGGTTCTCTTCTACTTGACAAATGATCGTACTGTCATCCATTCCATTGATAATCATTTTTTCTCACATGGTAATTGTCATTGGATTTTGTTATTGAATCATCTCGTACATGTTATACCTTTGGAATTGATCCACATTGATTTCATGATTGTCTTGTCATGAGTATTGCATGATAGTATTTCGCTTGTTAACATGTTAATTACGTACAGCATGCCCGCACCATGAGATGTAAATCCTACTAGGTGTTAGCGCGCTCACACCTACCTCTTACAACATTTCAGGTGATGACTATGAGGATATAGAGCATGGCGGGGCCGGGGAAGAGTGATGAGCTTCTTACAACATTTCTGTCATTATAGCACGTCAGCCAACTTGTTAGATTCACAGAGTCTGCAATAGATAGTTATTTGTTTCGTGAGTCGCATATACTCCAGATTTCAATTATCGGCCCTATGTTTGGCTCTGGTTATGAATGGTTGTAAGTTAATATTGATGGAAATGAAATAAAGGATTGTTTGGCTGCAACTATTATTGTCTCTAGTCTTTTATACTTAGTTGTTGCTCCGAATTACTCAACTATTTATACATGCATCACCATGCTCTCGATTTATTTACGCTACTAAATTCGGGGCGTGACAGTTTGGTATTAGAGCCTAGACTTTCCCTTAGGTCCTAGGAAAATAGGAAATTGTTAGACTTAGCCAAGACCAAACTCCCCACATGTCAACTTGTTAGAAATTGATTGTAAGATTGGAGTAGAAACACGAGCTAAGTTCATCTAATTCGAATTATGCCAAATTAAGGTTAATGCCTAATAATCATGATGTTGTTGTCTTGAAGGATTTCAATGGCCACTTCACGTGAGAGTGATCTACAGAGGACAATCAACACACTGACCCAAGCTCTACTACAGGCAACCCAAGGAAGGGATAATAACCATGGGGATTTCCATCGTAACTTTCGCAGCATGAATCCACCAAGGTTTGGTGGTAGCACTGACCCTGACGAAGTCGAGCACTGGGTCAAAGAGATGGAACGTGCATTCCACGTTATGAGATGTGCGAACGAAGATAAGGTCACTCTGGCTACCTATCAGCTGGAGAGGGAAGCCCGCACATGGTGGGAATCCATAGAAGCAACGCTGGGTGACGCGCAGGTCACTTGGGCACAGTTTAAGGAATACTTCAACAACAAGTACTTCTCAGATAGAGTACATGAGAGAAAGGCTGTGGAGTTCACCAATTTGAAGCAACATGGCCTCTCTGTCACGTCCCGACACGGAATATCAAGATGTGAAGCAGTTAATATAATACAAGTATAGAGCGATATAAACATCAAACCACTACACAGTTTTAAATAGTATAAAATCAACTATATTTCCTTATTCCTTCCACTGTGTCGCTTACATTCACTAGTTCAGAGCCTTAACTATGGGCCCAAAGAACTTCTTCATACTTAAATAAAAACAACTAACTAAACTAAACTATACTCTAACAGTCTGGACGACACTGGGGTCACTCTTAATTATGCTCATCCCCATCCTCTTGTGTGTGGTCCGCATCATCATTATATTCACATGAAGACAAATCACAATTACACAGGATGAGTGATAATACTCAGTAGGACTTAATATCTCGTAAAATAGGCATGCTTTAAGTGATTAATATCTTGGATAACAGGATAACTAGAGAGAACGTTCAAGAGAGTCATAGCACATGATAACAAGGACACAATAGTACTTTCAAGAAAAGAATATAGCACATCTATCATGTGAAAGGATTGGCCATATCACGAGATAGCACGTCATGATATCACACTAGTCAAGATAGCACTTTTGATTGTCTTTAGATTATCGAGATAACTAGCACTTGAGTGTAATGCCAAACACTCTGGTCAATTAACTTCCGCGGGCACTAGCACTTTTGGGCGCACCTCTCAGGACCAGACCGGGCCCCTTAGAATATTGCTAAGCATTAGTCATGTATATTATCTTTAGACAATCAGTCGATAGCCAATAGAGTATCAAGGATAGATGAGAGTAAAGAAAAATAGATGAGAGTCTAAAGAAAACTTGAATAGATGAGTTTATAAAGAGATCTAAACAGAAACAACAGGTTGGACACGTAAAACGATAAGTAATACCAACGATAGTATCTGTTGCACAGAATAGTCGGTACTCGCAGAAAGTTTGGATTCCTTTTCTTCTGGTTGGTGTGTGCATGTGAAGAAGAATCCAAGACAGTGGAATAGACAGTGCAAATCTTCCATGAATAGAGAAATTAACATACTTTTAATTTTAATATTATCTGATATTGTTACAGTCTTTACAAGAACTTAAAGACAGACTAATCACGGTATCAAGCAAGACAGTTCAGAAATCTGGGTTTTAAGGCTAGAGAAAACACTTAGGTCTCGATGTATACGACATGTAACTTATGGAAATAGCTAAAAACTCCTAACAAGGTATACTCAAAAGAAATCAAGGTCTTAATAGAAATTTCACGAAGAACAAGAGCAACCAAAAGGTCACGGGTACATGAAATAATAGAACCTTGAACAAGAAAATCTCACAACTTGAGAGATAAAATTTGAGATAACCATGGGCTTTGTCTACTGGTTTTCTGGACTATCTATGAATGAGATTATTTAGGTTTGTGTTTGAGAGATTGCCTACCTTGGACGTTCCTAAGAAAATCTTTTGCACGACGAAGCAGAACGGGGTCTGGGGAAGAAAGCTCCGGTTGGGTGATCTCCTCCTTCTCTGGTGCTCTAGGTATTCTTCCGCAAGTCCTTTAGCAAGTTGGTAGCTCGCCCCCAAGGTCTTATGACAAGTATTTATAGATTTAGGGTTGTCAGGAGTCCTATCGTAATTGGAAAGTAGAGTTGCAGTTTTTAACTTGATCCCTTCCGTGCCTGGAGGATTCCTGTCCCAATAGGAGTTGGAAACCTTTAGAAACTCTCCCTCGATGGGCATGAATTTGGATTAATATGGAAGTTTATTGATGGTTAAATCTCTGGGTTTGCAGTTGCCTAACTCTTGGTAGGAGTTCCATAGGTTCTAGAACTACCATAGGAATCATTTCCGTAACAGGTCTTTCTATCTGGTTTAGTTCTAGGGATTAGGTTCAGAATCCACTATTGGATTTAGTCACATTTCTATGGTTCGTACTTTTCCTTTCTATTATTGGATATATAGTTAAGATGTGTTTTATAGTCTGGAAGATAACCAGTAACTTCGTCATATACGAAGTCATACACGATTTAGTCGTGGACAGTCGAAGTTAACTTCGTCATATACGAAGCTAATTTCGTCATATCCGAAGTCCACTTCATTTTAGTCTTGATCAGTTGAAGCTTAACTTCATATATACGAAGCTAACTTCATCATATTCGAAGTCCACTTCATCATATATGAAGTCTACTTCATTTTGGTCTTGATCAGTCGAAGGTTAACTTCATCATATACGAAGCTAACTTTGTCATGTACGAAGTCCACTTCATCATATATGAAGTCTACTTCGTTTTGGTCGTGATCAGTTGGAGCTTAACTTCATCATATACGAAGCTAACTTCGTCATATCCGAAATCCAACTTCGGCTGACAACGTTATATCTGGGCCAATCGATTTGATACATCGATTGCCCCAAACATCGATTACTGTTCAACATCGATTATCCTTTAACATCAATTATTGACTAACATTGATTACCTTTAAACATCGATTACCTTGAACATTGATTACCTTGGGCATCGATTTCCTTGAACATTGATTACCTTGGGTATCGATTACCTTGAACTTCGATTACCTTGGACATCGATTACTGATCAGCCCATAACGATTATTGACTGTTTTATCCATTGTTCTATCGTTTAATGTGCATTTAGTCAGGCCTCTTCACAAACTTATTATTATTTTTATTATTCCTATTTATTTAGGGTTTAAAAAATTCAGGTTGTTACACCCTCCCCCACTTAAAGGAATTTGGTCCCAAATTCATATAATCACAATAGAGAGAGTGACTTACTGAATATATCGGGGTATTTGCGCCTCATTGTTGATTCAGGTTCCCATGTAGCTTCTTCTACTCCACGGTTATTCCATAGAACCTTTACCACAGGAATAGACCTATTCCTTAGTTGTTGCAGCTTTCGGTCCAGTATTTTGATTGACTTTTCTTCATATGTCAGGTCCTTATGCAGCACCAAGTCTTCATGGTGTATGATATGGGTAGGACCGTACATATATTTTCTGAGCATAGAGAAATGGAATGCATTGTGTATGAACGCTAAATGTGGAGGCAATGCCAGTCGGTATGCGACTTCACCAACCCTTGTGAGTACTTCGAAAGGGCCAATGGATTTTGGACGTAGCTTCCACTTGACTCCAAACCTTTGTATCCCATGAGTTAGAGATTGTAAGGCCCCCAATTTCTGTGCATATTATATCTGTTTAATGCTTTGATTGTTCTGCCTAAATTCCTATTTAACTTCAACATCCCTTGACATTAAGAGCATGTTGATGGCAACTTTGTGCAGTTTACTGTGTGGCCAGAAGAAATAGATGTCCACATCGATTGACGCCTATTTCTGGTTGACGGCAGCTATGTGGCCATTTACTTCTCCAGCTACGTTTGAGATTTCAGATCTAAAACTGTGATGACCCAACCAGCAAACTGGCCCAACAACCGTGCCAGTTGGTAGACTTCCCAGGAAGGTCACCCATCCTGGGACTACTCCCAACTGAGCACGCTTAACTTCAGAGTTCTTTTCCTACTCGAGCTCTGAAAATGACTAGTCCGGGTTGTTGGTAGTCTGCTGATTTAGTCCATTTAACATATTCTTATATGGGGTGTTACAATCTACCCCTCTTATATAAGCGACGTCCTCGTCGCTGCTCACATATAGCACACAATCAAACCCCAGGCAGGCAGGATTCTAGAGGTGGCCCCCACAGGCTCAAGAGGTGGCTCCCACTATGTAGCACTTTGCGCCATTATGGCCTCAAGAGGTGGCTCCCATAGCGTAGCACTTTGCCCTGTGTGGCACTTAGTTCCTGCACTTCCGGCTGGGTAAGGCTCTGATACCATTTGTGATGACCCAACCAGCAAACTGGCCCAACAACCGTGCCAGTTGGTAGACTTCCCAGGAAGGTCACCCATCCTGGGACTACTCCCAACTGAGCACGCTTAACTTCAGAGTTCTTTTCCTACTCGAGCTCTGAAAATGACTAGTCCGGGTTGTTGGTAGTCTGCTGATTTAGTCCATTTAACATATTCTTATATGGGGTGTTACAAAAACAGCCCCATTTTTTTCGGAATCCATTTAGGAAACGTATCCCCAACGGTCAGGACTCCTAATACCTAGGTTTACCCCGACTCTATGTCTATTTAACCTAAACACCTCGGTTATGAGAGGACTTTTCTCACCTAGGGCTATTTGGGTTCCGGGGAGAGAAAAAGAGAGCTTTTGTGAGGGTTTGATCCAGCGATTGGAAGGCTCCACCAGTAGTTTTCTGCATTTAGAAGACTCTTCTGGAGGTGAAGGAGCTCTCCTAACGCCGGGGGATCATCTGTGCTCGCGTAGAGACCAGATCAAGGCTAAAGACATCACCTTCTTGGCTTGGCCGAGGAGGGCTTCATCGCCAAAATCTGATCTTTAGAGATTTTTTGAGAGGCAAGTAACTTAAGGGTTTCATCCCTAGACCTATCACCTAGAGTTTAGGTATTTTTATGGATTTTTAGATCGTATCTTAGACCCCCAAATTCTGTGTTTTTCTGTGTTCGGTCTGCACTATCTGTAGACAGGAGGTTGATGGCAACCTTGTTGCCGCTAAGTTCATGAGTTAACGACAATCGATCGTGCCGTTAACCCACCCTGACAGCAAGACCCTTGACGTCAAGTTCATCTGGTTTTTCTGAATAGTGGTTTTGATCTGTATGATGTAATTTTTGGGGATTTGATGGATGTTTTCACATGCTATAAAATTTATGGATGTTCAGGTATGATATGAGGTTAAACCCCGAATTTTTGATAATAATTGCAAATTATAGAATTTTTGTTATGGAAAAATATGCATGTCTTGACAGAGTTAAATTCGGAATAAATAGATTTGATACATGATATTATTACAGAAAATTTTCATGAACTTAGGCTACTATTTACATGTTTTGAAACTGTGAGATCCGATGGTTTACTGTCTTTCATGTTTAAAGTGAAATATCTTGTTAAATTGCATGATATTCCTGTTAAATGTTAAAAATAGAGTTACTATTATGAAAATTCTGAAAAATTAACCATATGATATGTTCCATACGTAGGGTTTATGGTTAAAATTTGGGACTATTTTGATATCTGTAGGTACTGTTTGCAATTATAAAGGTGTTAAAAGTCATATTAAGCATGATTGTTTAAGAAAATGTATTTTCTGTGATTAACATCATGTTTAGGTACTGTTATGCATGATTTAATACTGTTAGATAGTCATGATGGGTTCTGTAAACTGAAGTATGTGTTTGAATGGTATGCATGTGAATGGACCAAATAGTGCATGTAGAATGATGTAAATCATGTGATCAATTGAAATAATGTGATTAAGTGAAATGTGTGCTGAAATTGACACTGCTACCATAGAAGGCTATGGAGCCGTACTATAGAAAAGTCACTATGGGAAGGCGCAATGTGTATGTGATATCCTGTGGGCATCATGGTGAAATCCTATAGGTGGACAAGTACCATTGGTTAGGGTGGAGAGGGCTTCTCCCAGTTCTGTGCAGTTACCAAGATTTGTCACTATAATGCCTAGATGACGAGTATGTGTTATGTGATATGTGTGTCCTTCTTTATAGTGGTTCGGACTATGTGTCACGGTAAATAATGTGTAAAGATGTGAAATATATGTAAATGTGCAAAGTGTTCATGTGAAAGTGATGTGTTACCATGTGAGATATTGTGAAACTATGTGAACATGTGATATTTATGTTAAAACAGCAAGAAAAATGTGTATTTATGTGATATAAAAGTATGTGAAAAGTGATAGATATCATGCTAGGAGTGTTAGTAAGCATGTGTTTAATTCCATGATCAAGTTGTTTAGAAATATGATGTGAATGAATTGCAATTGATACAATGAATCAAGTTAAAGATCATGTGTAGAAAGCATGTGATAGATTACTTATTTATACTTGTTGTTATGATATGAACCATGTGGTAAGGTTACTTTTATTGTTAAAAGAATAGCATGAATGTGATATGTGTAAGGATGTGCCAATGGGTTACTTACTGAGTCTTTTGTGAAGACTCATACTTGCTTTAACATACAAGTGAGACATGTGTCCCCATGCTTGAGGAGGACATTATGAGGAGTGACTCCGAGCGAGAGGAGTAGCGAGATTGTGAAGGACTATTTGTTAGCTTGTACTTTCTTTTACTAGTATGTGGACAATGATGTTATGTTATGGACTTGGTTTACTTTCATTGCTACTATATAGAATGTGAGATATGTGAATGATGATGGAATAACAATATCTTTCATTTCCGCTGTTCTTTCTTTCGTTATTTATGTACATCTCTACCTACCGTGTTGTGTTGGGTACATGTCCCACTGTGACGTCACACTTTATATCGATGTGGATTGGTATAATCACATCGGTATAAGGAGGGTCGTTACAGAGATACCTTCAAAAGTACATGATCTCCCACTTGAAATTCTAAGTCTCTTCTCCTCTTGTCGGCATAGCTCTTCTGCCTAGATTGAGCAATCTTGAGCCGATTCTGAATAACCTGTATGTCCCTAGTTGTAGCTTGTACCATGTCAGGACCTAACATTGTTGTTCACCAACTTCATTTCAGCATACTGGGGATCTACAACTTCTATCATATAATGCTTCAATTGGAGCTATCTTTATACTTGCTTGATAGCTATTGTTATAGGCAAACTCCATTAAAGGCAATTGTTCATTCCAATAGACTTTAAAATCTATTGTGCAAGCTCTTAGTATGTCTTCCACAATTTGATTAGTCCTCTCAGTTTGTCCATCTATCTGTGGGTGGAACACAGTACTAAAGTTTAGTACCAAGTGCTGTTTGCAGTCCCTTCCAAAAATGAAAAGCAAATCTTGGGTCTCGGTCTGAGACTATTGATGATGGAACTCCATGCACTCTCACTATCTCTTTCACATAGAGAGCAGCTAACACGTCCACAGTTCACTTACTTTTGATTGGTAGAAAGTGGGCAGACTTAGTTAGTCGATCAACAATTACCTATATGGCGTCGAGTCCACCACGAGTCCTGGGTAAACCCATGATGAAATCCATGCCAATGCTTTCCCACTTCCATTCTAGGATATCTAAGGATTTGAGTACACCAGTAGGGCGCCGGTGTTCTACCTTCACTTGTTGACAAGTGAGACAATGAGCAGCATGCTCCGCTACTTCCCTTTTCATGTTTGACCACCAAAATGTTCTTTTCATTCTTGATACATCTTGGTTGCACCATGGTGAATAGTGTCCTTGGTCTTGTGGGCTTCATCCATCAGCTTCCTTTTCAGTTCTTCATTGTCAGGCACACAGGTCCTGTCATGAAAGGTTAATCTTCCATCTTCAGTGATGGAGAAGTTTGGTCTATCTGCTATAGTTTTCTTGACATGAACTAGGAATGGATCATCTGCTTGTTGATCTCTAATCTCATCAAAGATGTTGGGTTGTACCCTAAGATTAACAGCTAGTACCTGGTCTCTCTCTTTGCTCAATATTTGGGTCCAGTCTGGCAAATTGTTCTAGCAATTTCATCTCACCCATAACTAAATAAGATAATGATGCCACAAGCTTCCTGCTAAGTGCATCAGCTACATCATTACCCTTGCCAGGATGATACTGAATGTTGAAGTCGAAGTCCTTAAGGTACTCCAACCATCTTCTCTGTCTCATGTTGGGCTTCTTATGAGAAAATAAATACTTCAGGCTTTTATGATCTGAGTAGATAGTGAATCTTTCTCCGTAGAGATAGTGCCTCCAGATCTTGAGTGCATAGACTACAACGGCCAACTCCAGATCATGTATGGAATAGTTGACCCCATGAGTCTTTAATTGTCTGGATGAATAGGCTATTACCTTCTCCTTCTGCATCAACACACATCCTAGACCAATTCTAGATGCATCGGTATAAACTGAGAAACTTTCCCCCTCTATAGGGAGAGCAAGAACTGGGGCAGAGGTTAAACATTATTTCAATGTTTGAAAGCTTTTCTCATACTCCTTACTCCAGACATAGGAATTCTCCTTTCGAGTAAGGCGTGTAAGAGGTACAATGATCTTGGAGAAGTCTTTTATGAACCGTCTGTAATAACCAACCATTCCCAAAAAGCTTCTGATCTCAGTGACACTAGTCGATCTCTCCCAATTAAGCACAACTTCAACCATGGAGGGATCGACAGAGATGCCATCCTTGGAGGTGACATGGCCCAAAAAGGACACTTCTTCAAGCTAGAACTCACACTTGCTCAGCTTAACATAGAGCTTGTTGTCGCGTAAGATCTGTAGAGCGATCCTCAGGTGCTCCTCATATTCCTCTTTGGTTTTGGAATATATAAGGATATCATCAATAAATACCATGACGAATTTGTCAAGGTACGGTCGATAAACACTGTTCATCAGTTGCATGAAAGTTGCAGGAGCATTGGTTAGACCAAAAGGCATAACGACAAATTCGTAATGTCCATATTTGCTCTTAAAAGCCATCTTATAGATATCTTCATATTTGATTCTCATTTGATGATATCCAGACCTAAGGTCAATCTTGGAGAAATATTTAGCTTTAGATATCTGGTCAAAGAGCTCATCAACTCGAGGCCATGGGTACTTATTCTTAATTGTCAAATGGTTCAGTTGTTTGTAGTCGATGCATAACCTCATGGTCCCATCCTTCTTCTTGAAAAATAGAACAAGTGCTCCTAATGGGGAAGTACTTGGTCTAATGAACCCTTTTTCTAATAGCTCCAACAGTTGTGCCTTAAGTTCTTTCAACTCGGTAGGTGACATCCTCTATGGTTGACGTGATACTGGTGCAGCTCCAGGAATCAAATCGATAGAGAAATTTACATCTTGTTCAGGGGGAATTCCTAGCAGCTCCTCGGGGAAAACATTAGAGTAGTCTTGTACTATGTGTATATCTGCTACCTTGGTCTCTTTCTTTTCAACTACAACAGTGGCAAGGAATGCCACAAATCCCTTCCTAATCTTGCCTTGTGCACGTATGGCATAGATTAATGACATTCCTCTCCTGTGTCTAATCCCAGTAAATGATACTGTAGGGAATTCACTAAATGAAATCTTCCCTTTTCTACAGTCAACACTGGCTCCATAAGTGGATAGCCAGTCAGCTCCCAAAATCATATCATAGCCTTCCATGGGCATATACACTAGGTCGACTCTTAGATTGAGTTCTCCAATCATCACATCAACTAATGAAAAATACTTGTTTAGTTTTGTTTTCTCTCCCAGTGGTGTTGTGATAGGTAATTCAAAACCCATAGAAACAGGTTTAATATTCATGGTATCAGCAAAGTTTTGAGGTATGAACGAATGTGTAGTGCCATTATCAAACAAAATAAATGCTGATTGGGAGAAAACTGGTAATGTACCTTCTACCATTTCTCCTTCTTTAGTGGCTTCCTCATCTCGTAGGGCTTGCAGTCTACCTTGTTTCTTTGGCACATTAGTGCGCTTCTCATGTTCCTTCAATAGCGGGCATTCGAGGATGCGATGCTTGCGGCTACCACAACGCAAACATGCCCCAACCTTCCTCCAACACTCATCGGCAGTGTGACCAGGCTTGTCACAGTGCTTACAGCTGCCTCTTGTTGGAATAGTGGGGACAGTTACCTCAAGCTTCTTCTCTTGACTTGACCCTTTGATGATACTAAAAGGTCTCTTCTTGCTATTCGTCGGCTTAGTACTAGAAGAGCCAGGTGTTAGCTCCTTCTTGATAAATCTCCCCTTGATGCGTTCAGTGTAATCAGTAGCATCTTCTAGGAGTTGAGCCTTTTTAACCATCTCGACATAAGTTTGGATGTCGATAGGGGCTAGTTGTGTTATGTACTAGGGTTTTAGGCCGTTGAGGAAATGCTTAGCCTTCATCCATTCTGTGTTAACGAGATGATTGGCGTAGCGAGCTAGTTTAGAGAACTCTGCCTCATACTCAGCCACAGAGAGGCTTCTTTGTTTAAGGGCAGCGAATTCAACAACCTTTCTTTCTTGAACGCACTTTGAGAAATATTTAGCATTAAATGCTTCCTTGAACTCGTTTCAAGTGAATTGACTATCAGCTCTGGTCGCGTCTATAGACTCCTACCAGGTGCGGGCGTCTCTCACTAATTGGAAAGTGGCCAGCAACAACTTATCTCCTGCCACGCACTGTATTACACAGAAAATTCTTTCCGTTTCCTTAAGCCAGTGTTCTGCTTCGTCTATGTTAGTGGTACCGCTAAATTTGGGTGGATTCATGCTTCTAAAATTGCGATGCAGTTCTCTTGCTCCGTGATTTCCCCCTCCTTATGCAACTTGCAGAAGGGCATTGGTGAGCTCCTGGATGGTTTGTTGCATTCCCCTTAGTTGAGCACGTTCGGCCGCCATCTTAGTACCTAAGTTCCTACAAAAGTAACCTTACATTAAGGTATCATGAGGGAACTAAGTTAGTGCGTGTGTGAGTATCTCTTAGTCCTTGTCCCTGGGTTCTACCCAATTCCTCACATAGGTAAGACAGATGATGCATAATCAAGGCAGTCCATCCTAAAACATCCTAAACCTATGAGTTCCAATTAAGACATCCTAGGCTCTAATACCACAAAACTATCACGCCCGACGCGGAATATCGGGATGTGAAGCAGTTAATATAATGCAAGTATAGAGTGATATAAACATCAAATCACTACACAATTTTAAATAGTATAAAATCAACTATATTTCCTTATTCCTTCCACTGTGTCTATTACATTCACTAGTTCAGAGCCTTAACTATGGGCCCAGAGAACTTCTTCATGCTTAAATAAAAATAACTAACTAAACTCAATTATACTCTAATAGTTTGGACGACACTGGGGTCACTCTTGATGCTGCTCATCTCCATCCTCTTGTATGTTGTCATTGTCATCATTATATTCACCTGAAGACAAATCACAATTACACAGGATGAGTGATAATACTCAGTAGAACTTAATATCTCGTAAAACAGGTATGCTTTAAGTGATTAATATCTTGGATGGCAGGATAACTAGAGAGAACGTTCAAGAGAGTCATAGCAGATGATAAAAAGGACACAATAGTACTTTCAAGAAAAGAATATAGCACATCTAGCACGTTAAAGGATTGACCATATCATGAGATAGCACATCACGATAGCACACTAGTCAAGATAGCACTTTTGTTAGATTATCGAGATAACTAGCACTTGAGTGTAAACCAAACACTGGTCAATTAACTCCAGTAGGCACTAGCACTTTTGGGCACACCTCCCAGGACCAGACTGGGCCCCTTATAATATTGCTAGGCATTAGTCATGTATATTATCTTTAGACAACCAGTCAATAGCCAATAGAGTATCAAGGATAGATGATAGTATAGAAAAATAGATGAGAGCGTAAAGAAAAACTTGAATAGATGAGTTTATAAAAAGATCTAAACAGAAACAACAGGTTGGGCATGCGACAAGTAATACCAACGATAGTATCTGTTGCACATCACAGTCAGTACTGGTAGAAAGTTTGGATTCCTTTTCTTCTGGTTGGTGTGTGCATGTGAAGAAGAATCCAAGACAGTGGAATAGATCGTGCACATCTTCCATGGATAGAGCTATTAACACACTTTTAACCTTAATATTACCTGATATTGTTACAATCTTTACGAGAACTTAAAGGCAGACTCATCATGGTATCAAGCAGGACAGTTCAGAAATCTAGGTTTTAAGGCTAGATAAAACACTTAGGTCTCAATGTATACATCATGTAACTTATTGAAATAGATAAACAACTCTTAACAAGGTATACTCAAAAGAAATCAAGGTCTTGACAGAAATTTCACGAAGAACAAGAGCAACCAAAATATCACAGGTATGTGAAATAATAGAACCTTGCACAAGAAAATCTCACAACTTGAGAGATAAAATCTGGGACAAATATGGGCTTTGGCTACTGGTTTCTTGGACTGTCTATGAATGAGATTATTTAGGTTTGTGCTTGAAAGATTGCCTACCTTGGACGTTCCTAAGAAAATCTTCTGCACGACGAAGCAAAACAGGGTTGGGGAAGAAAGCTCCGGTTGGGCGATCTACTCCTTTGGTGATCTAGGTATTCTTCCGCAAGTCCTTTAGCAAGTTGGTAGCTCTCCCCCAAGGGCTTATGACGCGTATTTATAGATTTATTGTTGTCAGGCGTCCTATCGTAACTAGAAAGTGGAGTTGTAGTTTTTAACTTGATCCCTTTCGTGCCTGAAGGGTTCCCGTCCCAATAGGAGTGGGAAACCTTTAGAAACTCTCTCTCGATGGGCATAAATTTGGATTAATATGGAAATCTATTGATGGTTAAATCTCTGGGTTTGCAGTTACCTAACTCTTGGTAGGAGTTCTATTAGGTTCCAGAACTACCATAAGAATCGTTTTCGTAACAGATCTTTCTATTTGGTTTAGTGATAGGGATCAGGTTCGGAATCCACTATTGGATTTAGTCATGTTTCTATGGTCCGTACTTTTCCTTTCTATTATCGGATATGTAGTTAACATGTGTTTTATAGTCTGGAAGATAACCAGTTACTTCGTCATATATGAAGTCATACATGATTTAGTCATAGACAGTCGAAGCTAACTTTGTCATATACGAAGCTAACTTCGTCATATCTGAAGTCCACTTCGTTTTAGTCTTGATTAGTCGAAGCTTAACTTCATCATATACCAAGCTAACTTTGTCATATTTGAAGTCCACTTAGTCATATACAAACTATACTTCGTTTTGGTCTTGATCAGTCGAAGCTTAACTTCGTCATATACGAAGCTAACTTCATCATATCCGAAGTCCACTTCGTCATATACAAAGTCCACTTCGTTTTGGTCATGATCAGTCAAAGCTTAACTTCGTCATATACGAAGCTAACTTTGTCATATCCGAAGTCCAACTTCGGCTGACAACGTTATATCTAGGCTAGTTGATTTGATACATCGATTGCTCCAATCATCGATTACTGTTCAACATGATTATCCTTTAACATCAATTATTGACTAACATCGATTATCTTTAAACATCGATTACCTTGAACATTGATTACCTTGGGCATCGATTACCTTGAACATCGATTACCTTGGGCATCGATTACCTTGGGCATCGATTACTGACCAGCCCATAATGATTATTGACTATTTTATCTATTGTTCTATCATTTAGTTCACATTTAATCAGGCCTCTTCACAAACTTATTACTATTTTTATTATTCCTATTTATTTATGAGGCCCAATTCTCTAAGGTTGCCCGCTATGCTCCTCACTTGGTCCAAACCGGGTGGTTGAAGGCCAAGCGATTCATGAGCGGTCTAAGGCCTCAGTACATTACACAATTGGGACTGATGGATCTATAGACATATCCAGAAATGGTTAGAAAGGCATTACTACTTGAGGACTCGTTGGCTATAGCTGAAAGCATTAAGAGCAACATGGTAAAAAGGGAACATGGAACAACATCCAAAAGGCCACAAGCTGTGATTGGGACCAAGAGGCCAATTGGCCAGACTGGAGGTCGGCAAGTGAAGAGGTTTAGGGATGGAGGTAATCAACAAGCCCCCATCAATAAAGAATTGTGCAAGCACTGTGACAAGGCGAGTCACAGATTTGAGGATTGCTAGAAGGCACTGGGGAGATGCCTACGTTGCGGAAGCCAAAATCATAAGATTTCTGACTGCCCGTGGATGATTAATCAGACACCTAAAGCACGCTTGGGAGGGCAAAAGTGCCATGGTAGGCTGTAGGCTCTACAGGAACCAACTACCTCGGAGGAAGGAGGTGTGGTTGAAGGTACTCCTATTTTATCCCGTTCTGCATTCGTTCTATTTGATACAGGAGCTACTCATTCCTTCATATCACAAACAATTACTGATACCTTGCATGTAAAAACCCACTCTAATGAAATCTGGACTAGTTGTGTCAACTCCTATTGGTCCTGGCACCAAACTTAGGAATCACTTTTCGTCTAGTGAGGTGTTAATTGGAACTCAAAATCCACCTGCTAATTTAATATGTATGGACATGGAGGGTTATGATGTAATACTTGGGGCAGATTGGTTATTCGAGCATGGGGCTAGTGTAAATTGTAGAAAAGCAAGGTGATGTTTAGTCAGCAGCCAAAGCTAGTGTTCTCAGGAGATAGAAATCATCGAAGACTATCCCTCATCTCTGCCTGACAAGCCAAGAGAATGATAAAGAAAGGTTGCGTAGCCTTTCTGGCTGCTATTGTCATCCAAAAGGAAAGAATCAAGATTGAAAAGATCCCTATTGTCAATGAGTACACGGATGTGTTCCCCAAAGACTTGCCAAATGTTCCATCTGAGCGAGAGGATGACTTTACTATTGAGTTGATCCCTAGAGCAGCGCCAGTATCTATGGAACCCTATAGAATGTCCCCCGTAGAACTGAAGGAATTAAAAGAGCAATTGATGGAACTGCTAGAGAAAGGGTTTATCAGACCAAGCACATCACCATGGGGCGCACTTGTTCTCTTCGTCAAAAAGAAGGATGAGTCGATGCAATTGTGCATAGACTACAAATAGCTAAACCAACTAACAATAAAGAATAAATACCCCTTTCCAAGGATCAATGAATTATTTGATCAACTATTTGGAGCTATCACCAGTTGAATATCAAGGGAGAAGATATACACAAGATAGCCTTTTGGAGTAAGTACGGACATTATGAATTTATTGTTATGCCTTTTGGACTAACAAATGCTCATGTAGTTTTCATGCAGCTAATGAATAGTGTGTATCGACCATACCTCGATAAATTTGTTTTGATGTTTATTGATGATATACTGATTTATTCCAAGACGAAGGAAGAACATGAGGAGCATCTAAAGATGGCACTGCAAAGTTTGAGGGACAATAAATTATACGCTAAGCTAAGTAAGTGTGAATTTTGGCTTAGGGAGGTATCCTTCTTGAGCCATGTTATAACCAAAGATGGTATCACTGTGGACCCATCAAAGGTGGAGGTTGTACTGAAATGGGAAAGACCAACAAATGTCACGGAGATCAGAAGCTTTTTGGGATTAGCTGGATATTATAGAAGATTCATAAAGGACTTCTCCAAGATCACAGTGCCATTAACCAAGTTGACTAGGAAGGAAAATCCATATGTGTGGATTGAAGAGTGTGAAGAGAGCTTTAATAGCTTAAAGAAGTGTCTGACCTCTGCTCCTGTTCTCGCCGTACCCACGGAAGGGGGAGGATTTGAAATATGCTCAGATGCTTTTGGGACGGGGTTAGGATGTATCCTAATGCAACAAGGAAGGGTAATATCATATGCCTCTAGACAACTAAAGAACCACAAGGCGAATTATCCAGTACATAACTTAGAATTGACAGTCGTGGTGTTTGCTCTAAAAATATGGAGGCACTACATATACTGTGAACAATTTAAAGTCCACTATGACCACAAGAGTCTCAAATATCTCTTTTCTCAGAAGGAACTCAACATGAGGCAAAGGAGGTGGTTAGAATACCTCAAGGACTTTGACCTTTCCATTCAATATCACCTTGGGAAAGCCAATGTGGTGGCAGACACTCTAAGTAGGCAGCCTAGAGCTTTGCTAGCCAATATGATGCTGGGAGAGTGGAAATTGTTGGAACAATTTGGAAGTCTAAATTTAGATATGGAAGAGAAGGAGGAACATGTGATGGTTGCTAATATCAAGGTACCATCTGACATACTCACTGAAATCAAAGATATGTAAGGAGCATATCCCTTCTTAGTTGTTATAAAGGAGAAGCTAGATCAAAGATCGAATTTCTCCCTATCACATGATGGAAGAATGTTATTTCAAGGCAGAACATGCGTTTTTGATCATGAGGACCTCAAAAAGAAACTGCTAGATGAAGTCCATCGGTCTAGGCATACCATTCATCTTGGATCAACAAAAATGTATCAAGACCTAAAAAGGTCTTATTGGTGGCCGAATATGAAGAGGGATGTGGCCGACTTTGTGGCACATTGTTTAACATGCCAAAAAGTCAAGGTTGAGCATTTCAGACTCGCTGGTGGGTTACTACTACTGGAGATCCCAGAATGGAAGTGGGATAGTGTTGGTATGGATTTCATTATGGGATTGCCCAGGATTAGAGGAGGTTTGGATGCAATATGGGTGATAGTAGACAGATTGACTAAGTCAACTCATTTCTGCCAATTAAGAGTAAGTGGACATTAGATGTGTTAGCTGCTTTCTTCGTCAAAGAAGTGGTTAGGTTGCATGGGGTTCCGTCTACCATAATATCTGATCGGGATCCTAGATTCACCTCACACTTCTGGAGAGGATTACAATCAGCACTAGGTACCAAGTTAAAATTTAGCACTGCTTTTCACCCATAGACGGATGGACAAGCTGAAAGGATGAATCAAATAGTGGAAGACATGCTTCGAGCCTGTATGATCGATTTTAAGGGATGCTGGAATGAGCAGTTATTTTTAATTGAGTTTGCATATAACAATAGCTACCAGGCAAGTATCCAGATGGCACCATTTGAAGCCTTGTACGACAGGAGTTGTAGATCACCTATTTGTTGGGAAGAGGTTGGAGAAAACCAATGGGTCGGACCCGACTTAGTAGAAGCAACTGTCAAAAATGTCCAACTTATCCAAGAACGTCTGAAGATAGCCCAGTCAAGGCAGAAAAGTTATGCAGACAAAAGGAGAAGAGAGTTAGAATTTCAAGCGGGTGACCATGTATTCCTAAAGGTCTCACCTTCACAGGGAATTCAAAGATTTGGGATCAAAGGGAAGTTGAGTCTTAGATTTATCGGTCATTTTGAAATTCTTGAAAGAGTTGGGAAGGTGGTCTATAGACTAGGATTACCTCCATAACTAGCAACCATACACAACATCTTCCACGTATCTGATGATCAGTCTGTCCCCATGTAATTTTAATTAATTACATATGTATTTTGGTGATTAACAAAACTAAACTAGATTTTATCAATAATATCTAATGAATATTTCATAAGTCTTAAGTACAGGAAAAATACCAAGGTCAAACAGACCAATAAAGGTATGCATTACTTCTCTGAAGCCTTAATCTTTTCAACATGATATTTCTCAGAGTCCATATCGATTTCTGTTGAAGATCATAACAATTTCTTTTGAAAGCATAACGACTTGCCTATCATAACGACTCTATAAGTCATCGCAACGATTTCTTTAGAACTCGCAACGACTTGCTCGCCGCAACGATTCTATAAGTAATCATAACGATTTTTTTAGAACTCGCAACGACTTGCTCGCCGCAACGATTCTATAAGTCATCGCAACGATTTCTGTAGAACTCGCAATGACTTGCTCGCTGTAACGATTTCGTAAGCTACCGTAACGATTTCTTTAGAACTCGCAACGACTTGCTCGCCGTAACGATTCTATAAGTAACCGTAACGATTTCTTTAGAACTCGCAACGACTTGCTCGCCGTAACGATTTCGTAAGTTACCGTAACGATTTCTTTAGAACTCGCAACGACTTGCTCGCCGTAACGATTTCATAAGTTATCGCAATGTTTTCTTTAGAACTCATAACGATTTGCTTTACGCAACGATTTCTTTAAGCGCTCATAACGATTTGCTTTATGCAACGATTTCTTTAGAACTCATAACGATTTGCTTTACGCAACAATTTCTTTAATCGCTCATAACGATTTGCTTTATGCAACGATTTCTTTAGAACTCATAACGATTTCTTTAAGCGCTCATAACGATTTGCTTTATGCAACGATTTCTTTAGCGCTCATAACGATTTGCCTTGAGCAACGATTTCTTTAGAGCTCATAACGATTCGATAAGTGTTCATAACGATTTCCCTGTTGAACACATAAACTTACTTTAACGATTTTCCCTCTATAATGACTTGTTAGTATTCATAACGGTTTCATAAGTCATATAGACAACGACTTCATGGTTCATATCAACTTGGCAATTATCTTATCTCTTGAAGCGTTGACTAGTCAAAGTCACACATATATCTATCTGTCACTTCTGCATTTATGAGTTCTGAACGTATCTTTTCATGCATGCAGACAATATCGTCCATTATTGTGCTTACTCTGTATACATCTTTAATAACAAGCTATCTGGGATTGCTATTCTAGTGAATACTCACATCAACGTGTACTGACAACAAGAGACAACTTAAGTTGTCTCATGTTCTAGCATTTAATGTGTGCAGGGTCCTGAAGACTTTCTATCATACAACGTTGGACCGATAGACGTCAGAAGACCCTATCTCTTTGCGTGCTCAAATGGATAAAAGATAGTTGAAGCATCCAAATGTCAAACAGTCTAACGTCTATCAATCCAAGAGATAACGGATACTTCAACGGCTGTATTTCAAAAAAGGAGATATAAACTCAAAGACAGAAGTGAAGAAAGAAGAACTAACGAAGCTGAGAACAAGCATCGTGTGTTCAAACGTTCAAATTTTTCTGCAAGAAGTCCAGAGCCAAGAATCTCATTCCTCATCACCTTTAGCTCTTCGCTCTCTGTGCTGTAATAGACTTTCTAAGAGAGCTCGTGTAGTTCTGAGAGTGTGCCTTGTTTTAGATCCTTGCTCTCAGTGCTAGTGGCTTCAGATCTGGCTTATTAAAAGCTTAATCTAGGGGCTTGATCTCATTCCATTCTCTTTGTGTTATTTCCCTTCGGTTGTGAAGGAAGACCTGGTGGTATCCAGGGTGCTGTTCCCTTCAGTTGCGAAGGAAGACTGGTGGGGTATCCAGGGTGTTGTTATTTCCCTTCGGGTGTGAAGGAAGACCAGCCGAGCTGGGGGCTGTAGTGTCCTTAGGGGGACTGTACCCTAGTTAGTAGAAACCTGAGTGGTTGCTCAGGGACTGGACGTAGGACTCCTAAGGAAAGGAGGTCCGAACCAGGATAATCCTTTATGTCGTGTGATTGCTTTCTTTGTGTGTTTGATATTTCAACTAACGGTCACTAACCTCCTTCGAAGAACGTTTGTGTGAATGTTTTTAGTTACAGGTAGCTTCTAGATTATTTTTAAAGGACCCATTCACCCCCCCTCTGGGCTCGTCATCTAGGCAACAAGTGGTATCAGAGCGAGTCTCTTCGACAAAGAAAAAAGATCCAACGATCTGAAGAGTAAAGATCCATGGCAGCCCAAGGTAACATTGAAGGTCAGTCTGTCAACCGACCCCCTCTCTTTGATGGTGAAGATTATGCTTACTGGAAGACCATAATTGAGTACTTTCTCCAAGGTCACGACTATCAGATATGGTCAATAGTAGAAGAAGGCGATCTCCTGGTCACAAATGAGAAAGCTCAGTGGACAGATGATGACAGGAAAAAGATCTCCTTGAACTGTAAGGCTAAGAGTGTAAGGCCCTCTAATTTCCGTCGCATTATTTGCAATTATGTGTGTATGTTTATGCTTGTGTGTGTATGTACATATTACGTACGTATTAATTAGTATAATTACGTATGCATGTGTTATATTAAATATAAATAATGTATATATTGCATGATGATAGTGTGGATACAATACCATAGGTATATTGCATGTATATAAGCTTGGTATGCATGGTTTTCTGCATAATTAGGGTTCTGGCCGAAGGCCACCTTGGCGTCAAGCCCAGGCCGTTGATCTGGTGTCAGCGTCCAGACATGGACGCCAACACTAACTCCGGCGTCCAGCGATATGGACGCCAACTTCTCTGGCCTGCATGCGCAGCAGAGCTGCAAGCTTCTGAAACAAGGCATGGCCCCCATTGGGGGGATGTCCCCCAACAGCTCTGAGGGTGTCCTATCACCCTAGTGAGTGGGAGAGAGACTCCCCTAAATCCTGAACCCGAAGTGGCCTCTCCCACTCTTTCCCTTCACCCTTGCAAGAGGAGAGAAGTGAGAAAGAAAAACCCTAGAGAAGCCTGTGAGAAAAAACCCATTTTAGAACCCTCAAATCCGACCCCTTGGACCTCTATCCGGCGCCCCCCTGCTGCAAGGAGGTTGCTGGACCAACGAGGAAGGCTTCCCCGACATCCCCTCGGCGTGGAGATCATCCAGGAGCCCGGAGGAGGGATCGTTTGGAGGCACTTCTGCAACTTCTTGGGACTGCCCAAGGAGGTCTTCACCAAGCCTCTAAATCCCTTAGAAGAATTTTTGAAAGGCAAGTGACCTATCCTTGATGTCCCCTTATGAGTCTAGGATGGTTTTGTGAATTTTAAGGATTTTTCCTCGAGTCCTAGACCCTCCAATTCAGCCAAGATTTAGAGCTCGGGTCTGTGTTTCTGCACAGACCTGGCTAGACGGCAAGGTCCCTGGACGTCCAGATCATCCTTGGCGTCCATCGACCATGCCGCTGACCCTGAGTCAGCGGCCAGAGACCGCCGTCGAGTTCTTCTGGACAGAACAGTGAGCTGTTCTGTCCCTCTTATACATTAATTTCGGTATGTTTTACGTGATGAGGATATATGGTAAATCTTATACCCTATGTATATTGTGCATTGTGGTGTGTGAATGAATGTGGTGTGATGGTGAATGTGGGTTAATAGTATCTTTTAAATTTGTGAGCATGACTTGTAGATAATTTTGCAAATTCATGTTCCATGATTTGGATTAGTTGAATGTCTTGGTTGCAGTCTATTCATGAAGAATTGTGGAGCATGTATGTATGTTTTGAAATTTTGGTAATTCATGCATGCTTGCGAAATTGCTAATAAGTTCGGTAGAATAAAATGAAAGCATGCAAGAGTGATTTGTAGTATTCAATCCGTAGATGTATGAATTAGGGAGATTTTGTGTTCTCAGTCATGCATATGTGAATAGCTTATGTTTAAACAGCAAGTGGCTAATTTGCAAAATGTGTTAGACCCATGTTAATTTAAGTTGCTAATAGCATGCTAATTAGGCGTTTTATTTTCTGTAAATTCTAATTAGCTCAGAAAAATCTGAAACATTGAGAGTATCATCTAGAACCCGAAAACAGCATGTGGTTAAAATTTCGGATCATTTGGATCAGTACATAAAAAGTTATGTGTTTTCTTGTGAAATGTGATAATTCGTGCATATGATCGTAATGTGATTAGATTTTGTTTAAACCCAGCATGATTAGTGTGTTTACTGTGTGTTAAACCTTGAAATTTTGTAGTACCATGTTAGGAAAAACAGAGGTGTTCATGTGAGTAAGAAAGTGAGTGAGATGAAGTGCTATGTGTAAAACCAAGTGTAAAACGGTAAATATGTAAATGTGTAACTGTGCCAATGTGACACTGCTTCCGTAGAGGACAGTGGAGCTGTATCAGGGAAAAGTCCCCCTGAGAAAGTTCATTGTGTTAAGTGACCCTAAGGGCATTAGGGGGAAATCCTGGAGGTGGACAAGTACCACTGGTTAGGGTGGAGACTTGTTCTCCCGGTCTGCGCAGTCCAAGAGTCGCCATTGGAATGCCTAGATGGCGTCTATGTGTAATGTGATGTGTATATGTCCTTCTTTGGTGGTTTGGACTATGTGTCACGGCACCTAAAAATGTGTAAAGTGTAATGTGAAATGTGTATGTGACCATGTGTAAATGTGTAAGTGACATGTGAATGTGTATATGTAAAGTGAACCATGTGAAAGAGAAAACTTGTGTGAATGAAAATGTGAACCTAAAAATGTGAAAATGTGTTAGTGAAAACCATGTGAGACTAAATCTGAAACCATGTGAATTTAGAAAATGCATGTTATTATTCTTATGTTTATGTGTGCAAAAATGTTTAGAGTCCATGTTAGGGACAACTAATGAATATGTGTGCAAATAGCATGATAGATTGTTCATATGATATGTTTTATGCGTTATTGTAGCTCTCATGTATAGGTTCTCAGCGATAAAACTATATGAAATCAGCAACCTAAAGCATGTGAAAAGGTTCATGTATGTGTTTAAAAATGTGTAAAACCCATGCTAGTTGCGTTACCTTTCATGCATGTAAATTGCTCATGTTGATAGCTCTCATGTTTGACTCTTTAAAGATTAAAGTTTCATGAGTAAATTGAATAGAGACCATGTGATAGGTGAATTTTATTTTAGAAATCTGAAAGCATGAGTTATGTATAAAATTGTAGAATGTTCATGATAGGTTGAAAACTTGAAATGACTAGCATGCTATGTATTGCTAATTGTAATGTGCATGTAGAAACCACTAGGACTTCTAAGTGTACATCATGAGTAGTGTTGCTTGCTGAGTCCTTGGACTCACTCCTTGCTTCGGCATACAGGTATAGTTGGTGACACAGTACCTTTGGAGGAGGTAGCAGAGACGGACTCCGAGCGCGGAGACTAGCTAGTTGTTGGAGCTTCTTTGTGATTTGTGTACTTCATAGTATGTATTTGGAACATTGTATTAGAATTATCATGAGAGGAATGTATTATGTGGACATTTTGTAATCCTATTTCAGCAATTTAAATTATGTGAGCTCTTAGTTCCTCATTGTTAATTGTGAAAATTCATGTATGGTTAATGTGGATGATGAATGAATGGAGATAGTTCTCTTTTACTTCCGCTACTCTGTTGTATATTCGCGTGTATCTCAGCTGTATGTATCGTTTGGGTAAATGTCCCACTGTGGCAGCACTTGTTATACCGACGTGGGTTGGTATAACCGTACCGATATAATGAGGGCCGTCACAGAGAGTATTCTATGCTGTGCGCTAAGTAAAAAGGAATTCAATAGAGTATCAGCCTGCAAATCCGCAATAAAAATGTGGGAAAAGCTTAGAATTACCTATGAAGGCACATACAAGGTGAAGGAGACAAGAATTGATATTCTTGTTACACAATATGAAAGATTTCAAATGCAAACAGGTGAGTCCATTACTCAAATGTTCAGCAGATTTACAGATATTACAAATGGGCTAGCTGGACTAGGAAAGACCTATGAGATGGGAGTTATGGTCAGAAAAATTCTTAGATCTTTGCCATCCTCATGGACCCCAAAAGTAACAGCCATTGAAGAAGCTAATGATATAAAAAGAATGTCCTTAGAAAAGCTCATCGGGTCCCTTATAGCCCATGAGATCAATATGGAAAGGCTAGGAGAGTCCTCAAGTAGAAAGAAACACTCCAACACTTTAAAAGTTGAAGAAGACTCACCAGAAGCAAGCTCAGATGAGAGTGAGAGTGTTGAAGATAGTGAAAATGAGGAAGCAATGCTGTCTAAAAGACTGCAGCGGATTCTAGCCAAGAAGAAGAAGTTCCAATCTGGTAGAAGACACTTCAAAAGAAACAAGGACTTCAAGAAACCAGATGGAAAAGATCTTAGGAAAGGAGAACCCATCTGCTATGAATGCAAAAAACCAGGACACATCAAAGCTGAGTGTCCAAACCTCAGGAAGCCGGAACTCAGGAAGAAAGAAAGCTCCAGGAAGTTCAGAAAATACAAGAAGAAGGTAATGGCAGTAGCATGGGAGAATAGTAGCGACTCAGAAATGAGTCAAACTCCTGCATCGATGAAAAAGAAGCCCATTTGGCTTTCATGGCAAATACTGAAGATAAGGTAACTTCTGACTCCTCTTTTGATTCATGCAATAATTCTGATTCAGACAATTTAGAGGAAGCATTTAATGAACTGTATAATAAATATAAAGAAGTAACTAAACTATTAAAAGCCAGTAAGAAAAACAGTACTTGTTTAGAAAACACTAACTCTGATCTGAAAATAGAAAATGAAGAGTTAGAAAAACAAATAACTGAACTTAAAAGAAGAAATGAATTATTATGTGAAGACTTAAAAGATAAAAATGAACAAATAACGGAATTAGTAAAACATGAAAATGTGGATGAACTAAGAATTGAAATCAAGACTCTAACAAAAGAAAACATAAATTTATCTAGTACGTTAGAAAAATTCACAAATGGTAAAAACTCCCTCATATTAAAGGGTGCTAGAAGATCAGGTAAGAAGAAAAATAGATTAGGATATACACCCCCAGATAATGAAGAAACCATAGTTTATCCTAAAAACTATCCAACACCAAAATTTGTACCTGAACAAGATATAGCATACAAAGCTGGTTTCAAATATATAGAAAAGGTAACCAGATTATCATGCTGTAGTCACTGCAACAAGTTAGGACATATCATAACGACATGCCCAACAAGACATAAGAAATGGATAATAAAAAGTAAAATCGATGATACTAACCAATCAGGACCCAAAAGAATTTGGGTACCTAAAACTTGATGTTTTTATTTCAGGTTATCCCTCGAGCATCCAAATGGTACTTGGATAGTAGGTGCTCAAGGCACATGTCAGGAAACCAGAAGTTATTCTCTCATCTCCAAGCTGAAGAAGGAACAGTCACTTATGGAGATAATGGGAAAGGAACGGTGATAGGCAGTGGCTCTGTGAACAACACATGAAAAACAGTCATAGAAGATGTGTTATTAGTCAAGGGATTGAAGCACAATCTCATTAGCATCAGCCAGCTGTGTGACAGAGGCCATCAGATCAAGTTTCAAGAGTCAAAGTGCAGCATACTGAAGGATGGAGCAGTCATCTTTGAAGCTAATAGAGAAAAGAATTTGTATGTGCTCTATCTTGAGGAACTCAAGGAACAAGACGTCTGTCTGGCAGCAAATAAGGATAAATCTACTGAATTATGGCACAGACGACTAGGTCATTGCAGCATAGATGGCATGAGAAAATTGCTGAAGAAGAATCTTGTGGAAGGTCTACCTAAGGTCAGTGCAAAAATGGATGGTGTCTGTAGACCCTGTGCTAAGGGAAAGCACACCAAGAGCTCCTTCAAGTCAAAGACGGTGGTGACCACCTCAAAACCCTTAGAGCTCCTTCATATGGATCTATTTGGGCCAATGAGGACTACCAGTCTTGGAGGAAAGAACTTTGGTTTTGTCATAGTCGATGACTACTCAAGATTCACATGGGTATCATTCCTAGAGCATAAAGATGACACTTTCGAAAACTTTGTCAGTTTCAGCAAAAAAGTCCAGAAAGATCAGAAGTTCAGCATTGTGTCTATCCGATCAGATCATGGTGGTGAATTTCTGAATGAAAAGTTTGCTAGATTCTGTGATGATCAGGGAATTGAGCATAATTTCTCAGCACCAAGAACACCACATCAAAATGGTATCGCTGAGAGAAAGAATAGAACCCTATTGGATATGGCAAGAACTATGCTCTCAGAATATGATCTGCCAAGATACTTCTGGGCTGAAGCAGTCAACACAGCAAGCTACATTATCAACCGAGTAATAATCAGGCCAATCCTGAAGAAGACTGCATATAAACTGTTCAAAGGGAAGAAACCAAAGATCAGCCACTTCAGGACTTTTGGATGTCCTTGTTTCATCCACAACAATGGAAAAAGGGACATTGGTAAGCTGGATGCCAAATCAGATGAAGGCATCTTCATGGGATACACCTCTAAACCCAAAGGTTATAGAGTATTTAATAAACACACTTTATTAATTGAACAGTCTGTACATATTATTTTTGATGAAACTAACCCTTCCTTGAGAAATGAAGAAGATAGTGATAATGATGATACAGATGAGCTGTCCAATAAACTAAAGAATACATCAATTGAGGACAAGGATGATCCACCTCTGGAAGACATGCAACAAAAGGAAATTTCACATGAAAATCTTCCAAAGGAATGGAGACACAAGAAAGATCACCCACTCGCAAATATTATTGGTGATCCATCTGTAGGGGTAAGAACAAGAGGTAATGTAATTCCCTGTGATTACCTAGCATTTGTTTCTCAAATAGAGCCGAGGACAGTCAATGAAGCTCTTTGTGATGAATCTTGGATATTAGCCATGCAAGATGAACTAAACCAGTTCAAGAGAAACCAAGTATGGTCACTTGTTCCTAGACCATCAGACCATCCGGTCATTGGCACCAAATGGGTGTTCAGAAATAAACTGGATGAAACTGGTGTTATCTTAAGAAACAAGGCCAGATTGGTAGCTCAAGGCTATTCTCAAGAGGAAGGCATAGATTTCGATGAAACCTATGCACCTGTGGCTAGACTTGAGGCCATTAGAATATTATTAGCATATGCATCAGCATTAGACTTAAAACTATTTCAAATGGATGTCAAATCTGCATTCTTAAATGGTTTTATAAAAGAGGAAGTTTATGTGGAACAACCCCCGGGTTTTGATGTCACAGAATTTCCTAATTATGTTTTTAAACTTCATAAGGCATTATATGGTTTAAAGCAAGCACCTAGGGCCTGGTATGAAAGGCTTAGTTCTTTTCTTTTAAACCATGGTTTCAGTAGAGGTCAAGTAGATAGTACTCTTTTCATAAAGTCAAAGGTCAAACACATTCTACTAGTTCAAATTTATGTAGATGATATTATTTTTGGTTATACTGATGAATCCCTTTGCAAGTACTTCGAAAAGTTGATGCAGGGAGAATTTGAAATGAGCATGATGGGAGAACTTAATTATTTCCTTGGACTACAAATCAAATAAGGAAAGGAAGGAACTCACATCTGTCAAGCAAAGTACACAAAAGAACTCTTGAAGAAATTTGGATTCGATAATACCAAGCCACTGTTAACACCAATGAGTACATCAACAAGGATGGACAGTGATAAAGATGGTAAGAAAGTAGATCAAAAGATCTACAGAGGTATGATTGTGTCATTACTTTACTTAACAGCTAGTAGACCCGATATTCTATTTAGTGTATGCATGTGTGCTAGGTATCAGGCCGATCCTAGAGAATCACATTTAATTTCTGTGAAAAGAATATTTAGATATTTAGCAAGAACTCATGACTTAGGTCTGTGGTATCCAAAATGTTGTGAAATTAACTTAGTAGGTTATTCTGATGCTGACTATGCTGGATGCAAATTAGATAGAAAAAGTACCAGTGGTTGTTGTCAATTTCTTGCAGGATGTTTGATATCTTGGTCTTCAAAGAAACAAAATTTAGTGGCACTATCTACAGCTGAAGCTGAGTACGTAGCTGCTGGAAGCTGCTGTACACAACTCTTATGGATAAAGCAACAACTTGAAGATTTCGGATTAAACATCAAATCCATTCCACTGTTGTGTGACAACACTAGTGCCATTAATCTCACCAAGAATCCAGTTCAACATTCAAGGACCAAGTATATTGAGGTCAGATATCATTTTATTCGTGATCATGTAGCAAATGGAAATATTGAAATATCTTTTATTGATACAAATGGTCAGTTAGTAGACATTTTCACAAAAGTCTTACCCGAGGAGAGATTCACATCTCTTAGAAGGGAATTAGGCATGTGCAATTTGTGAAAAAGGTCTTGTTTAAAACTGGCACATTAAATTTCAGAATTAAGTAATTTTTCCCTCCATGGCTTTAAGCAAAAGAAATTCAAATTATCCTTTGTAACCGCTCTCTCATTGAAGTCGGCTTGAATAGTCAAACTCTTTTGTCTTCTTCTGCCGCCTTTTGGCGCCTTACTTTCCACACCGCATTTATTTATTCTTAAAGTCTATGAGAGAACGATTCATATCCCATCTTCTACCTTTACCCTCTTTCGTCTGGTTACTTAAGCCGATGCCCTAGCAAGTTCGACATCGACTCTCTGCAAAGTTTGAAGCCTCTCTCTCCTTCCCGCGAAATTTCTTGAGGGCTTTCACTCCTCCTTCCTTCTCAACCCTCCAGAAAACTTCCTCACCAGATTCCATGGCCGCATCCTCCGTTTCCGGAAGTTTGGGTGGCTACAGCGCCGAGTTCCTTACTCCTGAGCAGCAGGAGAGGTTCACCTTCATAAAGACGAAGCTGTGTGGAAATAAAGAGGTTGATATTGCTGATCTGGAGAAAAATGGGATGCACAGTGTGGTGGCTGCAATTATCAAGATGCAATGGATGGGAATCGCAACCCTCTCGGAAGTAAGCTATCAGACCTTGTTAAAGCCTTTTATGTTTGTTTGAAATCAGAAGCAGATGGATCCCTGACATACTTTGTCAAGGGAATCGAAATCAGGATCGACCGTGAGTTTTTGAAAAACCTAGTTGGTGTATGTACATCTGGTCGGAGTGGAATCCACTAGTAGATATTCAAGCAAAGGGTCTAGGTATCATTGGTCCAGACTTCTGGTTGAAAGATGGAAAGTTGGACATCAATAGCTAAATGCCTTCAATAGGATTTTACATTTCATAGTGTGTCAGATTCTGGCTCCGAGAAGTGCCACCTTCTCATCTTGTACCAAGGCCGACTCAGACTTGATGTTTTGGACCATCCAAAACAGAGAAATCAATATGGCTGAAGTTATGATAGAAAGGATGAAGTTCGCCAGAGATCAGATTTGGGATACCAAGAGCAAGCTAAACGTCTCTCTGCCTTATGCTCACCTGCTCACCAAAGTATTCAAACACTTTGGTGTTGATCTATCAGGGGCAGTCACTGAGAAGATGGGCCAAGCAATTAGGTCCAGAAACCTGAAGAAAAGTGGTTTTTCATTTCAAAATGGTACCTGGTCCAAAGCTTCAGTAGCAGAGGGGGAGGCCATCATAGGTGATTTTCAGGAAGAAGCAGCAGAAACAGCAGCAGAGCAGCCAGTAGCAGTCCAATTAGCAGCAATAGAAGCTTCAGTAGCAATTGAGCCAGCAGCACCGTCAGCTCCAGAATTAGCAGGATCACATTTGATCGAAGCACCAGCAGAAGAAGCAATGGCAAGTGCATCAGATCCCTCACCCACCTCCATCGTTGCCTCTATCCTTAAAGAGGTATTGGATTCTATTCACTCCACTCCAGTCACCTCAGAGACTGGTGGATTTGTAGAACAAGTGGCATCATGCCACATTGAGGAATCAGTGGCAGCAATAGTTCAAGAGGAGCAGTCCAGTGCTCCAACAAGTGTTGTTTTGGAAGATGCTCCTATTCAGGGGGAGCAATTCATGGAAGGTCGAGAAGAAGAAGCAGCTCACCATGATGAGCCAATGGGTGATGTTCCTGTTAATGAAGATCTTCCTCCTGACCAGGATGATGTCAGAGATGGGGAGACAGCAAGCTCCTCTAATTCTGATGATGATCAGCCTCCTCCAGCTTCAGAGGCTAGGCAGAAAGGAAAAGAAGTGGAGCCCGAAGTACCTCTCTTATCAGATTCTCCTCATGAAAGGCTAATGAGGCAGAAGATAGTGATAAATTTGAAGCCTGTGATTGAGAGACTTGATGCCCAAGGAACCATTCTATGTTCTCTTCAATCTGATGTATCCTCCATCTTCATGAGCCAAGCTTCAGCTTCAAAGGAAATTTCCAACATAAGAAATGCCATGAAGTGGTTTAATCAGGAAATGGGCATCATGAAAAATTTGCTGGGAGACATTCTCAAGGTGGTTGGAGCTCAAACTCCTCCTCCTCCACCTCCTGCATCCCAAGTTCCGGAGTCAGGGCCTTCAAGGCCATCAACTCAAGAGGCAGGGCCAACAGGGCCAGAAGCAGCAGCAGCACCAGCAGAGGCAGCAGTAAATGTGCAAGGGCCATCTAGGCCAGCTGATCAGGTTGAAGGGCCTCCAGGGCCATCTGAGCAAGGGTCAGGGCCATCAGGGCCAGTGGAGTATGAATCAATGCAGAAAGAGGCTGAAGAAGAGTCCTTGGCAACCAAGCCCCCAGCTCCCTCTTCTCCCTCTCACACACCTATTCCCCCAACTCCACCATCAGCTCCTACAGCTCCTCCTGCTCCACAAACATTCAAGAAGCCTCAATCCAGACCAATTTCCTCTCCCACTCCATTTCCTCCTCATTCCACCTCATCTTCTTCTCCTATTTTTGAGGCCCCTCCAGCATCCTCAGCTGGAGCCTCCTCCTCCTCCTCTGGTCCCTCCCTTGGACCAGTTGATGACCTCCCAACTACTTCACATTCTTTTCTTCATCCTACTCCTCCACCCTCTTTCATCACTATCATACCTGAAAGAGCCCAACTTAACTCTCCCTTTATGGAAAAGATAAAGGATGAGTTTGAGGAAGGGATCCTCAGGTCTATGTTGAAGGTTGGAGAACATGTCCATAGGGCAGACTCTTCCAATCCTGCCCCCAAAAAGAGGAAACTTACTTCTACCTCCTCCATTTCCTCTGAACCTCAATACCCACCTTTGTGGTTTTCTCTCACAATAAACAACAAACATAATCCATTGTACAGAGAATATCTCTCAAAGGTTGTTCTTGCAACTATCATTAATCTTCCCTTTCTTAATCTCACAGATCATTTGCACACCATTCTACCCTACACTTCTCTTACAAAATCAAAAAAATCCAGAATATTCTCTCTTGCCCACTCCAAATCAGAAGACCAATGGGGCAAAGGTCACAAGGATCTCTTCAAGAAATTTATTCTTGCCAAATCTGCTAGATTCCCTCCAAGGGACCACTCCCTGACCTTATAAGAATGGTTCAGGATATATCATAGAGAACTTTAGGCACCCTTCATTCAAAAGGAAATCAAAATGATCAGACATTTCATGCTATTCAACAATTACAGATATGTCCATAGACTTCCAGAGGTTCAGCTTAGCCAATTCAGAAAGGCCATTTCAGCTCTGTCTCTGGATATCTCCCAGTCTTCAGATGTTCAGGTAGATTTTGCTACCCTCCCAGTACCTGAAGAGACCGCCCTTCCTCAAATCCATTTTCTAGTTATGGAATCCTCTGTAGGATCCATCATCTTTGAGCGTTTTGCCAGAGTAATGGGCAGAATTAGAGTACAAAAAGGCTGCCTGGTTGCTTTTCCTAGATTCCTATTTAGGGAATATCACCAGGGGCATATAAGTGCTGAAGTTCTAGCCCCCATTCTGTCTGAATGTGAAAGGCTGACATCCTCCGAATGGTCCAAGTTCTACCCCTTGTCAGCTCAGCAGTTGTCTGCACTCAATGAAGCTTTGGCCAGGGAAGCAAAACTAGCTATCTCTCCAGCTACTTTCTTAGATATGAATTCTATACATCTTGTTAATGACCATTTCAAAGTCTGGGAGGATATGTAGCTCTTCATAAAGCTCTCAGAGAAAATCACAATCATTATCCTGTGTGCATGGATCAGTTTCTTACCTGTGCCAGCTTTGGGACTCGTCATTTCCTGAAGATGACTATGGATAAGGAGGCTTATGCTGATCTTCTCTACAAGCACCTAGATCTTCATCTCAAAAGGATGGCTTCCTCCATGGGACCAACCTACACTTTGTCTTTTGGAGTCTTTAAAACTCATTTTGAAGAGCAGGAAGCACAGGCATGGGAAACCATCTCCCATTTTGCCTTTCTTTTGGCTCCTGCCTTCTATTTACCTGTACCTCCGCAAAGTCAATGAAATCTCCTTCCTTGTGTACTCCTATTTTCTTTCTCTCTTCTTTCTTTGTCTCAGATTGTCTTTTTGCTCAATGACAAAAAGGGGGAGAAAATTAGCATGTCTGAAATACATTTCAATAATTTTTCAGGAAGAAAATTAGCATGTCTTATCTTCAGACTGATTTCAGATATTTTTCATCCATGCTTATTGTTCAGTTTTGTCATCACCAAAAAGGGGGAGATTGATGATCAGTCTATCCCAATGTAATTTTAATTCATTACATATGTATTTTAGTGATTAACAAAACTAAACTAGATTTTATCAATAATATCTAATGAATATTTCATAAGTCTTAAGTACAGGAAAAATATCAAGGTCAAACAAGCCAATAAAGGTATGCATTACTTCTCTGAAGCCTTAATCTTTTCAACATGATATTTCTCAGAGTCCATATCGATTTCTGTTGAAGATCATAACGATTTCTTTTGAAAGCATAACGACTTGCCTATCATAACGACTCTATAAGTCATCGCAACGATTTCTTTAGAACTCGCAACGACTTGCTCGCCGCAACGATTCTATAAGTAATCATAACGATTTTTTTAGAACTCGCAATGACTTGCTCGCCGCAACGATTCTATAAGTCATCGCAACGATTTCTGTAGAACTTGCAACGACTTGCTCGCTGTAACGATTTCGTAAGCTACCGTAACGATTTCTTTAGAACTCGCAACGACTTGCTCGCCGTAACGATTCTATAAGTAACCATAACGATTTCTTTAGAACTCGCAACGACTTGCTCGCCGTAACGATTTCGTAAGTTACCGTAACGATTTCTGTAGAACTCGCAACGACTTGCTCGCCGTAACGATTTCATAAGTTATCGCAACGATTTCTTTAGAACTCATAACGATTTGCTTTACGCAACGATTTCTTTAAGCGCTCATAACGATTTACTTTATGCAACGATTTCTTTAGAACTCATAACTATTTGCTTTACGCAACGATTTATTTAATCGCTCATAACGATTTGCTTTATGCAACGATTTCTTTAGAACTCATAACGATTTGCTTTACACAACGATTTCTTTAAGCGCTCATAACAATTTGCTTTATGCAACGATTTCTTTAGCGCTCATAACGATTTGCCTTGAGCAACGATTTCTTTAGAGCTCATAACGACTCGATAAGTGTTCATAACGATTTCCCTGTTGAACACATAAACTTGCTTTAACGATTTGCCCTCTATAATGACTTGTTAGTATTCATAACGGTTTCATAAGTCATATAGACAATGACTTCATGTTTCATATCAACTTGGCACTTATCTTATCTCTTGAAGCGTTGACTAGTCAAAGTCACGCATATATCTATCTGTCACTTCTGTATTTATGAGTTCTGAACGTATCTCTTCATGCATGCAGACAATATCGTCCATTATTGTGCTTACTCTGTATACATCTTTAATAACAAGCTATCTGGGATTCCTATTCTAGTGAATACTCACATCAACGTGTACTAACAACAAGAGACAGCTTAAGTTGTCTCCTGTTCTAGCATTTAATGTGTGCAGGGTCCTGAAGACTTTCTATCATACAACGTTGGACCTATAGACGTCAGAAGACCCTATCTCTTTGCGTGCTCAAATAGATAAAAGATAGTTGAAGCTTCCAAATGTCAAACAGTCTAACGTCTATCAATCCAAGAGACAACGGATACTTCAACGGCTGCATTTCAAAAAAGGAGATATAAACTCAAAGACAGAAGTGAAGAAAGAAGAACTAACGAAGCTGAGAACAAGCATCGTGTGTTCAAACGTTCAAATTCTTCTGCAAGAAGTCCAGAGCCAAGAATCTCATTCCTCATCACCTTTAGCTCTTCGCACTCTGTGCTGTAATAGAATTTCTAAGAGAGCTCGTGTAGTTCTGAGAGTGTGCCTTGTTTTAGATCCTTGCTCTCAGTGCTAGTGGCTTCAGATCTTGGCTTATTAAAAGCTTGATCTAGGGGCTTGATCTCATTCCATTCTCTTTGTGTTGTTTCCCTTCGGTTGTGAAGGAAGACCTGGTGGTATCCAGGGTGCTGTTCCTTTCAGTTGTGATGGAAGACCTGGTGGGGTATCCATGGTGTTGTTATTTCCCTTCGGGTGTGAAGGAAGACCAGCCGAGCTGGGTGCTGTAGTGTCCTTAGGGAGACTGTACCCTAGTTAGTAGAAACCTGAGTGGTTGCTCAGGGACTGGACGTAGGACTCCTAAGGAAAGGAGGTCCGAACCAGGATAATCCTTTGTGTCGTGTGATTGCTTTCTTTGTGTGTTTGATATTTCAACTAACGGTCACTAACCTCCTTCGAAGAATGTTTGTGTGAATGTTTTTAGTTACATGTATCTTCTAGATTATTTTTAAAAGACCCATTCACCCCCCCTCTGGGCTCGTCATCTGGGCAACAATATCCATGCTGAGGAGATATATGTTTGATGCTGACCATGTGATCCAATATGAAGACCTGGAGATTCTAGAGGACCTAACTTATGACGAAAAACCAATCAAGATATTGGATCGGAAGCTACAACAACTGAGGAATCGTGTGATACCTATGGTTAAGATCTAGTGGAGTAGGCGAGGAGTCACGGAAGCTACCTGGGAATTATAGGAAAGAATAAAGAAAAACCACTCGAAGTTGTTCTCAGGTAAGGCATTGCATCGTTATGCATAAATTTGAGGACCAAATTCTTTTAAGTGGGGGAGGATGTAACACCCCAAAAATTTAATTGATTAAAAATTAAAGAAAATAGTAAATATCATCATATTAGATAAAAGTGTTCACATAAAACAAATAAAATAAAATCATAGTTAGACTTCCAATAAGAAGGATCAACTATTTAATATTGTTTGGGCCAAACAAACTCTTAATAGACCAAAGAACAAAACCAAATGGCATTAAATCCCCAAAATTCATAGGTTTAATTGGGCTTGAATTGGAAAGGCTAATTAGGGTAAAAAACATGGTTAATGGACCCCTAAAACTAACCTAAATTCATGTACAACCATAATGGGAGGATTCCTAATAGCTATTTCACCTAGATTGGAAGGGGAATCCTCAATTCTTGGAAAGAACTAAGCTAAAAGCGCAACCACTTTTCCTAGTTACATTATGACTTAAATTAACCCTAGATCTATAAATAATCATCTTAAGAGGTCATGAGAGGTCGAGCTAGGGCAGCAAAGGAGGAGGAGATCGACTACAAATCGAGCTTCTTCTCCAACCCTCATGCTGCTGCGACCTGGAGAAGAACCTATCTTAGAACCAACCAAAGGTAGGTGTTCTCAAGCTGAAACTTAATGTACCATATACCATATGAAAGAGCATCGAGTCTAGTTTAATTTGCACTTAGTTTGCCCAATTTTCATCAAGCATGCATCGAGTATTAAGCGTTTTCCAAGAGTCACGCATGATTAAGGTTTTTCATGTTCATGAAATGTTTCACGTATACTAAGGTCAAATTGAGTCAATCCAAAGCCATGGTTCTCTTCTACTCATTGTCCTCTACCACTTTTATGTTCAAAGTTTTGTCTAAGGATCTCTAGATTTTGAGTTATAGATCAATCTAGAGCAACTACATTGTTTTTTGATGTTTTCGGGCAAGAACAGTAATCGCGACCACTCCAGACGTCGCTTTCTTCATCTCATGAAGGCCACGTACTACTCCGTCACGATTCAAGTAATAGCGACAAACCATACTGTCGTGTTTAAGGTTTTGTCTGACAGTCCACGTGCATTAAATTGTGTGCCACATGGATTTCAGTGTACTTCGAGAACGCGATTAGTCATACCATCGCGATTTGACCATGTTTTCTCGACCTTGGTTTTCGTACATGTTTTGTATTTCAGAAGGTCCCTTGAACGTGATGAGAAACCCTGTCGTGATTATGTGTCGCCAATCGATAGCCCTACCAATTGCCTTTAAGGTGACGCATACCCCCATCATGATTCTGTCTCATCAATCGATACACTATACCGATTGCCCTTTTTCACGACCATCTTGTACGTCGCGTTTCTAGGTCATCAATCGATACACGGTACCGATTGCCATGAACGTGACCTTGCATCCCGTCGCGATTCTAGTAATCAATCAATTGTCGATACCGATTGTCTATAAATGTGATTGTTAGACCCGTCGCGATTTAGAAGACCGACTATATGCATGTTTTAATTGTTTAAGGCTTAGAAATAGGCGACGACTGAACCCGTTGCAATTTATAAAGCCTACACGAAACCTGTTTTTACAGTTTTAAGTGTAAATCTTGCATGCTATGTGTTATAGACGTATTGTACAGTCTGTCTAGTGGCCTAAAATATGTCAATCCATGTAAAAGACATAATAACCTAAAGGTCTATTCTAATTGTTCTTGCATGATCTTTCTATCTAGACATTGTTATGATCATCTTAAATACTTGTGTTTATTGTTAAACTGAATATTGATCTTGTTAAACTGCAGAAACCATGTTAAAGAAATCTTGATAGTATAGCTTTATAACATGTCGTCATGTTAACCATTTTTCGATGTGTTAAACCAGTGGATTGTGAATATTGAGACACGTTCTACATGACACATTGCACAAATAGGTAGCCCTTTCTTGGGGGATTGGAATGTAAGGCCCTTAATTTTTCATCTTTGGGTGATTTCTTATGTATGTATAAATGTATGTCATCGATGTACAAACTTTATTGTGCATAGTACTTACTTGTTTACATTGCATGAATAAGTATTATTTTAATGTGTGCATTATAGATTTTATATATATATATATATATATATATATATATATATATATATATATACTTGTGTGGTTTACATAAAGTTTCTGCAGTTTTAAGTTCTGTTCTGGCGGCTAGTTGGCGTCAACATCAGTTGACGTTGACCATAAATCAGCGGCCACATCGATGGACGCCTACTCAGAATTGACGGCTATTGATGTTGACGTTAACCTCCCAGATCTGTTGCGATTTCAGATCCGGAAACGCCTCCGGAAATGTTGCCCTTGATTTAGGAAACCGTTCCCCAACGGTAACCCAACCTTACCCAACTTCGTCTCCGACCCTAGCCCTATAAAACACCCCATCTCCGGCCAGATCTAACCCTTTTGGCTTTGTCAAAAACCCTAACATTTTATGTGCGAACCCCGACTTTGGAACTCCTTGATCCGGCGATTTGAGGCTTCATCCGATGTTCTACAATGACTGGAGAGGGCTCTGAACATTCGGGAACGGCTTCCCCTCACTGGTGTGCAGCAGAAATCAACACAGAACTCGGATAGAGGGAGTTTTGAGGACTCTTTGGCTTTGGCCGAGGAGGGCTTCTCCGGCTTAAATCTTTGCTTGTGGATTTTCCAAGAGGCAAGTACCCCATCCACATCATTCCTACATGTGTCTAGTAAGTCCTATGAATTTTTCGGATTTTATTTTGGGTCCTGGATTCCCCAATTTCACCAAGTTTTGCGTTCAGTCTGTGTTTTGCACAGAAAAGAACTTAATGGAGGGATCCCTTGCCGTTAAGATCCTGAGTTGGCGGCACCCTATGTTGACGTTGACATGAGTAAACGGCCATACCCTTGCCGTTGAGTTCTTCAGGCAAGAACAGTGGACTGTCTGCCTTTATAAGCTATTTTTTTTGGATTTCTGTGCATGAGGATATATGGTAAATTTTATATGTTATGAAATATGTGTAGTGGAGCATGTTGTGTAAATTCTGTGAAATTTTGTTTAGTGTATTATTTATTAAAATTTTTGAAATACATGTTAAACATGTTCTGAATATTGTAAATTACTGTTTATGTTGTCCTTGTGGGATTTAAGTGATAGAAATTTTATGTGGTGCTTAAATCGATGTCAGGGCACATTGTTAAAATTTGAGAATTTTCTGATGACTGTGTAAATTTTTAGATTTTCTGAACTGAAAAACAGTGAGCATGCTTAATTAGTGAAGAAATTCTATTAAATGATATGGAAATAGTTAAATCTCTAGAATTTGGCACATGATTAGAACTGTCATAATACATGTATATAATGAATTGGGAATCCAAACAATGAAAATCCATGTTAGTTTGGTTATTTTAATCTTATGTGATTCCACTGTTAGAATTTTCATAATTAGTGTGTAATTCATAAAAATGTGAAAATTTATATGCATTATGTTTAACCTGTAATAGGTTTTTGTTAAAATTTTGTATTGAAATGATTATAGTATCTATACATTTCAATTTCATGTGTGATATTGATAAATTAAAGTATGTTAATGCGTTGGTATTAAAAATCGGCAAAATTCTGCATGATTAGACTTATTTTGAATATGTAAATTTTGAGAACAATAGTACCATGCTAGGTAATACTGAAATGTGTAAATGTGTGAGCATGAAATGGATGTGTTAAAAATTGTGTCTTAAGTGTGTGTTAGAAATTAAGAAAAATGTGTAAATGTGCCAATGGGTGACACTGCTACCTTAGAGGGCTGTGGAACCGTACTGTGGTAAAGTCCCCACGGAAAGGTTCATAGTGTGTGATGTCCCACGGGCATTGGGATTAAATCCTGGAGGCGAACAAGTATCGCTGGTTAGGGTGGAGAGTGCTTCTCCCGGTTTTGCGCAGTAACTAAGATTTATCACTGAAATGCCTAGGTGATAGATATGTGATGTGATTAGTGTGTGTGTCCTTCTAAAAGGTGGTTTGGGCTATGTGTCACGGCATTTAATAAATGCGAACTTGTGTTTAAGTGAAAGTGTAAATGGTGAAATTGTGTAAGTGATCATGTGTTAATATGAATTCTTGTGACAACATGTAAATTGATAACTTCTTAAATGATTATAATATGTACATAGCAAAACAACAACCTTTTCATGAGTATAAATGTGTTATCCATGTGAAAATGATTATAGAATCCATGCTAAAATTGTCTCTTATTTTTGTGTACAAACTCCATGTTTAAAATGACTAATGTTTAACTTGTAAGTATGTGTGAATGTGGTTAAATGAGCTTAGTTTAATATATTGAAAAGTGTGCAGAAAGCATGTGATAGGCGTTAAGTTATTGAAAATTTTGTATAATACAATTTCCATGTATAACATGTGTAGACATCATGTTTAGGATTTTTACTCGAATTAATTGTTAAATCCATGTTTATATGATATTGTGTAGTATGAAAATGTGAAAGTTATGTGATGCATGTAAGTTTAGTGTGTTTGGTGTTACTTGTTGAGTTCATTTGAACTCACTCTTGTTTCGGCGTACAGGTGCAGAGATTTCTACTTCTTCCGAGGAGATCATTAGGAGCGACTCGGAACGAGAGTAGGAGACCTTGTTTTGTTGTACTTTTATTTTTCATAAGTATGTAATAAGAGTAGACTTGCTCTACCTTTGGGATTGTGTACTTATTTAGTGGAAAGTTGTGGACAATGTATTTATTTCATTTCTCAGTTATGAAAAGTTTAGATTTCTTTTCTTCTATAATTATGAACTGTGAATAGAATGTGGATGATGGAATAAGAAGTTACATTGGGCTATTTATCTTCCGCTGTTATGTGAATGTATTTATGTATATTTCAGCCTATCGTATAACTGTTGGGTAAATGTCCCACTGTAGCGGCGTTCATTATATCGATGTGGGTTGGTATAACCGTACCGGTATAAGGAGGGTTGTTACAGAGATTGGTATCAGAGCCTCAGGCTGAAATTGTACACAAATATACACATACCATCATCTTCATTGTATGCTAAGTCTGTGTAGATTGTCCACATAGATAAGTAAATAGTTAGAAATTAGATAGTCTAGTTCTAAATTGTGATTAAATCATTTTGCAGGGTATGGCTTCGTGTGGTAGGCATGGTGTCCCTGCTCGTGAGGGTGAGCAGAGGAGAGATGAGCCTCGGCGTGAGGATCAGGGTGAGCAGCAGGTCCCAGCACCCCAAGGTCCTGTGCTTCCCCCACCGCCACTAGTAGACTATGGAGTGTTCATGCAGGGTTTATTGCAGGCCATGCAGACTGTCACGCCCCGATATTTAGCAGTGGAATAAATACCGGGGGACGTGAACGATACAAACAAACGTATCACAGTTGAATAGCGCAGAGTCACAATTGAATGTAATAATACTTTTCAAATCATAATAATATCCTCAAAGTTACTCTTTATTTAATTTCATTCAACTAGATACAACCTTACAAGAAAGAATTAACCAAAGGGTCCATTATTCAAATAACTTCCAGAAAAGTTTCACTATTACATATACTACTCAATTTCTATTTCTAAATTGTCATCTATTTCTAGGACGGGTGCTCGTCACTCTTGCCCAGTCCCATCTGACTCCACGGGTTCTTCGTCACTACCTGAAAAAGGGCAGGATGATAGGGGTGAGCGAACTAGCTCAGTAGGATTTACATCTCAATAACGTGCGGGCACTAGTATACATGATTAACATTTTAAGTAGGTAGATATGCACATGAATATGATGACAATGCATGCTTTTCTAACAGATTGAACAGAGGAATAGAACGGATGACAGATCAAATCAAATATCGAACTGCATATACAATGGACAGATATTTCAAGAGTAGAATCATATCAAAAGAGATTGGCCATTTTCAAGCAGAACTCATGTGTTCACAAGAACAAACGTATCATATCATGTCAAGTCAAACTTATCAAGTCAAACAGGAGGCACATATTCACAAATCTTGCATGTCAGGTGTGTTATGCCAAGCACCAAGAGTCCATACTCCCTCGGTTAACAAGTACGTTGGGGCGCTCCTCCCCAGGACCGGACATGGCCCTATTGCACATGCATTGTATCAAGTTTTGGACCGGAGTCCCACGATGTGCCAAACAAACATATTCATATTATGGCCATAGAGTTTCAATGACAAGCTCATAGTAAAAGGAAACAAGATCATTCATAGAGTCAAGGTATGACAAATAGCTCAAGAGAACAAGGCAGGATAACGACGTATCTTATGTTTCATAATTCATTAATGTCTTGACATGAGGGTGTTTCAAAAGACAGATCGTATGTAGAACATGTGCTTTCAATTTCCCAAGAAGGGTGTGCCTATTCGTGCAAAAGTGTAAGTGATGAATCACGGATTTTTCCTAGCATGTATGCATATGACAAACAATTAATTGAACACCGGAAATCATGTAACTATTGAAACTTATATGCAAATCATGACCTTAACACCACTAACATGTCCATGCTAACATGTATTCATCCCCACATTCATATCATATTCTTATCTTATCAATTGACAACAAGCAAGATCACAAGATAATCCAATGAACATAAGAACAATCAAAATTACACATTAGAATCATATTCGTATCATTACCATTTTCTTCAATGGGTTGATTCATTTTAGGTCCATGCATACTATATAACACCATACACAATCTTGGAGATATCATGAAATGATCAGACCCAAAATATGCAAAAATCTGGTAAAGGTAGTGTCGACACTAGATCAAGTGGTGTCGACACGATGCTTCAAAAACAAGGCAAAGTAATGTAAAATTGGTCAAGTAGTGTCGACACGAGATCAAGTAGTGTCGACACTAGAGACAGCTTCCAGAAAACCTTCTGGCCAATATGGGACAGTGTGTCGACACTAGCACAGGTGGTGTCGACACTAGATCAGCTTCCCAGCACTTTCTGGGTCAAACTGGGGGGGTGTGTCGACACTAGATGGGGTAGTGTCGACACTAGAGGGCTTCCCAGAACACTTTCTGGGCTGTTTTGGGACAGCAGGTCGATACGAGTTCAGGTCAGGTCGACACGAGTTCAGGTCGTGTCGACACGAGTTCAGGTTGTGTCGACACGAGTGCCCCTTCCAGACAAAAACACATGACTGCAGTGCAGTGATCCACTTCCACCTCTTATAACTCTCTAACGAGTGACATTTAGACAAAATGTTCAACATGAAAGATGAAGAGGACAACTAGTAGAAGAACTGTGATGTTGAGGGTTTGATATAATTCGGTCTTGAATCCCGAGAAAACATATGAAGAACAAAGAGTTAAGTGTAGCCCGAAATCACAGTTTTCTGCAGAGACTCTCTTATCATGCTCCTAACTTTCTAACGAAGGATCATTGGATAAAACATCCAACATAGAAGATGATCGTGATGTCAAGTAGAAGAACTTTCATGAAGAAAGTTTAGTCAAATTCAGTCTTGAATCGTGTGCATAACAATAAGAACAGGAAAAAGCCCTAACTGTGCAAGACTTCGGAAAACCGACGAATACACAACGTATACTCCATGAAATTGAGTCAAACCAAATGCAAATGATCCTAGACTCAAAGAATTACATGATGGTGTTGGTTTTCTTTAATCTTGGCCCGAGAACACCTACCTTTAGGAAGATCTAAAACCCGTTGATGTTCTGGATGCAACAGAAGATGCAGGGGATGAAGCTCCGGGTTCCCAGCCTTTCTCCTGCTCCCCAGAAGTTCTTGCTTGCCTCCAAATGACTCCAACTTCGTTTTTAACCTTCCCCAAGAGTTTAGGGACGAGTTCTTATAGTTTTAGGATGTTGTTAAGAGTCCTAACGATACTAGGAAAGGGGCTACGAGCTCTGTTTCCTAGTTTCCAGGAAATCTGGGATTCCCTTACCCAAAAGAGGTAGCAGAGGTTTAGGAAACCTCCTCTTAGAGTTGGGTCCGGTTTTGGCTTACCATACATGACTAATCAACCATCTTTTAACTCTAAATTGCCCTTTCTAATTATGGCATAATTACCTACACGAATTTCTGGGTACTTCCCTGTCCAGTTCATTCATATCCTTGGGCCAAATGTGTTCTATAGGCCCATTTTTGTTGATGGTTCATAATTACATGGTGTTGGAAGTCTCCAATACGATTATTCATTTTTATCCCTCTATATTTCTGAAAATTTTAAATTGCTAAATTTCCGGGGTGTTACATCCTCCCCCACTTAAGAAATTTGGTTTCCAAATTTACGCGTAATGGTGTAGTTCGTACCTGAGAATAGCTCCGGGTGATTTTTCTTCATTCTCTCCTCTGTTTCCCAGGTAGCATTAGTAACTCCGTCTCGACTCCATTGAACCTTCACCATAGGTATGGTACGATTCCTGAGTCGCTGAATCTTCCGATCCAACAGTTTGATCGGCTTCTCTTCATAAGTCAGGTCCTCCCGAATCTCCAAGTCCTCGTGGTCAATTACATGGTCGGCATTGAATAAGTACTTCCGCAGCATGGATATGTGGAACACATTATGCACGTTTTCCAGTTGCGGAGGCAGTGCAAGTCTATACGCCACCTGACCAATTCTTTCCAGAATTTCAAATGGCCCTATGAATCTGGGACTTAGTTTTCCTTTGATTCCAAATCTTTGTATTCCCCTTGAAGGTGAGACCTTCAAGAACACATGTTCGCCAACCTGGAATTCCAGCTCTCTCCTTCTCTTGTCTGCATAACTCTTCTGTCTGGATTGTGCTATCTTCAGACGTTCCCTGACAATCTGAACCTTCCGGACAGTTGCCTCAATCAAGTCGGGTCCAACCCATTGGTTCTCCCCAACCTCTTCCCAACAAAGGGGTGATCTGCAACTCCTGCCATATAAGGCTTCAAATGGAGCCATCTTGATACTTGCCTGGTAGCTATTGTTATAAGCAAACTCCATCAGGTACAACTGATCATCCCATCACCCTTTAAAATCTAGCACTAGAGCACGAAGCATATCTTCCACAATTTGATTGGTCCTTTCGGTTTGTCCATCGGTCTAAGGATGGAAAGCAGTACTAAAGTTCAGCTTAGTACCCATTGCTGCTTGTAAACCCTTCCAGAAGTGTGAAGTAAATCTAGGGTCCCGATCTGAGATTATGCTAGATGGAACCCCATGCAATCTAACTACTTCCTTAACATATAATGCAGCCAATACATCCACAGACCAGGTGCTCTTAATCGGCAAGAAATGTGCCGACTTAGTCAATCGATCAACTATTACCCAAATTGCATCCATACCACCTCTAGTCTTGGGCAATCCCATGATAAAGTCCATACCGATACTATCCCACTTCCACTCTGGAATTTCTAGTGGTAGCAGTCCACCAGCTGTACGAAAATGCTCGGCTTTGACTTTCATGCATGTTAAACAGTATGCCACATGATCGGCCACATCCCTCTTCATGTTTGGCCACCAGTACGATCTTTTTAAATCTTGGTACATCTTTGTTGATCCAGGGTGAATCGTGTACTTGGACTGATGAGCTTCATTCAGTAACCTCTTCTTGAGTTCTCCATGATCAGGGACACATGTTCTACCTTGGAATAATAATCTTCCTTCTGCTGATAGAGTAAAGTCAGGTCTTTGTTCCAGCTTCTCCTTGATCTGAACTAAGAATGGATCCTCTTCTTGTTTCTCCTTGATTTCAGTCAGTAGGTCGGATTGTATCTGGAGGTTTGAAATCATTATTTGCTATTCCTTCTTTCCCACGTCTATGTTCAGACTTGCAAATTGCTCTAGTAACTTCCATTCGCCCAGCATCATATTAGCTAGCATAGCTCCTGGTTGTCTACTTAGAGCGTCAGCCACTACATTGGCTTTCCCAGGGTGGTATTGTATGGAAAAGTCAAAGTCCTTAAGGTATTCTAACCACCTTCTTTGTCTCATGTTCAGCTCCTTCTGTGAGAACAGGTATTTCAAACTCTTGTGGTCAGAAAAGACCTTAAATTGCTCACCATAGATATAATGCCTCCAAATCTTCAAGGCGAATACTACAGCTGCTAACTCCAGGTCATGAACCGGGTAGTTCACTTCGTGGATCTTCAACTGTCTGGAAGCATAAGCTATTACCTTCCCTTGTTGCATTAAGACACATCCCAGTCCAGTACCAGAAGCATCTGAATAAATTTCAAATCCTCCCTCTTCAGTGGGTAAGGCGAGGACAGGAGCAGTAGTTAGACACTTCTTCAAGTTGTTGAAACTTTCCTCACATTCATTGGTCCACACAAACGGATTTTCCTTCCGGGTCAGCTTGGTCAATGGCACTGCAATCTTTGAGAAATCCTTTATAAACCTTCGATAATACCCAGCTAATCCCAGAAAACTCCTGATCTCTGTGACGCTTGTCGGTCTTTCCCATTTCAACACAGCCTCAACCTTTGATGGATCAACAGCGATACCATCCTTGGTTACCACATGCCCTAGGAAGGATACCTCCTCAAGCCAGAATTCACATTTACTTAACTTGGCAAATAGTTTATTCTCCCTTAAGATCTGCAATGCAATCCTCAAATGCTCCTCATGCTCTTCCTTTGTCTTGGAATAGATCAATATATCATCGATGAATACCACCACAAATTTATCAAGACATGGGCGATAAATGCTATTCATCAACTGCATAAAAACTGCAGGGGCATTTGTTAGTCCGAAAGGCATAACAATAAATTCATAATGCCCATACCTGCTTCGGAAGGCAGTCTTGTGAATGTCTTCTCCTTTGATCCTCAATTGATGATAACCAGATCTGAGATCGATTTTAGAGAAGTATCTAGCTCCAGATAATTGATCAAACAACTCATCAATTCTCGGCAGAGGGTATTTATTCTTGATGGTTAACTGATTCAGTTGTCTGTAATCTATGCATAGCCTCATCGACCCATCTTTCTTCTTGACGAAGAGGACAGGAGCACCCCATGGCGATGTGCTTGGTCGGATGAAACCCTTCTCTAACAGTTCCATCAGTTGCTCTTTTAATTCTTTCAGTTCTGCGGGGGACATTCTATATGGTGCCCTAGATACCGGTGCTGCTCCAGGGACCAAGTCGATAGTAAAATCGACCTCTCGCTCAGGAGGAATTCCTGGCAAGTCTTCGGGGAAAACATCAGCGTATTCGCTGACGACATAGATGTCCTCTACTTTGACTTCCTTCTTTGCAATGACTACAGCCGCAAGAAAGGCCATACAACCTTTCCTCATCATCCTTTTGGATTGTAATGCAGAGATAATTGACAATCTCCTGCGGTTTCTATCCCCGGTGAATACTAGTTTTGGGTACTGGCTAAAAGTTACCCGACCTCTCTTGCAATTGATACTAGCCCCATGTTCAGACATCCAGTCTGCTCCCAGTATCACATCATACCCCGCCATGTCCATACATATTAAATTTGCTGGTAGGTTTTGGGTTTCAATCAACACCTCACTGGATGGTATATGGTTTGTAAGATTGGTGCCAGGACCAATCGGGGTTGACACAACTATTTCGGATTCCATGGCTCTACCCAAGCTCACATTAGGTATGACAGATTTGACTCGTGTAATCTAGTTTCATTCTATGTTCTTATCCCTTGGACCCTAAAGTTCAGGCTCTGATACCAACTGTCACGCCCCAATATTTAGCAGCGGAATAAATACCGGGGGACGTGAACGATACAAACAAACGTATCACAGTTGAATAGTGCAGAGTCACAATTGAATGTAATAATACTTTTCAAATCATAATAATATCCTCAAAGTTACTCTTTATTTCATTTCATTCAACTAGATACAACCTTACAAGAAAGAATTAACCAAAGGGTCCATTATTCAAATAACTTCCAGAAAAGTTTCACTATTACATAGACTACTCAATTTCTATTTCTAAACTGTCATCTATTTCTAGGACGGGTGCTCGTCACTCTTGCCCAGTCCCATCTGACTCCACGGGTTCTTCGTCACTACCTGAAAAAGGGCAAGATGATAGGGGTGAGCGAACTAGCTCAGTAGGATTTACATCTCAATAACGTGCGGGCACTAGTATACATGATTAACATTTTAAGTAGGTAGATATGCACATGAATATGATGACAATGCATGCTTTTCTAACAGATTGAACAGAGGAATAGAACGGATGACAGATCAAATCAAATATCGAACTGCATATACAATGGACAGATATTTCAAGAGTAGAATCATATCAAAAGAGATTGGCCATTTTCAAGCAGAACTCATGTGTTCACAAGAACAAATGTATCATATCATGTCAAGTCAAACTTATCAAGTCAAACAGGAGGCACATATTCACAAATCTTGCATGTCAGGTGTGCTATGCCAAGCACCAAGAGTCCATACTCCCTCGGTTAACAAGTACATTGGGGCGCTCCTCCCCAGGACCGGACATGGCCCTATTGCACAGGCATTGTATCAAGTTTTGGACCGGAGTCCTACGATGTGCCGAACAAACATATTCATATTATGGCCACAGAGTTTCAATGACAAGCTCATAGTAAAAGGAAACAAGATCATTCATAGAGTCAAGGTATGACAAATAGCTCAAGAGAACAAGGCAGGATAACGACGTATCTTATGTTTCATAATTCATTAATGTCTTGACATGAGGGTGTTTCAAAAGACAGATCGTATGTAGAACATGTGCTTTCAATTTCCCAAGAAGGGTGTGCCTATTCGTGCAAAAGTGTAAGTGATGAATCACAGATTTTTCCTAGCATGTATGCATATGACAAACAATTAATTGAACACCGGAAATCATGTAACTATTGAAACTTATATGCAAATCATGACCTTAACACCACTAACATGTCCATGCTAACATGTATTCATCCCCACATTCATATCATATTCTTATCTTATCAATTGACAACAAGCAAGATCACAAGATAATCCAATGAACATAAGAACAATCAAAATTACACATTAGAATCATATTCGTATCATTACCATTTTCTTCAATGGGTTGATTCATTTTAGGTCCATGCATACTATATAACACCATACACAATCTTGGAGATATCATGAAATGATCAGACCCAAAATATGCAAAAATCTGGTAAAGGTAGTGTCGACACTAGATCAAGTGGTGTCGACACGATGCTTCAAAAACAAGGCAAAGTAATGTAAAATTGGTCAAGTAGTGTCGACACGAGATCAAGTAGTGTCGACACTAGAGACAGCTTCCAGAAAACCTTCTGGCCAATATGGGACAGTGTGTCGACACTAGCACAGGTGGTGTCGACACTAGATCAGCTTCCTAGCACTTTCTGGGTCAAACTGGAGGGGTGTGTCGACACTAGATGGGGTAGTGTCGACACTAGAGGGCTTCCCAGAACACTTTCTGGGCTGTTTTGGGACAGCAGGTCGACACGAGTTCAGGTCAGGTCGACACGAGTTCAGGTCGTGTCGACACGAGTTCAGGTTGTGTCGACACGAGTGCCCCTTCCAGACAAAAACACATGACTGCAGTGCAGTGATCCACTTCCACCTCTTATAACTCTCTAACGAGTGACATTTAGACAAAATGTTCAACATGAAAGATGAAGAGGACAATTAGTAGAAGAACTTTGATGTTGAAGGTTTGATATAATTCGGTCTCGAATCCTGAGAAAACATATGAAGAACAAAGAGTTAAGTGTAGCCCGAAATCACAGTATTCTGCAGAGACTCTCTTATCATGCTCCTAACTTTCTAACGAAGGATCATTGGATAAAACGTCCAACATAGAAGATGATCGTGATGTCAAGTAGAAGAACTTTCATGAAGAAAGTTTAGTCAAATTCAGTCTTGAATCATGTACATAACAATAAGAACAGGAAAAAGCCCTAACTGTGCAAGACTTCGGAAAACCGACGAATACACAACGTATACTCCATGAAATTGAGTCAAACCAAATGCAAATGATCCTAGACTCATAGAATTACATGATGGTGTTGGTTTTCTTTAATCTTGGCCCGAGAACACCTACCTTTAGGAAGATCTAAAACCCGTTGATGTTCTGGATGCAACAGAAGATGCAGGGGATGAAGCTCCGGGTTCCCAGCCTTTCTCCTGCTCCCCAGAAGTTCTTGCTTGCCTCCAAACGACTCCAACTTCGTTGTTAACCTTCCCCAAGAGTTTAGGGACGAGTTCTTATAGTTTTAGGATGTTGTTAAGAGTCCTAACGATACTAGGAAAGGGGCTACGAGCTCTGTTTCCTAGTTTCCAGGAAATCTGGGATTCCCTTACCCAAAAGAGGTAGCAGAGGTTTAGGAAACCTCCTCTTAGAGTTGGGTCCAGTTTTGGCTTACCATACATGACTAATCAACCATCTTTTAACTCTAAATTGCCCTTTCTAATTATGACATAATTACCTACACGAATTTCTGGGTACTTCCCTGTCCAGTTCATTCATATCCTTGGGCCAAATGTGTTCTATAGGCCCATTCTTGTTGATGGTTCATAATTACATGGTGTTGGAAGTCTCCAATACGATTATTCATTTTTATCCCTCTATATTTCTGAAAATTTTAAATTGCTAAATTTCCGGGGTGTTACACAGACACAGGCCCACACCCAGGCTGCACTCCAGGCTCAGCTGGAGGCTCAGCAGGCTCTGGTTAGAATGATAGATAGAGTTGTCTGTCTTATTTGGTTTCATGTTATTATGTTGCCATGTTGTGAATGTGTGATGCTTATGATGTTTCTGTGGTAGGCTCAAGTGCCAGTTCCCCAGGCTCAGGACCATGGTGGACCCTCCATCATGGAACGGTTCAAGAGGATGTCGCCACCCTCTTTTAAGGGGGAGAGCGACCCGTTACTTGCTGAGAGTTGGATGAGGGAGATCGAAAAGATCTTCCGGGCTATTAGGTGCGCTGAGGATGACAAGGTCACTTTAGCCACCTATATGTTGCAAGTATGTGTAAATTAATCCGGTGGTTATTTCCTTAATTATAGATTATGTTGGTTAGTCCTTATGGGTGGTTTTGGCAGGAGCGAGCCGACGTGTGGTGGTCCTCGTTGTTACGTACTAGGCTCGAGGATGGTGGTGTGGAGGTTGGTTGGGATGAGTTCGTGAGGCTCCTCCAAGCCAAGTTTGTTCCGGAGCACATCCAGGATAAGATGGAGCAGGAGTTTCTTTCGTTGACTCAGGGCTCCATGACCGTACTGGAGTACGAGGCCAGGTTTGCCGAGCTATCAAAGTATGCCCCTCATATTGTAGTTGATGAGCGCAGGAAGGCGAAGAAATTCGTGATGGGTCTGAGGCCATCGCTGAGGGCGAGGTTGGTGGCTTTCGACCATCGTACCCTCGAGCAGGCGCTCAGCACGGCGTGTCGGCAGGAGGGAGAGATGGAGCAGTACCTGGAGGAGAAGAAGGCTTCTCAGAAGAGGCCCGCGGCTCCTTTCCAGAGGCAGGATAGGAAGAAGGCGGCTTTTCAGTCACCGCAGCGTCCCGTGGCATCGGGAAGCAGCCAGGTACCTTCTCAGCGTTCCCCTAGTGGCCAGAAGGAGTGTCCTCATTACGGGAGGGCACATGGTGGTACGTAATGTTGGAAGTTGGCGGGAAAGTGCTTGAAGTGCGGGAGCAGCGAGCATAGGATCAAGGATTGCCCCAGACTGCAGTAGGGAGGTCAGCGTGGAGCGGCACCAGCCCCAGCAGCAGCAGTAGCAGCACCAGCGACAGGACGACCAGGGAGACCTCGAGCCCCAGCTCGAGTGTTTGCATTAGCTCGTGAGGACGCCGAGCAGGCGGATCATGTTACTGAAGGTACGATTTTTTTCTTAGGTGTGCATGCTCGGGTTTTGTTCGATACGGGTGCTACCCACTCGTTCATTTCCGAGCATTTTGCTAGGCAGTTAGCCTTAGAGTCAAGAATAGAGTCTGAGGATTTAGAAGTCCCTTTGTCTGTGCACACACCTGCAGGTATGGTATCGACTAGAAAGTGTATTCCATCTTTACCGATGTGAATTAAGGATAGAGTCCTAGAAGGGTGTTTCTTCTTGCTAAAGATGAAGGACTACGATGCTATTCTTGGTCTGGATTGGCTAGAGGAGCACTATGCGTTAGTAGATTGTCGTGGGAAGAAGATCGTTTTCCGCATTCCTGGTGAAGATGAATTTTCTCATCCTTTGCCAAGGAACTTGGCAGAGAAGTTTGTCATCTCTGCCATGAGGGCGATGAGAATGGTGAAGAAGGGTTGTGACGCTTTTCTTGCCAGCGTGGTATTAGTACCCAAGGCTGATGAGTCACTTACTCTTGTAGAGATTGATGTAGTGCGGGAGTTTCCAGATGTTTTTTCTGATGATTTATCTGGTTTGCCACCGGCCAGAGAGATAGAGTTCACGCTAGAGTTGCTTCCAGGCACCTCTCCTATCTCAAAGGCACCTTATCGGATGGCACCTGCGGAATTAGCTGAGCTAAGGAAGCAGTTGCAAGATTTGTTAGATAAGGGATTTATTCGCCCTAGCGTTTCCCCTTGGGGCGCACCTGTCTTATTCATGAAGAAGAAGGATGGATCACTTAGGTTATGCATTGATTATAGAAAGCTAAACCAAGTGACGGTGAAGAACAGGTATCCCTTACCTCAGATTGATGATTTGTTTGACCAACTGCAAGATGCATTAGTCTTTTCTAAGATTGATTTGCGGTCTGGTTATCATCAGTTGAGGATTAGAAGTGAGGATGTGTCCAAGACGGCTTTTAGAACCTGTTATGGACATTATGAGTTTTTAGTTCTTCCTTTTGGTCTAACCAACGCCCCGACAGCGTTCATGGATCTCATGAACAGGGTGTTTAGACCATATCTAGATAGTTTCGTTGTAGTTTTTATTGATGATGTGTTGGTCTACTCTTCAGATGAGGCCACACATCGTCAGCATTTGAGGGTAGTGTTAGAGATTCTCAGTGAGCACAAGCTGTATGCAAAATTCAGAAAGTGCGATTTTTGGTTGTGCGAGGTTCATTTCCTTGGGCATGTTATCTCCGGTGCTGGTGTAGCAGTGGATCCAGCGAAAGTCCAGACTGTTATGGATTGGGAGATTCCTAAGACTCCTTTGGAGATTCGGAGTTTTCTTGGTTTGGCGGGTTATTATCGGCAATTCATTGAGGGATTTTCATCCATCGCCGCACCATTGACTCAGCTAACCAGGAAGGGAGTAAAGTTTGTCTGGTCTGAGGAGTGTGAGAGTAGTTTTCAGTTATTGAAGACTAAGCTCACTTCGGCTCCTGTGTTAGTTTTTCCGAGCGGTGTAGAGAGTTTAGCTAGATTGTATATTAGTAGCATTATTAGATTGCATGGTGTCCCGAAGTCGATCATTTCGAATCGAGATCTAAGATTTACTTCGAGGTTATGGAAGGGTCTTCAGGATGCGTTAGGTTCGGAGCTGAAGCTCAGTTGGGCGTTTCACCCCCAGACAGATGGACAGTCCGAGAGGACTATCCAGACACTCGAGGATATGTTGAGAGCGTGTGTTCTGGATTGGAAAGATGATTGGGAGCACCATTTACCTCTAGTGGAGTTCACATATAACAACAGTTTTCATGCGAGTATTGGTATGGCTCCATTTGAGGCATTGTATGGTAGGCCTTGCAGATCTCCTTTATGTTGGGAGGAGACAGGCGATAGGCAGCTGATCGGTCCGGAGTTAGTTCAAGAGACTTCGGATAAGGTCCAGTTGATTAGGAAGAGGCTTGTTGCGGCACAGGATAGGCAGAAGAGTTATGCCGACAACAGGAGGAAGGATTTAGAGTTCGAGGTAGGTGAGCATGTCTTTTTAAAGATTTCGCCTACTCGTGGTGTAGTCAGATTTGGCAGGCATGGTAAGTTAAGTCCTAGATTCATTGGCCCGTATGAGATTCTCAGACGTTTGGGCAACGTGGCATATGAGCTAGCTTTACCTCCAGCGTTAGCTAGTGTTCATCCTGTTTTCCACGTATCTATGCTCAGGAGATATGTTAGAGATCCATCTCATATTATTAGTCACAAGCCAGTGGAGATCCAACCAGATCTTTCCTATGTGGAGCAACCAGTGGCTATTCTTGACCGGAAGGTTCAGCATCTCTGGAACAAGAGTATTACGTCGGTGAAAGTCTTATGGCGTAACTTCTCGCGAGAGGAGGCTACTTGGGAGCTTGAGGATGCAATGAAGAAGAAATATCCTCAATTGTTTGAGTAGCGTCGGTCCAACTTCGAGGACGAAGTTTCTTTAAGGGGGAGAGGGTGTAAGGCCCTTGATTTTTCATCTTTGGGTGATTTCTTATGTATGTATAAATGTATGTCATCGATGTACAAACTTTATTGTGCATAGTACTTACTTGTTTACATTGCATGAATAAGTATTATTTTAATGTGTGCATTGTAGATTATATATATATATATATATATATATATATATATATATATATATATATATATATATATATATATATACTTGTGTGGTGTGCATAAAGTTTCTGTAGTTTTAAGTTCTGTTCTGGCGGCTAGTTGGCGTCAACATCAGTTGACGTTGACCATAAATCAGCGGCCACATCGATGGACGCCTACTCAGAATTGACGGCTATTGATGTTGACGTTTACCTCCCAGATCTGTTGCGATTTCAGATCCGGAAACGCCTCCGGAAATGTTGCCCTTGATTTAGGAAACCATTCCCCAACAGTAACCCAACCTTACCCAACTTTGTCTCCGACCCTAGCCCTATAAAACACCCCATCTCCGGCCAGATCTAACCCTTTTGTCTTTGTCAAAAACCCTAACATTTTATGTGCGAACCCCGACTTTGGAACTCCTTGATCCGGCTATTTGAGGCTTCATCCGACGTTCTACAACCACTGGAGAGGGCTCTGAACATTCGGGAACGGCTTCCCCTCACTGGTGTGCAGCAGAAATCAACACAGAACTCAGATAGAGGGAGTTTTGAGGACTCTTTGGCTTTGGCCGAGGAGGGCTTCTCCGGCTTAAATCTTTGCTTGTGGATTTTCCAAGAGGCAAGTACCCCATCCACATCATTCCTACATGTGTCTAGTAAGTCCTAGGAATTTTTCGGATTTTTTTTCGGATCCTGGATTGCCCAATTTCACCAAGTTTTGCGTTCAGTCTGTGTTTTGCACAGACAGGAACTTAACGGCGGGATCCCTTGCCGTTAAGATCCTGAGTTGGCGGCACCCTATGTTGCCGTTGACATGAGTAAACGACCATACCCTTGCCGTTGAGTTCTTTAGGCAAGAACAGTGGACTGTCTGCCTTTATAAGCTATTTTTTTTGGATTTCTGTGCATGAGGATATATGGTAAATTTTATATGTTATGAAATATGTGTAGTGGAGCATGTTGTGTAAATTCTGTGAAATTTTGTTTAGTGTATTATTTATTAAAATTTTGAAATACATGTTAAACAGGTTTTGAATATTGTAAATTACTGTTTATGTTGTCCTTGTGGGATTTAAGTTATAGAAATTTTCTGTGGTGCTTAAATCAATGTCAGGGCACGTTGTTAAAATTTGGGAATTTTCTGATGACTGTGTAAATTTTTAGATTTTTTGAACTAAAAAATAGTGAGCATGCTTAATTAGTGAAGAAATTCTATTAAATGATATGGAAATAGTTAAATCTCTAGAATTTGGCACATGATTAGAACTGTCATAATACATGTATATAATGAATTGTGAATCCGAACAATGAAAATCCATGTTAGTTTGGTTATTTTAATCTTATGTGATTCCACTGTTAGAATTTTCATAATTAGTGTGTAATTCATAAAATGCGAAAATTTATATGCATTATGGTTAACCTGTAATAGGTTTTTGGTTAAAATTTTGTATTGAAATGATTATAGTATCTATACATTTCAATTTCATGTGTGATATTGATAAATTAAAGTATGTTAATGCGTTGGTATTAAAAATCGGCAAAATTCTGCATGATTAGACTTATTTTGAATATGTAAATTTTGAGAACAATAGTACCATGCTAGGTAATACTGAAATGTGTAAATGTGTGAGCATGAAATGGATGTGTTAAAAATTGTGTCTTAAGTGTGTGTTAGAAATTAAGAAAAATGTGTAAATGTGCCAATGGGTGACACTGCTACCTTAGAGGGCTGTGGAACCGTACTGTGGTAAAATCCCCACGGGAAGGTTCACAGTGTGTGATGTCCCACGGACATTGGGATTAAATCCTGGAGGCGAACAAGTATCGCTGGTTAGGGTGGAGAGTGCTTCTCCCGGTTTTGCGCAGTAACTAAGATTTATCACTGAAATGCCTAGGTGATAGATATGTGATGTGATTAGTGTGTGTGTCCTTCTAAAAGGTGGTTTGAGCTATGTGTCACGGCATTTAATAAATGCGAACTTGTGTTTAAGTGAAAGTGAATGTGTAAATGGTGAAATTGTGTAAGTGATCATGTGTTAATATGAATTCTTGTGACAGCATGTAAATTGATAACTTCTTAAATGATTATAATATGTACATAGCAAAACAACAACCTTTTCATGAGTATAAATATGTTATCCATGTGAAAATGATTATAGAATCCATGCTAAAATTGTCTCTTATTTTTGTGTACAAACTCCATGTTTAAAATGACTAATGTTTAACTTGTAAGTATGTGTGAATGTGGTTAAATGAGCTTAGTTTAATATATTGAAAAGTGTGCAGAAAGCATGTGATAGGCTTTAAGTTATTGATAATTTTGTATAAGATAATTTCCATGTATAACATGTGTAGACATCATGTTTAGGATTTTTACTCGAATTAATTGTTAAATCCATGTTTATATGATATTGTGTAGTATGAAAATGTGAAAGTTATGTGATGCATATAAGTTTAGTGTGTTTGGTGTTACTTGTTGAGTTCATTTGAACTCACTCTTGCTTCGGCGTACAGGTGCAGAGATTTCTACTTCTTCCGAGGAGATCGTTAGGAGCGACTCGGAACGGGAGTAGGAGACCTTGTTTTGGACTTGGTGTTGTACTTTTATTTTTCATAAGTATGTAATAAGAGTAGACTTGCTCTACCTTTGGGATTGTGTACTTATTTAGTGGAAAGTTGTGGACAATGTATTTATTTCATTTCTCAGTTATGAAAATTTTAGATTTCTTTTCTTCTATAATTATGGACTGTGAATAGAATGTGGATGATGGAATAAGAAGTTACATTGGGCTATTTCTTTTCCGCTGTTATGTGATTGTATTTATGTATATTTTAGCCTATCGTATAACTGTTGGGTAAATGTCCCACAGTAGCGGCGTTCATTATATCGATGTGGGTTGGTATAACCGTACCGGTATAAGGAGGGTTGTTACATGGAAACTCGATGTTGGTCATTTCGTACTGGCAGACTAGGGACCTTTCCTCTAAGACCTCCGTAAATCTCCATACTCCGTGGATTCCCTCATGGAGTCCGAGTTGGTTGTACCATTGAAGTTCCCAGAAGATAGAAAGCACTTCCGTTCTTATCTACTTCTCGTGAGAGTGTTTTGATACATGGAAACCAAGTCATTAAGTGTAAAGATTGAACTAATGAAATTAAGTTGTTATGCTGCCGAATTTACTCCGGATCATGTTCACTTTCCTTGTTTTTCTTAGAATCATTGACATGATCTTTAGTATAAGACCGTCTATTCTTGGAAATCATATTGGCCATAATAGAAATAGAATTACCAGAAATTATTGGAACTTCGGTTCACGACTGATGCCTGTGCATATGAAGGCCCAGTCTGGTCCTGGGAGGAGTACCCGAAATACTTATAATCACGAGAGTATATGATCCATTGAGGTGTCTGGAAATTACCTAATTGACTGCAAGATTGATCTGGATAATTTTCACATTGTTATTGAATAATTGAATAATTGATTGATTGATTGATTGAACTGTTATAAGTGAAATGGCCACATCTATTGTACATGTCACTGTTATTGAATCCAATATGTCATTGTTCACTGGAATCCAATGAGATTCAACTTGCGCTATTCACTATACATGATATGGACTATTGGTTCTCTTCTACTTGACAAATGATCGTACTGTCATCCATTCCATTAATAATCATTTTTCACGTGGTAATTGTCATTGGATTTTGTTATTGAATCATCTCGTAAATGTTATACCTTTGGAATTGATCTACATTGATATCATGATTGTCTTGTCATGAGTATTGCATGATAGTATTTCACATATTAACATGTTAATTACGTAAAGTATGGCCACACCATGAGATGTAAATCCTAGTGGGTGTTAGTGCGCTCACACTTGCTTCTTACAACATTTCAGGTGATGACTATGAGGATATAGAGCATGACGGGGCCGGGGAAGAGTGATGAGCTTCTCACAACATTTCCATCGTTATAGCACGTCAGCCAACTTGTTAGAGTCACAGAGTCTGTAATAGGTAGAGAAAAAATGTTGAAATAAACTCCACTAACCAAATGAACAATTGATGACAATAGTGTATGAATAACGAAGTACAACTAAAGACTATGAAGAAAAGAAATAGGAGAATTCTGGCTAGATGAAGTCCGACAGCGGCGGTGTACAATCACGTAGCTTGACCCAACCTTTGGATGACGACGACTCCAACAAATCTCTTATTTGGACCGTGAAGAAGAGGGAGAACTAAAGGATAGAGATAGAAAGAAGATAGAAAGGGAGAGAGAATATTTTAAAACTGTGTGAGAGAGAAGAGAGGTTAGAAGAGAGAGAATAGAGAGGGAAGAAGAGAGAGAATGAGAGAGGAGAGAGATGAGAGAGAATAGAAGAGAGAGAGAGGAAGAGAAGGGGGCCTGTACGTGGCCTCCTCTACGTGCATGCAAATGCATGCACGTGGAGGAGAGGAGGATGGTGGCTTCGCATTGAAGCTCGGGTGAAGGCCGATGCAGGGTAGTGCTGCCGATGCGCGCTAGGAGGCAGGGTGTGCGCGGGCAGTGCACGCAGGGTCTCGGGCTCAAGAGCGCGATAGTAGCATGCAAGTACGCGAGCGGGGCAGTCTGGCGTGTTGGCAGTGCGGCGGGGGCATTAGGTGCGAGAGAGAGATAGGGAGAAAGAAAGCGGGAGAAGAAGAGAGGGAGAAGAGCGGAGGGAAGAAAAATGCAAGAAGAAGAAGAAGAAGAAGAAGAAGAAGGGGGGGGGGGGAAGGAGAGGTCGATTGAGAGAGAGATAAGAGAGCTCGAAGATAGAAGAAAGAAGAGAGGAAGAGAGAGAAAAAAACAAAAGATCAAATTCCCCCCTCACAAGGGAGAGGAGCCTTTTTAAATAGAAAAGAGGGGAAATTAAGGAGGTGAATTTTTAGAAAGGTTTTGAAAAAAGAGAGGCTTTTTAAAAAAAGAGAGTTGTTTTAAAATTTAAAAGAAAGGGGAGAGAGGGAAAAGAAAAGAGATTTTAAATTAGAATCTCTCCTCATTAATACTTGATCCAATCTTGGCCCATTGTTAAATCCTTGTTAATTAGCCCATTAACCTGAAAATCAAACACATACAAGAGATTAAGTCAATTCATATTTGTAATGAAATGGCAATGATTTTTTATGAAATTAACGACTATTTGTCAATAAAATAACATGATTATTAGTAACAATTTTACAATTATCAGTCTACTCTGCTGTCAACCTCCTTTTGCAAAAGCAGCAGGCCGAAAGCCAAGGTAAAGAGAATTTGGGGGCCGGTCCAGGACACGAGACAAAAATTGATAAAAATCGTAAAACCCTAGATGATAGGCACATGGATGAAACCCTAAGTTACTTGCCTCCGAAAAACTCTCTGAAGATCGAATTTGTAACACTCTGAAATTTTTATTAAATAAAAAATTAGAAATAAATTGAAAATAATAAGTTAATAATCTCAAAATAGTAAAACATACGTACCAATGTCACACGTACGTAAACACATCAAAAAATTTCATAAAAAATAGAGTTCAACTCTAAATAATACTCTCAAATGACCCATAAAGAAATTCATGCAAGGGAAAATCCGATTGGCCAAATGTAAGGTGTTTTGCGACTTATTATTGTAATTAGGGAATATGTTAGATAATTACCATCACAAGTACTTAAGAGTGTCCAAAAATAAACTAAAAATCATGGATGGACTTTAAACAATTGGTATTGACAACCCAATGAAAGAAATGGACCAAAGAATGTATTTTGGGCCACAAATAAATTCATTCTAGGAAAATAACCCAAAATTCGAAATTCCTCACTAATGGACCATAAAAGGGTAAATTCTCACCCAATAAACATCCATTGGACTTCAAACCAAGCCCAAATTTGTGGTTATCACCTAAGGTAGGTTTCCATATTCTTCCCATCACGAATTGGGGAGAGAAATCCTCAATTGAAGGAATGATACATCCAAATTTGTGTCTAGTAGTTTCCTAATCTAATTAGGCAACTAAAGACCCATCCCCCTTTAAATAAGCCTCCTCTCTCCCATGGGACGACCCCTAGGGTTGCCGAGGTCATGCTTGGAGGCTGTGGTGGTTGGAGATCTTGAGGAGAAAGCTAGAGCAAGAAGCAACTTTGTGCTCATCTTCACCTACGACCTACAAACAAGCCCCTTCAAGATCATCACCAAAGGTTAGAGAAAACTCGACCAAACCTACCAAACCATATACCCCTGGAAATATCTTCGAGTCTAATTTCTTATGGAACTATTTTTCCCAATTTCTACCCAATAGATCATGAGTATTAGGCGTTCTTCTCCAACTGGTCGAAACTAGGGCTTTCTGGAGAACGAATCTTATTCAATCCAAAGGTAGGTCATCTCCATGCCAAACTTTAATTTAACTCATTCATTCATGCATACATGTGTATAGATCATTTTCTTACTATTTTCCCCAATTTCTATCATGTGGATTTCATGAATTAAATCTTGCATGTTAGAACATTGTGCTGTCTGGTTTAAAACCCTGATTTGTCTTACGAGTTCTATATCGTTTTGTGGAGTCATTTTTAGACTGACCACTCAACATGGAACTTGTTCCCCCATAAGTCTAGTTTCATTTGGCACTAGTTTACCCAATGTTTGTTTTCTGTCCAGAGAGTATTAGCCCATACATGATACTATGTTAGATTTACATAGACAATTATAATACATCTTGTTACCCTACCAAACAACTTTTGTTTCTCGATTACTTGTTACTGTACATTGTATAGAAAGTCCTCTAACTAACAAAAGTGGTTTCATATAATTTAGATCAGTATACAAAGAGTTTTTATTTTTCAAACACCCCTGTGTCAAACCTAATCCAAGTCGGAGTTGGAAATAGGTAGAAAAGACAACCCAAACATCATATTAAGGTTGCGATAGGTTGACATGTCGCTACCAGAAGGCGACAACATCATGGTCGCAACCTAGACCAAGTTTGAGACAATTTCATGGTCTTTTTCAGAAGGCGACAAGTTGATTGTCGCAATCATCCTCAAAAGGCGACAGGCACTACGTCGCCTTTTGCCTTTGTCCACTTAACTGGCCCTAACTTTTCTTATAGACCTTGAATTGACGATCTATTTTCTTTGATGGATTCCTCATTCAAAGGGCTTCAAGATGGCATATTCATGTGTGAGATTTGAATAATAAATCAATGAGGTATGACCTGAGGAAGTGTAGAGATGTGACTGCATTTGCCTTCTAAGGGGCATGCGTCTTGGTTTCTATCGTTTTGTGTCGTTCTTTACATGTGTGAGTTTGATCTATTTTAGGAAGGTTCTAGGAAGTCTTATCATGCATTTATCAACCCATATGAAAGTTAAAATATGTTCACATGATTTTTAATTGATCTTAAGTTAATGATCATGCTCTCTACCTACCGATTTTTCACTTTCTTGCCTTGTTATCGGACTTGCTAAAACACATGGTTACTTACTAAAATTGGTCATGCATGATTAGTACTTCCTAATTTAGCACTCATGATACTTACCATAATTAGAGTTTTCATAAATGAAGTTTCCGTAACTGGAATTTCCATAATCGGTTTCGCACACACGCACTTGAGCGATTCTCACGCGTGACATGCGCATACACTCTAGCACGATAGGAAAGCCCTTTCTTGGCTTGTGGTCAACTCTCCGTCAGATATTACTTCTATAGGACTAGTGACCCCTTGACCAAGGCCTTCGTAAGTCTCCTCTGACCATGGATTCCCACATGGCCGACGAGCAAGTTGTACCATTGAAGTACCCAAAAGCTAGTGTTCACGTATCTCTTCTCTCTTGGCATTCTTGATGAGATCTTTCTCTTCTCATCTTGATTCTGGAGTGCACCTCTATTGAACATAAGACCAAGTTACTAATAAGTGATTGGGATAAATTGAAAACACGTCGTTATGCTGCCTAATTGAACTCTTGAACTATCACCTCAACTATCTTGACATTATTGAATACTTGTTAAACTGCCATACTTGATTGTGGGTATCTACATTTAAATTACTTGAGATGCTGGATTGGGCACGGAGAGTGTCTAAGGGCTCCAATCTAGCCCCCTCGACAGAGAGTCGAGAATATACTATTAACCATGGGGTATAATGATTACTAGCGTTGTATCTGCACTGGGAATACTTGCGCGTAAATTCTAGATACATAAACCATATTACACATGTTCATGATATGCATTCCAAGGTGGCATAGATCCTTAGTGCATGTTAATGACTCATGAACTGACTGTCTTGCTCATGAAAGATTCATGCTTGCTTGCTTGCTCGTGAAATGGCCAATCTTGTTACATGCTATCTTGATCTTGCTCGTAACGTTACCATCTTGCTAGATCATTGATCACTCTATCTTGATATCTTGAATACAACCTTCTTTCTAGACTGATCGTTACATCTCTTGATCTTACTATCTTGCATGATACACTGTTCACCGTCGTTTTAATTGCATAGTACATATCATGTTCATACCTTCTAGCTTTTAAATTGTTAAATACTTATATCATTGCTGGAAGATGTAAATCCTACTGGGAGAGTGCATTACCTACTTTCCAACATTTCAGGAGAACATGATATGGATGACATAAAGAACCAAGACTATACTAGGGATGCACAAGAGTGAAGAGCGCTCTCAAGACTTAGCATTGAAGTCTTGTTATCTTAGCGTCTTAGCATTATAGTTAAGTATGAGAGTACTAGAACAATGTAATAGGAGTGAGGATATTATGTACTTTTCCCTTTTATTGAGTCTTAGTCCTGTAGTTCAACTCAAAATGGAATATGTATTGGTTTTCATATTGAATTGAAATAAAGAGTTTGAGATTTATGATAAGTGCAAAATTAGTTGTGTTATATGTGATTGCTCGCTAGAGGCTTATTTTCCGACTGTTCACGTCTCAACGATCAAATAACTCTTCCACTGCCATGCTTTGGGACGTGAGAGAATTTAACTGATGAAGCCCCCCTCGGCCAAGCCAAAGAGGAAATCTTCATTGGCATGATTAAGCCTCCAGGTCATGTCACCCCATGAACCAGGAGCCTTCCCACATTTCGTTATGCCTTCCTCTTGCCAAAGAATGCCAGTGTAGCCTCTACTTCATCAGATTAATGACCTCAAAGTCTCTCCCTTTCTCTCTCCGAACTCCCAATAAAACCCTAGCTAAGCAAAGCTTCTCCCTTTACAGAAATGACCTATATTTATAGGGGTTTGGGTCATTTTCAAGGTAGGAAAGAGAACCCTAAACCAATTCGGGCTTTCCTAGTCTATCCACGAAGAAATTAGAGTTGGATCGAAAAAGGAAACTGCAAACACACAGAGGGGTAGATGACAAGGTGATTGCCGTCAACTGTAAGTTGATGGCAATCGATCATGCCATTAACCTTCCAAGAGTATAAATCACAGAAAATCCAAAGAATGTAAATGACATCATAATATGCCGTTAACAACTGGTTAGCGACACTCTAGTATGCCGTTAAGAACACTTGGTGGCACTGTTTGTTGTCGCCAAGATGTGTTTTGGCCAGAAGCATAAAACACACGTATAGCGAGCATTAATACATAGAAATATAGGACCTTACACCCTCTCCCCCTTAAAGAAACTTCGTCCCTGAAGTTAGAGCAAGAGTATTAACCGAATAGATGCAGATACTACTTCTTCATGGCATCCTCAAGCTCCCACATAGCTTTCTCTGGTGAAAAGTTCCTCTATAGCACCTTCACAGAAGCTATAGACTTGTTCATGAGATGTTGTACCTTACGATCCAACATAGCTACTGGTTGCTCTACGTACATCAAGTTTGGCTGAAATTCCTCTAGCTCGTAACTAATAACATGTGACAGATCTCGCATGTATCTCCTGAGCATAGACACATGGAACAAGGGATGCACACTTGCCAATGCTCGGGGTAACACTAGCTCATATGCCACACTTCCCATCCGTTTGAGAATCTCAAATGGGCCAATGAACTCAAACTCAACTTGCCATGCTTGCCAAACCTTAAAACACCCCAGGTAGGTGATACCTTGAGAAACACATGCTCGCCAACCTCAAATTCTAAATCCTTCCTTCTGTTGTCGGTGTAGCTCTTCTGCCTATGCTGCGCTGCAGTCAATCTCTATCTTATCAACTAAATCTTGTCTGACATTTCCTGTACCAACTATGGACCCACAAGCTACATGTCTCTGATCTCCTCCCAGCACAAGGGAGACCTGCAGAGCCGATCATACAATGCCTCGAATGGAGCCATGCCTATACTAGCGTGAAAGCTATTGTTATAGGCAAACTCAACAAGAGGTAGGTAACATTCCCAGTCGCCCTTCCACTCAAGCACGCACGCTCTCAACGTGTCCTCGAGCATCTGGATCGTCCTCTTGGACTGACCATCTATCTGGGGATGGAAATTTGAACTGAGCTTCAGATGAGAACCTAATGCCTCTTGAGGACCTTGCCACAACCTCAAAGTAAACCGTGGGTCTCAATCTAACATGATGGACTTTGACACACCATGCAACCTTACAATGCTGTCTATATACAGCCTCGCCAAATTCTCCACCGATTGCTTCTTCCTCATGGGAAAGAAGTAAGCAGTCTTAGAGAATCTGTCCACAATCACCCACACTAAGTCATTGCCCCTAGCTGATCTGAGCAATCCTATCACGAAGTCCATGGTGATCGCTTCCCACTTCTACACCAGTATCTCCATCTTCTGCATAAGGCTTGATGGTCTCTGACACTCGGCCTTTACCTACTGGCACACTAGACACCGAGACACGAACTCTACCATGTCCTTCTTCATGCCTGACGACCAGAAGGATCATTTCAAATCTTGGTACATCTTAGTGTTGCCTAGATGAATGGAGAACCTCGACTTGTAAGCTTATGCGAGCACTTGCTCCTTGACCTCTGCAATGTCTGATACACAGATTCTGTGTTGGAATATGATGATGCCATCCTCATCTCGAGCAATACCTGCCTTGCCCACTAACTTCTAAAGTCTGGGATCTAAACCCTACTTCTCCACAACACTGTCTGTCATGTCCTACTCATTGACTATTTTCGGATGAGGCAAGAAAAACAAGATAAAGGAAATATAGATTGTCATTCATATCCATATTGTAGACAGCAGAATAGTACATTATTTGACTTGATAGTTTCGAGTTTAATATATACAACAATCTAAGTGGCAATTCTACGGGACATTAGGTTCGCTAGAATAAAGATTCACTCGGCTCACAATCCCCTGGAGAGTTAGCCCCATCTGGAAGACCTGAAAGGAGAGTAGGGGACATGAGCAAAGTTTGCCCAATAGGAAATTGCCTTCGACAATAAAAGTAGGTCATGAAGGTAGTATTGAAAGAAAGACATGCATACCAGTCAATGATAGAATACAAATTGTTACACCCAGTGATACTATAATATAGTGCAATGAGGATATCATAATAGAATTTGCCCGGAACCAAACAGTAATAAAATTCATGTCATAATGTAGTTCATGAAAATGTAGACTAAATTTAGTAGTAGGTGGTGTCATGCCAAACACCTAGTAGATCTATTCTCAATGGGTACATATTCGAATTGTCCGTCCAACATAAGAGAACCCTTTCAGAGCCTTCCAGAAATCCATTTTGCGGCAAGAAGAGTTCTCCTCCTTGCTCCTGCTCTCCTGGTGTTTCCTCAAGCCAATTCTCATCTGTCCAAGCATGAGAAGTGGAGTTTGATCATTGAAGATGCAATTGGATCACTTCAAGGAAGCAGATCAAGTGGAAGCAATCGATTGAGAAGACTTCAAGGAAGATCCCAAAGATCAGAGTGCAGAGCATCGGCCAGGGACTTCAAGAATTCAAGCCTCTTCGAAATTCGATCTTCTACAAGGGAGTATAGTTGAAGAGCAAGGACTTTCTATACAATTCGTCATTTCCCTTTGTCTCTTCTGAGTCATTCAGAGACTATGCATGTGTTGCTGCATAAGTCTCATGAATGAACTCTTGATAGATCAGATCTATTGCTAGAGGATCTGAGTCTTGTGTTTCTTTCTAGAAAGTGTTTGTGAGCCTTTGTGCTCAGTGGTTTTGAGTCATGTACTCAAGTTGTTGTTGATCAGTCTTGCTCAGGGTTCTAGAGTAGTCTTGCTCTAGAGGTCGTGTGAGTTGTAAACTCAGGTGTTGGAGTTGTCAGGCTCCAGTGGGTGTGGTGTACCCAAGTTTGTTAGTGGATCCTCACTGTGTGAGGGGTGGATGTAGGAATCACATGGTGTGATTTCCGAACCACCTAAAAATCTCTTTGCATTGTGGTTTGAATTCTCTTTGCGTTAGATGCATGCATAGGAGCTTTCAAATTCACATCTAATTAACTTGTTCACACACTCCGATTGCACAACTCACTTAATTACTCTTCAGATCTGTGAAATCTATTTTCAATTTGTCTCTGATTCAAGAGTTTTTCTAAATTGGTTAAGTTTCCGCAATAGTTGGTCTAGATCTATTCAACCCCCCCCCTTCTAGATCTTGTCCACATCCTTTTCGATCCTTCAATTGGTATCAGAGAGGGTTTACACTTGATCTGATCTGATCTGAGCACTTTCTGATTGTTCTGTGTGTCTTAATTGTTTGCTTGTCTGTTTGCTGAATATCTCTTCTTTGCACCATTTAATTGTCTTAATGGATTCAAGAGGGTTCATGGCTGAGGGTCACTCTATTAATAGGCCACCCTTTTTCAATGGGACCGACTATACTTATTGGAAAAATAGAATGCAGGTTTTCCTAAGAGCCCAAAACTATGAAATATGGAAGGTAGTCGAAGTAGGTCCCTATGAGAATCAGGGGGAGGAAGAGACCTGGACTAGGGAACAGATTAGGAGGGCCACTCTGAATTATAGTGCCATGAACATGATCCAATGTGTAGTCCACCCTAAGGAGTACTCGAGAATCTCAATGTGTAAATCTGCCAAAGAGATGTGGGATAAACTCGAGTTACTCTATGAGGGAACATCTCAGGTGAAAGAAACTAAAGCTAACATTCTTGTCTCTGAATATGAATTGTTTATGATGAAATCTAATGAGATAATTTCTGAAATGTTTGCCAGGTTTATGATCATTGTAAATGGACTGAAGGCCTTAGGTAAGGATTATTCAGATGCTGACTTGGTAAGGAAAATTCTACATTCTCTCTCTTCAATTTGGCACACCAAGGCTACAATCATTGAAGACTCCAAAGATTTGTCCAAAATTTCTTTAGATGAATTGATAGGGTCCTTAATGACTTATGAAATCAATTTAAAAAGAAATGAAGAACATATAATTAAAACCAAGCCAGTAGCACTAAAGACCTCTTCAAGTAATAAAGACAAGATTCAGGAGAAAACCAGTTCTGATGAGTCTGAGTCTAATGAGGATGAGATTGCCCTCATGACTAGGCAATTCAAAAAATTCCTAAAATACAGGAAAGGAAAATTATCTGGGAAAAAGAAATTCCCATCAGGTAAAAGGAACATTTCCTTTTCTAATGTCAATTCTAATAGGAATCAGAAATCTGACGAAATTGTCATTTGTTATAGGTGCAACAAGCCAGGACATATGAAGGGAGAATGTCCTGAAAACAAGAAGGAAAAACACAAAAAGATTCACAAGTTCAAGAAGCCAAAGGCCATGGTAGCCACTTGGTCTGATGAAGACTCAAGTGAAAAGGAAGAAGAAGAAAAATCCTCAAGCTCTGGAAGTGAGGAAATCTGCTTCATGGCGAATAGTTCAGATGGAAAGGTAAGTACATCCTTCGAAGACTTTTCAATTGAGGATTGGCAAGATGCATATGCTGAGCTTGTTGAAAAATACTCTGAAATAAGGAAAGAAAACAAGCATCTCAAAAAAAAATTGAAAACATTTACCATAATCAATCCTCAAACAAAAGAATTTGTGAATTAGAAAATGAGGTAGCTGAACTTAATGAAGAAAAAGAAAATCTCCTGAACTTACTTGATGAGCTTAAGCTTGCCTCTCAAAAGGCCACCAATGAATTTAAAGAACTGTCTCAAAAGCTGGAAATGGAAAACAAAGATAAACAACAAAAGGTTGAAGAAATCAAAACCTTGGAAATCCAGCTAAAAGAAAAAGATGAACTTATTGAAACCTTCACAAAAGGTAAAGACAACTTGGAGGCCTTGCTGGGAGCTAAAGTGAAATCAATTTCTCATGGACTAGGATTCAATAAACAAAAATCTAAGAAAGACAAATCTGGTGAGAAAAAGGATAAAGCACCATTGATTAAATTTGTCAAAGGTCCTAGCCTTGAGAACACTGAAATCAAGCAAACATCAAGCAAAACAACAAAAACTTCAAAAGATAAGAACAAAAAGAAATCAACCAGGTCGACACAGTTACCTGACAGGTCGACACCAGTCCACAAGAAGAAGGATTATGTGACTGTTGTGTCAACACCAGTCAAGGGAAGGTCGACCTGCTCAACATCAACTAACACAAACCACAAAACAAAAATTCAAATAAAAATTTGAAAAATAAGAAAAATCCAAAGGAAGTCATTCATAAAAAACCTTGGACCTCCAATACAGCACATCAAGCTGATTGGAACCAATGGTATCATAACCCATTTTGGTATCATCCCCAATTCTTCTATCCAAATTTCTTGATGTACCAACAAAATCCTTGGATTCCACCTCCTCATCTAAACTCTCATGCTCAAATGAAAAACTCCCCTCCTACTGAAAACAAGAACACTGGTGTTTTCATTCCTAAGGGAAAGAAAAAAACATCTTGCATTGACAGCTATAGGAACAAACTCCACATGCCTCACTCAGTAGCTAACATGAATGAGAAGGCCCGTATATGGATGTTTTGGGAGGACAGCATTACCATTTTGAAAACTGATTACAGTGATCAGTTCATCACAGTCACAGTTTCATCTGATTTCTGCAAACAATTTTTCCTAACAATTGTGCATGCTAGCTGTGTAGTTAACGAGAGAAGACAACTGTGGGATTACATGATTGACTTTTCTGCCACTTGCAAGGCCCGATGGCTGGTTGGGGGGGATTTTAATGCATACCTATCACCTAATGAGAAGAAAGGAGGTAAGAGGCGCCTATCTAAATCTGTCATGGATTTCCAAGCTTGTGTATCGACTGCTGGAATTGAAGATGACGGATTCAGTGGAAGTAAATACACCTGGTACAACGGTCAACAACAAAACTGCATTTGGACTAGAATTGACCGCCTTTTCTTCAATGCTGAGTGGGCCATCTCCTGCCCTGCACTCCATGTTCAGCATCTGAGTAAAGCATGCAGCGATCACTGTCCATTACTCATCTCCAGCACAGCTCACACCAAACAAGGTCCCTCTAGATTCACTTTCCAACACATGTGGTGTAGCCATGACAAGTTCATAGATGATTCGGCTCAGGCCTGGAGAATGGCTCCAACTGCTGGTAACCCCCTGCTCAACATCACTCAAAAACTGAAGCACATGAAACTCTTCTACAGGAAATGGAACAAAGAAGTCTTTGGTAATGTGTCTCTCAACATTCAAGAAGCTGAGGCCATGTTAACTACTGCACAACAGGCCTATGAGGATGATGAATCTGAGACCAATCACATAGCTTTCACCTCCGCCAAGGCCAAACTGGAACAAGTTTTACTGCAAGAAGAAAGACTGTGGCGCTAGAAATCTAGACTCAAATGGTTGAAAGACGGGGACAAAAACACGAAGTTCTTCCATGCATACGCACTGACCCAGAGAAGAAACACCCAGATCTGCAAACTACACAAAGAGGATGGAACGGTTGTGAATGGGGAAGATGAAATTGCTGAGTTGTTTGTTGACCATTTCACCAAGGCGTTCAGATCTGCATCCCACCAGATCCGACCTGATATGCTTGAGCAAATACCTCACATTCTCACTGAAAAAGACAACAACATGCTGTGCAAAGTACCCACTTCAGAGGAAATTCAGAATGTTATCTTTTCCATGGATCCGGACAGTGCCCCGGGGCCCGATGGTTTTCAGGGCACTTCTTCCAAGCTTGCTGGGATTTCATCAACACCGAAACTATTGCTGCCATTCAGTCTTATTTCTGTGGTCACCAATTGCCAATCGCCCTTACCTCATCCCTGATCACTCTTATCCCTAAAGTGGATAGCCCAAAAGCTTGCTCTGATTATAGACCCATCAGCCTGTCAAATTTACTGTACAAATGTATCTCCAGAGTTCTTTCAGACAGGCTAGGAACGCTCCTCCCAGTTCTGATTTCTGAAGAACAAGGGGCGTTCACCAAAGGGCGTAGCATCACTGAAAATATTCTGCTCACCAATGAAATTCTCCAGCACCTCGAAGACCTTGTAGAGGGGGTAACATGATCCTTAAGCTTGATATGGCCAAGGCATATGACAGACTCGAATGGGATTTTCTTTATGCTGTCCTCCGAAGGTTCGGTTTCTCACTTCAGAATATTTCAAACATTGAACCGCTGATCTCTAACTGTTGGTTCTGTGTCCTGCTTAATGGCAAAATACATGGCTTTTTCAAACCCTCCCGGGGAGTGAGGCAAGGGGACCCGGTGGCCCCTGCCCTCTTCATCCTTGCAGAAGAAGCACTTAGTAGAGGACTCCGGCACCCTTTTCAGAACAGTAGCGGAGGGTGGTATCAGACTAATGCCAGATGCCCGGCTGTTTCACATCTCCTCTTTGCAGATGACACTCTCATCTTCACTAATGCGGCTGCAAGACACTTACGCAGGCTCACGACCTTTCTCACAAACTATGAAGAGGCTTCCGGTCAACTAATAAACAAACACAAAAGCTCCTTTTATGTTCCTGATCATGCTAAGGAAGGTCTAGTCCAGAAAATCTGCAAGATCACTGGTTTTGTCAGAGCCAAACTACCGATCAAATATCTGGGTGTATCTATCTACGCTGGCCGCCAAAAACCTGCTCACTTTGCTAATATTGTTGCTAAGACAGTGATTAAGTTGCAAGGTTGGAAGACAGATCTGCTATCCGCCGGAGGAAGACTAATTCTGATCCATCATGTTCTTTCTGCCATGCCTATCTACACTATGAATGCACTGCCGATTCCTCCTACTGTGGTTAGAGCTTTTCATAAAATCCTTGCCAACTTCTTTTGGGGTTCTTATGAGGGATCCCCTAAGAAGCACTGGAAAAGCTGGAACACAATTGCCCAACCCAAGGAAGGTGGCGGCCTGGGTGTTATGAACCTGAACCAGATGCAAACGGCTCTCCGAACCAAAATGTTGTGGAGGGCACTGACAACCAATTCTCTGTGGGCCAAATTTTTCAAGGGTAAACATCTATACAAAGGTCATCACTCAGAAGCCCAATTTCCTCTTATGATTGCAGCTGACAGGAGGTTATGGCAGAAGGCTGCCCACATCATCCATAAAAACCATAGAATTATTGCTATGGACAGCGGTTCTAAAGCCTCATTCTGGTATGATATATGGACTGGAAACATACCCCTGAAGGACTATATACCTGAGGATCTTTGGATCACACTACCCAACAAGGAATGCACTATACAACAAGCCTTCAGCGATCCTATGAGCAGCCAGCTGCAGACAGCTTTCCGACATTGCCCCATGAATCTATTTCTTTACTTCTTAACCAACAACAGCACACATGATACCTGGATCTGGCGTCCCACCCAGAATGGCAAGTTCTCTACCAGATCTGTTAGAACCATCCTCACATCTAAAGCTGAGCCCCATTGGGCTGTCCTCTGGGCCCGTACATTCCCCTGAAGTGGTCTGTTCTGGTCTGGAGAATTCTCCGTGATATTTTACCTGTTGATGGGACTGTGAAAGAGAAGGGAGTACCACTTGTATCCAAATGTTCCTGTTGTCTAAATCCTCAAGAGGAGACTATCCTCCACTTATTCTTCACAGGCAACACAGCTTCCCAGATCTGGTCCGCCATGTCACACCTCCTGCACTTCAGCAACACCAACAAGGCAAAGGCGGCTGACTGCATCACAGCTTACTTAACTCGCCGGGAACCTGATGCCGCTGCTGCCCGCCTAACTTGCTGCACTTTCATGGCCATCCTATGGGAAATCTGGTGCAGCCGCAACAAGGCCAGACTACAAGATCAACCGATGGCGACCAGACATATCACCAATCGTAGCATGCTTGCAGTCCGGGCAATCTGCACCGCACACAAGTTCCAGAAGATCCCGCAGGAATGGGCAGCCGCTCTGGGTCAAGGTATCACTGACAAGGATAAACTCCAAGCCAGAACTCCGAGGGTGGTGCGCTGGTCCACCCCACCTTCAGGGAGACTCAAACTGAATGTCGACGGAGCATTTAGACCGGCGTCGGGAGAAGCTGGAGGCGGTGGCATTATTCGCGACCAGAATGGTACCTTGTGTTGTGCTTTTGCACAGACCTACCATGGTCTAAGCTCCAGTCTGGCAGCTGAAGCCTTGGCCTTGAGGGATGTCATTGCCATGTGCTGCAGAACAGGTATTTCTGATGTGATGATTGAGACCGACTCCTAGAACCTCCTTCAGATCGTGACAGTCCAGCAGACCCACCAGTGGGACATTGCTTGTATTCTGCAAGATATTGCATTAAAAACCCAAAATATGCAGGCCACAATCACGTATACTCCCCGGGAAGCCAACAAAGTAGCGGACAACTTAGCAACTTTCGGTCTGTCTTGTTCCTCATTAGTCATGTGGAATCTTTGGGGCGATCTGCCCTCTGTTGTCATGGATCTATACCACCAAGATAAGGTGGGGGATCCTTCTATTAGGCCTTAGGCCACCTTTGTACCTCCTTATATTATAAATGAAATACCAACCTGGCCACCTGGGGATGGTAGTGACATCCTCACATGACTGGTGAGGCCGCCCCTACCTACCTCCTTGGTCTGGCTTTATTAAAAAAAAAAAAGGGAAAGAATAAATTGAAAAAGACAGAGAACACCACTGTAATAAAACAAAAATTAAAAACAAATCAAATTTGGGTGAGAAAAGATTTGATGACCATGTTTAAACATTCTGATGGTCCCAACACTGTTTGGGTACCAAAATCTTCTCTCCACTGATTGATTTTGCAGGAAGGTCGTGCACCCAATTCAAATGTGTGGTTCCTTGACAGTGGGTGTTCACGACACATGACTGGAGACAAAGCCAAATTTTCATTCCTGATTGAGAAGGAGGGAGGTTTAGTAACTTTTGGAGGTAAAAATAAAGGAAATATCATTGGATCTGGAAAGGTTGGTCAATCTTCCTCAAACTCTGTTGATAATGTTTTATTAGTTGATGGTCTAGATTACAATTTGCTGAGTATTAGCCAACTATGTGACAAAGGTCACAAAGTTGTGTTTGAATCTGATTTGTGCAAGGTAATTGACTCATCAACTGATAAAGTAAAATTTTTTGGAAAGAGAGAAAACAATGTCTACATGATCAACCTCAATAAAACGTTTTCTGAAAACATTTGCTTTGTTGCTAATAAAAATGAAATTGCATGGACTTGGCACAAAAGACTTGGCCATGCAAGTTTCAGAATAATGAATAAATTGTTAAGGCTGAATTTGGTTAAGGGTCTTCCTGAATCTTTTTCTAATATTGAAAATCAAGTTTGTGGGATTTGTGCCCAAGGAAAACAAACTAGGAAATCCTTTAAAACCTTCAATGAGGTACTCACATCTAGGCCACTAGAATTACTTCACATGGACCTCTTTGGCCCAACAAGAATTCTAAGTCTAAGTGGCAAGAGATATGGGTTTGTGATCATTGATGATTTTACCAGATTTACCTGGGTTATCTTCTTGTCCCACAAAAATGATACTTGCCTTGAGTTCAGGAATTTCTGTACCACTGCCTTAACAAATTATCCATATAAAATCAAAAACATTTTGACTGATCATGGGGGTGAGTTTGAAAACAAATCTTTTCTGATTTATGTGCTGAACTTCAAATATTTCACAAGTTTTCTTCACCAAGAACTCCAGAACAAAATGGAGTTGTGGAAAGAAAGAATAGAACTCTTGTGGAAATGGCTAAATCCATGCTCTTAGAAAGCAATTTGCCCAAATCCTTCTGGGCTGAAGTTGTAAACACAACAAATCACATTCTAAATAGAGCCTTGATCAGACCAAAAATCAGAAAAACCCCCTATGCATTATTGAAAAACAAAAAGCCAACTGTTTCTTATTTCAAAACCTTTGGGTGCAAATGTTTTGTACACAACAATAATAAAGAAAATCTTGACAAGTTTGATGCTAAAAGTCAGGAAGCAATTTTCTTGGCTATTCAGAAATGTCAAGAGCTTTCAGAGTGTACATCCTCAAAAATAAAACTGTTGAAGAATCTCCACATGTTATCTTTGATGAAAATTCCTTTTCAACTAAAAGTTCTAAATCTTGCAGGGAAAGTCAAGACAGTGAAGAGGATGATTTCGTTGTGGACTCTTCACCAACTGTTGAGGAACTTGAAGACAGTGGTGAGAACTTGAACATCCAGTCACCATCTTCAAGTGGATCAGGTAATGTTGTTCCAGATCTAAGTACCCCTCAACAGGTAATTTCTGAGCCTAGATTTTTGAGAAATCATCCATTGGAAAATGTCGTTGGTAATTTGAATGATAGAGTTAGGATTAGATCATCATTCCTGCATGCTATTAAAGAAGACCCACTAGCTCTAATTTCGCAAATTGAACCAAAGTCAATTGATGAAGCTTTATCAAGTTCTGATTGGATTAATGCCATGCATGATGAACTTCATCAATTTGAAAGAAATCAAGTATGGGAATTAGTACCTAGACCTAGTGACCAAACAGTCATTGGCACTAGATGGGTTTTCAGAAACAAATTGAATGAAAATGGTCAAGTCATTAGAAATAAAGCTAGGCTAGTGGCAAAGGGGTATAATCAAGAATTTGGAATTGACTTTGAAGAATCATATGCCCCTGTAGCTAGACTAGAAGCAGTTAGGATTTTCCTTGCTTTTGCATCCTCCATGAAATTTAAAGTTTATCAAATGGATGTCAAAAGTGCATTTTTAAATGGATACATAAAGGAAAATATTTTTGTTGAACAACCTCCTGGATTTGAAAATGAAAAACATCCTAACCATATTTTCAAGCTTCATAAGGCTCTTTATGGTCTTAAACAAGCTCCAAGAGCTTGGTATGACCGTTTGAGTTCCTTTTCACTTGAAAAAGGATATTCTAGAGGAAATGTTGATCAAACATTGTTCACAAAAATAGTTAATAAAAAAATAATTGCAGTCCAAATTTATGTTGATGACATAATATTTGGATCAACCAATAAAAGCCAGTGTACTGAATTTTCAAATCAAATGAAAAATGAATTTGAAATGAGTTTAATGGGAGACCTAAAGTTTTTCTTGGGATTGCAGGTTAACCAAACAAATGAGGGGATCTTCATAAGTCAAACCAAGTATGTCAAGGAACTTTTGAAAAGGTTTGACTTTCAGAACCTCAAGCATTCAAGCACACCCATTCCAATTAATGCTAAACTAGAAGAAGATTCTCTTGGTAAGTCAGTAGACCCAAAGACCTACATAGGTATGAATGGTTCTCTACTTTATCTTACAACTTCTAGACCTGATATTCAGTTTAGTGTGTGTTTGTGTGCTAGATTTCAATCAAATCCTAAGGAAAGTCACATGTTAGCTGTTAAAAGAATTTTCAAATATCTTGTTGGAACATGTGATTTAGGAATTTGGTATCCTGTTAGTTGCAAGTTAGATTTGATTGCCTATTGTGATGCTGACTATGCTGGATGTAAATTAGATAGAAAAAGCACAAGTGGCTTGTGTTTATACTTAGGTGGGTGCCTAATTTCTTGGGCTTCTAAAAAGCAACATTCAGTTGCTCTGTCAACTGCAGAGGCTGAGTATGTTGCAGCAGGTAGATGTGGAACTCAAATTCTTTGGGTGAAACATCAACTTCTTGATTATAACCAAGACTTAGGTTGTGTTCCCATCCTATGTGATAACACAAGTGCCATAAATTTGTCTAAGAACCCCATTCAGCATTCAAGAACCAAGCATATTGAAATCAGGCATCATTTCTTGAGAGATGAGGTAGCAAAGAAATCATTTAAACTCCACTTCATAGAAACTGAAAAACAAATTGCTGACATCTTCACCAAACCTCTTCCTGACAGTAGATTCTCATCCTTGAGGAGAGAGCTTGGTCTTTGTAAATGTCCATTTTCTTGATCTCTCTCATTGGGTTTGGGTTGAGTGTTAGGCATTTTCTGAGGGGGAGTTCTTTGCATATTGCTCATATCTCTCTCCATTTCACTTCCATTTTTTTTTGACAATGGATTCTTCAACTCACGTTGTGTTGAATTTCTTGGTATATCAAATGGTGACTTGGAGAAGGACAAGTTATGCTTGTCTGGACACTTTCACTATGCGAGAGTATATGTCTCCGCCAAGTACCAAGAAATAAATATGCAATTGTTGAGGGAGAGTTTTTATTGTTCAAAGAGAATCATTTCTGATTTCAAAAACTTGCATATCTTTACTTTGATGAAAAATTGTTGGCATCATCATCTCAGGGGGAGCTAGAGAATTCACAAGTCATCTCTTTTGAAAAATTCAAAACTCTTCTTGCATTACATCAATTTCCTTGCATGATGTCCTCATTCAGGTGTCTAGAGTCTCAAAATGATTTTCTTGAGTGATCTACTATATTGATTTGTCAACTCTTACCTATATTCTTCAAAACTACAGAAGTTCAAATCACTTTCAAAGTCTGAAGGATAATGTGTGCCTTGAATTTAAACATTTCTTTGTTTGCAACTGATGTTGGATATAAATGATTTCTATCTTACAAAACTCTCCAAAATCTGAAAATTCAATAGAGCAATGTCACATATACTGAGAAACTACACACCTTCACAATGAATGAAGTGCCATGTATGTCATGAGGCATTACTGCTATCTCTGTTCAAAGGGGGTCAAAATAAAAAATAAATACAAAACAAAATAAATATGCCCTATACTTTTTGATGATGACTGAGTAACTGAAAATATTGGCGTCTGAAAAACGTATATTTTCATGTCAAAAAGTCATCATTTACCCCTTTGAGACTTGATAATGAATAAATATTTAGTATCCAGGGACTATGGTGTGTAAAAAGCATTAGTTCTTGAGTGAACAAGATTTATCACATTTGATAGTTTGATTCAAAAACAAAATGTCTATCAAAGGAGAATTGTTTAAAAAGAATCATCTCTATCCATAATCAAGTTGTTTTTTAAGAAGTTGTTTACTTTCAACACACTTGATTTCAATCTAAAAGATGTTTTTATTTCTTTGGATTTGAAGAATATGGTAGTTTGTAGTTGATTGTTAGATGTATTATTTCCCTCAAATCATCATTTTAATGACTCAAGTCACTGAATGCTCATATCCTGTTGGATGTTGTGTAAAACTTGAATTGTGTTGAATTTCTGCAAAATATGACAAATGAATTTTTTAGCCTCTTAAAAATCATTGAAATGATCATTCCACCCATTGCTTATCATTATAAAGATGTCCCAAAGTTCACAAAATTTTTCCATACTCAAATCTCAACTTTCCATCAGGCCAGGTCGACACTACCTCAATCTAGTGTCGACACACTTCAGCCCAGGTCGACACTAACCTCTTCTAGTGTCGACACTTACCCCCCTGCCAGGCTGATTCAAGTTGTGGGCGCAGGTTAAGGGTCATCTTGTACCTGCGGGGTATTGCACCTCCGAAACCTCCTTTTATATGCAAGGTCGACCCATGGCCGCCTTCCACCTTTGAAAACGGCACCCATTCCACCTTCTTCCCTCCTCCAACCCATCCTTGTCCTTCTTCCTCCCATTCCCTCGCTTTCCTCCTCTGCTATTCCACTCCATCTTGCTTCCATGGCACCCAAGCAAGCCCCTCGCCGTGGAGCAAGGTCTAGGGCCACAGCTCGGCCCATTCCGGCAGAAGATGCACCTCCCACTGAGAGGAGAACCAAGAGGCGCCATGACCCTGCTGAGCAGCCAGGGCCTTCCTCTGCATCTCCCTCTTCTGCCAAGAGAGGTAGGACATCCTCCGTTCGAGGTAGAGAAACCGCAAACCCTAGGAGACGGATTTTGGTCTCTTCTCCTGACGCTTCTGAGGAATCATCCTCCTCATCTTCTTAGGCCACCCCTTCCAAGCCGGTTAGTGAAGGGAAGATGATTTTGAAACCCAGGGCAGTTGATTTGACAGATACTCAGTTAGCAGCTGCATTTCCAGAAATTCGAAGTTTCTTCTCATTTCAGACTTGGTTACCTTTTATCTCTGAATTTCAAATCTTTTATCCTCGTCTTGTTCAAGAATTCTACATGAATTTGGAATGCACTGATGATGGTTACAAATCTGAGGTCAAAGGTGTTGTGATAGATATGCCCACAGCCTTAGCAGCCACCCTTTTCAAAATTCCAGATGAAGGAGCCGATTACCATAATTTTGAGTTTGACCTTCATGAAGCTTACACTATCTTGACTGGATTGCAAGCTGATGAGTCTGATCTCAGGCAGACACATGTCACCAAGTTCAACACAAACACCTTTCCACCTGTGTTGAGACTTATCCATCACATTCTCACCACTATCATAACCCCTCAAGGTGGTGGCAGGGATAGACTCACAGATATTCAAAGATTTGTGATATATTGTATGAAAAAGGACATAAAGGTCAATCTCCATGTCATAATGTACCAAATCATCTCTGAGACAACCAGGAAAGATCTCAATAGATCTCTTCCTTATGCAGCTCACTTGACTCAAGTCTTCAAGCATTTTGGTGTGTCTCTAGTTAATGAGAAATCTAAGCCGATTCCCAAATCCAACATCTACTGTTTCAAGCATGTTCAAAAGTTTATGGGTTTTAGGCTTGAGGGTGACCAAGTTAGGAGAGGGCCAGCTGTAGTTGAGGCCCCTGTGGTTCCAGAGGACCAGCCTCCAGCTCAAGAGGACCAGCCTCCAGCAAATGAGGGCCAGCTTCCAGTAAATGAGGATCAGCCTCATGTTGAGATTGAAGTTGATGTACCCTTGAATGCTCCACTTTCACCTCAACTTCAGCCCTCTTCCTCACTAAACCCTGAAATGGAAATTCCCTCTTTCACTCCCCAACCTCAAGCTCAAACATCCTATGCCTTTGGTGGACCTTCTGTACAACCAGAATTATACTCATTTCTAAATGAAAAATTTGATGCCTTCAACACTTCCATTCAGCAAATGACAGAGAATTTTGAATTGAAGGTACAGAGGTTGGAGAATACAATGTCTGCAAAGTTCATTGAGTAAAAAGCAGCATCAGACCATGTAGTTCAAAGGTTTAATAGGTTGATTGGAACTTTGGCAGATGCTTCTATTGAACTGAAAGAACATCAAGAGAAGTTGGAAAGGGTTCTTCAGGGAATTTTGGCAAATTCCCAGGCTGATGTATTCAACACCAAAGAAACACTCTCTCAGATTTCTAAGACCAGATTATCCTTTGCTCATCTGGTAGATGACTTGGAGAGCATGAAGAACTTATATGCTCATATTGATGAAGAAATGTCTGATCTGAAAAGGAATTCAAATCTTTGCACAGACATGGTGGGACAGCTGGTTACTCTTCATCTTCACAGCCCATTTCAGCTGACTTCAGTGTGCTTCAAGCAACTATGTCAGAGAATTCTGAAAGAATGGAACATCTGAAGGATCGATAGAAGGTGTGGACAAGATCTAGAAGGGGGGGTTGAATAGATCTAGGCCAACTAATGCAGAAGCTAAACCAGTTTTGAAAAACCTTTGAATCAGAGTTAGATTAAAAGCAAATTTCACAAATCTGAGAAGATATTAAGTGAGTTAAAACAGTTGGAGAGTGAAAACAGGTTGATTAGATAGATTCAAACGATCCTATGCATTCATCTATCGAAGAGTAATTTCAAACCACAAAGAGAGCAATGCACAGAGATTTTTAGGTGGTTCGGAAATCACACCATGTGACTCCTACATCCACCCCTCACACACAGTGAGGATCCACTAACAACCTGGGTAACAGAACCCACACAGGAGCCTGACAACTCCACAAGTGAGTTAGACAACTCACACACTACCTAGAGCAAGACTACTCTAGACTCTGAGCAAGACTGCTCAACAACCCAACTTGAGTGCGACGACTCAAAGACCTGAGCACACAGGCTCACAACCACATGCTAGAACAAAAACAACAAGATGCAGATCCTCTAGCAATGATCTGATCTATTAAGGCCAATTCAAGAAGATTGGTGCAACAGATTATGCACAACTTCTAGAATAGCCAGGAAGAGACAAGAAAGACTTTAGACTCTAGTTGGCAATTATTGTTCTTCAAGAAAACTCCCTTGTAGAGCCCGAATTGGAAGAATCTTGATCACTTGAAGTCCCTTGGCCGATGCTCTGCACTTTTGATCTTGGGATCTTCCTTGAGAGCTTCACAATTGCAGGCTTCTACTTGATCTGCTCCTTTGAAGTTGATGCTAGTGCTTCATGTTGATCAGACTTCGATCCTTGTGCTTGGAGAAGGGTGAATTGAGGTGTGAAGCACAAGAGAGAGCAAGAACAGGGAGGAGAGACTCTCTAGCCACCGCTTGGAGGTTTCTGGAGGCTCTTCTGAGATTCTCTTAGGATGAGTGCCCTTAAGGAGGGTATTTATACCCTAAATATCCAAAAGATACCCTTGGGGTACGTGGGCACATGATCCAATGTTGATCTGACATCTCCCTGGGGTGCCACGTGTCCAGGAGGAATCTTAAGTCACAGAGATTCTGGAGTGTGTCGACCTGCCCAAGGGGTGTGTCGACACACTGTCCCAGACTGGCCAAACAGTTCCCTGGAAGAGGTCTCTAGTGTCGACCTGAGATCAGATGGTGTCGACCTGCTGTCCCAGACAGCAAAACTGGCCTTCTGGGAAGGCTATCTAGTGTGGACACTGCCTGATTTGGTGTTGACCTGAGATGGGGTGGTGTCGACCTGCTCTGGACTCGTGTCGACCTGAGATGGACTTTTCTTCACATTTCTGCCTTTGTTCTGAGCCATTGTGTCGACACCAAGGTTGGTTGTGTCGACACTACCTTTGCAGAAAATGTTTGTTCCTGAGAAAATAAACACATAAATCATTAGATAAATATATTGTCATGAATATCAATGATAAATGTGCTTGGAAACATGCTTTTTGAATATTATAATTTCAGGTGATGTATTTTACATGATCTAATGGTTATGCATTAAAATCACAACTTGTCATCATCAAAATATGAGGGGAAATGATTTGTTTTTCACACTCAACCCAACAACATCTATTGCATACAAGACTCTCAACTATCCAAGCTCAGATGAAGTTCAGCTTGACTTCAATGGAGAAAAGATTGAGGGATATTGAGACTATCTTGATACCCATTCCTCCTCCTCCTCCTCCTGCCTAATGTATCTTATTTTGATGATGTCAAAGGGGGAGAAAGATAGAAAGCATGGATGATTGTAAAAGTTTTTCTGAAGTGTCTCATTTTGAAAGATTGTAATGCACATACCTTTTTGAATGAAATGATATTTGTTGGCAAAAATGACAAGAAACATCTTTTTTCTTGAATGTGATTGAATCTTTGAATGAGTGTCATGAATGAATGGATGGTTGTCAAGCTACTTGGTCTTTTCTGATAATAGTTCATCACTAGTAACATTGTGTCTCTAATGTGTGCAAATTTCAAATGTTACTAAAGCTTTTTCAAAGGTCTTTGACAAGTATGAATAAAAGGAAATGAAACATCACTCAGTGCCAATCAATGTTTTTCAAACTGAGTGTTGAGTAAATAAAAGCTTAAAATCACATTTAAGTGAAACTTCACTTTCATATGAACTTAATGTTGCCATCATCAAAAAGGGGGAGATTGTTGGTTGAGTGTGAATATAATTCATTTCCCCTCATTTTTGATGATGACAAGATGTGATTTTAATGCAAATGACTGGAACATGTTAGATGCACCACACATGTTATGACCACATTTAAAAAGCATGTTTCCAAACATATTTATCATTTATATTCATGATAAATCAATGGACTAATGATTTATATGTTTATTTCTCAGGGACAAACTTTTATTGCAAGGGTAGTGTCGACACACACCATACTGGTGTCGACACAATGCTCCAAGCCCTAAGCCAAAAGATGAAGAAATGGTCAACTAGTGTCGACACTAGCCCAAGTTAGGTCGACACTAGAGACAGCTCCCAGAGAAACATGTCAACAGGCTTCTACATCAGGTCGACACCAGATGCAGTCAGGTCGACACTAGAGAGCCTTCCAGAAGGCCTGTTTTTCAGTTGGCTACAGCAGGTCGACAATGAACTATCTCAGGTCGACACTAGATGCCTCTCCCAGGGAACTATTTTGCCCAGTCTGGGACAGTGTGTCGACACACCCTATGGGCAGGTCGACACACTCCGGAAACTCTGTGACTTAAAGTTTCTCCTGGACACGTGGCACCCTAGGGAATTGATGGATTGGCCTTGGATCGTGTGCCCACGTACCCCAAGGGTACCTTTGGACTATTTAGGGTATAAATACCCTCCTATTGGCCATCCAACGTAAGAGAACCCTTTCAGAGCCTTCCATAAATCCATTTGGCGGCAAGAAGAGTTCTCCTCCCTGCTCCTGCTCTCCTGGTGTTTCCTCAAGCCAATTCTCATCTGTCCAAGCATGAGAAGTGGAGTTTGATAATTGAAGATGCAATTGGATCACTTCAAGGAAGCAGATCAAGTGGAAGCAATCGATTGAGAAGACATCAAGGAAGATCCCAAAGATCAGAGTGCAGAGCATCGGCCAAGGACTTCAAGAATTCAAGCCTCTTCGAAATTCAATCTTCTACAAGGGAGTATAGTTGAAGAGCAAGGACTTTCTATACAATTCGTCATTTCCCTTTGTCTCTTCTGAGTCATTCAGAGACTGTGCATGCTGCATAAGTCTCATGAATGAACTCTTGATAGATCAGATCTATTGCTAGAGGATCAGAGTCTTGTGTTTCTTTCTAGCAAGTGTTTGTGAGCCTTTGCGCTCAGTGGTTTTGAGTCGTGTACTCAAGTTGTTGTTGAGCAGTCTTGCTCAGGGTTCTAGAGTAGTCTTGCTCTAGAGGTCGTGTGAGTTGTAAACTCAGGTGTTGGAGTTGTCAGGCTCCAGTGGGTGTGGTGTACCCAAGTTTGTTAGTGGATCCTCACTGTGTGAGGGGTGGATGTAGGAATCACATGGTGTGATTTCCAAACCACCTAAAAATCTCTTTGCAGTGGTTTGAATTCTCTTTGCGTTAGATGCATGCATAGGAGCTTTCAAATTCACATCTAATTAACTTGTTCACACACTCTGATTGTACAACTCACTTAATTACTCTTCAGATATGTGAAATCTATTTTCAATTTGTCTCTGATTCAAGAGTTTTTCTAAATTGGTTAAGTTTCCGCAATAGTTGGTCTAGATCTATTCAACCCCCCCCCCCCCTTCTAGATCTTGTCCACATCCTTTTCGATCCTTCACCAAAGTGTCATCATTTCCATTTGATCAGTATTTTAGTATGGTTTGGGTAGACCTCAAAATAATATTAATATTAAAACAAGTTCTATACAATAGTATCAGGATAGTAGGGCAAGGTAAGACTAGTAGGTTGGGTTGGCCCAAGTTTAAGTAATATAGAAAAATATAATACAATTGGTAAAAGGACAAGTTGGAACAAACATGATCAGTCGACCGTTCAGAAGATCTCAGTTGGTTCGTCATGCTTGTTTTTGTCTTGATCAGTCGAAGTCTCACTTCGTCATATCCGAAGTAACACTTCATCATATCCAAAGTTAACTTCGTCATATCTGAAGTAACACTTCATCATATCTGAAGTTGGCACTTCGTCATGCTTGTTTTGTCTTGATCAGTCGAAGTCTTACTTCATCATATCTGAAGTTAACTTCGTCATATGCAAAGTTGGCACTTCGTCGTGCTTGTTTTGTCTTGATCAGTCAAAGTCTCACTTCGTTATATCCGAAGTTACACTCCGTCATATCCGAAGCTGGCACTTTGTCATGCTTGTTTTGTCTTGATCAGTCGAAGTCTCACTTTGTCATATCCCAAGTTAACTTCATCATATCCAAAGTTACACTTCGTCATATCCAAAGCTGCACTTCGACTGATTGCGTTATATCTTGGCCAGCCAAAGCAGTCTATAAAACATCAACTGCCTTCATAAACATCGATTGTCTTTACAAAACATCGATTGCCTTTATAAAACATCAATTGTCTTTAAATATTGATTGTCTTTGTAAAGCATCGTCAATTGTCTTTATACATCGATTATAGTTATTTCACATGATCATCTTATTATTTCTCTATCTAACTCTAAATCTTTTTGTTTGCCTCATAAGATCTCTTCCTTTCAGTGTAGAATCAGTCGACCAGAATGGTAGGATCAATTTTCAGTGGTTCTCAGACTTTCGTTGCAGTGGTAAGTGAGGGTTTAGAGGAGAGTTTAAGGCTGTGATCTGATATAAAAAGGGTCTCCTCTGACAAGAACAAGTATTCAGAAGACACTTGAAGAGTAGCACAAGTGAGAAGGGAAAGAGAGTAGCACAAGTGAGAAGGAAAAAGAAAAGAGAGTAGCACAAGCGATAAAGAGAAAGAGTGTCACGCCCCGAAATTTAGCAGCATAAATAAATATCGAGAGCGTGAGCAATACAAGTATGAGTATCACAGTCGAGTAATTTAGAGAGACATCTAAGTATAAAAAAAGATTTAAGACGATAATTATGCCAGCCAAATAATTATTTATTTCATTTCCATCAAATGAAACTACACCTTTAATAATCAGAGTCAAACATAGGGCCCATTATTGTCATTCCAGTACATATGACTTAATAAAAATAGAACTAACTATTACAAACTCTTTTAACTCTATTCTTGATTGTTGACATAATAGGTACACTCTGAGAAGCTCATCACTCTTCCCCCGTCCCATTGTGTTCAATCTCTTCATAGTCATCTCCTGAAATGTTATGGAAAGCAGGTGTGAGCGCACTAATGCCCAGTAGGATTTACGTCTCATGGTGCGGGCATGCTTTACATAATTAACATGTTAACATGTGAGATACTATCATGCAATACTCATGGCAAGATGATCATAATAATCGATATGGAACAATGCCCAATGGTATAACTTGTACGAGAACGATTCAATAACCAAAGACCAATGACATTTACCATGTGAGAAGGGACGTTTAACAATGGAACAGATGATAGTATAATCATTTGTCAAATAGAAGAGATTCAATAATCTATAGCATGTACAATGGATATCTCAAGTTGAATTCCTTAGAATCCAGTGGACAATGACATATTGGATTCAATAACGATGACATGTACAATAGATTTGGCCATTTCACATATAACAGTTCAATCAATCATTCAATCATTCAATAACAATGTGGAAATTACCCAGATCAATCTTGCATTCAGTTAGGTGATTGTCTGACACCTCAATGGATCATATACTCTCACGATTATAAGTATTTCGGGTGCTCCTCCCAGGACCAGACTGGGCCCTTATATGCACATGCATGGTTGTGAACCGAAGTTCCAATAATTTCAGGTGATTCCATTCATTCATTTATGGCCAACATGATTTTCAAGCAATGGACAATTATGAACTAAAGATCATGTCAATGATTATAAGGAACAACGCAAGTGGACATGATCTAGAGTAAATTTCGACAGCATAACGACTTAATTTCATTAGTTCAATCTTTACACTTAGTGGCTTGGTTTCAATGTAATAAAATCACTCTCACGAGAAGTAGATAAGAATAGAGGTGCTTTCTATCTTCTGGGAACTTCAATGGTACAACCCACTTGATCTTCATGAGGGAATCTACGGAGTATAGAGAATTACAGAGGTTTTAAAGAAAAGGTCACTAGTCTGCCGATACGAAATGACTGGCCGAGAGTTTCTAATTCCCCAAGAGAGGGCTGCCTATATGTACAATGTGTCGTGTAGAACGTGTCTCAATATCACAATTCATCGGTTTGAAACAAGTCGGAACGCTTTTAACAAGAAAGCATGACATGGTATGCAATTCAGTCTATCACATGATTTCTGCACTTTTAACATATAGCACTTTTAGTTATGAACAAGACAAAATATGGACAAAGCACAATGATATTCACATGGTACATGGAATCAAGTATCATTAAGAGCACTTCGAATAACAGTTCATCTTCTTATAGTTTTCATGTGGGTTGATGACTTTTAGGCCATTGACTAACTAAATGACATGATATAACAATAGGACATACACATGGTTGACTGTACAACTCAAGAAAACAGTCTCGGGTTGGCCTTTAAATCGTGATGGGTTTAGTCGTCGCACTTAAGCAGACTGTACACGGTTCAGAAATCCAGCACTCTGTGAAACATCAAATCGCGATGAACTTGTCCGTCGCCTTCATGTCGTGATAGGCCGATATGTCGCGATGGCTTTTAAAATGCGTCGGCCTTGTTAGTCGCCTTCATAATGCGATGAACAATGGGTCACTACAACCCTGAATCATGATGGTTCGACACGTCACGTTCAAGAGGTGTTTTCGAAAGTCTGATATAAAAAATGTGTGAAATACATGAGCAGGAAAATTGGTCAAAACTCGACGGCATGTTCCGTCGTGTTTAAGACCGGCACTGAAACCCGCGTGACACACAATTTTATGTGTCAGAACACTCAAGTCAAAGTCATAATCACGAAGGAGGGTTCGGTCGCCTTTCATGTGAACGCGACGGTCTAGTACGTCGTGTTCATACAGTAAAGAATGAGACGTCTGGAATGGTCGCATTTTAGGGTTTCAACCGAAAATAGTAAAAACAGGGTAGTCATGCATGCAACGCTTATAACTCAAGATCTAGGGCTCTTGGAAAAAAAGTATGAACATGAAAGATGTTGGGTACGATGAGTAGGAGAGAACTATGGTTTTGGTTTCACATGATTCGACCTCAGGATGCGTTAAAATCGACGTGAATACTAAAAGCCCTAAACATGCGCGATGTTTGGAAAACACTTAATACTCATAGAAAAGTCAATAACAATTAGGGAAAATAAGTGCATATGAAACTAGACTCGATACTCTTTCCATTGGTATGTGCTACGTTTAGTTTATGCCCGAGAACACCTACCTTTGGATGGTTCTAAGACAGGTCTTCTGCACAGGTTGCATAGAGCATGAGTTGAGGAAAAAGCCTTGAGTTGGAGATGAATTCCTCCTCCTCTGGTGCCCTAGCCAGCCTCCTCACGACCCTAGCACGATGGTAACCTTTCTTCAAGAGTCTCATGATGATTATTTATAGATTTAGGGTTAATTTCAAGTCCTAATGAGACTAGGAAAGTTGGGTTGCGGTTCTAGCATGGTACCTTCCAAGATTTTGGGATTCTCCTCCAAATTGGAGTGGTAATGCTAACAGAAAACATCCTAACATGGATGGATATGAATTTGGTTGCTAAGTATGGCAACTACCTTTGCTTTTTGCCCTAATTGCCCCTTTCTATTTTCTGCTCAATTAGGGTTACGATTTTTTGGGATTTAATGTCATTGGGTTTTGTTCTTTTGTCCAATGAGAGTTGTTTTGGCCCAGTATAATTTAAATGGTTGATTCCACTTCTTGAGAGTTTAACTATGACTTTTATTTTATTTTTATTTGACAATATTTATTCATTTACTATTTTCCTTAATTTTTAATCAATTAAATTTTTGGGGTGTTACAAAGAGAGTAGCACAAGCGAGAAGGAAAAAGAGAGTAGCAAAAGTGAGAAGGGAAAAGAGAGTAGCACAAGTGACAAGGGAAAAAAGAGTAGCACAAGAGAGAAGGGAAAAGGGAAGACAAGGTTCCTACCTGGAAAGAAGAAGATGACAAGAATACAGAGGTAGAAGACCGAATGCCTAGCTCCAGAGTCTTCCTCCCTTCACTCAGTACGTAGCTCCCTTCCTTCTTTTTCCTCCACAGCCCTCGGCTAGAGTAGCAGCAAGCAAGCAGTCGAGGTTTGGATAAAGATCACAGTGGTGTATATATAGAATTTACCTATGAGGGGTGTGCGTGAATTCCCCAACAGGTGGACGATGGGGATAAGCACTTCGAAGGTATTTAACCCAAGGTTAACACGTAAGGGGGGGGGGGGGGGTTAGTACGTAATCCATATTACGTAGGTGAACAATATATGAATAGTAACCCTATTATGTAATCAAGTGTGTAATTATATATATATATATATATATATATATATATATAATCCTTTAATATACTAAAATTCCCTTTTTAATTCTTTCCTATCAATAAAATTTTATTTACCTAGGTTGTCAATTTATGTAACCTCATGTGTGCTTATCTCCAATGATTATTTTGGTAATGGTAGTGTGAGGTATACTTCATTTAATCATAACGTTATCATGTAATATTTAAAAATTACATGACCAATTATTTTTATAAATAAAATTGAGGTGTTACACTGTCCAACACAGTAGACCTGATGGATAACTGCGCCACGAAAGCCTGGCAGAACTGAGGCTCTAACATAGTCATGGTACATGCCGCATCCTCCAATACTACTGAAGTATGTATCTCTTCCTGCTGAGAGGATCTGCCACGACATTCACCTTCCCTGGATGGTACTGAAGCTCGAAGTCGTAGTCCTTTAAGAACTCACTCCATTTCCTCTATCGAAAGTTCAACTCTTTCTAAGAGAACAAGTGCTTCAGACTCTTGTGGTTCGTGAACACCTCGAACCTGACACCATAGAGATATTACCTCCAAATTTTCACTGCATGGACCACAGCCGCTAACTCCAAGTCATGGGTTGGATAGTTTCACTCATGCTCCTTTAGCTGGCAAGAAGCATAGGCAACCACCTTACCATGCTACATCAGAACACAGACAGGGCCTATCTGCGAAGCATCTGAGTGGAACCTTACCATGCTACATCAGAATACAAACAAGGCCTATCTGCGAAGCATCTGAGTTATAAGACCTGGCCCTCTCGGGCCCTTAGCCCTGTCCTCTTGGTTGTGACGGACCCCTTGGTCACGACATTGCCTCGCCAGAGGAGCCGGTCGCGACATGCTTTTGGTCACGGCACACCTAGCCGTCACGTTCTGGTCACAACAGGGGGTGGGCGTCGTGTTCTTGTCACGACATCTGAAGGCAACGCGACTATGGTTATGACCATTATGACCTTTGTCCTTTCTGTCAGAACGGCCTTGTCTGGTGTCAGGCACGTACAATGTTGACACAACCTGGCAGTCCGTCGCATTAAGGTTTTCCCGATCTTCGAGATTTGACCACTTTTAGTGTCGCACCGGGGTAGGCGGTCGCGACTTGCAGGGCGGTCGCGGCAAGGTTGTTGTCATGCTGGCCCGACCCATCGCGTCTCTAGGTCCATTGGTTCAAAACCGAGGCAGGCGACCCTTTCCCCCTCTCTCCTTCCTTTCTTCTTCTTCTTCCTTCTTTTTCCTCCTCCGAGCCCTTTTGCTTCTCCGGTGATTCTTGGGTGTTCTTGGCGAGGAGGTGATGCCCCGTTCGTGTAGGCGGCGTCCGTGTGGTGCTAGGAGTGAGGAGGAGGTGGCCATTTTGATGTGAAGGCCCCAACGGGTCGGCTCTACTCATTGAGGTAGGGACCCCACTTTCCCTCTCATTCTAGCATGCTCCCCTTCCCATTGAGATCCTTGTTTTCTCCGTGGTTCTGGGATTGTGGGGTGTGAGGTCCATGCTCATGGTGAGTGAGGTTTCCTTCGAGTGTAGATTTCCTTGTAATGCATGCTTCATAGGGTTGAGGGTGGTTTGGTTGTTTTAAAAGCTTCCCTACATGTTTTCCATGCTCCCCTCCCCCTGTGGTGTGGTTTGTACTCATTTTGGGGCGGTCCTTGGGAGGACAGTACCAAGACCCCTCTCGGCTGAGATTGTGACCGGCCTATGGGTAGCGATGACGTCGCGATGCATGCGCCGACCGCGACAACTTCGGCTGTCGTGGCGGGCATGGGCGCCGCGACATCAATGCGATGGCCAAGGGCGTTGCAACATGGTCGTGGCCGACCTTGGCGTCGCAACACGCGACAGTATCAGATTCAGGTAAGTACTCGCAGAGTCTCATTTTTCATGGAGTCTTTGCCATTTCTGGTTCTTTCTGTACCCGTGGCACTAGTTCTAGTTCCTAGTACGGTCCTACACTAGTCGTTCGCCTTGTGCTCAGCACCTGAGGGCTTGTCCCGTGAGAGAGGTTGTTGCCGTTTACTTGGGACCCCCATCCTCGTACGCCTTAGAGTGAGCGTTCGGGGCGACGAGCGTACTCGATTCATGGACTCCGGAGTAGAGGGGAAAACGGTGGTTAGGACAGCAGCGTCAAGTCATTTGCAGAGCTCTCTTGGTTGGATTACGACACCGAGGATGATCGAAGTTATACCCGGTGCAGGCCAGCCAATCCTTTTTCTTACTGCCTCGCTCTTTGTGGCCCCGAAACCACCTAGAGAGGCTAGGCATGGGACCGTAGTCCGGATAGACTATGGCAGCTACTGTTGTGTTACTTTGTGCTCCTACCCCCACTCTGACGAGATGTGGAGGTTTGGACTTGGGACGAGGGTAAGACGTCAGTGGACGCTCCTGACCAGTTGACTAGTGGTGGCGGTTTCCGTAGCTGGTGTCTCTTGTCTATGAGGGGTTCCCCCTGTTTGTGTTTACAGCAGTGTGGTGGTCACGACATGCAGGTCGTACGGAGTTTCTGACCGTGGTGTCCTTCCGTACCGTTGCTAGTTAGTTAGCTTTGCTTCCACACTTTTTTGTGTAGATTAGAATATATAGAACTGCTGTCATTTAAATTGTTTATATATATTCTTTCCCGCCTATTAGAGCCAGTAGGAGATTGGTAGTCCCTACTAAGCTTCTGTTGTGAAGCTCATCCCTTCTTTTTCTAGGTGAGACTTCTAAGCAGCGGCCGGGTGCGCGTCGGGCGGAGGAGACGGGGCGGTAGTCGTCATGCCCGTACCTAGCAGTGGCTTTCCCCCTTTCAGTTGTACTTCACCCTCGGGGTATACCCCTAAGGGCTTTCTCCTCCCCCTTCTTACTTGTACTCATTGCGTGTGTGTGTTGGGACTGTACCTAGAGCATTACGTCGCGGTCTCGTTCTTCTTTCTGTTTCTACACGTGTGCTCCTAGTTCTGTAGTTGACATTTATTTCCTTTACATATCCTGTTAGACGTGTTTATAGCCCTTCCGGGTCCCCGGATCCGTGGGCGGCGACCGTAAAAATCAGGTCCTCGGCTGTGGCCGAGGGTTGGGTTCTCGGGGTCGTTACATGAGTGGATTGCAAAACCATATGTACTACTCGGTAAGATTTGTTGACTCCTTTATCTCCATGGTTATATATTTTGGTGATAACAAAACTTATTGAAATATTTCTATATTTATCTAAATCATGTGTTTTACCTTAATATCATTTTGGTTAAGTCTGTCAATAGAAAACTCAAAGGACATAAATAATACTTTAAGGATCACCATTGTAAGTATTCTAAGAATTTGTAAGTCCACTAAATGGTGTTCTATTTCTTGTAAGTCTTTGTTGTCATTTAAAGTTTTCATTCATAAGTTCATGATCACTGACAATTTTTTCATTTTTTTAATTGAAGTCAAGTCTCATCATCTGAAGTCATAGATGTTTTGCTTCTTGATTTGTCGAAGCTAACTTCATAATATCCGAAGTTTACTTCATCATATACGAAGCTAACTTCGTCATATCCAAAGTTCTACTTCATTATATCCAAAGCTTCAATTCGACCGACTGTGTTATTTTTCACTTTATATGAAGTTCACTTCATCATTACAAAGTTTTACTTTGTTATATTCAAAGCTAACTTCGTCATATCCGTGGCATAGCTTTAGGAGGCGACGACAGCAGCAGCAGTGGGTGAGCAGCAACAGCAGTGGTACCAGCCCCCACCCCAGCAGTATGCGGATTGGTTCCCTATGGCCGAGCAGTTCTTCAGGGCCATGCTTCAGGGGACATGGCAGCCAGGGCAGATGGCAGCGGGAGGTCAACCGCCAGTACCTCCCCCAGTAGTACTAGAGCAGCAGGTAGATCCGCAGGTGGAGCAGCCAGTGGTTCAGCAGGCGTTGGGTACTGGGAGTACCCGAGTCAGTAGGAGGAGGGTAGCTGTCATTGAGGGTAGGACTATCCTCTTAGAGAGGTTCTTGCGTCTCTGACCACCGACGTTCTTCGACGACTATGACCCAGATAGAGCTGAGAGTTGGATGCATGAGTTGGAGCGTACGTTCGAGACCATGGAGTGCGTCGAGGAGGATCAGGTCAGATTGGCAGTGTATCAGCTGAAGGGACCAGCCCATGAGTGATGGAGAGTTCAGAGGCAAACACACTTCTCAGGGCAGCATTTGAATCAGGTTTCTTGGTAGCGGTTCTTGGAGGTCTTCCATGGCGAGTATTTTCCCGATTATGCTCGATGTGAGAGATGAGATCAGTTTCATGAGTTGGTTCAGGGTGATTTGACGGTTACTCAGTATCACCAGAGGTTTGTCAGGTTGTTGAGGCATGTTCCTCATGTTGTCGGCAGTGAGCAAGCTTGTGTAGAGAGGTTTATTGCAGGACTGAGGCCAGATTTGCAGTGGGGTGTGACCGCTCACATGTGTGCCACTTTGAGAGTGGCAGTGGCTAAGGCCACCGCCTTGGAGAGAGAGATTTGGCAGCCCCAGCAGCAGCAGCAGCAGCAGAGAGGAGCTTCCTCTAGGACCACATCATACCAGCGTCCCTCAGGTAGTCATGGTAGTGCGACTTCTTCTTCTTCTGGTTCGGGCAGTTCTGGTTTGCGCTCGAGGTTCAAGCAGATGACCACTCGCGGGGGTGGACGGAGTCAGCAGCATAAGCGCCAATCGAGGTTTGCAAAGCAGTCAGTCCAGCAGGGAGCCGAGTAGGGTAGGCAGGAGGTGACTTGTTACACTTGCGGTTTACCAGGCCACTATAGGAGGGATTGCCCGATGGGGCAAGTCCAGCAGCCGCAGCAGCCAGTGTAGTACACTTAGCAGTTGCCGCAGTACCATACCCTCCACATCAGCAGGCACCCCATCAGCATCAGCAGTGGTGTAACAACCCTCTTTATACTGGTACGATTATACCAATCCACATCGATACAAAGGATGCCGTCACAGTGGGACATTTACCCAACACAACACAATAGGTCGAGATGCACATAAATAACAAAAGAGAGTACAACGGAAATAGAAGATAACTCTTATTCCATCATCATTCACACATTCCACAGTCTATATAGCAAATGTAAATACCATTGTCCACAATTATACAAGTCCATAATAACATAATGACATTGTTCACATACTAATGAAAAGAAAGTGTAAACTACGCAGCAATCTCCACAAATGCAGCTACTCCTCATGCTCGGAGTAGCTCCTCACTAAGTCCTCCTCTAGCACGGGGACACCTGTCTCACCTGTATGTTAAAGCAAGTATGAGTCTTCCAAAAAGACACAACAAGCAACCTAAAGGCACATCCTTACACATATCACACACACATGCTAGTCTTTTAAACAATGATATATATATATATATATATATATATATAGCACATGCTTCATGTTAATTAAACAAATACTCATGAACAACCTATACATGCTTTCTACACATAATATGTAACATGATTCATGGTTTCAATTTCTATTCATACCATTTCACAATTCTACACAATTAGATCATGGAATCATGCACATAGTAACTAACAATCCTAGCATGATATCTAGCATTTTTCACATGCTTTTATAACACATATTCACACCTTTTGCTTGCTGTTTTAACATAAATATATCACATTCACATGGTTTCACATCTTTTCACATGCTATCACATTCACATAACACTATCACATGTTCACATTACACATATTCACATTCTTCACACTTTTACACTTAATTGCAGTGACACATAGTCCGAACCACCATAAAGAAGGACACACATTCACATAACACATACCTGTCACCTAGGCAATATAGTGACGAATCTTGGTAACTGTGCAGAACCGGGAGAAGCCCTCTCCACCCTAACCAATGGTACTTGTCCACCTCCAGGATTTCATCCTGATGCCCACAGGATATCACATACACAATGAGCCTTCCCATAGGGATTTTTCTACAGTACGGCTCCACAGCCTTCTATGGCAGTAGTGTTAATCTCGGCACATATTACACATTATCTTATTTAATCACATGGTTTCATTCACTTACATGCACTATTTAACTCATTCACATGCATTTTAATAAAACATACATGTTTCAGTTTACATAACTTAATGTGACTATTTCACAGTGTCAAATATATCATATCAGTACCTAAACATGCTGCTAAACATTGGAATTTACACTATCCAAATTAAAGATGCTTAACATGGTCTAATTATCCTTGTTAAAAGAAAACAGTACCCACTGACATCAAAACAATATCAAATTTTAATCACAAACTTCATACAGGTAATATGTCACATGTCTAATTTTTCAGATTTTTTGCAATAGTAAAACTTTTACAATTTAAACAGATTCCATGTAAATTTAGTAGGATATTCACTTTAACATGGTGTTGCTACTGGAGCAAAGGGGTCGGCTCAGGCGGAGCGCGCCCAAGGGAAGATGACTTGATGACAAGGCTGGTGCTGCCGAGCTCCCGACCTGCAAGACCACCGAGGCTCCTTGGTGGTGAGAGACTCCGACGATCAAGTTAGCTTGGGAGGTCGAAGAAAGAGTCTTAGTGCTAGAAGTTGCGTACCTTTTTTACGAGGGGTGTCCATCTCTTTTTATAGGGTTTCTCCGAACTAGACTACTGGGGATGATTTTGGGGAAGCTGGCTATGAATTTGCCCTTGATTTCTGTACGTCGAGATCAGAGGCGGCAGGTTAACTGGACAGATCTCGATCGCTCAGGGCCAGCTAGCACATACTGGCTGTGGGCGTGATCTTCGAATCCTTCCTTTAATAGATTCTCTTCCTGCATACTGTTGTGCGAGTCATAACTTGGAAAGTCCAAGTTAATGTGTTCCCACTGAGGATAAAGAGGAGAAATTCAATACAGTGGAGTGCCCGGATAGGGGTCCTGCGAGACCTAGCTCAGCCTGCTTGGCAGATTGGGGTCCATTCGGCAGACGAAGTACTACCCGGCCGAGCACCCGAGGACTGACTCGTATCATTGGCCCTCCAGCTTCTTCTTGGGATGTCGTAATGGTCCCGAGGAGAAGATGTTTAAAAGAGGTCTAATCTGTGAAGGCCGGACAGCCTTGTACGACTCCCTGTCAGAGATCCTCATTAAGGGTGTGTCAAAACTGTTACGGAATGCGGTGGCGGCTTGACTGATGGAACCACTGGTGCTTCTGACAGAAGTTGAAGGTACGAGGCACCTCAACTTCCAACCATGATCATGGTGTCAGGTGAGGCGATGGGCGGTTACGTCGATGCCTCGACTCCGGAACCGCCCCGTGCCCTTTGCCTTCGATCGTGATCCGTGTTGAGGTTCTATCGGCCTATAAGGTAGCGCCACGTGGATCGATCTTATCGCTTGGTCGTGGCGATGATCCTAAGCCGTAGGATCAGTGTGGTCCCGCGACCCTATAAATACTGTAGTCGGTACCGAAAAGAGGGGCTTACCTTCGCACGTGAGCTCATCGTCTGAGGCGACCGATCTTCCGAGCACCATAGGATTGTCCGAGTACTCATCTTCTACGCTGAGCTTCTCATCATGGGTCCTTGCTCCGATTGCTTTCTTCCAGAGGTAACCCATGGGCTCATCCTCTACCTCCACCTCTTCCTCATCTTCCTCATCCTCCCCGGGGTATTCTCCTTCCAAGGGTACCTCTACTCAGCCTCCGTCTGTTCATCCCTCCGTTCCTGCCCCCGTGGGCCCTCCCGATGCTCAATCGTCGGAGACCACTGATGAGTTTGTTCCTGTGGTCTCTCACGGAACATACTTTCTTCGGGCTTCCTCAGCTCCTTCCTGTGGTGTGCGACGGGCGGCCGACTCGGTGGCCGACGCTGCCACTAAGATTGATCGGATGACCCTAGAGTGGATCGTTGATCATCCCAGCTTCGCCTTTCCTCCTGAATTCACTGTGTATTCCTCTGATGACCTCCGATCCCATTACACAATGGAGAATGGATGTTGTCTTTACTCGGAGTCGATCTGAGCTGGCTTTCGGTATCACCTTAACCCTTTTCTCCTTCATCTCCTTCTGTACTTATGGGTTGCCCCTTCTCAGTTGGCCCCCAACTCCTAGAGGTCGGCCATAGGTTTTTTTGGTCGCTTACACCATGGCCAAAGTCTCTCCGAGCATCTGCCTCTTCTTCTACTGCTTCTCCATCAAAGTCTCGGGGGACTGGCTATACATTTCTGCTCGGTCGGGCAGTCATTTCCTTGGTCGTCTCCCCTCCTCTATCCATCACTGGAAGAGGAGTTTTTTTTTCATTCATAGCCCCAGGGGGTGGGACTTCCCCACTACCTGGTCAGCCATCAGTCCTCATGACAAGGCTTTTCGATCTCCACTTGATATGAGTGATGCCGAGCTCTCGAACTTCGAGTCGTTACAGGCGGTATCAATGTCCGATCTACATGAACCCTCTGCCGAGCTATTCGAGTTGATCTGGTGGGCCGATAGAGGTCTGATACCTTTAGGGATTTCTTTACTCTTATTATTTCCTTTTGCTGCGCGAACTTACAACAATTTCTTTTATTGGCAGAAATGGCCGACCAGAATGCTCCCGCGCAAGAGGGAGCCAACTATGCGGCCCTCGCCGCCCAGCACTTCCTCGCCGGGGGAGGTAGGCGAAAGAAGAAGTCGGCTCAGGGGGAGAAGAGGCCTGCTGAGGAGGCTGATGTTTAGATCGTGGACCCTCCAGCGCCCTCCACCGGGAATATCACCCCAGCAGTGCCAGCACCCCCGACTAAGCCAATAGCGGAGAAGTCGGCCAAACGAGCTCGGACATCTGAGCTAGGGTCGACCGAAGGTGGTACTTCAAGTGCTGCTTCGCCTGCTCGCCGCCCGAGCTTCTCTTCGGTACCGCCGAACGAACTGAGCCCCAAGGAGTGGGGTCAGCTCTCTACTCTGGCCAACGCCAGTTCGCGGGCTGCGGAGATGAAGTCCTCCGATCTTGTCGACGAGTTGTATCGGGGGTTGCAGCAACATTTGGGTTGTTGGGTTGAGTGTGAATATAATTCATTTCTCCTTACATTTTGATGATGACAAGTTGTGATTTTAATGCATAACCATTGGAACATGTGAAATACATCACACCTGAAATAACAATATTCAAAAAGCATGTTTCCAAGCACATTTATCATTTATATTCATGATAACTCATTTGACTAATGATTTATGTGTTTAATTCTCAGGGACAATCATTTATTACAAGGTAGTGTCGACACACCCCATGATGGTGTCGACACAATGCTCCAAGCCCTAAGCCAAAATATGAAGATTTGGTCAACTAGTGTCGACACTAGATCAGGGCAGGTCGACACTAGAGGCAGATCCCAGAGAATCTTGTTCACAGGTCTCTTCAGTCAGGTCAACACCAGATGCAGGCAGGTGACACTAGATGGCTCTCCCAGAAGGCCTATTTTGCTGTCTGGGACAGGGTGTCGACACTGGATCATCTCAGGTCGACACCAGAGACCTCTCCCAGGGAATTGTTTTGCCAGTCTGGGACAGTGTGTCGACACACCCTGTGGGTAGGTCGACACACTCCAGAATCTCTGTGACTTAAACTTTGTCCTGGACACGTGGCACCCTAGGGATCTGTTGGATAAGCATTGGATCGTGTGCCCACGACCCCCAAGGGTACACTTTGACTATTAGGGGTGTAAATACCCTCCTATTGGCCATCCAACATGTAAGAACCCTTCCAGAGCCTCCCAGAAATCCTGTTGGCGGCTAGAAGGTTTCTCCTCCCTGTTCTTGCTTCCTGGTGCTTTCTCAAGCCAAATTCTCATATGCTCAAGAGTGAGAAGTGGAGATTGATCGTTGAAGAAGCAATTGGATCACCTCAAGGAAGCAGATCAAGTAGAAGCCGACTTCTGTGAAGAATTCAAGGAAGATCCTGATGATCAAATTGCAGAGCATCGCCCAGGAACTTCCAGAGATCAAGCTCTTCACAATTCGACCTTCTACAAGGGAGTACATCTGAAGAGAAAAGCTATCAATACAATTCTCATCTTCATTTTTCTCTTCTGAGTGATTCTGAGATTGTGCATGGGTTGTTGCATGAGTCTCATGAATTAACTCTTGTTGGACTAGATCTGTTGCTAGAGGATCTGAGTCTTGTGTTTTTCTAGCAAGTTGTTTGTGAGCCGTCGAGCTCAGTAGTTTTGAGTCGTCGTACTCAAGGTGTTGTTGAGCAGTCTTGCTCAGGGTTCTAGAGTAGTCTTACTCTAGAGTTTGTGTGAGTTGTAAACTCAGGTGTTTGGAGTTGTCAGGCTCCAGTGGGTGTGTTGTACCCAGGTTGTTTAGTGGATCCTCACTGTGTGAGGGGTGGATGTAGGAATCACATGGTGTGATTTCCGAACCACCTAAAAATCTTTGTGCATTGATCTGATTATGGTTTGAATTTATCCTTCATTAGATGCATGCATAGGATCGTTTGAATTCATCTAATCAATTTGTTCACACACTCCATTTGCATAACTCACTCAATTTATCTTCAGATTTGTGAAAATTGTTTTTCAAATTGCCTCTGATTCAAAAGTTTTTAAAATTGGTTAAGCTTCTGCATTAGTAGGCCTAGATCTATTCAACCCCCCCTTCTAGATCTTGTCCTCACCTTTTCTCGATACTTCAATTGGTATCAGAGCGAGTTTACACCTGATCTGATTTGATCTGAGTAATTTCTCAGTGTTCTGTGTGATCTGTTTGCTTGCTTGTTTGCTTGCTGAGTGTTTCCTTCTTTGCACCATCTGTTTAATTAAATGGATTCCAGAGGATTCATAGCTGAGGGTCATTCCATTAATAGGCCACCATTCTTTAATGGAACGGACTATTCTTATTGGAAAAATAGAATGCAAGTTTTTCTAAGAGCCCAAAATTATGAAATCTGGAAAGTAGTGGAGGTAGGACCCTATGAGAACCAGGGAGAGGAAGAAACCTGGACTAGGGAACAGATAAGAAGAGCTACATTGAATTACAGTGCCATGAATATGATTCAATGTGCTGTTCACCCCAAAGAGTACTCAAGAATCTCAATGTGCAAATCTGCCAAAGAGATGTGGGATAAACTTGAGTTACTCTATGAGGGAACATCTCAGGTTAAAGAAACCAAGGCTAACATACTTGTCTCTGAATATGAATTATTCATGATGAAATCTAATGAGACAATTTCTGAAATGTTTGCCAGGTTTATGATCATAGTCAATGGACTGAAGGCCTTAGGTAAGGACTATACGGATGCTGACTTGGTAAGAAAAATTCTACGTTCTCTCTCTTCAATTTGGCACACAAAAGCCACTGTCATTGAAGATTCTAAAGATCTGTCCAAAATTTCTTTGGATGAGTTGATAGGATCTTTAATGACATATGAAATCAATTTAAAGAGAAATGAAGAACATATAATCAAAACCAAGCCAGTAGCTCTAAAGGCCTCATCTAGTAACAAAGACAAGAGTCAGGATAAAACCAGTTCTGATGAGTCTGAGTCAAATGAGGATGAGATTGCCCTCATGACCAGGCAATTCAGAAAATTCTTGAAATATAGAAAAGAAAAACTTTCTGGCAAAAAGAAATATTCATCAGGTAAAAGAAACACTTCCTTTTCTAATGCTAATTCTAACAAGAATAAAAAATCTGACGAAATTGTCATATGCTACAGGTGCAACAAGCCAGGACATATGAAGGGAGAATGTCCTGAAAACAAGAAGGAGAAGCACAAAAAGATTCACAAATTCAAGAAGCCAAAGGCCATGGTAGCCACTTGGTCAGATGAAGACTCTAGTGAAAAGGAAGAATAAGAAAAATCCTCAAGTTCTGATAGTGAGGAGGTAATCATCTTTCGACTAGTTCTGATGGAATCTGCTTCATGGCAAGTACATCTTTCGAAGACTTTTCAGTTGAAGATTGGCAAGATGCTTATGCAGAACTTGTTGAAAAATACACTGAAATGAGGAAAGAAAATAAGCATCTCAAAAAGAAAATTGAAAGCATTTACCATAACCAATCCTCAAACAAAAGAATTTGTGAACTAGAAAATGAAGTAACAGAACTAAATGAAGAAAAAGAAAATCTTCTGAATTTGATTGATGAGCTTAAGCTAGCCTCTCAAAAGGCCACCCTTGAATTCAAAGAATTGTCTGGAAAGATGGAAATGGAAAACCATGATAAACAACAAAAGGTTGAAGAAATAAAAACCTTACAAAACCAGCTAAAAGAAAATGATGAAGTTATTGAAACATTCACAAATGGTAAAGATAATCTGGAGGCCTTGCTGGGAGCAAAACTGAAATCAATTTCTCATGGACTAGGATTTGATAAACAAAAACCTAAGAAAGACAAATCTGGTGAGAAGAAGGATAAATCACAATTAATTAAATTTGTCAAAGGCCCTAGTCTTGAGAACATAGAAATCAAACAAACCTCAAGCAAAACACCAAAAAGTCCAAAAACTCAGAAACAAAGCAAGTCAACCAGGTCGACACAGTCACCTGACAGGTCGACACCAGTCCACAAGAAGAAGGATTCTGTGGCTGTTGTGTCGACACTAGTCAAGGAGAGGTCGACCTGCTCAACATCAACAAAGACAAACAACAAAATCAAAAATTCAAATAAAAATTTGAAAAATAAGAAAAAGTCAAAGGAAGTCATTCATGAAAAACCTTGGACTTCCAAGACAAGATATCAAGCTGATTGGAACCAATGGCATTACAACCCATGTTGGTATCATCCCCAATTCCTCTATCCAAATTTTCTGATGTACCAACAAAATCCTTGGATTCCACCTCCTCATCTAAACTCTCATGTTCAAATGAAAACTTCCCCTCCTACCAAAAACAAAAACACTGGTGTTTTCATTCCTAAAGGAAAGAAGAAAGTGAAAAAGACAGAGAACACCACTGTAATAAAACAAAAATAAAAAACAAATCAAATTTGGGTGAGAAAAGATTTGATAAAAATGTCCAAACATTCTGATGGTCCCAACATTGTTTGGGTACCAAAATCTTCTCTCCATTGATTGATTTTGCAGGAAGGTCGTGCACCCAATTCAAATGTGTGGTTCCTTGACAGTGGGTGTTCACGACACATGACTGGAGATAGAGCCAAATTTTCATTCCTGATTGAGAAGGAGGGAGGTTCAGTAACATTTGGAGGTAAAAATAAAGGAAAGATCATTGGATCTGGTAAGGTTGGTCAAACTTCCTCAAACTCTGTTGATAATGTTTTATTAGTTGATGGTCTAGATTATAATCTGCTGAGCATTAGCCAACTATGTGACAAAGGTCACAAAGTTGTGTTTGAATCCAATTTCTGTAAGATCATTGATTCATCAACTGATAAAATAAATTTTTTTGGAAAAAGGGAAAACAATGTTTACATGATCGACCTTAATAAAAACTTTTCTGAAAATCTTTGTTTTGTTGCTAATAAAGATGAAATTGCATGGACTTGGCACAAAAGACTTGGCCATGCAAGTTTCAGAACATTGAATAAATTGTTAAGGCTGAACTTGGTTAAGGGTCTTCCTGAATCTTTCTCTAACATTGAAAATCAAGTTTGTGGGATCTGTGCCCAAGGAAAACAAACCAGGAAATCTTTTAAGACCTTCAATGAGGTACTCACATCTAGGCCACTAGAACTACTGCACATGGACCTTTTTGGCCCAACAAGAGTTCTAAGTCTAAGTGGCAAGAGATATGGGTTTGTAATCATTGATGATTTTACCAGATTTACTTGGGTCATCTTCTTGTCCCACAAAAGTGATACTTGCCTTGAGTTCAAGAAATTCTATACCACTGCCCTAACAAACTTTTCATATAAAATCAAAAATATTTTGACTGATCATGGGGGTGAATTTGAAAACCAATCCTTTTCTGATTTATGTGCTGAACTTCAAATTTTCCACAAGTTTTCTTCACCAAGAACTCCGGAACAAAATGGAGTTGTGGAAAGAAAGAATAGAACTCTTGTGGAAATGGCTAGATCCATGCTCTTAGAAAGCAATTTGCCCAAATCCTTCTGGGCTGAAGCTGTAAACACAGCAAATCACATTCTGAAGACGAAGTTTACTCCACGAGGTGCTTCATTGACGGCAATAAAGGAGCAAGGAGTAGCTGGTGATGACCTCGGCGACGTCACCACAGGTACTCGATACGATCTTTGAGGACGAAGATCTTTTTCTAGAGGGGGAGAGTGTTAGACCCCGAATTTTTATTCTCTTTTATGAATATGAATGGTGTGTTGGGAGTTCGCTTGTTGTGTGCATAGCATGCGTAGTTCATTGTGCCTACTATAAGTTTTATCCTTCTCTTGAGCGTGAGCATATACGTATCTATATATATATATATATATATATATATATATATATATATATATGTATACGTCTATTCGCGTAGAAGTGAGCAATTAGCTAAATTAAGAAGTAATATAAATGTTCTCTTTTCTTTTCCAAGAATCTTAGACTTAGAATGATTGAGTAATATTATGTATGTATTTTCTAAGTATTGAAGAATATCCTATACTACCTATTTCATGGAAATTTGTATGAGAGTATATGAAGTACATATGTGTATGTACGTATGTATGTTATCTTATGCGTGTGACAATTGTATACCTAATTCTACATGCATAACACCTTGGTGTACTTATATATGCATGTGTATGTTTAATTGTAAACATGGTTCATTGCATGGTTAGTTAATGCGTACATTGTACTTCGTACATTGCATGTACATAAAGAGTTCAAGCATGGTAGGTGTATTTAGTAGTTTATATTGGGATTCTATACTCCTCATGAATAACATGCATGTATTTTTATGATAATTAGGTGAGAATAGTCAATTGGCTAAATTATGCATATAGTACTTAAGCAATGTTAGGTAAAGTTGTGCAAGTTAATCTAATTATCGGTTCGCATGTTGTATCCATCTATTTCAAGCATAATGTACATAATTATGCTACACCAGTGTGTGTATACTATGTATATGTCAAATCAAGTGTGTGTATGCAAGGACTATTTTATCGAGTAGGTTATTCCTAGCTAACATAATTCATATCACCTCCTAATGATTTGCGAAGCCCTCATAATTCTCGTCATTTATTTTTCCGTGTGTTGAGTCACACTTATGTAAAACATCATGTACGCATAGGTAGATATCTACGTACATCTTATCTTAGTGTACTTATGTATGCTTGTGTATGCCTAGGTATAAATGCTATTGATTGCCCGATGTAGTAATATACATGTTATACCTTATACTTTGTATGCGTATGAAGATATTCATGTGCGTGTTGTTATCTTAAATGTACCTATGTATGTATGTGTAGGATAAGTAGTAATTATTGGATATTTGCATGGTGTAGTGGTGTATACACTATACTACATAGATTTCATGTGCATGTATGAGTAGATTAAGCATGGTTCTACACGATTCTGAGTTCTGGCAGAAGAGTGTATTGGCGTCAACATGGATGGACGCCCATATTATGTCAGCGTCCATATCGACGGACGCCAACCCTATGTAGCCGTCCAGGGATGTGGACGTCAATATCCCTAATTTTCTGTGCTCTACAGAGCGCAGAGAGCACTCATTGGGCCAGGCCTCTGATTGGGGAGATGTCTTCCCAACGTCTCTCTTGTCCCTTCAGCCCCTGCACGAGCCCCTCTTGCCCCGTTATTCTTTAAAACACCTCTCTTTGCTATCCTAGAGAGCTCTTGGCTCATTTTCTAAAAAGAAACCCTAGCTGAGAGAAGAGATGAAGGACTAACCTTGAGAGCTCAGATCCGGCGTTCTGAGGCTTGGATCTGGCGACCTTCTTCGACAAGGAGGAAGTCCAAGCATAGGAGAAGGCTTCCCCGGCGTTGGACTGCGGCTTGCAACCCCCTGGAACCTGGAGCAAAGGATTTCTGGAGGCTTCTTGGCAAGAGCCAAGGAGAGCTTCATCGGCTATTTTGATCCGTTTAGAGGTTTTTCTTCAGGCAAGTAAACCCTAGGTCTTGAGCCTAGATATGTCCCCTAAGTCTCAGGAATTTTGTGGATTTTAATTCATGTCCTGGAGCCCCTATTCTGAACCTTTTTCCAAGCTCGGTCTGTGTTCTTACACAGATAGGAACTTGACGGCAAGAGACCTTGCCGTCAAGTGCATCTGTTAACGGCATGCGATAATGCCGTCCACCCCTGTAAACGGCTAGACATTGACGCTGAGTTCGTCAGGACAGAACCGTTAACTGTTTTCTCTCCTCTAAATGACTATTATCGATGGGTTTCTCACGATGAGGATATACTGTAAACCCTATACGTTATGTAAGATATCTATTGTGGTGTGTGGATGGGTTATTGAGCATGGTATGAGTAATGCAATTTAATGGTTTTGTGAAAATGCATGTATGTTAAGATAATAACCTTCTTGATTCACTGTTTGGATGATTTAGAGAGGGTCGGAAAGTGCTAAATGATGTGAGCCATGTATGCATGCATCAGTCATCCCCTGCAATTTCTATGATTTTTCCCATGTTTATATGATTTGTTAGAGTTTATGTTTTGGAAAATAAGAATATGTATAGGACTATTAAATTCTCTAGTAAATCGTGCTTTGTGCAATAAATACGGGTAGAATGTCGTGTAAATACAGGCATGTCAGGTCAGGGCTGAGGCATGTTAAATCAAATGCTTATGCTAGGTTTCCATGCTAATAGGGATTTCAAATAGCATGTAAAATAGATGTTTGATTTTCTGTAAATTCTATTTAGCTCAGCAAAATCTGAAAAATTGAGGGTATGATCTTGAACCCGAAAATAGCATGTGGTTAAAATTTCAGGTCATTTGGACCAATATATAAAGAGTTATGTGTTTTTCATGTGAAATGTAATAATCTACGTAGGTTATCGTAATGTGGTTAGTTATTGCTTAAACCCAACCTGATTAGTGCATTTACTATGTTAAACTCCTGAAATCTGTAGTAGCATGGTTAGGAGAAAAACAAAGTCACATTGTGCATGAGAAAACGAAGGAGATGTGAGTGTTATGTGTAAAATACGCGTTAAAACTCGGTATGAGTAAAGTGTAAAAGTTGTGCCTATGTGACACTGCTACCCTAGAGGCATCGGGAGCCGTATATAGAAAAGTCCCTATAGAAGACTCCATGTGATATAAGTTTGTCCCAAAGGCATTGGGAAAACCCCGGAGGTGGACGGTACCACTGGATAGGGTGGAGAGGGCTTCTCCCAGTCTGCGCAGTAACCAAGATTCACCACTGTATTGCCTAGGTGGTGGGTATGTGATTATGAGTCGTGTTATGTGTTATGTGTTGTGAAAAGAGTTATGAGAATGAGTTGTGTTATTTGTTAGTGTCCTCTACTGGTGGTTAGGACTATGTGTCATGGCAAATTGATTAACTAATGAAAGAATGAATAAAGTGTGGAATATGTGAATATGGCACGTGGTAAGTGCCCAAGATTAACGTGGTAAGTGCAATCGATGTGATATGTGATAAGTGGAAGTGGAAGAGTAAATGATGTGGAAATGAGTAAATTGTGTAAGTGTGAACATGTGTACATGTCAAATGTGTAAAAGTGAACAATGTGAATGAGTAAGTGTGCAATCATGTGAAATAAATGTGTTAGATTGTAAACTTATGATATAGGTCATGAAAGTGTTAAATGCATATCCAAACAGCAACCTAAATGTTGCAAAACAATGTTTCACATGGGTAAGAATGAGTAGAATCCATATTAGGAATTTCCCTTTCAAACATATGAGAATCTCACGTTAATTGCTATCATGTTGTGATTGAATTGTGCATATATATATACATAATTCTCATATAAATGAAATGGTAGTGAGCATGTAATAGGATTTTCATGGTTGCGAAAGGTAGGTTACGAATATGGCAAATGCATGAAAAATAATTGGATTCCATGATAGTTGAAAGGCTCAATTAGTATAAGAGTTCATACTTAAGTGCTCATGGATTGTTAAATGGTTTCACCATGTTTAACCTTCAAGTTATGCTATAAAATGCGAAACTAGGTGCATGTGATTTTATGATGTTAAAACAACAAGCAAATTGTATAAATAAATACAAAAGGGCATGTGAAAAGAAAGTAGTCATCATGTTAGCTTGTTCCTTTTCTTTATGTTAAATTTTATGCTCTAGTAGTAGAGATATCTGCGGAATAAAAGGATGTTGGACGAATCATCCTACATGTTAAGTGTAGGTAATAAGTGCATGTGTATGATGAAATGCTCATGATTTAGAATAGATTTATGGTAGACTAAAGCATGCTCCTGTAAAGATAATATGTATTGCTAGTTGAGAGTAAGGACCATGAGTACCTTTGTGATTTGATGATAGTGTGCATCTCTTTAATGTTAATGCCATATTGTGAGTGTGACATGTTTAAGTTCAGACTTTGGTTGCTTGCTGAGTCTTTGGACTCACTCTTGCTTCGGCGTACAGGTTGACAGGTATCGTGCACTAGAAGGAAGCGTGGTGAGGATCATCATTTAGAAGACTATTTTGTGGAGCTGTTACCAGTTGTACTTTTCTTTTGCACAAAAAGGATTATTGTATGGACAATATTTGGACATTGTAGTTCTCTTTATTTTGTATTAATGTGGATATTGTCTTTCTATCTCGCTATTTAGATTGTGGAATGTGTGTTGGTGACGGGTTAAGAGTTGAGTTGTTTATTTTATTCCGCTGTACTCTATTGCTATCCAGGTACATATCAACCTATCGACCAGTGTTGGGTACATGTTCCACTGTGACGACGCCCTTTATACCGATGAGGATTGGTATAATCGTACCGGTATGAAGAGGGTCGTTACACCTTTAAACTCCACTTCATAGAAATTGAAAAACAAATTGCTGACATCTTCACAAAACCCCTTCCTGACAGTAGATTCTCATCTTTAAGAAGAGAACTTGGTCTTTGTAAATGTCCTTTAGGATTGGGTTGAGTGTTAGGCATCTTCTGAGGGGGAGTTCTTTGCATCATCATATTCATTTGCTTCCTTGATTCATACTGATCATATCTCTCTCCATTTCACTTATATTTCTTTTTGACAATGAACTCTTCAACTCACATTGTGTTGAACTTCTTGGTATATCAAATGGTGATTTGAAGAAGGACAAGTTCTGCTTGTCTGGACACTTTCACTATGCGAGAGTATATGTTTCCGCCAAGTACCAAGAAATGAATATGCAATTGTTGAGGGGGAGTTTTTGTTGCTCAAAGAGAATTATTTCTGATTTCAAAAACTTGCATATCTTTATTCTGATGAAAAGTGGTTGAAATCCTCATCTCAGGGGGAGCTAGAAAATTCACAAGTCATATCTTTTGAAAAATTCAAAAACTTTTCTTGCATTACATCAATTTCCTTGCATGATGTCCTCATTCAGGTGTCTAGAGTCTCAAATGATCTTTGAGTGATCTACTATATTCATTTGTCAACTCTCATCTATATTTTTCAAAACTATAGAAATTCAGATTTCTTTCAAAGACTGAAGGATAATATGTGCCTTGAATGTAAACATGTTTTTGTTTGCAATTGATGTTGGATATAGATGATATCTTTTTTGTCAAAAACTCTCCAAAATTTGTCAATTCAACAGAGCAATGGCACATTTGCTGAGAAACTGCACACCTTCACAATGAATGAAGTGCCATGTATGTCATGAGGCACTAATGCTATCTCTGTTCAAAGGGGTTCAAAATAAAAAATAAATGCAAAGCAAAATAAATATGCCCAATTTTTTTGATGATGACTGAGTAACTGGAAATATTGGCGTCTAAAAAACGTATATTTTCATGTCAAAAGGTCATCATTTACCCCTTTGAGACTTGATAATGGATAAATCTTTAGTATCCAAGGACTATAGTGTGTGAAAAGTATTAGTTCTTGAGTGAACAAGATATATCTCATTTGATAGTTTGTTTCAAAAACAAAATGTGTATATCATTGGAGAATTGTTTTAAAAGAATCATTCTTATCCATCATCAAGTTGTTCTTAAAAAGTTGTTTATTTTCAACACACTTGATTTTAGTCTAAAAGATTTTTTTTATTTCTTTGGACTTGAAGAATATGGTAGTGTGTAGTTGATTGTTAAATGTATTATATCCCTCAAATCATCATTTTAATGACTCAAGTCACTGAATGCTCATATCCTGTTGGATATTGTGTAAAACTTGAATTGTGTTGAATTTTTTGCAAAATTTAACAAATGAATTTTTTAGCCTCTTAAAAATCCTTGAAATGATTATTCCACCCATTGCCTATCATTATAAAGATATCCCAAAAGTCACAAAATTTTTCCATACTCAAATCTCACTTTTTCATCAGGCCAGGTCGACACTACCTACATCTCGTGTCGACACACTTCAACCCAGGTCGACACTAACCCCCTGCTAGAGTCTTTTTCGCCGTGGGCACCAGTTAAGGAATTGATGTTCTTGCGGGGTAGCTTACCCTAAATCCCCTTTTCTTCTTCAGGTCGACCCGACGGCCGTCCTCTTCCTTGAATCCGGCAGGCTTTGAATCCATCTCCACCTCTTCCCTCCTCCAATCCATCCCTGTCATTCTTCTCTCATTCCTCACTCTCCACCTTCTCCTATTCCACTCCATCTTGCTCCCATGGCACACAAGCAGGCCCCTCGCCATGGAGCAAGGTCAAGGGCTACGGCAAGGCCCATTCCGGCGGATGATGCTCCTCCCTCTGAAAGGAGAACCAAGAGGCGCCATGACCCTGCAGAGCAGCCAGGGCCTTCTTCTGCCTCCCCGTCAACTGCTAAGAGAGGTAGAACTTCTTCTTGTCGAGGTAGAGGGTCTGCGTACCCTAGGAGGAAAATTCTGGAATCATCTCCTGAAGTGTCTGAGCAGTCATCATCTTCATCCTCTTCATCCTCTGAGTCCTCCCAGTCCTCTAAGCCAACTCCTTCCAAACCACTTAGTGCAGGGAAGATCATTTTGAAACCTAGGGCTGTGGATTTAGAAGACAAAGAATTGAATGATGCTTTTCCTGAGGTCATAAATTTCTTCAAATTTCAGTCTTGGCAACCCTTCATCTCAGAGTTTCGCATTATCTACCCTAGACTTGTCCAAGAATTTTATCAGAATTTGGAATGCACTGATGATGGCTACAAGTCAAAAGTCAAAGGGATTGAGATTGATATGCCTACAGACATAGCAGCCACCATTTTTAAAATTCCAGATGAAGGAGCAAACTACCACAACTTTGAGTTCAATCTTCATGAAGCATATACCATCTTGACTGGCTTGCAGGCAGATGAGACTGATCTCAAGCAAACCCATGTCACCAAATTCAACACCAACTCTTTTCCACCAGTGTTGAGGCTTACCCATCATATCCTCACCACTATCATAACACCTCAAGGTGGTGGGAGAGACAGACTCACAGACATCCAAAGGTTTGTGCTATACTGTATGAGCAAGGACAAAAAGATCAACCTTCATGTAATTATGTACCAGATCATGTCAGAGACAACTAGGGCTGATTTAAATAGGTCACTTCCTTATGCAGCCCATTTGATTCAAGTCTTCAAACACTTTGGTGTGTCTCTTGAGAATGAAAAGTCTCAAAAAATTCCTAAGTCCAACATTTACTATTTTAAGCATGTTCAAAAATTCATGGGCTTTAGGATTGTGGGTGATCAGGTTAGGAGAGGGCCAGCTGCAGTAGAGGCCCCTGTGGTTCAAGAGGACCAGCCTCCAATGCAAGAGGATCAGCCTCTAGCTCAAGAGGATCAGCCTCAAGTGCATGAGGATCAGCCTCCAGTGCATGAGGGCCAGCCTCAAGTGCATGAGGACCAGCCTCCAGTGAATGAGGATCAGCCTCATGTGGCAGTTGAAGTTGATGTACCCATGAATGCCCCACTTTCACCTCAACTTCAGCCCTCCTCCTCCTTGAACCCTGAAACTGAAATCCCATCTTTTTCTCCACAACCTCCAGTTCATGCATCCACATCCTTTGGTGGACCTTCTGTTCCACCAGAGTTATACACCTTTTTAAATGACAAATTTGATGCTTTGAACACCTCCATTCAAACAATGTCAGAAACTTTTGAGTTGAGGATTCAGAGGTTGGAGAACACTGTATCTGCCAAATTTATTGAACAAAAAGCAGCTTCTGACCATGCAACTCAAAGGTTCAACAGATTGATTGGCACATTGGGAGATGCTTCTATTGAACTGAAAGAGCATCAAGAAGAATTGGAAATAGTTCTTAAGGGAATTTTGGCAAATTCCCAAGCTGATGTCTTCAACACCAAAGAGACACTCTCTCAGATTTCTAAGACAAGGCTGTCTTTTGCACATTTGGTAGATGACTTGGAGAGCATGAAGAATTTGTCTGCTCATATTGATGAAGAGATGTCTGCGCTTAAAAAGGAATTCAAAGTTTTGAATAGACCTGCTTGGTCAGCTGGTTCTTCTTCATCTTCATAGCCAATGTCAACAGATTTCAGTGCCCTTCAAGCTACAATGTCAGAGAACTCAGAGAGAATGGAACACCTTTTGCATACAAGACTCTCAACTATCCAAGCTCAAATGAAGTTCAGTTTGACTTCAATGGAAAAGAGACTCACGGATATTGAGACCATCTTGATACCCATTCCTCCTCCTCCTCCTCCCCATTAATGTAATTTCTTTTGATGATGTCAAAGGGGGAGAAGATAGCAAGATTGTAATGCTCATATCTTTGATGAAATGAAAATGATACCTGTTTGACCTGAATGAATGTCAACATTTGTGTCTTGAATGTGATTGAAAGTTCTTTGAATGAATGTCAAATGTGAATGTGATGAATGCTTGTCAAGCTGCTTGACCTTTGTGTGAAAATAGCTTATTTCTAGTAACATTGTGTCTTTCATGTGTGCAACTTTCAAATGTCACTAAAAATTATTCAAAGGTCCTTGACAAGTATGAATAAAAGGAAATGAAAATGTTTAAAATCACATTTCATTGAAACTTTCTACTTCCATATGAATTTGATGTTGCCATCATCAAAAAGGGGGAGATTGTTGGGTTGAGTGTGAATATAATTCATTTCTCCTCACATTTTGATGATGACAAGTTGTGATTTTAATGCATAACCATTGGAACATGTGAAATACATCACACCTGAAATAACAATATTCAAAAAGCATGTTTCCAAGCACATTTATCATTTATATTCATGATAACTCATTTGACTAATGATTTATGTGTTTAATTCTCAGGGACAATCATTTATTACAAGGGTAGTGTCGACACACCCCATGATGGTGTCGACACAATTCTCCAAGCCCTAAGCCAAAATATGAAGATTTGGTCAACTAGTGTCGACACTAGATCAGGGCAGGTCGACACTAGAGGCAGATCCCAGAGAATCTTGTTCACAGGTCTCTTCAGTCAGGTCAACACCAGATGCAGGCAGGTCGACACTAGATGGCTCTCCCAGAAGGCCTATTTTGCTGTCTGGGACAGGGTGTCGACACTGGATCATCTCAGGTCGACACCAGAGACCTCTCCCAGGGAATTGTTTTGCCAGTCTGGGACAGTGTGTCGACACACCCTGTGGGTAGGTCGACACACTCCAGAATCTCTGTGACTTAAACTTTGTCCTGGACACGTGGCACCCTAGGGATCTGTTGGATAAGCATTGTATCGTGTGCCCACGACCCCCAAGGGTACACTTGGACTATTAGGGGTATAAATACCCTCCTATTGGCCATCCAACATGTAAGAACCCTTCCAGAGCCTCCCAGAAATCCTGTTGGCGGCTAGAAGGTTTCTCCTCCCTGTTCTTGCCTTCCTGGTGTTTTCTCAAGCCAAATTCTCATCTGCTCAAGCATGAGAAGTGGAGATTGATCGTTGAAGAAGCAATTGGATCACCTCAAGGAAGCAGATCAAGTAGAAGCCGACTTCTGTGAAGAATTCAAGGAAGATCCTGATGATCAAATTGCAGAGCATCGCCCAGGAACTTCCAGAGATCAAGCTCTTCACAATTCGACCTTCTACAAGGGAGTACATCTGAAGAGAAAAGCTATCAATACAATTCTCATATTCATTTTCTCTTCTGAGTGATTCTGAGATTGTGCATGGGTTGTTGCATGAGTCTCATGAATTAACTCTTGTTGGACTAGATCTGTTGCTAGAGGATCTGAGTCTTGTGTTTTTCTAGCAAGTTGTTTGTGAGCCGTCGAGCTCAGTAGTTTTGAGTCGTCGTACTCAAGGTGTTGTTGAGCAGTCTTGCTCAGGGTTCTAGAGTAGTCTTACTCTAGAGTTTGTGTGATTGTAAACTCAGGTGTTTGGAGTTGTCAGGCTCCAGTGGGTGTGTTGTACCAGGTTGTTTAGTGGATCCTCACTGTGTGAGGGGTGGATGTAGGAATCACATGGTGTGATTTCCGAACCACCTAAAAATCTCTGTGCATTGATCTGATTGTGGTTTGAATTTATCCTTCGTTAGATGCATGCATAGGATCGTTTGAATTCATCTAATCAATTTGTTCACACACTCCATTTGCATAACTCACTCAATTTATCTTCAGATCTGTGAAAATTATTTTTCAACTTGCCTCTGATTCAAAAGTTTTTAAAATTGGTTAAGCTTCCGCATTAGTAGGCCTAGATCTATTCAACCCCCCCCCTTCTAGATCTTGTCCTCACCTTTTCTCGATCCTTCATGGGTTTGGTCGGGTTCCTTCTTCAGCAGACAGACTAGGCCCGGAAGACGATGGAGGGTCGATTGCACGTCATTGAGGAGAAGTGCGCCGACCTTGAAGTGAAGAATGCTGAGCTGAAGGAGTTGATTGCAGCCGAAGCCGCCCAAGCTAGAAAGTCTAACGACCGAGTTACCGCGCTTGCCTAGGGCGTGGACAAGTTCAAATCTTTATTTAACGTGGAGAATGTGGTATGGGAGGCCGAGGTGAAAGCCCACGAGTGAACAAAGGCCAAAATTGCCCAGCTCGTAGCCGACGAACGCCGGAAGGCCATGGCTAAATACAAGGAGTCCGACGCACACATCGACCAGATAACCGGCCTGTTTCGGGACAGTTACAAATTCTGCTTGAAAAGTGTGGCCAAGGCCTACCCCGAGCTAGATTTGTCCAAGGTACATCCTCCACCCGCGGACGACGATGAGTCCGAGGAGGAGGAGGGACAAACCGATGTTGGCGCCACCTCCGCCGTTGCTCCTGCGAACGACTCTTCTGCCATCCCTGCATCTAGGGCTGCCACCGAGCCCTAATCGGTGTAATGTAAAACTTCTTCGGCTTCTGAGCCATTTTTCATAATATTAACGAATTTCCACTTTTGCCTTGAGTTGGTTTTCTTCATCGTGTATAAGTTCAAGTGCCGATGTTACGACCTTTAACCACATTCCAAAGCTCCGAGCATCGAAGCGACTTTGTTAACGAATTTAGAATGCCGAAGCGATCTCGTTAGAGAACTTAGAGTGCCGAAGCGACCTCGTTAGAGAATTTAGAGTGCCGAAGCGACCTCGTTAGAGAATTTAGAGTGCCGAAGCAACCTCGTTAGGGAATTTAAAGTGCCGAAGCGACCTCGTTAGAGAATTTAGAGTGCCGAAGCGACCTCGTTAGAGAATTTAGAGTGCCGAAGCGACCTTGTTTTTCATTGATATCTCAAGGATAATAATATCGGAGGTGTTCGGCGTTCCATGTCCTCGGAACCGCCAAACCACTCAAGTTCGCTAAATGATAAGCTCCTTGACCGAGGTTTTCGACCACACGGTATGGGCCCTCCCAGTTAAGGGAAAGCTTTCCTCCCGCTGACTTGGGATCTGAGATGGTGAGTTTTTGAAGGACGAGGCTGCCTACACTGAAATGACGAGGTTTGACAGTTGTGTCAAACTTCCGCTTCATCTTGCGTTGGTAGGCTTCCACCCTTGCTGCTGCTTCATCCCGCCGCTCTTCGATTAAATCCAGCTCGGCGCGTAGCGAGCGATTGTTGTCCTCGCATTCAAACCCTAGAATTCTCTCTGAGGGTATGAGCAATTCCACGGGGGTCACTGCCTCTACTCCGAAGGCAAGCACAAAAGGAGACTCTCGAGTGGCTTCTCGGGGTGTCGCCTGATAAGCCTAAAGCACATGGGGTAACTCCTTAGCCCATCGGCCCTTATGGTCGTCCAGCCTTATCTTCAATCCACCGAGGAGTGTTCGGTTGGTCACCTCAGCCTACCCATTAGACTGAGGGTGAGCGACCGAGGTGAATCGATGGTCGATGCCGAGCTCCTCGCAGTTGCGACGGAATCTGGCATTATCAGATTGCTTGCCGTTGTCAGTGATGATTGTCCTGGGTAGCCCGAACTTGCAAATAAGATTTTTCCAGACGAATCCCCATGAGTTGGAGTCAGTTATCTTTGCCAGCTGTTTGGCTTCCACCCATTTGGTGAAGCAATTGACCCTAACTATAACAAACTTCCGTTGCCCCAAGGTTGGTGGAAACAGGCCGAGGATGTCCATTCCCCATTACGCGAAAGGACATGGGGCTGTCAGCGGAGTGAGGCCCGAGGGTGGCTGCCGATCTATCTTTCCGAAGAGTTGGCATTGTTGGCATCTCCTGACGTAGCCTTCAGCATGGTTGGACACTAGTAACCCTGCCGAGTTATCCTTCGGACCAACGATCGCGATCCTGTGTGGCTCCCGCACGTGCCCTCGTGTATCTCTCGGATGATCTTCTCGGCCTGCCTTAAGCTCACGCATCGCAGGTGCGGGAATCTAAAGCCCTTCCTGTAGAGGTCGTCGCCGATCATAAAAAATCTTGGAGCTCGTCTCTTTGTCTTTAGTGCCTCACCTCGATCCTCCTAAAGTCGTCCATCTCGGATGAACTCCACAATAGGAGTCATCCACGTTGGTTCGGCCTCCGTGCACATGACTTCTACAGATCCCACCGAAGGCTTGCAGAGCTCCTCCACGAGCACCGAAGACTCCAGACAATATTCCAAGGTAGCTGTGTATTTGGACAGTGTGTCGGCTTGGGAATTCTCGGCTCAGGGGATTTTCAGCAGCTCCGCCGACTCGAAGTCGGCCATTATCCTCAAGACCTCAGTCATATATGATGCGAGCTTTTCCTCCCTTGCTTCGAATTTTTTTGAGACTTGACTGACGACCAACTGGGTGTCGCTGTGGATGAGGACTCTTGTTGCTCCCAACGATCTTGCCATTCTGAGTCCTGAGATCACAGCCTCGTACTCGTCTACGTTATTCGAAGCGGGGAAACTGAATCAAATTGCGTACCTTAAGATGAGGCCATCGGGGGAATGCAGGATGACTCCAGCCCCGCTGCCTTGAGAGTTGGATGCCCCATCCACATAGACCTTCTAGCATCCGACAATCTCTTCTGGTTCGGGCGACTTCGGAGACCTCACTGTTTCTTCAGAAATGAAGTCGGCAAGGGCTTGGTCTTTGATGGCGATCCAAGGCCTGTACGAAATGTCAACTCACCAAGCTCGATAGCCCACTTCGCCATCCTCCCCGAGGCCTTGGTCTGATAGAGCACTTGTTTGATGGGGGCGTCGGTGAGGACCACAATCTTGTGGGCTTGGAAGTATGGTCGGAGCCGTCGGGCCGCCATCACCAGCGCGTACCATACCTTCTTGAGGTCAGAGTAGCGCTGTTCAGCTCCTTGTAAAGCCTTGCTCGTATAGTACACAGGAAGATGTTTCCTCTCCTCCTCCCGTACGAGCACCGAGCTGATTGAGTGAGCCGTCACAGAGATGCATAAGAGTAGTTCTTCTCCTGCAATAGTCTTTTTCAAAGTGGGGACATTGGACAAGTATGCCTTGAGCTCTTCGAAGGCTTTTTAGCAGTCATTGTTCCATTCGAATCGTCCTTTCTTCAATACGTCGAAGAACGGCTTGCATCTCTCGGCCGATCTGGACATGAATCTGCTCAGGGCAGTGATCTGACTGTTGAGCCTCTACAGTAAGACCCGGCCCTCCTGAGCACTTGGCCCTGTCCTCAGGGTCGCGGAAGGCTCCCTGGTCGTGACATGGTCGCACCAGGGGAGCCCATCGTGACATGGTTGTGTGGTGACACACTTGGCCGTCGCGACATGGTCACGACGGGGGTGGGCATCGCGTCCTCAGGCTCCCGACGTGGTTGTTACCATTGCTTGGGACCCACCATCCTTGTGCACCTTAGAGGGAGCGTTCGGGACGACGAGCATACTCGAGTCACGGACTCTGGAGTTGAGGGGAAAATGATGGTTAGGACGGCGGCGTCGAGTCGTTTGCAGAGCTCTCTTGGTTAGCCTGGGACACCGAGGACGGCCGAAGTTCTACCCGGTGCAGGCTAGCTAGTCCTTTTCTCACTGCCTCGCTCTTTGCGGCGCCGAAACTGCCTAGAGAGGCCAGGCGTGGGACCATGGTCCGTCCAGACTACAGCGGTTACTGTTGTGTATTTTGTGTCCTGCCTTACTCTAACGAGACATGGAGGTTTGGACCTGGGTCGACGATAGGACGTCGGTGGATGCACCTGACCAGTTGACTAGTGGTAGTACTTTCCGTAGCTAGTGTTCCTTGTCTAGGAGGGGTTTCCCCCTGTCTTTGTTTGCTAGCCATGTGGTGGTCACGACGAGCAGACGTACGGAGTTTCCGACCGTGTTGTACTTCCGTACCGTTGCTAGTTAGTAGCTTTGCTTCCGCAGGTAGAAGATATAACTGTTGTATTTAATTGATATATATATATTCTTCTGCCTGTTAGAGCCAGTAGGAGATTGTTAGTCCCTACTGAGCTTCTGTTGTGAAGCTCATCCCTTTCCTTTCCAGGTGAGACTTCTCAGCAGCGGCAGGGCGCGCACCGGGCGGAGGAGACGGGGCGGTAGTCGTGGTCCCCATAGCTAGCAGTGGTTCTGTAATGACTCGACCTCCCAGACCCCCGGCAGGGACCCCGAAGGTCGTGCCGCCACCCACGGATCCGAAGACCCGGAAGGTTTAGAATTTAGTCCAGTGAGATAAGCAATGAATTCAAATAACTATAGCAGATAGTTCGTACAATAATAAGGAATTTATGTGCAACATGTCCCAAATAAAATTACAGGTACATAAAGAAAGGAGCAGTCCTTAAGGGGCATACCTCGAGGACTTTCAAAAAGGCAACTCTCGACTCACTCCTGTACAAGCGCTCACGCTTACAACTCACACTGCTGGCAACACACGGCATACAAATAGCCACCACAATCGTCCGACAACGAACTCCTGCGACAGCGAGTCCCTACCTGAAAAGAGTAGGGGGGTGAGCCTCACGAACAAGGCTCAGTAGGGATAACCAGTCCCTTACCTGGAAGAGCAGCAGGAACTCCAAGAAAGCGGAAGCAAACTACTCTAGAAAGCAGTAAAGCGAGAAAACACCTACTGCAGAGTACTACAAAGCAGCAGAACCGAGTAATGCCACGACTCACAACCAGGGTCGGGCCAGACACGACTCCCGTAGAACCAGCGGAGTCAAACACAATACGGAAGCAACCCTCGGCACGCACCCGCCGAGAGAAGAAGCTCTCGGAACACCAGAGCAACCACGTGAGACCAGAGTCTCACGACACAAGCACCAACATCCCAGACCTCCAGGAGGTTGAGAAGGAACAACCAGGTGTCACCACGAGAGACACCGAGAAACTAGGTGAGAAGAGCGTCTTACCACAACCATGGCCACCTCAAACCTCCTCAAGGTTGAGGTCCCATAAACAGAACCACCCTGAACCTCAGACACGCCACGAGGTCAGGGAACTACACACTCCAGTGCCCCCATGGACGGCATCAAGGAATGGGTTAAGGAAACAGTAGTCGTGTGTCTGCACAAGGCACCCAGAGAGAACCTGCAAAGCGGAAACCAATAAACACGGCCCACGAGGCCAAACCAACAAAGCCCATAGAACTAGACACGACTAGGCTACAACCACCGTGTAGGCTAGGGCGACGAGACTCACTTAGAAACAACGTGAGAAACTCCGTCACAACAAAAGCAACCAAGCCACCGCCACAGGCAGCTAAGAGGAGGACCCAACGTCCACACCTCCAACTCGCCAGCCGCTTACTCCTGCCTACAATCTCCCCGGTAGAGTGAGGCGAGTGAGCCACCGAAAAGAACACACACACACACACACACCACTGCAGCCCGGCCGAGCTGCGGCCCCACACCTGACACCACGACGTGGCTCCGGAAGCAATGCCGAGAGAGGCAGTGAGAACGGACTAGCTAATCCGCACCAGAAAGAATGCATCAACCACCTCAGCGACACACACTCAGCTAAGGGAGCTCCACAAGTGACTCTACGCCGTTGCCCACCACCGTTTTTCCCTCAGCTCTGGAGTCCGCCAACACGGCTGCCAACTCGAGCATGCTCGTAGTCCGAAGAACTCTCTCAACAGTCCCCCGAGGATGGGGGTCCCAGAAAAATGGAGACAACCACTGAACGGGACAAGCCCTCAAGTGCCAAGCACCGGGCGAAAGAGAATAGGCGGGGAAACCACCACAAGCAAACGACACAGTTGACTTGTAACTAATACAAGTCAGCAGGCATGGCATGCACGGTACCCCTCCCGGAAACCCCCAGGAGGGCCGTCGGCCAACCAGGCACAACCACCAAAGCCAGAAACACAGGCAACTGGAACGCGACCATAGGAGCGTCGCCTTCTGAACAAGAAGGCGACAACCAACCTGTCGCCACCAGGTCGCGACGACCAGGGTGCCGCCTTTTGATCTGTACGTGACGTATCCACCTGTCGCATTTAGCATCAGAAGGCCGAACCCCCAAGCAGGTCAGCAGACTTGTAGCCGACAACACCAAAGCCAGAAGGCGACGAGAACCTAGTCACTACCAGAAGGCAGAACGCGACATGGATCCTGTCGCAACCAGAACGCGACACACAGGGTGCCGCCTTCAGATTCAGAACGCGACGTATCGAACCGTCGCGTTCCTCATCTGAAGGCAAGGCCCTTGGGGCAGACCCACCCCAAGGCCCACATCTCAAAGGGCCACAAGGCCAAGGCCTCAAACAGGAGGACTGGCCTCGTGCCAAGTTGGAGAGACCTCCCTCTAACCAACTTGGACACGAGCCATCCTCCACCACGATCGGAACCCGGAAACTGAAGAGCAGAGGGGAACGCGACAGCCAACCTGTCGCCACCAGAACGTGATAGGTTGCACGTTGCCTTCTGTCTGGTGTCACGATAGCTAACCTGTCGCGACCTCAGACAGAAGCCTGAACCGAGCATTGGGGCCATCTCATGGTCCCACCAACTACACTACCGCCTCCAAACAAGAGAGGGAGGGGAGCACACACCAAAAGCAACTAAAAGAGGGCTCGAGGGGCAACAATGCCACCTCTCCTCGCCCGCAAACCACAAAAACAAGCTAAACACGTAGACAGAGCACCACCGACAAGCATCCATCCGTGCGAAAACACAAGGGAACTCACGAGCACAGGAAGGATCACCCAAAACCAAGCTCTATCTACTCTAACCATGAAGGGAGCAAGAAATCCCTATCGGTAAATGAAGAACCGAACCCAAATGGGCCTTCACGACGGCTCGGCCACCTCCTCCTCGCTCCACGACGCCGCTCCACTGCTCCGTCACGAGCTCGCCGGCGCCTCCACGCTCCAAAACGCCTGAGAAGGAAGAAGGGAGCTCCCCCACCTCGGAGAGGAGAGGAAGGAGGAGAAAGGGAAAAAAGGAGAAAGAAAGGAGGGTCTACTACCTTAAGGCCTCGGAACTGAGGTCCCGACAACATCGTTCTCAACCAGAACGCGACAACCACCTTGTCGCCTTCTCAAAAGTTTCAATAGGACTTCTAACAGGCAGGCATCCTCCAGACCACGTGTCACACATGTAGGCGTCTCAGGTGAACGCGAAAATTGGCACGTCGCCTTCACACACACGCTGCGGACACATGGCACACCAGCCAATAGACAACAGGAATGTGACATGAGGGCCGTCGCCTTCTCAACCTGAAGGCGACACAGAGCACGTCGCGTTCAGAACGTGACAGCTCGATCCGTCGCGATCCCAAGAACAACACCAAGGAAGCCAAAACTCAGGATGTTACAAATCTAACCAACTTAAAAACAATTTCGTCCTCGAAATTAAGGGTGAAACCCGGTCGGAGAGAACAACTGGTGCAAAGAGACCACTAAGTCGGGCCACGACCTCCCGGTGGTCACCACCACGACCTCTCCACGAATGGAGTGCCTAACCAGACATCCGACAGCTCACGGAGCGCACACCAACTGACGCAGAGCACACAATCGGGTGTCGACAACTCCATAGGCACGGTGTGTAAGGAATCGTACAGAGCGCAGCGGAAATGCGATTCCCTCCGGTAGATATCGTTGCCAGTGGTCGGAATCGAACAAAAAACGGAGAACCCGCACGTAGGAAGATCCGATCTTTACCTTTGCGGGGTTGCAAAACTCCCGAATTCGGGGAGGAGGCAGCGCTGGAGGTGTTGGTGCTTCAAGCCGTTCAGGTGTCCGGCCTCTAGACGTATCCACGCGAGCTCCGGACGCAGACGGGATCTCCTTGGTCTCCATGCGTCTCTCGGATCTCAACTGCACCATGTGCCAGAGAGAGGAGAGAGAGAAGGTGGGGGCACCCAGGGAGAGAGAGAGGAGGTGGCGGCTAGGGAGAGAGCCTGGAGCTTGGGCCAGGGCTTAACTCTCCACGTGTATATATAGACTCTGTGTTTTTTCACAAAAACCCAGTTAATGTCTATATCGGTCATCCTGCCCAGTCTGCTCGGAACTCTATTGCGTGTGACCCTCTAGGCCCAAGTGCTAGTCCAGTTTTCAGCCCATTAAGCCCAATAACTCTTTATTGACTTACTGTAATTAATTAATATCTCATATTAATTAAGTACACAATCAATTATCGTCTCACGATAATTGACTGGGCTTCCAATCAAGTTGGGTGCCAAGCAACACCACTTGATCCTCGAAAGCATTGGGGTTCAGCAACCCATTCAAGGAACCTTTTGTGTCAACAAATACCACGTGACTATAGTCCTTCACTCGTACAATGCTCCCGAGTGCACTTAGGGTTTGGTCAACTGTCAAACCCTAATACGCGCACTCACTTGGATTAGATGCCGCATAACAATATCAGAAAACTCCTTTTCTGTTAAGTAGTTATGCCCTGGCCAGGGACTATCAGGCATCTTTCCCTAGAGCATTCACTCTCTTATTACCGAGAGCGAGCGATCCCATGTTGACCACACAATCACCTTCGAAGGTATTCCGCTAGATCCGAACACTTAACTGATTAAGACCCCATGGCTAGAGATCTATAAGTTAAGGTCAAAATCTAGAAGTCCATCGACAAGGTATCCTTGGTGTCTCAGGTCTAAGGACCAATCACGCCACTGTGACAATGAATCTAGCTGGTTGATAGTTAGGTAACATTACCATCCAGCGATTCATTACGGATCAGTTCAGTGAACTCATTCTCCAATGAGCACCTACAGATTCACCTTAGTGTCTCCACACAAGTGACTATGAGACCAGTCACTCTCATCATATGAGCAGGTGCAACCTGTACTAGTGTAACCGAATATTCGATGTCCTTCTCGAATATCCTTCGACTAGGAACAATTAAGAATATACGCTTAAAGGATATTAATCCCATTGTTATGATCTCATCATAATTAATATCCATTGCGCATATTCATGGACTTCATAATGAAATGATAAACGAATTACACATAATGAATATAAAAGCCTTATTATTATTATTAAAGAACAAGATTGTACAAGTTATGATCGGCTTGAGGACACCCATAACTAACACAGTGCGCACCAAACCGACCAGCAAAACATCGAAAATGCCATTCGAAAGCCACACGACTTAGCCCTCAACAGACCACGCTGTTGAGACCAACCGGTCAGTAACTCACTCTATCACTAGAGACTAGACAGAGGACACAGCTACTGCCAGCAAACCAAGGAAAACACCAAGAGGTCAGCCACAAGACTCTGCTGAACAGCCTCGCACAACTAACAATTGCTGGCGCCAGCCGTAAGCCAAACGAGAGTCTTAAGGGCGACCCAAAACAAAGCGATAACACGCACGTGGAGAACACCACGGCACGCAGGACAGTATCCGCCTGCACCACTCGATCTCAACCAGATCATCCTCGTGGTCCGACAAGGACACACAACAACTGTGGAGCCACAGAAAACTAAACCACACGCTCCACAGGCACACGCACAGAGGCAAAACAAGGGAAGGCGTCTAAGGTTGGCAAAGCCAAGAATCCCAAGATGTCGACAAATAGCACGGGAATCGAAATAACTACAAAGGTCGAGAACAATGCATCGACCTCAGAGGGACCCAAACCGAAGCAGGGTACCACTACAGAACAGACTCGCTCCCAAGCGAGAGGGGAAAACCCGGAAATAGACCATGACTAAAGCCTGGCGTACCACTGATAGGGCTGCCTAGACAAGGCAAAGCAGCCACCCCGCAGCGGTAACGGTACGGCCACAAGGCATGGGCCAGCAAGAAGTGTCCCAGAGGCGAAAAGCTCAACGCCTCCAACACCGGGAAAACTTGTGAAATGACGGACGAAGCTCACGATCAGGGAAATACGACACAACACACGGCGCCAACACAAGCACCAGGAGCCACCCAAGGTACAACACAGTGCACCAAGGCTCCAAACGGCACAAAACAAACTACTCGAGCACGAGTACATGGTGCTACTAGAAGCACCAAAACCAGGCAAGATGCAACACAGTTGCACCAGCGGCCGAAACAACACAGGCTAACAGGAAGGACTCTCCACAAGAGACCTGCCAAAAGCCACACGCAAGGAACCGCAAGCCTAAAAGGGCAGAATAGGCCACACCGGCCCCAAACCCTTAAGGCACAAAGACATAGAGCATTGAAAAAGAAGCACGCTCAAGGTGCAGCACACGACTGCACCAACGACCTAAAACGACACAGGGCCAACTGAAGTGGACTCTCCACCAGCAACCCACAAGAGAAACACATGAAAATCAACAGCTTCAAGAGCGCAACAACCACATCGGCTCTTAGAAGCACACAAACACACGACTCCCACCACGCAAGCGGAGAGGGCCACACACCAAACGGCGACAAGTACCTCCAAAGTACAGCTGAGGCACAAGCAAAACACACACCGGAACAATGCTTGCACAAGTAAGCCAAACAAAAGAAAACCGGTGCTGCCTCACACGGAACACAGGGCACGCTGCCCCACATCATGCAGCCAGGCAACAAGGAACCAGCACAGCAAGAGACGGCACAATAGGTCACCACGACCTATCGCCCACAAGGAAACAATGCGCACGAGGAGAGCAACCAGCTCAACCTCAAGACAGCTCAAAGGGAAGAGACCTTCATCATGAAGGTCGCCACGGTGCGCAACACGGCACCAAAAGCCATGGTAGAGCACCACCAGCCCAAGCAACCCACGAAAAATGGAGGAAGAAGACACGCCACATGCCTCATCCTCACACGAAAGAGAAAACATCACACAAGGCTAGCACTCACACAAAAGGCACAGCCAGCCGAACAACCACTACACTCACCAGACCACCATCTGGGAGAGCACGTAGGGCGTGAGAAGCGAAGAAAACCACCCGACCACGGGGACACACCAAGTCCCACCAGCGCAGCTGAGAAACTCGAAAACAAACAAGAAGACAACCTGGCCAGCACCACGTCCAGACACACAGTCAAAGGCACCACACCTTGACTGACAACACCCAAGCAGACTGTCACACAGACAGTCCAACCGGCAACAACGACAGCTCATCCCTACAGAGAGAGAGAGAGCAGCGACGACCAAAACAACACAGGGCAGCTCTGTGGAGAACCTCCACCAAAAGCGCCAAGAGCCGTCCTGGGAGAACCTCACCAGAACGTAGCCCAACCAAACGACACACTTCAAACCACAGGGGCAACATAACGGTAGCCTAAAATGAACACTGAGCACTCCTGGGAAGAACCTCTACCAGAATCAACAAAGAGGTAATCCTGGGAAGAACCTTCACCAGCACGCACAACCGAAACGGCCAACAACACGGACCATCAGAGAAAACACTGCAGCGAGCAGAACTGCAGAAGTAACGCAAGCAGGTCCTGGGAGAACCTCCACCAGAACCACCAAGGCACTGCTCTGGGAAAACCTGCCAGAATGCATAAGCCAAACGGACAGCACACCTTAGACCCTGAGGTAGCACAGCAACAGACAGAAGCGAGCATGGGACAGCTCTGAGAGAAACCCTCACTAGGACAACAGCAAACCGTTCTGGGAAACATCACCAGAACACAGGGCAACCAAGCGATGCACCTCAACCTCGAGGGCAACGCAACAACAACAAAAAACGAGCACAACATAGTTCTGGGGAAACCTTACTTCCACCAGAACCAACAGAGAAGAACTCCGGGAGCAACTCACCAGAGTTCACAACTAGCCAGCACAAAGCCGACAACAACCATAGACAGGTGTAGCAGCGCTCAACCAGCGGTGCAACACGGCACACAAGTATCTGCTTAGCTCGAGCAAAGACGCTGACTGTGTAGAGCACAGTGCACAACGATGCACAGGCACGCGAGGCCAAACACACAACCAACACAGTACACACCCCAACAACAAGGGGACAACCAACGAGGCAAGGACACCTTCGACCGGCTCCGCAGACCACAACCCTGCACCGGTGAAGGCCACACCACACGTAGGCTCTCTCAGCCTTCGCGACACACCCACACGAACGTGCGGCCAACGACGAACTCAATCGCAGCACGAGCGAACTAGCAACCACGCTCATAGCATGCGCACCCAGCAATAGCCGCAACACTCTCTTGCTGCTCACACTTGAACCCTGCTGGAAAGCTAGCCACCTGCGACAAAGAACCAATTGATCACACCTAGCAGTAACTCTACATGGACAGGCCAGCAGCGTACTAGTACATTTCTTTGGGACTGCCATAGTTATTAACTCATTACAAATCTTGTTGGACCCCTGAGCTCTGATACCACTATAACGACCCGACCTCCCGGACCCCCGCCAAGGACCCCGAAGGTTGCGCCGCCACCCACGGATCCGAAGACCCAGGAGGGTTAGAATTTAGTCCAGTAAGATAAGCAATGGATTCAAATAACTATAACAGAAAGTTCGTACAATGATAAGGGATTTATGTACAACATGTCCCAAATAAAAATACAGGTACAAAAAGAAAGGTGCAGTCCTTAAGGGGCATACCCCGAGGACTTGCAAAAAGGCAACTATCGACTCACTCTTGTACAAGCGCTCATGCTCACAACTCACACAGCTGGCAATGCACGGCGTACAAACCGCTACCACAACCGTCCGGCAACGAACTCCTGCGATAGTGAGCCCCTACCTGAAAGGAGTAGGGGGGTGAGCCTCGCGAACAAGGCTCAGTAGGGATAACCAGTCCCTTACCAGCCAAAGCAGCAGGAACTCCAAGAAAGTGGAAGCAAACTACTCTAGAAAGAAGTAAAGTGAGAAAACACCTACTATAGAGTACTACAAAGCAGCGGAATAGAGTAATGCCATGACTCACAACCAGGGCCGGGCCAGACATGACTCCCGCAGAACCAGCGGAGTCAAACACAATACGGAAGCAACCCTTGGCACGCACCCACCGAGACAAGAAGCTCTCGGAACACCGGAGCAACCATGTGAGACCAGAGTCTCACGACACAAGCATCAACATCCCAGACGTCCACGAGGTCGGGAAGGAACAACCAGGTGTCACCACGAGAGACACCGAACAACTAGGTGAGAAGAGCGTCTCACCACAACCACAGCCACCTCAAACCTCCTCAAGGTTGAGGTCCTACAAATAGAACCACCCTGAACCTTGGACACGCCATGAGGTCAGGGAACTACACACTCCAGTGCCCCCACGGACGGCACCAAGGAACAGGTTACAGAAACAGTAGTAGGGTGTCTGCACAAGGCACCACGAGAGAACCTACAAAGCGGAAACCAATAAACACAGCCCACGAGGCCAAACCAACAAAACCCACGGAACTAGACACAGCTAGGCTACAACCACCGTGCAGGCTAGGGCGACGAGACTCACTTAGAAACAATGTGAGAAACTACATCACAACAAGGGCAACCAAGCCACCGCCACAAGCAGCTAAGAGGAGGACCCAACATCCACACCTCCAACTCGCCAGCCGCTGACTCCTACCTACAACCTCCCCGGTAGAGTGAGGCGAGTGAGCCACCGCAAAGAACACACACACACGCACCACCGCAGCCCGGCCGAGCTACGGCCCCACGCCTGATACCACGACGTGGCTCCAGAACCAACGTCGAAAGAGGCAGTGAGAGCGGACTAGCTGATCCACACCGGAAAGAACGCCTCAACCACCTCGGCGACACCGACTCAGCTAAGGGAGCTCCACAAGTGACTCTATGCCACTGCCCACCATCATTTTCCCCTTAGCTCTGGAGTCCGCCAACACGGCTGCCAACTCGAGCATGCTCGTAGCCCGGAGAACTCCCTGAACAGGCTCCCGAGGATGGGGGTCCTAGGAAAACGGAGACAACCTCTGAAAGGGACAAGCCCTCAAGTGCCAAGCACCGGGCGAAAGAGAACAAGTGGGGCAACCACCACAAGCAAACGACACAGCTGACTTGTAACTAATACAAGTCAGTAGGCACGGCACGCACGGTACCCCTCCCGAAAACCCCTAGGAGGGCCGTTGACCAACCAGGCACAACCACCAAAGCCAGAAACATAGGCAACTGGAACGCGACCATAGGAGCATTGCCTTTTGAACAAGAAGGCGACAACCAACCTGTCACCACCAGGTCGCGACGACCAGGGTGACGCCTTTTGATCTGAACGCGACGTATCGACCTGTCGCATTCAGCATCAGAAGGCCGAACCCCCAAGCAGGACAGTAGACCCACAGCCGACAACACCAAAGCCAGAAGGTGACGAGAACCCAGTCGCTACCAGAAGGCAGAACGTGACATGGATCCTGTCGCAACTAGAAAGCGACACATAGGGTGTCGCCTTCAGATTCAGAACGCGACGTATCGAATCATCGCGTTCCTTATTTGAAGGCAGGGCCCTTGGGGCAGACCCACCCCAAGGCCCACACCCCAAAGGGCCACAAGGCCAAGGCCCCAAACATGAGGACTGGCCTTGTGCCAAGTTGGAGAGACCTCCCTCTAACCAACTTGGACACGAGCCATCCTCCGCCACGATCGGAACCTGGAAACTGAAGAGTAGAGGGGAACGCGACGGCCAACCTGTCGCCACCAGAATGCGACAAGTTGCACGTCACCTTCTGTCTAGTGTCGCGATAGCTAACCTGTTGCGACCTCAGATAGAAGCCTGAACTGAGCATTGGGGCCATCCCATGGTCGCACCAACTACACTACCACCTCCAAACAAGAGAGGGAGGGGAGCACACACCAAAAGCAACTAAAAGAAGGCTCGAGGGGCAACAATGCCACCTCTTCTCGCCCGCAAACCACAAGAACAAGCTAAACATGTAGACGGAGCACCACCAACAAGCATCCATCCGTGCGAAAACACAAGGGAACTCACGAGCACGGGAAGGATCACCCAAAACCAAGCTCCATCTACTCTAACTACGAAGGAAGCAAGAAATCCCTATCGGTAAATGAAGAACCGAACCCAAATGGGCCTTCACGATGGCTCAGCCACCTCCTCCTCGCTCCACGATGCCGCTCCACTGCTCCGCCATGAGCTCGCCGGTGCCTCCACGCTCCAAAATGCATGAGAAGGAGGGATGGAGCTCCCCCAACTCGGAGAGGAGAGGAAGGAGGAGAAAGGGAAAAAATGACAAAGAAAGGAGGGTCTACTGCCTTAAGGCCTCAGAATTGAGGTCGCGACAACATAGGCGTCGCGTTCTTAACCAGAACGCGGCAACCACCTTGTCACCTTCTCGAAAGTTTCGATAGAACTTTTGACAGGCAGACAGCCTCCAGACCATGTGTCACATATGCAGGCGTCTCAGGTGAACGTGACAAATGGCACGTCACCTTCACACACATGCTGCGGACACATGGCACACCAGCCAACAGACAACGGTAATGCGACACGAGGGCCGTCGCCTTCTCAACCAGAAGGCGACACAGAGCACGTCGCGTTCAGAACGCGATAGCTCGATCCGTCACGATCCCAAGAACAACACCAAGGAAGCCAAAACTCGGGATGTTACAGGTTCCCCCTCTCAGTGTACGTCACCCTAGGGTATGCCCCTAAGAGACTTGTTATCCCCTGCCTTTACTTGTACTAGTGTGTGTTGGGACTGTACTTAAGAGTGGTACACATCAATTCTTTCTGTTTCCGTGTGTGCTCTTCTAGTTTAGAAGTTGACGTTTACTTTCGTTACATATCCTGTTAGATTTATATTATAGCCCTTCCGGATCTCTGGATCCATGGGCGGCGACTGTGAAAATCGGGTCCTCGACGTGGGCCGAGGGTCAGGTTCTCGGGGTCGTTACAGTTGGTATCAGAGCAAGAGTTTGATAGGACTTTTAGTGGATTTAAACTGTGACAGGAACTCCCAACAGTAGTATAACTACACTGCTAGCCGCCCGAGTCAGTATCGTTAACCTTGTTGGTTGTGTGCCATGCAGGATATGGCTCCACGCAGGCGTAGGCAGGCCAGAGAGCTGATAGAGCAGCAGGATGAGTCGGATATGCCTGCACAGGGGTAGGTCCAGGAGGAGGTGTTAGCAGAGGAGTCTGTGGCACAGCCTCAGGGTGCAGCGACAACAGCAGTAGCAGGAGTACCAACCCCCGCCACAACAGTATGTAGATTGGTTTTCCTTGGTAGAGCAGTTCTTTAGGAACCTGTACCAAGAAGCACGGCAGCCTGGGCAGGCGGCAGCAGGAGGTCAGCCTCCAGTACCTCCCCCAGTGGTACCGGAGCAGTAGGTAGATCCAGAGGTGGAGCAGCTAGTAGTTCAGCAGGCGTCGGGTACTGGGAGCACTCGGGCTGGTTGGAGGAGGACAGCTATCACTGAGGATAGGACCGCCCTCTTGGAGAGGTTCTTACGTCTCCGACCATCGATGTTCTTTGGTGAGTATGATCCAGACAAGGCAGAGAGCTGGACGCACGAGTTGGAGCGCACGTTCGAGACCATGGAGTGCGCCGAGGAGGATCAGGTCAGACTGGCTGTGTACCAGCTCAAGGGAGTAGCCCATGAGTGGTGGAGAGTTCAGCAACAGACTCACTTCCAGGGGCAGCGGTTGGATCAGATTACTTGGTAGTGGTTTTTACAGATCTTTCACGGTGAGTACTTCCCTACTACGCTCGACGTGAGAGGCGAGACCAGTTCCACGAGTTGGTGCAGGGCGATCTCTCAGTTACTCAGTACCACCAGAGGTTCGTCTGGTTGTTGAGGCATGTTCCTCATGTAGTAGGCAGTGAGCAGGCTGTTGCGGAGAGGTTCATTGCAGGTTTGAGGCTAGATTTGAGGTGGGGCGTGACTGCTCACATGTGTACCACCTTAGGTGAGGCCGTGGGTAAGGCCACCGCCTTGGAGAGAGAGACCTGGCAGCCCCAGCTATAGCAGCAGTAGCAGTAGTAGCAGGGAGGAGTTTCTTCGAGGTCCTCACCATACCAGTGCCCCGCAGGAAGTCATGGCAGTGTGACTTATTCTTCCTCGGGCTCAGGCAGTTCAGGTAGTTCAGGATTGCACTCGAGATTCAAGCAGATGACCACACGTGGTGGTGGTCGGGGGAAGCAGCAGAAGTGCCAGTTGAGGTTTGCAGAGCAGTCAGTCCAGCAGGGAGCTGAGCAGGGCAGACAGGAGGCAGTTTGCTACACTTGTGGTTTGCCGGGCCACTTCAGTAGGGATTGCCCGATGGGGCAAGTCCAGCAGCCGCAGCAGCCAATGCAGTACACGCAGCAGCTACTGCAGTACCAGTTCCCTCCTCAGCAGCAGCAGTAGGGGTAGTACCATTTGCAGCCTCAACAGTTTCAGCATCATCTGCAACCTCAGTAGTTCCAGCCGTACCAGTAGCAACAGCAGTTCCCTCAGCACCAACAGCAGCCGTAGCAGCATCCGTAGCAGCAGCAGTAGCCCCAGCAGGTGCCGCAGCGTGGGCGTGGTCGTGGCCATGTGATGGCTCTTACCAGAGAGCAGGCGGAGGTGTCGAACCTGGTTATAGGTACCTTGCCTATCCTTGGTAGAGCTGCCCGTATTTTGGTTGACCCCGGTGCTTCTGTCTATTTTCCTTCCGAGGAGTTTATGAGTCTCTGGTTCATCACACCCCTGAGAGGCAATGTGACGTGATGTCTGTAACATCTCGAGCTTTCCGGTTCCCTTCGCCCACGTTTTGGATGACTGGCTGCTGTCGCACCTGGCCTGGGCGGCGCGTTAGTGTCGCGACGGAGGTGCCTGTCGTGACAGTCATCCCTTGTTGCGACCGGCTTTGCCGTTGCGTTCTTGTGGCGCCCGGTCAATGGGTCGCAACTGCTTTCCACTTTTCGGTCGTTTGACGCCTGTTAGAGTGGCAGGCGTGGCAGACTGTCATGTCTGGTTGTAGCGGCGCCCCCGATGGGCGGGATCTGGTCGCAGTCTGGGCGGCCGTCGCCTTACGGTTGGTAACGCGATGCCCCGCCCCGTCGCATTCTGGGGGCCGGAGGCTAAAAAGCCTTGGCCGGTTTCCCCTTTTCCTTTCTTTCCTTTCCTCCCCTCCCTCTCTTCTCTGAGGAGGAGAGGCCTCTCCTTCTTCTTCTCCGGTGATGGAGCTTGGTGGCGCGGCCGACGGCTCATGCGGAGCGGGAGTGGCATCGTGGGAGCGAGGAGGAGGTGGAGAGCTCGTCGTGAAGGCCCCTTGGGGGTTCAAATTCGTCTAAATCTATAAGGATTCTTGTGCCCTTTCTTGTTGGTGTGATTGGGAGCCCACTTTGTGAATGCTTGTGATTACTGCTTTCACCATGATCCCCTCCCCGTGTTTGTGTGATTGTAGTTGTGTGGGCGACCCCGGGATGGAGGATCCCGTCAGTCGGACTTCCTGCTGATGTCGCGACCGCAGGGCGCGTCGTGACATCAGAGGAGGCGTCACCCCAGTCGGACACGACCTTATCGCAGCGCAGTTGGCCGTCACAATAAGGGTCATGTTGTGACCTGGCCTTCCATTGCGATCGTCTTGCTGTCGCGGTCTAGTCGGCCATCGCGACAATGGTGTCAGGACCTGGTCTCCTGTCGCGAAAAGTTGGTTGTCGCGGCGCGCTTCCCCGACGTGACCTGGTCTTGTCGCGGTGGCCCTGACCGTCACGATGGTGTCGCGACGGCTTAGGAGGGCGCGAAAAGACCTGGTCTGCCTTGGGTGTTTTCCGTGGCCACGGTTGGCGTGTCAGCGTGTGCCCCAGGGTAGGGTGTGCCCTTAGGACCTTCTGGTGGGAACGCGGCGGGTTGCCTCCCTGCATTCAGTGACCGAAGGTGAAACCTTCGTGGCCATGTCCTAGCGGCGGTGCTAGGAGGTGCGAGTCTATCGAATAATTGAATGTCTCACTGCCAATCGATTATTAGCAGAGCGTTGGTTTCTGTTCTGTCTGGTGGTGTTTGGGTTTCTCAGGCCGTGACGTGTGTGCCGGCGTTGGCCGACGGCCCTTCTGGGGGTTTCCGGAAGGGGTGCCGTGCGTGCTTGTGCCTACTGGGCTTGTCTTGGTTACAAGCCAGCTGTGCTGTTTCTGTTGGTGGTTGCCACGCCCGTTCTCTTTCACCCCATGCTAGGCACTTGAGGGCTTGTCCGTGAGATAGGTTGTTACCGTTTCTTGGGACCCCTAGCCTCGCGCGCCTGTGTCAGAGGGTGTTGCTCTGGGCGGCGGGCGTGCTCAAGTCACAGACATGGAGCAGAAGGGGAAAACGGTGGGGGCAGCGGCGTGAGCCATTTGTAGAGCTCTCTTAGTTGGTCTGGGTCTCCGAGGTGGTTTTGGCGCTCGTCCGGTGTGGACCAGCTAGTCCTTCTCACTGCCTCGCTCTACGTTAGTTTCAGAGCCATGTAGGGAGGTCAAGCATGGGGCTGCAGCTCGGCCGGGCTGCGGTGGTTTTTGGTTGTGTTCTTGGCTGCGGCTCGCTAGCCTCACTCTACCTTGGGAGGTTGCAGGCAGGAGTCGGCGCCCGACACGCTAGAGGGGTGGATTGTGTCCGTCTCTTAGCTTCCTGTGGCGGTGGCTTGGTTGCTCTTATTGTGTCAGAGTTTCTCATGCTGTTTTCGAGAATGTGTTTCTTGTTGCCCTAGCTTGCATGGGGGTTGTAGCCTAGCCGTGCCTAGTTCCGTGGGCTTGGTTAGTTTGGCCTCGTGGGCCGTGTTTAGTGGTTTCCGTTCTGCAGGTTCTCTCGGGGTGTCGAGTGCCAACACCCGACTACTGTTTCTGTAACCCGTTCCTTAGTGCCGTCTGTGATGGCACTGGAGTGTGTAGTTCCCTGACCTTGTGGCGTGTCCGAGGTGCAGGGTGGTTATGCTTGTAGGCCCTCAACCTTGTGGAGGTCTGAGGTGGCCGTGCCTGTGGTGAGGCGGTGCTTCTCACATGGTTGCTCGGTGTCTCTCGTGGTGACACATGGTTGTTCCTTTCCAACCTTGTGGAGGTCCGGGATGTTGGTGCTTGTGTCGTGGGACTCTTGTCTCACGTGGTTCCTTCGGTGTTCCGTGAGCTCCTTTGTCTCGGTGGGTGTGTGCCGAGGTGTTGCTTTCGCATGTGTTTGACTCCACTGGTTCTGCGGGAGTCGTCTTTGGCTTGACCCAGGTTGTGGTCGAGGTGTTTCTCAGTTTCCACTGCTTTGTAGTACTATGCAGTAGGTGTTTCTCACTTTACTGCTTTGTAGAGTAGTTTGCTTCCACTTTTGTTGGAGTTCCTGCTGCTCTAGCTGGTAAGGGACTGGTAATCCCTACTGAGTCTTGTTCGCGAGGCTCACCCCCCTACTCTCTTCAGATAGGGACTCGCTGTCGCAGGAGTTCGTTGCCGAACAGTTTTGATGTTGGCTTGTTCGCCGTGCGTTGCCAGCAGTGTGGGTTGTGAGCGTGAGTGCTCTTTGTACCGTGAGTTGAGAGTGGCTTTTTTGCAAGTCCTTGGGGTATGCCCCTTAAGGACTATACCTTTCTTTCTGTACCTGTGCTTTTATTTGGGACATGTTATGCATAATTTCTTTATTAATGTATGAACTTTCTGGTTATAGTTATTTGAATTCATTGCTTATCTCACTGGACTAAATTCTAACCCTTCCGGGTCTTCGGATCCGTGGGTGGCGGTGGGACCTTTAGGGGTCCCTGGCAGCGGTCCGGGAGGTTGGGTGGTTACAGTGGTATCAGAGCTCAGGGGTCCAACGAGATTTGTAATGAGTTAATAACTATGGCTGTCCCAAAGAATGTATAGTTGATGTTAGGTGAGCTTTTGGTTCTTTTGCTGCAGGTGGCTAGCTTTCCAGCAGGGTCTGAGTGTGAGCTGCCGGAGAGTGTTGCTGCTGTTGCTGGGTACGCATGCTGCGAGAGTGGTTGCTGGTTCGCTCGTGCTGCGGTTGGGTTCGTCCTCGGCCTACACGTCCGTGTGGTGTGTTGCAAAGGCTGAGAGAGCCTACGTGTGGTGTGGCCTTCACCGGTGCAGGGTTGTGGTCTACAGAACCGGTTGAAGGTGTCCTTGCCTTGTTGGCAGCCCCCTTGTTGTTGGGGTAAGTCCTTGTTGGATGTCCCCTTGTTGTTGGGGTGTGTCCTTGTTGGATGTCCCCTTGTTGTTGGGGTGTGTCCTTGTTGGATGTCCCCTTGTTGTTGGGGTGTGTGTCGTGTTGGTTGTGTTGTTGGCCTCGCGTGCCTGTGTGCCGTGGTGCGTTGTGCTCTGCTCAGTCGACGCCGTTGCTCGAGCTAAGCAGGTGCTTTGTGTGCTGTGTTGTACCACTGGTTGAGCACTGCAATACCTGTCTATGGTTGTTGTTGGCTTAGTGCTGACTGGTTGCGAGCTCTGGTGAGGTGCTCCTGGAGTCTTTCTCTGCTAGTTCTGGTGGTAGTGAGTTTTCCCCAGAACTGTGTTGTGCTCATTTCTGGTTGTTGCGGCATTGCCCTCTGGGTTGAGCTACATCGCTTAGCTGCGTGTGTTCTGGTGAGGGTTCCTAGAACTGCTGTTGTTGTCCTAGTGAGATTTTCCTCTCTGGGTCTGCTTTTGTGCTCGTTGAAGTCTTCCACTGTGTTGCCTCTTTGGTTTGAGGTCTCTGTTGTCTAGTTGGTTGCTGTTGCACTGCCCTCTGGGTTGGTGCATCGCTTGGCTGTTGTTCTGGTGAGGGTTGCTCTCAGGACTATTCCGACTTATTTCTGCTGTGTGTCGTGTTACCTCGGGGTTGAGGTATGCAGTTGTTGTGTTGGCCGGTGTGTTCTGGTGGGTTTCCCAGAACGGTGCCTTGGTGGTTCTGGTGGAAGTTCTCCCTGAACCAGTTTGTGTTGCTTCCGCTGTCTGCTGTGTTCTCTTTGTTGGCCGTTTGTTTGAGCTGCGTTCTAGTGATATTTTTTCCCAGAACGGCTCTTGGCTCTTTTGGTGGAGGTTCACCACAAAGCTGCCTTGCGTTGTTTTGGCTATCGCTGCTCTCTCTCTCTGTGGAGATGAGCTGTCGCTGTTGCCCGTTCGACTGTCCGTGTTCAGTCTGCGTGGGCGTTTTTGGTCAAGGTGTGGTGCCCTTGACCGTATGTCTGGCTGTTGTGCTGGCCAGGTTGTCTTCTTGTTCGTTTTCGAGTATTCTCGGTTGCGCTAGTGGGACTTCGTGTGTCCTCGTGGTCGGGTGGCTTGCTTCGCTTCTCGCGCCCTGTGTGCTCTTCCAGATGGTGGTCTGGTGAGTGTAATGGGTGTTTGGCTGGCTGTGCCTCTTGGGTGAGAGCCAGCCTAGTGTGATGTTTTCTCCTTTGTGTGAGGTAGAGGCAGGTTGTGTGCCTTCTTCCTCTTTCCGTGGGTGGCTCGGGGTGGTGGTGCTTTCACATGGCATTGGATGCCGTGTCGTACACCGTGGCGACCTTTGTGGCGAAGGTCCCTCCCCTCATGCTGTCGTGAGGTTGAGTTGGTTGCTCACCTCGTGCGCGTTGTTTTCCTTGTGGTGCGATAGGTTGTGGTGACCTATTATCCCATCGCTTGCCGTGCTGGTTTCTTGTTGCTTGACTAGACGATGTAGGGCAGTGTGCCCTGTGTTCAGTGTGAGGCGGCACCGGGTTTTCTTCTGTTTGGCTTGCTTGTGCAGGCATCGTTTCGGTGCGTGTTTTGCTTGTGCCTCGGCTGTGCTTTGGAGGCACTTGTCGTCGTTTGGTGTGTGGCCTCTCTACCTGTGGTAGTAGGAGTGGTGCCCTGTGTTTGCATGCTTCTAAGAGCCAATGTGGTCGTTGAGCTATTGAAGTTGGTGGATTTCTGTGTGTTTCTCTTATGGGTCTCTGGTGGAGAGTCCCTTCGGTTGGCCTTGAGTCGTTTCAGGCCGTTGGTGCGGTTGTGTACTGCACCTTGAGCGTGTTTTCCTTTTCGATGCTTCGGCCGGTGTGGCCTGTTCTGCCCTTTCAGGCTTGTGGCTTCTTGCGTGTGGCTTTTGGTAGGTCTCTTGTAGAGAGTCCTTCCTGTTAGCCTGTGTTGTTTCAGCCTTTGGTGCAACTATGTTGCATCTTGCCTGGTTTTGGTGCTTGTGGTAGCACCATATGCTCGTGCTCGAGTGGTTCATTTTGTGCCGTTTGGAGCCTTGGTGCACTGTGTTGTACCTTGAGTGGCTCCTGGTGCTTGTATTAGCACCATGTGTTGTGTCGCGTACTCTGTTCGTGAGCTTGGTGCATCGTTTTGCGAGTTTGTTCGGTGTTCGAGGAGTAGAGTTTTCTGCCTCTGGGACACTTTGTGCTGGCCAATGCCTTGTGGCTGTACTGTTACCGCTGTGGGGTGGCTGCTTTGCCTCGTCTAGGTAGCCCTATCGGTGGTACGCCAGGCTTTGGTCGTGGCCTGTGTCCAGGTTTTCCCTCTCGGTTTGGGAAGCGAGTGCATTCTATTGTGGTACCCGGCTTCGGTTTGGGTCTCTTTGGGGTCGACGTGTTGTCTTCGACCTTTGTAGTTGTTTCGTTTCCCCGTGCAGGTTTGCCGACGTCTTGGGATGCTTGGCTTGCCAACCTCAGATGTATTTCCTGGTTTTCTCTCTGTGCATGTGCCTGTGGGGCGTTTGGTTTAGTTTTCTATGGCTCCGCGTGCGTTGTGTGTCCTGGTCGGACCATGAGGATGATCTGGGTGAGATCTAGTGGTGCCGGCGAACACTGCCTTGCTCGCCGTGGTTTCTCCACGTGCGTGTTTTTCGCTTGGTTTTGGGTCACCATTAAGAAACTCTCGTTTGGCCTTGCCGTAGGTGCTAGCTATTGCTAGACGTGCGGAGCCATTCAACGGAGTCTTGTGGATGACCTCTTGGCGTTTTCCCCGGTTGTCGTCAGTAGCTGTGACCTCTTTGGCCGCTGGTGGTAGAGTGAGTTACTAACCGGTTGGTCTCAACAGTGTGGTCTGTTGAGGATTCAGTCGCATGGTTTCCGACTGGCGGTTCCTGTGTTTTCTGGTCAGTTGGTGCACACCACTTCTGTGGAGTTGTCGACATCCGATTGGGTGCTCTGCGCCGGTTGTTGTGCACTCGGTGAGCCATCGGATGTCTGGTTAGGCACTCCCTTTGTGGCAGGGTCATGGTGGTGACCACCGGGAAGTCATGGTATGACTTAGTGGTCCCCTGGCACCTGTTGTTTTCTCCGACCGGGTTTCGTCCTTGATTTCGGGGATGAAATTATTTTTTTGTTGGATGTATTGTAACATCTCGGGCTTTCCGGTCCCTTCGCCCGCATTTTGGATGACTAGCTGCTATCGCGCCCGGCCTGGGCGGCGCGTTAGTGTCGCGACAGAGGCGCCCGTCGTGATAGTCATCCCTTGTTGCGACCGGCTTTGCCGTCGCGTTCTTGTCGCGCCTGATCAACGGGTCGTGACTGCTTTCCGCTTTTCGGTCATCTGACGCTTGTCAGAGTGGCAGGCGTGGCAGACTGTCATGTATGGTTGTCGCGGCGCCCCCGATGGGCGCGATCTGGTAGTGGTCTGGGCGGCCGTCGCATTACGGTTGGTAACTCAACGCCCCGCCCTGCCCCGTCGCGTTCTGGGGGCCGGAGGCTAAAAAGCCTTGGCCGATTTCCCCTTTCCCTTTCTTTCCTTTCCTCCCCTCCCTCTCTTCTCTGAGGAGGAGAGGCCTCTCCTTCTTCTTCTCCGATGATGGAGCTTGGTGGCGCGGCCTGTGGCTCGTGCGGAGTGGGAGCGGCGTCGTGGGAGCGAGGAGGAGTGGCGAGCTCGTCGTAAAGGCCCCTTGGGGTTCGGATTCATCTAAATCTATAGGGATTCTTGTGCCCTTTCTTGTTGGTGTGATTGGGAGCCCACTTTGTGGAATGCTTATGTTGACTGCTTTCACCATGATCGCAGTGCAGTTGGCCGTCGCGATAAGGGTCATGTCGCGACCTGGCCTTCCACCGTGATCGTCTTGCTGTCGCGGTCTGGTCGGCCGTCACGACAATGGTGTCGCGACCTGGTCTCCTGTCGCGACAAGTTGGTTGTCGCGGCGCCCTTCCTTGACACAACCTGGTCTTGTCGCGGTGGCCCTGACCGTTGCGATGGTGTCGCGATGGCTTAGGAGGGCACGACAAGACCTAGTCTGCCTTGGGTGTTTTCCGTGGCCACAGTTGGCGTGTCGGCGTGTGCCCCAGGGCAGGGTGTACCCTTAGGACCTTCTGGTGGGAACGCGGTGGGTTGCCTCCCTACGTTCAGTAACTGAAGGTGACACCTTCGTGGCCGTGTCCTAGCGGCGGTGCTAGGAGGCGCGCGTCTGTCTAATAATTGATTGTCTGACTGCCAATCGATTATTAGCAGAGCGTTGGTTTCTATTCTGTCTGATGGTGTTCCGATTTCTCGGGCCGTGCCGTGTGTGACGGCGTTGGCCGACGGCCCTTCTGGGGGTTTCCGGAAGGGGTGCCATGCGTGCCTGTGCCTGTTGGGTTTGTCTTGGTTACAAGCCAGCTGTGTTGTTTCTGTTGGTGGTTGCCACACCCATTCTCTTTCGCTCGGTGCTAGGCACTTGAGGGCTTGTCCGTGAGACAGGTTGTTACTATTTCCTGGGACCCCTAGCCCTGCGCGCCTGTGTCAGAGGGTGTTGCTCCGGGCGGTGGGCGTGCTCAAGTCACGAACTTGGAGCAGAAGGGGAAAACGGTGGGGGGAGCGGCGTGAGCCGTTTGTAGAGCTCTCTTAGCTGGTCTGGGTCTCCGAGGTGGTTTCGGCGCTCGTCTGGTGCAGACCAGGTAGTCCTTCTCACTGCCTTGCTCTACGTTGGTTCCAGAGCCACGTAGGCAGGTTAGGCGCTGGGCCGCAGCTCGGCTGAGCTGCGGTGGTTTGTGGTTGTGTTCGTGGCTGCGGCTCGCTAGCCTCACTCTACCTAGGGAGGTTGCAGGCAGGAGTCGACAGCCGACGCACTAGAGGGGTGGACTCTGTGTCCCTCTCTTAGCTGCTTGTGGCGGTGGCTTGGTTGCTCTTGTTGTGTCAGAGTTTCTCACGCTGTTTCGAGAATGTGTTTCTCGTTGCCCTAGTTTGCACGAGGGTTGTGGCCTAGCCGTGCCTAGTTCTGTGGGCTTGGTTAGTTTGGCCTCGTGGGCCATGTTTAGTGGTTTCCATTCTGTGGGTTCTCTCGGGGTGTCGAGTGCCGACACTCGACTGCTATTTCTGTAACCCGTTCCTTGGTGTCGTCCATGGTGGCACTAGAGTGTGTAGTTCCCTGACCTTGTGGCATGTCTGAGGTGCAGGGTGGTTCTGCTTGTGGGCCCTCAACCTTGTGGAGGTCTGAGGTGGCCGTGCCTGTGGTGAGGGGGTGCTTCTCACGTGGTTGCTCGGTGTCTCTCGTGGTGACACCTGGTTGTTCCTTCTTGACCTCGTGGAGGTCCGGGATGTTGGTGCTTGTGTCGTGGGACTCTTGTCTCACGTGGTTGCTCCGATGTTCTGTGAGCTCCTTTGTCTCGGCGGGTGTGTGCTGAGGTGTTGCTTCCGCATGAGTTTGACTCTGCTAGTTCTGCGGGAGTCATCTTTGGCCTGACCTGGGTTGTGGTCGAGGCGTTTCTCTGTTTTCGCTGCTTTGTAGTACTCTGCAGTAGGTGTTTCTTGCTTTACTTCTTTGTAGAGTAGTTTGCTTCCGCTTTTGTTGGAGTTCCTGCTGCTCTGGCTGGTAAGGGACTGGTAATCCCTACTGAGCCTTATTTGCGAGGCTCACCCCCCTACTCTCTTCAGATAGGGACTCGCTGTCGCAGGAGTTCATTTCCGAACAGTCGTGATAGTGGCTTGTTCACCGTGCGTTGCCAGCAGTGTGAGTTGTGAGCGTGAGTGCTCTTTGTACCGTGAGTTGAGAGTGGCCTTTTTGCAAAGTCCTCGGAGTATGCCCCTTAAGGACTGCACCTTTCTTTCTATACCTGTACTTTTATTTGGGACATGTTGTACATAATTTCTTTATTAATGTACGAACTTTCTGGTCATAGTTATTTGATTTCATTGCTTATCTCACTGGACTAAATTCTAACCCTTCCGAGTCTTCGGATCCGTGGGTGGCGGCGCGACCTTCGGGGGTCCCTGGCGGGGGTCCGGGAGGTCGGGTCGTTACATGGTCGATCTCTTGTCTGGTGATTACATGCGTTCTTTTGGTTACCTTGAGGGCGTCACAGTTGAGGTTGAGGGACACCAGTTGCTGACCAGGTTGTACGCGTTGTAGCTTCGTGACTTTGACGTTATCCTGGGCATGGACTGGTGGAGGCTCACTCAGCTGTGGTTGATTGTCAGCGGAAGACCATTCGGTTTGAGATATGGAGCGCCTATTCTCTGCTCCGAGGTATCCGGTCTACCGTTGACCTTTTATTTCCTTCTGTAGAGCTCGTAGTTGATCCGTGATGGTTTTGTAGCATATCTTGCTTCTGTTTGTTTCTTGGAGCCTAGCGGGTCATCGGTTTCTGATGTGCATGTTGTTTGTGAGTTCTCTGACATTTTTCCGGAGGATCTACCTAGTTTTCCGCCTGAGCGGGAGGTAGAGTTCTCCATTGAGCTTTTGCCTGGTATGATGCCCTTGTCTAAGGCACCTTACCGGATGGCTCCGGCGGAGATGTGCGAGTTAAAGCGCCAGTTGCTGGAGTTGCTTGAGCTGGGCTTCATTCGTCCGAGTCGTTCGCCGTGAGGAGCGCCAGTGCTGTTTGTGAGGAAGAAGGATGGTAGTCTATGTTTGTGCATCGATTATCGGCAGCTGAACCAAGTAACAGTGAAGAATAAGTACCCGTTACCGAGGATTGATGATTTGTTCGACCAGTTGCAGTCAGCCAGATTGTTCTCAAAGATTGACTTGAGGTCCGATTACTATCAGTTGAGGATCAGAGAGTCTGATATTGGCTTGACGGCTTTCCGTTCGAGGTACGGTCACTTCGAGTTCATCGTGATGCCATTTGGGCTGACGAACGCACCTGCATCATTCATGGATTTGATGCATATGGTGTTCAGTGAGTACCTAGATCGATTTGTGGTCATCTTCGTGGATGACATTTTGGTCTACTCAGCTTCTGAGGAGGAGCATGAGGAGCATCTGAGGATCGTGCTAGAGACCCTGCAGAGTCACCAACTGTACGCCAAGTTCGACAAGTGCGAATTTTGGCTGAGGGAGGTGCACTTTCTCAGGCACGTGATCTCAGGTTCTGGTGTGGAAGTGAGGGAGGTGCACTTTCTCAGGCACGTGATCTCAGGTTCTGGTGTGGAAGTGGACGCTGCCAAGGTCGAGGCAGTGCTGTCGTGGGGAGCAGCCCACATCAGTGTCAGAGGTTCGTAGCTTTTTGGGTCTGGCAGGTTACTACAGGAGATTCATCAGAATTTGCCAGGATGTTGAGCGTTTGACCAGGTTGACGAGGCTGGACGTCAGGTTTGTTTGGTTAGAGGATTGTGAGCGAAGTTTCCAGGAGCTGAAGACGAGGTTGACTTCAGCGCCAGTATTGGTCTTGCCATCAGGTGGCGGAGGGTTCGTGGTCTACGCTGACGCATCGAGATCAAGTTTGGGTACCGTGCTGATGCAGCATGGTGGGGTCATTGCCTACGCTTCTTGGTAGCTGAAGAAGCATGAGGAGAACTACCCTACCCATGACTTAGAGTTGGCAGCAGTGGTGTTCGCTCTGAAGTTGTGGAGGCACTATTTGTACGACGAGGCGTTCTAGATCTTCACCGACCATCCGAGTTTGCAGTACATTTTCACTCAGAGGGATTTGAACTCGAGGCAGCACAAATGGATGGAGTATTTGAAAGACTATGACCTTACCCTCTCCTATCACCCGGGAAGTGCTAACGTCATGGCAGATGCTTTGAGCAAGCTTGTTTGCTTGAGTTCGCTGTTGGTCAGGGAGTGGAGGCTGTATGAGGAGCTGTCCCAAAGAGTGTTCTACTTGTCGAGGCGCGGAGACCATGCAGTAATGACCAGCTTGGCAGTTCGTCCGTCAGTGTACAGGCAGGTGTTGCAGGCACAACAGGCAGACTCAGAGTTAGCAAATATTTTGCAGATGCCAGATGTTGAGCTAGACGAGGACAATGAGGTCAGATTCAGAGACAGGCTGTATGTTCCCGGTGATGCGTGCTAGGCGCTTTTGTCAGAAGCTCACAGATCGAGGTATGTTGTCCATCCTGGTTCCACCAAGATGTACTATAGCTTGAGGAGATTCTTCTGGTGGCCAGGGATGAAGAAGGGCGTAGCAGAGTTTATCGCTCGGTGCCTTACCTGTCAACAGGTGAAGGCTGAGCATCAGCATCCTGGTGGTGAGCTGCAGTCGTTGCCCATTTCTGAGTGGAAGTGGGATGATATCACCATGGACTTCGTGGTTGGTTTGCCCCGTACCCGCAGCGGCATGATAGTATCTGATGATCGTGGATCGTTTGACCAAGGCAGCGCATTTTCTTCTAGTCAGAATGTCGTGGTCAGTGGACAGGTTAGCTAGGCTGTATGTGGACAAAGTTGTTCCATTGCACGGAACCCCAGTTTCGATCGTCTCCGACAGAGATCCGAGGTTCACATCAGGGTTTTGGCGTAGTCTGTAGAGAGCTCTAGGTACAGAGTTGAGGTTGAGTTCAGCATATCACCCACAGTCAGATGGGCAGTCAGAGAAGACGATTCAGACTTTGGAGGATATGCTGAGAGCATGTTGTTTGTACTGGAGTGGCACCTGGGAGTCACAGCTTCTGATGGTAGAGTTGGCGTACAATAACAGTTATCACTCGAGCATTGGAATGGCACCATACAAGGCTTTGTATGGTCGCCCGTGTAGGACACCACTTCACTAGTTCGAGGTCGGAGAGAGGTAGCTTTTGGGACCAGAGATGGTGCAGCAGTGTGCAGATACAGTCAGGTGGTCCGACAGAGGCTTCAGGCAGCGCAGAGCAGACAGAAGAGCTATGCAGATATCCGCAGGAGGCCGTTACAATTCAGTGTAGGTGACCTGTGTTCTTGCGGGTCTCGCCGACCAAAGGGGTGTTATGAGATTTGGCAGGAAGGGGAAGCTCGTCCCAGGTACATTGGGCCTTTCCTATCACAGAGAGGATCGGCGAGGTGGCTTACAGATTGAGTCTTCTGGCTGAGTTGGCAGCGTGCACAACATCTTTCACGTGCGCAGCTCAGAAGGTACATCGCAGATCCGTCGCATGTGTTGGACTACTCACAGCTTGAGGTAGCTTCAGACTTGTTAGTGCCAGAGTACCCAGTCAGAGTGTCGACCGCAAGTTCAGCAGTTGCGCTAAAAGTAGATTCCCCTGGTAAAGGTCGTCTGGGAGAACCGCGTTGGTGGCGAGGTCACCTGGGAGCACGAGGATGAGATGCGAGAGCAGTTCCCATATTTGTTTGATTGATTGGTATGTTATCTTTCCCTGTACAGCTTTCCGGTTTGAGACTGAGTTTATTTTAGTTTCGAGGATGAAATTTCTTAAGGTGGGTGGGATGTAAGACCCGGCCCTCCTGGGCACTTGGCCTGTCCCCAGGGTCGCAGATGGCTCCCTGGTCGCGACATGGTCGCGCCAGGGGAGCCCGTCGCGACATGGTTTTGTGGCAACACACCTGGCCGTCGCGACATGGTTGCGACGGGGGTGGGCGTCGCATTCTTGTCGCGGCGTTTGGAGGCGTCACGACTACTTTTCTGACAGACGTGACCACTGTCCTGTATGTCAGAACGGTCGTGTCGGGTGGCAGGTGCGTACAACGTTGACACGACCTGGTCAGCTGTCGCGTTTGCTTCCCAGTCTTTGAGGTTTGACTGTTTTTTTGCGATGCCTAGGGGCGTCCCGACATGGTCGCTGTTGCACCTGGTCGACCCGTCGCATCTTGAAGGCCGTCCGTTTAAAACCGGGTGCTTTTCCCAGTCTTTGAGGTTTGACTGCTTTTTTTGCGATGCCTAGGGGCGTCCCGACATTGGTCGCTGTTGCACCTGGTGGACCCGTCGCATCTTGAAGGCCGTCCGTTTAAAACCGAGGCTGCGCCCCATTCTCCCCCTCTCGCCCTCCCTCGTCTCCTTCTTCCCTCTTCTTCCCCGCTCGAGATCCCTTGCGATTTCTCGACGGTTCTTCATGCTCGTGGTGCTCATGTTGAGGTGGTGTCGCCCCGTTCGTGCAGGGGATGTGCTCGTGGAGCTTGGAGCGAGGAGGAGGTGGTCATTCCGATGTGAAGGCCCCAACGGGTCGGCTCTACTTGTGAAGGTAGGGACCCCTTGTTCCTCTCGCCCTAGCATGCTCCCCTCTCCCTGGAGGTGGTGTTTCCTCATTGTTTTGGGGTGGGGGCATGATGAATCCATGCTCGTGGTTGAGTGAGGTTCCATCGAGGTGTAGATTCATGTAAATCCATGTTTGTGGGGTTTTAGGGGTGGTATGCATGATTTATAAGCTTTCTTACATGTCTCCATGCTCCCTCCCCTTGTGGTGTGTTGTAATCCCATTTTGGGGTGGTCTCGGGAGGTCTGCTCCAGAACCCCCCCCCCCCCTTGGCTGAAGACGCGACCGCTTGGTCTTACTGTACCGTGGCACCTGTGCTAAGTTCCTAGTACGACCTACACTAGTCGTTCGCTCGGTTTCAGCACCTGAGGGCTTGTCCCGTGAGAGAGGTGTTACCGTTGCCTGGGACCCCCATCCTCGTGCGCCTTAGAGGGAGCGTTCGGGGCGACGAGGTACTCGAGTCAACAGACTCTGGAGTTGAGGGGAAAACGGGGTTAGGACGGCGGCGTCGAGTCGTTTGCAGAGCTCTCTTGGTTAGCTGGACCCCGAGGACGGCCGGAGTTCTATCCGGTGCAGGCTAGCCAGTCCTTTTCTCACTGCCTCGCTCTTTGCGGCCTCGAAACTGCCTAGGAGGCCAGCGTGGGACATTGTCCGGCCAGACTACGGTGGTTACTGTTGTGTACTTTGTGTCCTACCTCACTCTTACGAGACGTGGAGGTTTGGACCTGGGTCGAGGATAAGACGTCGTTGGATGCACCTGACCGGTTGACTAGTGGTAGTGCTTTCCGTAGCTAGTGTTCCTTGTCCAGGCGGGTTTCCCCCTATCTGTGTTTTCTAGCCATGTGGTGGTCACGACGAGCAGTCGTACAGAGTTTCCGACCATGTTGTACTTCCGTACCATTGCTAGTTAGTAGCTTTGCTTCCGCACTTCTGTTTGTAGGTAGAAGATATAACTGCTGTATTTAATTGATATATATATTCTTCTGCCTGTTAGAGCTAGTAGGAGATTGGTAGTCCCTACTGAGCTTCTGTTGTGAAGCTCATCCCTTTCCTTTCCAGGTGAGACTTCTCAGCAGCGGCAGGGCGCGCGTCAGGCGGAGGAGACAGGGCGGTAGTCATGGTCCCCGTAGCTAGAAGTGGTTCCCCCTCTCACTGTATGTCACCCTCGGGGTATGCCCCTAAGGGACTTGTTATCCCCTGCCTTTACTTGTACTAGTGTGTGTGTTGGGACTGTACCTAGAGCGGTACACAGTGGTCTCGCTCTTCTTTATGTTTCCGCGTGTGCTCTTTCTAGTTTAGCAGTTGATGTTTACATCCATTACATATCCTATTAAATTTATATTGTAGCCCTTCTGGGTCTCCAGATTCGTGGGCAGCGACCCGAAAATCGGGTCCTCGGCGTGGGCCGAGGGTCGGGTTCTCGGGTCGTTACATCTGCACTTCTTTGACAGTCCTCAGAGCTGTCATGTCGATGATTTCTTGCATCTTGTCGGGGTGGCGTCGATGCCTCGGCTCGAGACGAGGTAGAGGAGGAACTTTCCAGCTCGTACGCCGAAGACGCACTTTTAGGGGTTCAGCTTCATCCCGTACTGCCGCAGTACCTCGAACGTTTCGGCCAGATCCTGAACATGGTCCTCGGCTTGCTGACTCTTCACCAACATGTTGTCGATGTATATCTCCATCGTCTTTCCGATCTGTTGCTCGAACATCATGTTGACGAGCCTTTGGTGCGTTTCCCCTGCATTCTTCAGTCCGAAAGGCATTCAAGTGAAATAGTACAGATCTTTTTCTGTAGTGAAGGATGTCTTCTCTTTGTCCTCAGGGCCATCCTGATCTGATGATACTCAGAGTGGCGTCGAGGAATCTTAGAAGCTCGTGCCCTGCAGTAGAATCGACGAGCTGGTCGATGCGAGGAAGTGGGAAACTATCCTTCGGGCATGCTCTGTTCAGATCGGTGAAGTCCACGCACATGTGCCATTTCCCGTTTGCCTTCCTCATGAGGACGACGTTCGCCACCCATTCGGGGTAAAAGGCGTCGCGAACTGTCCCAGTGCGCAGGTACTTCGTGAGGTTGCCATCCACTGCCTCCTGTCGGTTGGCCGACAGGGGGCGCTTCTTCTGCCGCACAGGTCGGATCTTGGGGTCCACATTCAGGTGATGCTGAATAACCTTCGGGTCAATTCCTAGCAGGTCATCTTTTGACCATGCGAAGACGTCACCACTTCCTTTGAGAAAATCAATCATCTCATCTTCCAGCTCCTGAAGCTCCGTGCCGACCACCACTGACCTTTCTTCCGAGAACTCAACTTGCTTTGTCTGCTCGGTGGGTTCATGCCTTTCTGCATTCTCATTATGGACAAGCTCATACTTTGAAATGACTAGCTCATTTGCTTTAATTGAGTTTACATAGCACCGACAGGCCTCAGTTTGGTTCCCCACGACCTCACCTATCCCGCCCGGTGTTGGGAATTTCAGCTTTTGATGATAGGTAGAAGGGACTCCTCCTAACTTCCCCAAAAGACCCTGACCAAAGATCACATTGTAGGCCGACTTTACTTTTACCACAAGGAAGTCTGCCTCAACCGTTACATGACATGGTCGGGTCCCGAGAGTGACCTTCAGCCTAATCGATCCCTCGGCGCTCACGGGAGACCCACTAAACCCAAAGAGGAGTGTGGCAACAGGTTTGAACTCGGTGCTCAGGTTAGTCATTTTTACAAAGCAATCGTAGAAAAGGACATCCGGAGCAGCTCCATTATCAACAAGAATCCAGTGTACATCATATCCATCGACGTCGGCACGTATAGCCAGAGCATCATCATGGGGGAGGCTGACGCCAACCATATCCTCCTTAGAAAAAGTAATGACACCTAGGGCCCCCGGTGCTGATATGCCTGAGCTCGAACTTGCGGCCGACGCATACGCTTTCCGCTTTCTTCCACTATCTCCTCCGCCTGTCGAGCTGCCTGCTAACAGCAGAACCGCCCCTTTGCCTCCGCACGCTCTACGCTCCTCCTTGGGGTGTACTCCTTCAGTCGTGTGTCTACGACATCCTTCCCGATGATGCCTCGCCGCAGCATCTCCGAGATCTCCACTTTCAGGCTTCGGCATTGGTCGGTGGTGTGCCCAAACTCCTTGTGGTAATGACAGTACAAGTTGGCTCCACGCCCCGACGGGGGCCTGGTCATCGGCTCGGGACGCCGAAACTCTGGAAGCTTCTTGATGATGGGCAAGATCTCAGAGGGAAGCCTGCCAAAGTGGGATAGATCCTTGATGCGGCAAGATTCATCTGGTCGGCGGCTGGGATCCGACCGCCTTTCCCCACGTGCCGCAGGCTCATCTCTCCTTAGCTTCTTCTGCTCAGGTGCCCTGCTCGTGGATCCTAGCTCGGACGGGCGCTCGAGCTTGCCAGCTGCGCCGAGGGTGGACTCCAACCTCACGTACTTCTGCATATGGGAAAGGAGGTCGAAGAGACTCATATGTGGCTTTTTAGCGATGGAGGCCACGAACGGCGCATTAGAGCAGACCCTCGTCAGGATGTTGACGGCCGTCCTCAGGTCGAGGTCTACCACCTTCATGACTTCGAGCTGGAATCTCTGGCGTAGTCATGGAAGAGCTCGGCCTCCTTATGAGCGACGAGCCACAGATCATTGGTGCACAAGGAGTGCTACACCATGTTGTAGAAATGGTCGAGGAAACGTTGCGCCAGGTCGGGGAAGCTCATCACCGATCGTGCCGATAACGCCATGAACCACTGCAGCGTTGCGTGATCAAGTGTAGACATGAAGGCTCGACACTTCAGTGCATCAGAGATATTCACCATCTCGACCTGCCCCTAGAAGTTATCAAGGTGATGAATAGGATTAGTTGTTCCGTTGTACCTCCGAAACTTTGAGAGTTGTAACTTCATGGGGACTGGGGCCGAGGTAATCTCCTCGACGAACGGCGAGGTGGACAACAATGTCGTCACCGAAGGAACACGAGAGCCACGTTGCATAGCCTCGATTTTTCTGTTCATCTCTTGAGATCATTCCTCCATCGAGGTTTCTCCTGTAATAGGTTTGCCAGGGCGGGTGTCAACTCGGCCGAATAATGGTCGACTTCTGTCGCCCTGGGAATGCCATGCTCCATCACCGCGCCAGGGGCCACGGGCGCCGCTGGGATCTGCAGAGGGACTGGTACTGAAAGCGCGGGGGCCGTCGCTTGGACATCAGCATGGCTAGACGACATCGCTGGAGGGGCAGCCCGGACCTCCGCGGGCCCGATGTCATCAGGGACGTGCTGTAGGGGCGATCAGACGACGTTCAGCCTCGACCTGGGTCGCCGCCGCCTGCTGGTTTTGCTCCATCTGAGTCAGCATCTGGTGAAGCCCCGCGATCATCTACTCGACGCGGTCAAGATAGGATGATGTGTTCGAATCTTGCTCTCCGATGCCAGAACCGCCTCCAACGACCTCCTCCATAGTGGTAGTGAGGACGATCTCGTCACCTAAAGAACGAGCTACCATCTTTCCCTTGGGTGCCGTGAAAGCTTTTCGTAAGAAGATTTCCTACAGACGGCGCCAAATGTTGCTGCTGGAGAAAAGGGGTCGGCTCAGGCCGAGCGCGACCAAGGGAAGATGACTTGATGATGAGGCTGGTGCTACCGAGCTCCCGACCTGAAAGACCACTGAGACTCCTCAGTGGTGAGAGACTCTGACGATCAAGTTAGCTCGGGAGGTCAGAGAAAGAGTTCTAGTGCTAGAAGTTGTGTACCTTTTTTACGAGGGGTGTCCATCTCTTTTTATAGGGTTTCTCCGAACCAGACTACTGGGGATGATTTTGGGGAAGCTGGCTATGGATTTGCCCTTGATTTCCGTAGGCCGAGATCAGAGGCGACAGGTTAACTGGACAGATCTCGATTGCTCAGGGCCAGCTAGCATATGCTGGCTGTAGGCGTGATCTTCGGATCCTTCTTTTAACAGACTCTCTTCCTGCGTACTGTTATGCGAGTCATAACTTGGAAATTCCAAGTTAATGCGTTTCCACTGAGGATAAAGAAGAGAAATTCAATACAGCGGAGTGCCCGAATCGGGGGTCTCGCGAGACCTAGCTCAGCCTGGTTGGCAGATTGGGGTCCGTTCGGCGGACGAAGTACTACCCGGCCGAGCACTCGAGGACCGACTCGTATCACATGGTATACAGCAAAACAGTCGGTTTTAATAGGATTAAAACATGTGACAGTAGCCCTAAGATCATGGAAATTTTCTGAATCCATAACATGTAATAAAACTATCTATTCAGAATTAAACACAGTCATAACATGCTTATTTTTTAATAACATAAATTATACTAAATAATATCATGCTAAAAAATTCGACAAAAATTCATGATCTGACCTTAAGACAATACTTGACCAAGCATAATTTTTACAACATGCACTGGCATCCAGAAATCCGGAATCATAACACAAACATGACAAACACAATTCTGTGAAAAATAGAAGAACTTGGCGGCAAGGGCGTTGCCATCTAGGTGGGTTAACGGCACAGGATGCTACCGTCAACTCAGGAACTTGGCGGCAACAAGGTTGCCATCAACCTCCTGCCTGCAGAAAGTACAGACTGAATACAAATAAAAGAGAGAATTGGGGGTTCTAGGATACGAAATAAAATCCTTAAAAATACTCTAACCCTAGGAGACATGTCTAGGGATGATACCCCTCGATTACTTGCATGGAAATAAATCTCTAAAGGGTTTAATTTGTCGAAGAAGCCCTCGTCAACCAAGCCAAGAAGTTGCAGATCTTCTGTAGCAACCTGGAAAATTCAGTATTTAAAAATTCGAAATAATAATTTCTTTAAGTCGAAATAATAGAAACATACGTACCATTATCGTATTTGCAAGAATACATTGGAAAATTCCTTAAAAATTATAAATCAACCCCAGACATTATTCCTAAGTGAACTACTAAGAAATTCAAGCAACGAAAAAATCTGATTGGCCAAGTGTACGTCACAAAGTGACTAATTATCTAAATTAGGAAACTAAGTCGGAAAACCGTTAACACGGAAAAATAACGCACCCATAAATCAAATGAACATGTCTGAGAGACTTCCAACATCATGAAATGATTACCCATTATCGGAATTGGATCAATGGACCTCTCATGGCCCATAAATAAATTCAAGTAAAGAAATGTAATAAAAATCTGTAACTCTATTATTCCCTAATTAAAAAAGGAAATCATATAAGATAAATTCCAATAAATAATGGGTTTTGATAAATGGACCCTCTAGAATTTATTGGGCCAAAATAGAGACTTTTAAAAGAAGAATAATAGGAAAATACTCTAAATTCGTAACTTAAATATTACCTAAATAGAAAAAGAGTATTAAAGCATTAAAATAAGAAGTTTGAGTTAGAATTGGATTCCTAAACCTACCCTAATAAGTTGGCCACGAATTTAACTCCCATGCTAACCCAAATAGGAAGTGGAAAGCTTGGAAGGAGGTTAAGAAATAGGAAATTCAGAATCTAATGGGGGTTAGAGTCCTATTAGGAAATAACAACCCAACAAGCATAAATACTCTCCTAAATCCCCCATGGCCGGCCCTAGCTCGTTTCCAAGGGTTGCTGGATTAGGAGGAGAGGCCAAGGAGGAGGAGATCTCGTGGGGAGAAGACTCTCTGAAGCTCTCTCTCTCGTTCTTCAAGTTCTAGCCCTAGAAGAGGAAATCGAATCAAGGTAGGCATTCTCACAAGCAAAACTAAATCAATTTCGTCTGTAGGTTGATCTAAACCTCGGGATTCAAAGCCCTCTTGTCTCATATTTTTCCATCGAGCAAGTCTTTTGTTCTAAATTTTTGAAGTTCTGTAAACACCATGATCCCGAACCCTCTTTTTAATTCTTGATCTCCATGTATACTAAACCCCATGCTACAAAATGTTTATGGGAAATACTGGTGATAGTTAGGCTTCTTTTGCCCCCGAAACCCTTATTTTCATCCACCCTATCTTGCGAATTAATTCTTGCATCCCAACTATACACAGTCTTCTATTCTTCATGTTTGACTTGATTAAAGCCTGTCGAAACCATGACTGTTTTCAAATTATGATTTACTGGAAGTACTCTTACATGTCTAGATCTGTTTAGAACTGGTTTTGTGATTTTTCATACATTGTACAATTTATTCTAAATTTTTGAAGCACCCTGTGTCAAAATAAGGCAATTTGGCCCGCAAACCCATGCTATGTCCTTTTCCCGCTCGAACTTAGGTACAAGACCTGAGAACGCGACGGCTCGATAGGTCGCATTCTCAAGGCCGTCCGGACAACACCTTCTGTCGTGATCTGATTGCGACAGGGTCTGTCATCGCGATCTGCCTGCCTGAGCTGACAAGCCCGTCGCGATCTGTACAAGGCCATGTCGCGTTCCACTTTGACCCCGTCGCGACCCTTACTGGGGTGCGTCGCGATCTCAGATTTTTGCATGAAACCCCCTATTTATGAAATTCTTGACTTTCTACAATAACCCTTTTCCCAGTTAATTGTCTTAAACTCAGTAAATAAAATTATTAATCATGAACATGTAATTAGTTAAATTAAAAAGTCATCCACGTGATTATTTCATCTCCATGATTCTCTTACACTTGCACTCACTTTGAACCATCCAATATGGCTTAACTTGGCATGAAAATTGTCACATATTACATCTAGCAATTGATTTCAATTATATATTTAATTGCCCTATTTGAAATGAACTTGGCTACGATTCTCGCGATGATTTGGGAATACCGTTATCGACGCTCCACTGTTCTAGAATTCCTCTAGAACGTCGGGCACTTGTTTCTATATACACACTCTCTTGACTTGGACGAACTCTCCGTCAGATACTCCTTCTGCCAGACTAGTGAGTATTTGTTCAAGGCCTCTGTAAGTCTCCTCTGTTCATGGATTCCCACATGGTCGATGAGCTGGTTGTACCCTAACACCTATGACACCTCTAGGGATCAGCAAGATCCAAACAACCTTAGATTGTTCTCTATCTTATCTTGAATTATGTCGGACCTTTGGACCTGTGCGTAACATGGCCAGTAGAAGGGTCGTGAATTCCACCTGACTGCCAACACCATATGCGCGTGTTGTGCAACTGTTACTATCGCTCGTTACTCGACATTTCATGTTCAATGACCATAGATCTCATCTATATTCTACTCACTCATCTATTCACGTTCACTCTACTATCTCGTCTATCTCGCCTATTCATCTAGTACTCTCTTGGTACCCTTTGAGCTGTGTGGCTCCTACTGTTTTGTACTGTTCATGACTGTCTAGCGCTAAAATGGGTCTTGTAACTCTACTGACTTGAATGCATACTGCTGAGGGCATGGAGAGTGTCCGAGGGGCTCCAATCTAGTCCTAGGGGCAGAGAGCCACCCGAAAATACCTGCAGGGGCTATTGACGATGTCTGCATTTGCACCAGTCCTGACTGACTGTTCTGAATTAGCTAGACATCTGAATGTTATACTATTACTATTAGTCTATTAGTTCAGACGTACTTCACTGTTACTGTACTGCCACTGACTGTTACTGAACTGCTACTGTCCTATTATTGAGTGACTACTGTCTTACTCTCTACTTGCTCTACTTGATACTTGCTATCTTGAGTTATTGAGTTCTATACTGACTTAGTCGCATTCAAAGTACTATATTCTCTCTCGGCTATCTACGGATAACCAAAGTGCCATTACTATTTCGATTAACGAAAGTTAATCAAAAGTGCTATACTATCTCGATTGATGAAAATCAATCAAAGTACAATTTACTCTTTACATGGCCATCTAATGTCTCTCTCCTTCCTATACATGTCGCTTGATATTTCTTGACCATGACGTTACTCGCTATTGTTGTTATCGTTTCTATCGTGACTTGACTTTATTCATCATGCTATAGTTGTTTCATCTGCTTTTTGAACCATGTACTTGTGCTATTACTTTCTCGACTTTACATGACTCTCTCTATCATTAGTTACTCCGCCATTTAAAGCATTAATCATTTAAAGTCTGCTTGACTATTGAGATTTAAGTCCTACTGAGCGTTATCGCTCACCCTTCGTTATTTGTTATTGTGCCTCAGGTAAGTCAGACAATGACGTTACACACACCAATGGGACAGGACTAGAGTGATGAGCGACCCAGAGTCAGTTAATGAAGTCACCCTAGCACAATGGAGTCTAGTAGTTATTGCTTTAGATTTCTTTTCAATGTAATGATGTCAATGAGCTCAATGTAGTGGCTCCGAATTAGTGGTTGTAATAATCTTAGTGATTTTATAATGAAATCAAGAGTTATTTCAATTATTGTTCATTAGATGCTATGATGTTTGCATCTGTATGCGCAATTTACGTTACCATACTCGTTGCTCACGTTTCACTCCGATTTATTCCGCTGCTAAATTGGAGCGGCGTGACAGTTGGTATTAGAGCCTAGGATGTCCTTATTAGGATATTTTAAGTCTAGGGATGTTCTAGGTGAACCGCCATGACCGTGTCTAAGTCAACCACCATACCTATGTGAGAGATTGGGTAAAGCTTGGGGTTATGCTAGGAGCTTAACTATATGTATAAGCACCCTAAGTTTAAGAAGAAATTAATAAGTATTATTGCTCGCAGGAACTAGAGGAGATGGCTGGTGAGTATGCACAAATGCACGAATTACAACAGACTGTACGGGGGTTAACTCAAGCCCTTAACACATGATTCAAGCAGGAGCAAGAAATGGGGCAGGAGACTTATATGGGAACTTTCAACGAATAAATCCCCCTAGGTTTAATGGAACTCTGGATCCCGATGAAGCTGAAAATTAGGTGAAGGCGATGGAACAATCTTTAGAGTTATGTAATGTTCAGAGCAGGAGAAAGTCCTTCTGGCAACCTTCCAGTTGGACCACGATGCAAGAACTTTGTGGGAAGCTACCAGTCAACAATTACCCAACATCAACATAGAGTGGGATAAATTTTTAGAACTCTTCAACGCTAAATATTTTTCCGAGAGGATTCATGAGAAGAAGGCAAATGAATTCATCAATTTAAAACAGCGAATGATGTCTGTAGCAGAATATGAAGCGCAATTTGAAAGACTAGCAAAGTATGCACCACATTTGGTGAGTACGGAAAAGATGAAGGCAAGGAGATTCTTAGAAGGGTTGAGACCTGTGTTCTGGAAAAAGTTGTCTCCACTAGATATTGAAGTATATTCAGTCATGGTATTAAGAGCTCAATTAGTAGAGGACACCATGGAACTTCTTGAAAAGATCCATAAGAAGAAGGTGCTGAAAAGGGAATGTGCTACTCATTCCAATGATAATAAAGGAAGAAATATAGTAGATAGCAAGAGAATAAAAAGGGAAGTGAAGCGGAAGGAAGTCTGTGAATTTTGTGAAAAGTCAGGGCATCAGGTTGATAACTGTTGGAAGAGATTGGGCAGATGCTTGCGATGTGGAAGTCAACAACATCGAGTCATCGATTGTCCAACAAAGAAGAACCAAACTCTACGCCAAGGACAATTACAAGCTCTTGTGGATAAAAATCTTGCCAATGAGGGTGGACAAGGTACCATCAGTAAACCCTTAATTTGATTTCATATTAGTTTCACGATAGCAAAGCCCTAAGTGGGGGAGATGATGGATTGTAATATTCAGAATAAATTGGTAGTCATATCATATCATATGAATTTGGGGACAAAATTCTTTTTAAGTGGGGGAGGATGTAGCAACCCGGAAAATTCAGTATTTAAAAATTCAAAATAATAATTTCTTTAAGTCGAAATAATAGAAACATACGTAACATTATTGTATGTGCAAGAATACATCGAAAAATTCTTTAAAAATTATAAATCAACCCCAGACATTATTCCTAAGTGATCTACTAAGAAATTCAAGCAACAAAAAATCTGATTGGCCAAGTGTACATCACAATGTGACTAATTATCCAAATTAGGAAACTAAGTCGAAAAACCGTTAACACAGAAAATAACGCGCCCATAAATCAAACGAACATATCGGAGAGACTTCCAACATCATGAAATCATTACCCATTATCGGAATTGGACCAATGGACCTCTCATGGCCCACGAATAAATTCAAGAAAAAAATGCAATAAAAATCTGTAACTCTATTATTCCCTAATTAAAAAGGGAAATCCCATAAGATAAATTCTAATAAATAATGGGTTTTGATAAATGGACCCTCTAGAATTTCTTGGGCCAAAATAGGGACTTTTAAAAGAATAATAATAGGAAAATACTCTAAATTCGTAACTTAAATATTACCTAAATAGAAAAAATGTATTAAAGCATTAAAATAAGAAGTTTGAGTTAGAATTGGATTCCTAAACCTACCCTAATAGGTTGGCCACAAATTTAACTCCCATCCTAACCCAAATAGGAAGTGGAAAGCTTGGAAGGAGGTTAAGAAATAGGAAATTCGGAATTTAATGGGGGTTAGAGTCCTATTAGGAAATAACAACCCAACAAGCATAAATACTCTCCTAAATCCCCCATGGCCAGCCCTAGCTCATTGCCAAGGGTTGCTGGACTAGGAGGAGAGGCCAAGGAGGAGGAGATCTCATGGGGAGAAGACTCTCTTAAGCTTTGTCTCTCGTTCTTCAAGTTCTAGCCCTAGAAGAGGAAATCGAGTCAAGGTAGGCATTCTCACGAGCAAAACTAAATCAATTTCGTTTGTAGGTTGATCTAAACCTCAGGATTCAAAGCCCTCTTGTCTCATATTTTTCCATCAAGCAAGTCTTTTGTTCTAAATTTTTGAAGTTCTGTAAACACTATGACCCCGAACCCTCTTTTTAATTCTTGATCTCCATCTATACTAAACCCCATACTACAAAATTTTTATGGGAAATACTGATGATAGTTAGGCTTCTTTTGCCCCTGAAAGCCCTAATTTTCATCCACCCTATCTTGCGAATTAATTCTTGCATCCCAACTATACACAGTCTTCTATTCTTCATGTTTGACTTGATTAAAGCCTATCGAAACCATGACTATTTTCAAATTATGATTTACTGGAAGTACTCTTACATGTCTAGATCGGTTTAGAACTGGCTTCGTGATTTTTCATACATTGTACAATTTATTCTAAATTTTTGAAGCACCCTATGTCAAAACAAGGTAATTTGGCCCGCAAACCCATGGTCTGTCCTTTTCCCGCTCGAACTCAAGTATAGGACCTGAGAACGCGACTCGTCGCGTTCTCAAGGCCATCATGACAGCACCTTTCGTTGCGATCTGATCGTGACAAGGTATGTCGTAGCGATCTGCCTGCCTGAGCTGACAAGCCTGTCGCAATCTGTACAAGGCCATATCGCGTTCCACTTTGACCCCGTCGCGACCCTTACTAGGGTGTGTCGCGATCTCAGATTTTTGCATGAAACCCCCTATTTATGAAATTCTTGACTTTCTACAATAACCCTTTTCCCTGTTAACTATCTTAAACTCAGTAAATAAAATTGTTAATCATGAATATGTAATTAGTTAAATTAAAAAGTCATCCACGTGATTATTTCATCTCCATGATTATCTTACACTTGCATTCACTTTGAACCATCCAATATGGCTTAACTTGGCATGAAAATTGTCACATAGTACATCTAGCAATTGATTTCAATTATATATTTAATTACCCTATTTTAAATGAACTTGTCTACGATTCTCGCGATGATTTAGGAATACCGTTATCGACGCTCCACTGTTCTAGAATTCCTCTAGAATGTCGGGCACTTGTTTCTATATACACACTCTCTTCACTTAGACGAACTCTCCATCGGATACTCCTTCTGCCGGATTAGTGAGTCTTTATTCAAGGCCTCCGTAAGTCTCCTCTGTCCATGGATTCCCACATGGTCGACGAGCTGGTTGTACCCTAACACCTATGACACCTCTAGGGATCAGCAAGATCCAAACGACCTTAGATTGTTCTCTATCTTATCTTGAATTACGCCGGACCTCTGGACCTGTGCGTAACATGGCCAGTGGAAGGGTCGTGAATTCCACCTGACTGCCAATACCGTACGCGCGTGTGTGCAACTGTTAATATTGCTCGTTACTCGACATTTCATGTGTAATGACCATAAGATCTCATCTATATTCTACTCGCTCATCTATTCACCTTCACTCTACTATCTCGTCTATCTCGCCTATTCATCTAGTACTCTCTTGGTACCCTTTGAGCTGTGTGGCTCCTACTGTTTTGTACTGTTCATGACTGTCTAGCGCTAAAATGGGTATTGTGACTCTACTGACTTGAATGCATACTGCTGAGGGCACGGAGAGTGTCCGAGGGGCTCCAATCTAGTCCTAGGGGCATAGAGCCACCCGAAAATACCTGCAGGGGCTATTGACGGTGTTTGCATTTGCACCGGTCCTGAGTGGCTGTTCTGAATTAGCTAGACATTTGACTGTTATACTGTTACTGTTAGTCTGTTAGTTCAGACGTACTGCACTGTTACTGTACTGCCACTGAATGTTACTGAACTGCTACTGTCCTGTTATTGAGCGACTACTGTCGTACTCTCTACTTGCTCTACTTGATACTTGCTATCTTGAGTTATTGCATTCTATCCTGACTTAGTCGCATTCAAAGTATATATTCTCTCTTGGCTATCTACGGATAACCAAAGTGCCATTACTATTTTGATTAACAAAAGTTAATCAAAAGTGCTATACTATCTAGATTGATGAAAATCAATCAAAGTGCAATTTATTCTTTACATGACCATCTAATATCTCTCTCCTTGCTATACATGTCGCTTGCTATTTCTTGACCATGACGTTACTTGCTATTGTTGTTATCGTTTCTATCGTGACTTGACATTATTCATCGTGCTATACTTGTTTCATCTGCTTTTTGAACCATGTACTTGTGCTATTACTTTCTCGACTATACATGACTCTCTCTATCATTAGTTACTCTGCCATTTAAAGCATTAATCATTTAAAGCTTGCTTGACTATTGAGATTTAAGTCCTACTGGGCGTTATGGCTCACCCTTCATTATTTTTTATTGTGTCTCAGGTAAGTCAGACAATGACGTTACACACACCAATGGGATAGGACCAGAGTGATGAGCGACTCAGAGTCAGTTGATGAAGTCACCCTAGCACAATGGAGTCTAGTAATTATTACTTTAGATTTCTTTTCAATGTAATGATGTCAATGAGCTCAATGTAGTGGCTCCGAATTAGTGGTTGTAATAGTCTTAGTGATTTTATAATGAAATGAAGAGTTATTTCAATTATTGTTCATTAGATGCTATGATGTTTGCGTCTGTATGCGCAATTTACGTTACCATACTCGTTGCTCACGTTTCCCTCCGATTTATTCCGCTGCTAAATTGGAGGGGCGTGACATCTCCCACCCAAATCCAGTCTTCCTGCCTGTGCAGATGGTCCTTCGGAGTCGGGGAAGATCCTTCAACGCCAGGAGCACCTCCCAGTCGAAGTAGATCGCTGGAAGAAGCTCTCAAATGTCGGATCAAGCCTTGCAAAAGTCTGTTTTTCTCACAAGCGAACCCTAGGTTTTCCTCTGAGTCAAAGGACCTAATCTGGCCAAAAACTCTTAAGTTTTATAGGGCTATGAGTCGGGGTACGCTTAGGATTAGGTTTTCCTACTGTTAGAGATTGGTTTCCTAATTAGGTTCCGGAGAAAACGTAGCCGTTTTCAGATCTAGAATCTCAGACATAAACGGAGAAGTAAACGGCCACTTTGCTGCCGTTAACAGGAAGTCAACATCCATTGATCTAGATGTCTATATCTCCTGGCCATGAGGTCAATGGCACACATGTTGCCGTCAACCTGCCCTTAACGTCAAGGGATGTTGACGTTAACAGGGATTTCAGCAGAACACAGAAATATCAATAAACTTACATACATAGAATAAATAAATACAATATACACATCAATAATTAAATACTATATGCATTTTAAAATAAATATATTATATGCACAGAAATAAACATATATATACATATGCACATAAGTAGATAAATACTTATAATATGCATAAAAATATATATAATATGAACAAAATTTGAGGGCCTTACACCCTCTCCCCCTAAAAGAAAACTTCGTCCTCGAAGTTAGAACGAATGCACTAATCAATCAAATGGGGATACTTCTCCTTCATGGCACCCTCAAGCTCCCATGTAGCCTCCTTGCGCGAGAAATTCCTCCATAACACCTTTATGGATGCAATACTCTTGTTCCTGAGGTGATGAACCTTCCGGTCTAGGATAGCTGCTGGTTGCTCTACATACGAAAAGTCAGGCTGAATCTCCACTGGCTCGTGACTAATAACATGAGACGGATCTCGCACGTATCTTCTGAGCATAGACACGTGGAAGACTGGGTGCACACTCGCTAGCGCTGGGGGTAAAGCTAGCTCATATGCCATGCTGCCCATCCGCCTGAGAATATCAAACGGTCCAAAGAACCTCATACTCAACTTGCTATGCCTGCAAAATCTGACAACGCCTCAGGTAGGTGAAACCTTAAGAAATACATGCTCACCAACCTCGAACTCCAAATCCTTCCTCATGTTGTCGGCGTAGCTTTTCTGCCTATCCTGCGCCGCAACCAACCTCTGCTTGATAAGCTGAATCTTATCCAAAATCTCCTGCACCAACTCTCGACCAACTAACTGCCTATCACCTGTCTCCTCCCAGCACAAAGGAGATCTACAAGGTCACTCGTACAGAGCCTCGAATGGAGCCATACCGATGCCCGCATGAAAACTGTTGTTGTAGGCGAACTCCACTAGAGGTAGATGACGCTCCTAATCACCCTTCCAATCAAGCACGCACACTCTCAACATATCCTTGAGCATATGAATCATCCTCTCAGATAGGCCATCTGTCTGAGGGTGAAACGTCGAACTAAGCTTCAGCTGAGATCCCAAAGCCTCCTGAAGACCCTGCCAAAGCCTCGACGTAAAGCTCAGGTCTCGGTCACAGATAATGGACTTCGGTACACCATGCAACCTCACAATGCTGCCAACATACAGCCTAGCCAAACTCTCCACAGACTGTTTCTTCTTCATAGGCAATAAATGAGCAGTCTTGGAGAAATGATCTACAATCACCCAAATCGAGTCATTGCCCTTGGCTGATCTGGGCAAACCCGTCACAAAATCCATGGTGATTGCTTCCCACTTCCATACAGGTATCTCCATCTTCTGCATAAGACTCGATGGTCTCTGGCGCTCGACCTTCACCTGTTGGCACACTAAACATCTGGACATAAACTCGGCCACATCCTTCTTCATGCCAGACCACCAGAAAGATCTCTTCAAATCTTGGTACATCTTGGTGTTTCCTAGATGAATGGAGAATCTCGACCTGTGAGCTTCTGCAAGTACACGCTCACGGACATCCACAACATCGGGAACACAAACTCGGTGCTGAAATCTAATGACACCGTCCTCATCTTGAGCAATGCCTGCATTGCCCACCATCTCCTGAAGCCTAGGATCAGCTCTCTGCTGCTCGATCACCTCATCAAGAACTGTGGATCAGATAGATAACTGAGCCACGAAAGCCTGACACAATTGTGGCTCTAACTCAGTCATAGCACATGCTGCATCCTCAAGCATCTTCCAATCTTGCCGAAACAATGATCTCTTCCTGCTGAGCACATCCGCCACGACATTCGCCTTCCCTGGATGGTACTGAAGCTCGAAGTCGTAGTCCTTGAGAAATTCAATCCACCTTCTCTGCCGCAGGTTCAACTCCTTCTGCGAGAAAAGATACCTCAAACTCTTGTGGTCAGTGAACACCTCGAACTTGACACCATAAAGATAGTGTCTCCAGATCTTCAGTGCATGAACCACAACTGCTAACTCCAAATCATGGGTCGGATAGTTACGCTCATGCTCCTTTAGTTGGCGAGAAGCATATGCAACTATCTTACAATGCTGCACCAACACACAACCAAGACCTATCTGAGAAGCATCAGAGTAGATAGCAAAACCCTCTGCACCACTCGGAAAGATCAACACGGGTGTAGATGTAAGCCTCGTCTTCAGCAACTGAAAACTACTCTCGCAATCATCAGACCACACATACTTCACACCCTTCCTGGTTAGCATAGTCAAAGGTATGGTGATAGATGCAAAGCCTTCAATAAATCGTCTATAATAACCTGCTAAGCCAAGAAAACTCTTGATCTCTGATGGTGTCCTTGGAGTCTCCCACTCTAACACCACCTGAACCTTTGTCGGATCAACTGTAACTCCAGCGCCTGAGATAACATGCCCAAGGAAATGAACCTCGTGCATCCAGAAGTCGCACTTGCTGAACTTAGCATACAGCTTATGCTCTCGAAGAACCTCTAGTACAACCCTCAAATGCTCACGGTGTGTAGCCTCATCAAGAGAATAGACTAACACATCATCAATGAACACCACAACAAAGCTATCCAAATATGGTCTAAACACTATGTTCATGGATCCATGAACGTTGCAGGGGCATTAGTCAGACCAAATGGAAGCACAAGAAACTCATAGTGCCCATAACGAGTCCTGAAAGTAGTCTTAGACACATCGTCTCCCTTAATCCTCAACTGGTGGTAGCCGGACCGCAGATCTATCTTGGAAAACATCGATGCATTCTGCAGCTGATCAAACAAATCATCAATCCTCGGTAAGGGGTACCTGTTCTTCACTGTCACCTAGTTGAGCTTCCTGTAATCAATACACAGCCTGAGGGAACCATCTTTCTTCTTAACGAACAGTACAAGTGCGCCCCATGGTGACACACTAGGGCGAATAAATCCCTTATCCAACAAATCCCAACTGCTTCCTCAGCTCAGCTAACTCCGCAGGTGCCATCCGATATGGAGCCTTAGAGATGGGAGAGGTGCCTGGAAGCAACTCTATAGTGAACTCTATCTCCCTAGCCGGTGGCAATCCAGACAAATCATCAGGGAACACGTCTGGAAACTCCTGCACTACCTCAATCTCCTCAAGGGTAGGTGACTGATCAGCCTTAGGGACTAAGACCATACTGGCAAGAAATGCATCACAACCCTTGTTGACCATCCCCATCGCCTTCATGGTGGAGATCACAAACCTTCCCACTAAGTTCCTTGGCAACGGATGTGAGAACTCATCCTCACCAGGAATATAGAAAGTTATCTTCTTCCCTCTACAATCCACCAAGGCATAGTGCTCCTTAAGCCAATCCAGACCAAGTATGGCATCATAGTACTTCATCTTGAGCAAGTAGAAGCACCCGAACAAGCCTCGGTCCTCAATGCACACTGGTAAAGATGAAATACACTTCTTAGTCGATACCATACCTACTGGTGTGTGCACAGATAAACGGACCTCTAATTCCTCTGCCTCAACTCCAGACTATGTTGCTAACTGCTTGGCAAACCGCTCGGAAATGAACGAGTGTGTGGCACCTGTATCAAACAACACTCGAGCATACACACCCATGACTAGAACCATACCTTCCGTGACGTTCTCGGCCTGCTCTACATCCTCTCGTGCTAGTGCAAACACTCAGGCTTGGGCCCGGGCCTTCTTGGTCTCCCTGTCACTAGTGCTGCTGCTGCTGTCGCTGCTGGGGCTGGCGCTTCATGCTAAACACCCTGCTGAAGTCTAGGGCAATCGCGGATCTGATGCTCGGTGTTGCCACACTTGAGACACTTCCCTGAAAACTTCCAACACTCGATGCCGCCGTGTGTTCTTCCATAGTAAGGACACGCCTTCTTGTCGCTGCACCTAAAGCTGGGGGACTGTGGTGTAACCGCCTGCTGACTCGAAGCCGCTACTTGACGCTGCGGTGACTGGTACACTGTGTTCTTCCTGTCCTGACTCTGGAAAGGTGGCGCGGACCTCTTCTGCGTTGCTCTCTTCTCCTCCAGGTACTGATCCATCTTGCTCTCCTGCCTGCATGCTGCACTAAGAGCCTCATCTAGAGTGCGGTGGTTAAAAGCAACGAGCCTCGACCTAAGTGATGGTTTGAGCCCCATCAAAAATTTCTTGGCCTTCCTGTGCTCATCAGCCACTATATGAGGAGCATACTTGGAAAGCTCGGAAACCTGGCCTCATATTCCAGAACCGTCATGGAGCCCTGAGTAGAGAGAGAAAACTCCTACTCCATCTTGTCCTGGATGTGCTCGGGGATGAACTTGGCCCGAAATAGCCTCGTGAACTCGGCCCAAGTCACCTCAATGGCACCATCCTCATACCTAATACGTAGTATGGAGGTCCACCAAACATCGTCTCTCTCCTGCAAAACACAACCCATAAGCACCATCTAAACAAAACCTAACCTTACACAAGTACATATACTTTAAGTACCTATAGCATGTAGGTAGCCAGGCTGACTTTGTCATCCTTTGCACACCTTATAGCCTGGAAGATCTTCTCCACTTCCCTCATCCAGCTCTCTGCTAAGAGGGGATGACTCTCCCCCTTAAAAGAAGGCAGAGCCATCCTTTTAAACCTGTCCTTGATGGAAGGACCACCATGGCCATGCTCCTGAGGAACTGGAGCTAGAGCCTGAGCCTGAGACAATAAGCAACATATAAACAATAATACATTCAACAAAACAGACTACTCCTATTTAACAACTCTAACCTATGCCTGCAACTGAGCCTGCAGTGTTGCTTGAGTCTGCGTCTGGGTCTGCATTGCCTGAACCAGGCCTTGCATAAACACGCCATAATCCACAGGTGGTGGTGGAGGGAGTACTGTGGGACCCTGGGGTGCTGCGGCCTAGTGCTCACCCCTCTCCTCACGCCTCTGCTCGTCATCCCGAGCCTGAGCACCACGCCTACCATGACTCGCCATTGCCCGAAAAATAATTAACTTAGTTAGAATTTAATTTATTTAGTCCTAACCATTTTATTAACTATCTTTAATTCATTATTAGATATTTTTCACGTATATGGACTAATTTTATAAAGACTTTGCAATATTGTGAAGATGATGACATATTCATGTACAATCTCAACCTATGGTCTCTGATACCAATCTCTGTAACGACCCTCTTTATACCAGTACGATTATACCAATCCACATCGATACAAACATCACCGTCACAATGAGACATTTATCCAACACAACACAATAGGTGTAGATGTACATGAATAACAAAAGAGAGTACAACGGAAATAGAAGATAACTCTTATTCCATCATCATTCACACATTCCACAGTCTATATAGCAAATGTAAATAACCATTGTCCACAATTATACAAGTCCATAATAACATAATGACATTGTTCACATACTAATGAAAAGAAAGTTTAAGCTACGCAGCAATCTCCACAAGTGCAGCTACTCCTCAAGCCCGGAGTCGCTCCTCACTAAGTTCTCCTCTACCACGGGGACACCTATCTCACCTGTATGTTAAAGCAAGTATGAGTCTTCCAAAAAAGACCCAACAAGCAACCTAAAGGCACATCCTTATACATATCACACACACATGCTAGTCTTTTAAACAATGAGATATATATATATATATATATATATATATATATATATATATATATATATATATATATATAACATACTTCATGTCAATTAAACAAATACTCATGAACAACCTATACATGCTTTCTACACATAATATGTAACATGATTCATGGTTTTATAACACATATTCACACCTTTTGCTTGCTGTTTTAACATTAATATATCACATTCACATGGTTTCACATCTTTTCACATGCTATCACATTCACATAACACTATCACATGTTCACATTGCACATATTCACATTCTTCACACTTTTACACTTAATTACCGTGACACATAGTCCGAACCACCATAAAGAAGGACACATATTCACATAACACATATCCGTCACCTAGGCAATATGGTGACGAATCTTGGTAACTGCGCAGAACTGGGAGAAGCCCTCTCCACCCTAACCAGTGGTACTTGTCCACCTCCAGGATTTCATCCTGATGCCCACAAGATATCACATACACAATGAGCCTTCCCATAGGGACTTTTCTACAGTATGGCTCCATAGCCTTCTATGGCAGTAGTGTCAATCTTGGCACATATTACACATTATCTCATTTAATCACATGTTTTCATTCACTTACATGCACTATTTAACTCATTCACATGCATTTTAATAAAACATACATGTTTCAGTTTACAGAACTTAATGTGACTGTTTCACAAAGTCAAATAAATCATATCAGTACCTAAACATGCTGCTAAACATTGGAATTTACATTATCCAAATTAAAGATACTTAACATGGTCTAATTACCCTTGTTAAAAGCAAATAGTACCCACTGACATCAAAACAGTATCAAATTTTAATCACAGACTTCATACAGATAATATGTCACATCTCTAATTTCTCAGATTTTTTGCAATAGTAAAACTAATTTTAACCATTTAAATAGATTCCATGTAAATTTAGTAGGATATTCACTTTAACATGGTATACAGCAAAACAATCGATTTTAACAGGTTTAAAACATGTGGACAGTAACCCTAAGATCATGGAAATTTCCTGAATCCATAACATGCAATAAAACTATCTATTCAGAATTAAACACAGTCATAACATGCTTATTTTCTAATAACATAAATTATACTAAATAATATCATGCTAAAAAATTTGACAGAAATTCATGATCTGACCTTAAGACAATACTTGACCAAGCATAATTTTTATAGCATGCACTGGCATCCAGAAATCCGGAATCATAACATAAACATGACAAACACAATTCTGTGAAAAACAGAAGAACTTGGCGGCAAGGGCATTGCCATCTAGGTGGGTTAACGGCACAGGATGCTACCGTCAACTCAGGAACTTGGCGGCAACAAGGTTGCCGTCAACCTCCTGCCTGCAGAAAGTACAGACTGAATACAAATAAAAGAGAGAATTGGGGGTTCTAGGATACGAAATAAAATCCTTAAAAATACTCTAACCCTAGGGGACATGTCTAGGGATCATACCCCTCGATTACTTGCATGGAAATAAATCTCTGAAGGGTTTAATTTGTCGAAGAAGCCCTCCTCGGACAAGCCAAGAAGGTGCAGATCTCCCACCCAAATCCGGTCTTCCTGCCTGTGCAGATGGTCCTCCGGAGTCGGGGAAGATCCTTCAACGCCAGGAGCACCTCCCAGTCGAAGTAGATCGCCAGAAGAAGCTCTCAAATGCCAGATCAAGCCTTGCAAAAGTCTGGTTTTCTCACAAGCAAACCCTAGGTTTTTCTCTGAGCCAAAGGACCTAATATGGCCGAAAACTCTAAGTTTTATAGGACTATGAGTCGGGGTACGCTTGTTAGATCGAAATGTCAAACTAGATGTCCTAGAGGGGGGGTGAATAGGACTTCTTAACTCTTTAAATTTTCTTCTGAAATGCACAACACTAAATAGATGAGTTAGTACTTAGTGTGTGGTGTGTGATTCAAGTGTGAACTTGGCGGAAAAACAATTACACAGAAATGCACAAGAGTTTATCCTGGTTCGGCCCTTCCCACATGGAAGTCCTACATCCAGTCCTTAAGCCAACCACTTGAGATTTCCACTATCTACCAATAAATTGGCCTTCTCTCACCCTTGTGAGGTATTACAATCCCGCTTGCTCCCAAGCAAGTTTTCCCTAAACAGGGGTACAACAATTGCCTTTCACAAGGCCTTCCCTACACAGGAGGGGCAATGCAGAAACAGACTTCTACAGAAATTACACAAGAGAATAAAGAACTTGTGTGTTTGCCTCAGTATTGAGAACAAACACAGACCTCAGAAGGATTAAAAGATCAGAGATGAGACTTGAATCCTATCTGAAAATGCAAGGGTGGACTTGAAGAAAATAGGCAATTACAGTTGCCACCCAACACTAGACTTCTTCTAGGAGAGCTTCAAAGAATGTCTTCTTAAGAGGAGCAGCTCTCAGACTTTTGCTTGCAGGAAGCTTGAGAAAACTTGGAGGATTCGAATGATGATTTCAAGAAGAGTAAAGGCTTGTATGCGCTTCTGTTGTGTTGTCTGTGTGTGTCCCTTCTTCAAACTTGAGCTCCTTTTATACACTTCAGAATATAGCCGTTTGAAATATAGCCGTTGGAGCTTGTGGCCGTTTACAATATGTCCATTTGAAGAGATCTCTAGGATCCTTTGGGTCTTGAAGTGTTTGTTATCTAGAAGTCTTTCAATTTTGCTTCTTTCCAAGATCTTCAGAAGGAGGTGCAGTTTTCACAGCTAGAAGATAAGCTCTTCTCTTCGGAATGGACTGTGAAAGGAGCATTCTAAAAACGTGCTCCAATAAATGCCTGCACAAAGACAAGACAAAAGATAAGAGTATCTCCATACCTTTGAGGTAGGTAAGTCAGAGAAGTACAAAGAAAGGTATGGAAACCTCGGATGCAGAAGCTTTCAGATAGAAGGAGTAGACAGACAGTTAGGCTAAAAAGGTAAAGTATGGGTCTATCAGTGGTAGGTGAGACATGTCAAATGCCATGCACCTGAAAATACATAAATGCACTATATCTATTGTATCCAAGAAAATCCGGAGCAAAGATATGAAGACCATGAAGCTAAACCAAAAAAAAAAAAAAAATCTCAGAAGTAGTCTGCAGTCTGCACAGGATTTAGATAAATATTTTAAGTATAATGTTTCTTGTCGTGTCAGAGAAATACAATAATAATAATAATAAAATAATGACAAGATGATGTACTAATAAGATATTGAAAGTTCATTAAAAAAATGTATGAAAAGATTTGGAGATAAACTTGCATTAGGTGTTAAGCCTAAAAAGGATCAGAAGAGAGTTTAAGTACAGAGTTAATCAGTGAAGTCGAATCCAAAAGAACATGTAATTCGACTGAAGAAATAGGAGTGATTCGACTTCAGTAAAGAAATAATAAGGTAATTCGATTTCTAGGAAAACAAGGCAATTCGACTCTAACAAGAAAATAGCAATGTAATTCGACTTATGAGAAGACAAGGCAATTCGACTCCGACAGTCGAATTATTGAGATTAATTTTTGAAGCATTCGACTGTGGAAGTCGGAGATGACAGTCGAATCAAGAGTTGGGTTTTGTAAGGCATTCGACTGTAACAGTCGGAGTCATCAGTCGAATTACATATAAAGATGTGGACTTAGAAAATTCTCAAGGTTTTGACTTCGATTCTGAAGGAGTCGGATTTGACAGTCGAAGTTAACAGTCGAATTCAGTAGGACAAAGAGAGAGCTGTGGACTTAGAAAAATTTCTGAGATGGAGGTATAGTCCTGAAATATATCTGTATGATTTTTGAGATATGTAATTAATATATTTACTTTGTAGAAAGTTTATTTTAAAGAGTTTTGTCATAGCAAAAACAATAGATATATTAATTTAAGAAAATTCTTAAATTCCTTAGGGGTAGTTGCTCAACAATTCTCCCCCTTTTTGTTAATGACAAAAATCTTTAAATTGACAGTAAAAAGCATAAGTGAAGTGTGAATATACGGCTGGCAGAAACATAGCAGAAATTGGTTATAAACTACATAGTTCTCAAAATATAACAAAAGTTGTTCATGACTTAGACAGAGAGCTGGGTAAGTAAAGAGATTTGGGAATTTAGCAAGGAAAGGTTGGATGAGATCCCAGAGCTTCTTCTCATTCTCATCAAAAAAATTGTCAAAGAGAGCTCCATCAATGTTGTAGGAAGGATTGGTGGAGGGTAACTTCCGATGGGATTTGATGTGGCGCCTCCGGAACCAAGACATCCTACCATAATACTTGTCTCTATTGACCCTATACTTGAGGGGAACAAACTTCTTGGAGGCAGCAAGCAAGAGAAATTCATCAGCAGTGATATTCCAATGCAGTCCACTGGAAACATCAACATCTTTGGCTTGATAATAAATGAGGAGTCTCTGAGCCCATTTATGCCCAATGTTCTTCCTCAAGTCCTTAAGACTCTTGTAGTGAAAGTCATGGAGAGAAAGTTTCAGCCTTTCACAATCTAAATGATATGAAGGATATGCTGCTGCCCATTGATCTAGATTGAATCTTTCAGATTCAGCAAAACAAAGTTGAAAGTCCAGAAGATGATAATGGTGCTTGGATAATTGCAGAAAGACAAATCGCTGAAAGGACAATTTCAACTTATACTTGATTTTGAATCTGGTGGCAATGCGAATATATCTATTGAAGACTGCCTTTGCAAAATCTTTTATGTAGGAAACCACTCCTACGAGGGGAGGATGCAAGCCAGAAGGTAAAGCTACAGTCATGGAGGGAACAATCTCTCTCTGGCCTCTTAAAAGATTTTCCCATTGGCCCTTAGAGACATCAGGCAGACCCAGCTTCAATCTTTCAAAATTGAAAGTTTTCAGTCTATTGTATTTTGCCTGTAAGTCCCGGAGAAGTAGTTCGAACATGTCATGAAACCTTAGAGATATGTGATGTAGGATTGTCAAAAATTGGTTTCTGGACTGATTTTGTTGATATCTAGCAGCTTCATCAGGATAGAGATCAAGGAACTCCTTGGGAGTTAAGCAATGACTTTTCTGGGAGATAAATTGAAGTTCCTCTATAGAGATTTGGGTAGTCCTGAGATGAGTAGGTAGCCAATGTTCAAAGGTGAACCCTGACATGTCATGAATTTCAAAAAAGGCTCGAATAGCCTGATATTTTCTGAACAGATTCATGTGATGTTCAGAGTGATGAATGAAAGCATACCAAAATGGTGGAAGGAGTTTTGAAGGATTGTCTCCCAAGTTGGGTCCACTGGTGGAAGAAAGCTGGATACTAGGAAGTATTTCAGCTAGATGAAGGAGTGTTTTCTTGGAATCTATTTTGGAGGCTGTAGGAAGACAAGAAAAGTAATGAGGAGGTTGAGTGGAAAGGTTTAGAGAAACCGCTTTGGGAGGATTGAATTGATATTTAGTGGGATAGATGGAGAAATTGATATCTTGATAGAATGGATCCATAGGAATAGCTGCAAGTGGAGGAGGATCCGAAGAAGTAGATTGTGAAGGGGTTTCAGTGGTGGAAAGAGTGGGAGCTGTGGGTGCAGAGGGTTTAGGTCTAGCTGGTGCTGATCTTTTTGGCTCAAGAGGAGGCTTAACAGATGGAGCTGGAGTAGGATGAATTGGTCTAGAAGGAGGAGGAGGGAAGACTGGGTCACCATTTTTGACCAGTCTGCGCTTCACTTTCCTCTTGAAGGTTTGCAAATTAGAAGGGACTCCAGGGGTCTCTTAGACATAGATTCCATCTGGGAAACCTGCCTGGGCTGGGAAGCCTCTGCTGCTGCCACTGCCACTAATTGCTTTTCTAACACAGACTGTTGCTCCACTTGAGGTTGAAACACTACCATAGCTAATTGTGCCTCATGCTCTAAATCTTTCTGCTGCTCAGGAGGCTGTTCCTCCACACTTTGCTGCTTATCCTGTGGCTCAGGCTCCTTGTGCTGATCAAGAACTGGTTCAACATGTTCTTGTACTTGGGATTCTGGCTCCTGGTCCTGCTGCTGCTCAGGTTGCTGCTCAACCTGCTGGGATTGGTCTTGTGTAGACTGTTGTTCCTGAGCTGGTACTTCAGGTTTTGGTGCTTGAGATTCTTGGACTTGAACAAGTTCTTCTTGCTGCTGATGGAAAGCAGGCCCTGATGGCCGAGAAGTGCCCTACTTGCACACTAACTGAAGCAGCAAATCTTTCATTTGCTTAACCTCATCAGACAGACTATCAAACTTGACATCAATAAACTCTATTTGCATTTGAAGGACTGACAGGTTTTCTTGTTGCTTGCCCAATAAGTCCAAAATGGTATGAAGGCTGTTGCTACTCTCCCCCTGAGACCTTGGCCGGGTCTCAAAATGAGAAGGGGAGAAGTGATGCTCTCTTTCTTCAAAATCTATTTATGCAGGAATGTCATCAGATGCAATACCTTTGCCTCTAATATCTCTTAATACTTCATTAATAGTTTCCTCAGGTGCCTCAGGTTCAGGAAATGAGAAGGAAACAAGAACTTGATCTACTTGCTCTTGGGTCTGAACTGGGACTTCAGATCTAACTTGTTCTTGAGGCTCTATCTCTTGTTGAATCATTTGAGGAACAGAAGGAACAAGAGGTTCATCAGGAAAAGCTTCATGATCACATTCAGGCACTGAGTCTTTTAACCAAAGATTTTGCTTCTTGTTGACCAAGGAATAATGGCTTCTTCTCAAGGTAGTGATCCCAATCTTCTCTTTAATTCCAATAGATATTTCTCCTGACAGATCTACAGAGTATCTCTTAAAGACCAGGGAGAGCAAAGGTCCATAGGGAAAAGATTCTTGAAGATTCTTAGCAGCTATCATTCTATCCAAAATGATTCCAGCCAAATTTACTTTGTGCCTTTGAATAGCCCAAAACAACAAGTTCCCATCTCTGGAGGTGATAGATGAGTGGGTTCCTGCTCTAGGGGTCACAATGTTTGTAATCACTGAATGAATCAGTCTCTTTTCGGCTGATAGCTCATTTACAGACAGACCTTTCTTGCTAATAGAGGCCAAACTCCCAATAATGCCCAATTTCTGATTTTCCAAAGGTATAACTTCATTAAGCTTATGCTCGGAGTTTGGACACTCCAACATCTCAACCAGCAGTTCCTCAGAAATAGAGATCTTGGTTCCTTTGACATAACCGAACACTGTATTTCCAGATGAGATTTCCATGGTGACATAAAAAGTTCTAACGGCATTCTCAATAGTGGGTTTTGAAATCTAGCACAACTTGGTCCAACCCATGGCATTGAGGGTGTCCTCTACCCACGCTAGACTTCCAGTAAGATGGGAGAAATCTACAACCTTCCCTGGGCAGATGGGAATCTTAGCAAGTCTCACGAGTTGATCAGAGGTCATCTGGGTGGATTCCAGAGCCCTAGATGAGTCAAAGAAAGAGAATGGAGATGGCTCAGGGGACCAGTAAAGGAGTGATAGAAATGCTGAAGAGAGTTCCAAGATCCTACCTTTCTTCGAGAAGGATGGAGATTTTAGGGTTCTTCGGAAGTCCTTCGCCGGAGAACAGTGAGGGCGCGAAAGGGCAGAAGAAGACAAGGAAGTCGAAGATGGATTTTGAAAGGGTGTCCTCTAAAGGAGATGGTGTTTTCTTTTATAAGGAAAGAGAAGACAACTGCCCCTAGATTTCAGGATGAACGGTCGGGATTAAATGATTTGACCGTTAAGACATGAAGGGATGCGTCTTAAGAGAGTGCTAGTTATATAATTTTAAATTACAAGCGCCTTTTCATGATTTCATAATAAGTCGAATTATGTATTCGACTGCATCAGTCGAATGCAAGATTTTAACATGATTCGAATGCATAAGTCGAATGTCTGGGACTTAGAATTTTTAGGATGGTTTTCACAGATAGTTCATACAACACTATCTTAGCATACAATTCAAGTATCATTTACTTTGGTAATTTAATCAGGATTACACATACATATTTCTCTTCTAATAGATGTGAATCTATCCTCAGGAAGAGGTTTTGTAAAAATATCAGCAAGTTGATTTTCTGTAGAAACAAATTCAAGTGAAATATTGTCATTACTTGCATGATCCCTGATGAAGTGATGTCTAACCTCAATATGCTTGGTTCTTGAGTGCTGGATAGGATTCTTGGTCAAATTTATTGCACTTGTATTGTCACATAGCATTGGAATTTCTTGGAGTTGATGACCATAATCTTCCAATTGATGCTTGACCCACAAGAGTTGAGAACAACAACTTTCAGCTGCAATGTATTTAGCTTCTGTGGTGGATAAAGCTACTGAGTTCTGCTTCTTGGAGGACTAAGATATCAAACACCCTGCAAGAATTTGACAAGTTCCACTAGTGCTTTTCCTATCTATTTTACATCTAGCATAGTCAGCATCACTATATCCAATTAACTTGAATTCTGAACATTTGGGATACCATAAGCCTAATTTACTGGTATTTATAAGATATCTAAAAATTTCTTTAACAGTATGAACATGAGATTTTTTTGGATCAGCTTGGAATCTTGCACATAAACAAACACTGAACATTATATTTGGTCTGCTAGCAGTAAGATATAACAGTGATCCTATCATTCCTCTATAGATCTTTTGATCTACCTTTTACCAAGAGGATAACTATCTAACTTAATGCCTGAGCTCATGGGTGTTCCTAATGGCTTACACTTGTCAAAACCATACTTAGTAAGTAAATCTGAAATATATTTGGTTTGACAAATGTGAGTTCCTTCCTTGGTCTTCTTGATTTGCAATCCAAGAAAATAATTAAGCTCACCCATCATGCTCATTTCAAACTCACTTTGCATCAGATTTTCAAAGAACTTACAAAGTGATTCATTAGTAGAACCAAAGATAATGTCATCAACATAGATTTGCACAATTAAGATTCCATCTGAAAATTTCTTTATAAATAATGTGCTATCTACATTACCTCTTATAAAATCATATGATATAAGATAAGCACTTAATCTTTCATATTAAGCTCTTGGAGCTTGTTTCAGACCATACAATGCTTTTTTTAAACAGAAAACATGATTAGGATAAGTAGTATCTTCAAAACCTGGTGGTTGCTCAACATATACTTCTTCTTTAATAAAACCATTCAGAAATACACTTTTAACATCCATCTGAAATAAATTGATATTAAGAGAACAAGCATATGCTAATAAAATTCTGATTGCCTCTAATCTAGCTACTGGAGCATAGGTTTCATCAAAATATATGCCTTCTCTTGGGAATATCCTTGAGCTACAAGTCTGACTTTGTTCCTAGTGATTACCCCTGATTCATCCATCTTGTTTCTGAAAACTCATCTGGTTCCAATAACTGGATGGTCAGTAGGTCTAGGTACAAGAGTCCAAACCTCACTGCGTTGGAACTGATTAAGTTCCTCTTGCATAGAAAGGATCCAAGATTCATCACCCAGTGCATCATTGATTGTCTCAGGCTCAATTTGAGAAACTAAAGCAGAAAAATCACAAGGAATTTGCATACCTCTTGTTCTTACTCTATCTTGAGGATTACCTATGATGTTTTCTCTAGGATGGTCCCGGTGGTACCTCAATTCCCTAGGTAGTCCTTCTTGTGGTTCTTCTTGTTGTTGAAGATCTTCTAATGTGGGATCTTCCATTTCTTCATCTTTACCTTCTTCTTCAAGTGAAGTCTTTTCTAAATCCCTGCAAAGATCATCAACACATTCTTCTTCTTCTTCTTCTATTCTTTTGATAGAAGGGTTAGTTTCATCAAATAAGATATGCACAGATTGTTCTATAGTTAATGTTATTCTATTGAATACTTTATAACTTCTAGGTTTTGAAATATATCCTAACAGAAAACCTTCAACACTCTTAGCATCTAATTTTCCTAAATTGTCCTTACCATTATTTAAAATAAAGCACTTACAACCAAAAGGTCGAAGATGACTGATGTTGGGCTTCTTTCCCTTGTAGACATAAGGAGTCTTCTTTAGAATGGGTCTGATCATGCACCTGTTGATGATGTAGCATGTTGTATTGACTGCCTCTGCCCAGAAATATTTTGGTAAATTATACTCATTCAGCATTGTTCTGGTCATATCTAGCAGTGTTCTGTTCTTTCTCTCTGCTACTCCATTTTGTTGAGGTGTTCTTGGTGTTGAGAAGTTATGCTCAACCTCATTTTCTTCACAGAACTTCATGAATTCTTCATTCTTGAATTCACCTCCATGATCAGATCTAATGCTTGTAATAAAAATTTTGATTTTTCTGAACTATTTTTTTGAACTTCAGAAAAGCTTGAAAGGCTTCAGATTTGGCTTCGAGAAAAGAGACCCAAGTATATCTTGAGTAGTCATCAACTAATACATAGCCATAGACTTTTCCTCCAAGACTGACTGTCCTCATAGGTCCAAACAAATCCATGTGAATTAATTCCAAAGGCTTGGAAGTTGTAACTATTGTCTTGGACTGAAATGAGGTATTGGTCTGTTTTCCTTTTGTACAAGCTGAACAGATTCCAGATTTCTTGATTATCATTTTGGGAAGACCTTCAACCAGATCATGCTTCATTAATTTCTTGATTACTGAGGTGCTTGCATGACCAAGTCTTCTGTGCCACAACTCAGACTCTTCACTTTTGGTGATTGCAAGGCACAAGTTTACTTCTCTTAATTCTGCCAACTGCAAAGTGTACAGGTTCTTTACCCTTTGAGCTTCAAAAACTATCTTGTTATCTTTCTGGATGATACACTTATCATTCTGAAAATTTATTGTATGCCCTTTATCACATAGCTGACTGATACTTATCAGATTATGCTTCAATCCCTCTACATACATGACATCTTCAATTAGATTCTTTTCCTTAGTACCAACTGTTCCACATCCTAGCACTTTTCCTTTTCCATTATCACCATATGTGACTTGACCACTTTCTTCTCTAAAACTTGTGAATAGCTTCCTATCCCCTGTCATATGCCTTGAGCATCCACTATCCAAATACTATTTGGATGCCCTCAGCCGACCCTGCAAACAAAATTAGGTTGTAACTTTTGGTACCCAAATTTTCTTGGGTCCTTGATGGTTAGTTTTAGGAATCCATCTCAAGTGTCTAGTAGTGCATGTGCTAACTGTGTGTCCTAATTAATTACAGTGACTACAGCATAAATCAAAAGCATTCTTCATATATGCAAAATTGTTAGATTTCTATTTTTGTTTGTACATATGCTGATTTACCTTCTTAGTATTTTTGATTTCTTTTTCTGCTACAAATTTAGGGGTTGGATACACTTGAGGATGAATAATGTTTTCTTCATTTTGTGGAGGTGTGTATCCTAATCCATATTTCTTCTTTCCTATTCTAGAACCTTTTATGTTGACGAATAAAGAAGTTTTGCAGTTAGAGATCTTTTCTATGGTGGCTTTTAGATAATTGTTTTCCTCTAACAATTTTTCTTCAATTTTGAGTTCCTTAAGATTTGATTCAATTTCCAAAATTTTTCTATTTTTATTTTTCAAATCTTCGCATAGTAGTTCATTAGTTCTTTTAGTTTCACTTAAACTTTTGTTTAACCTTTCTGTTTCATTTTTAAGAAAGGTGTTAGCCTTTTCTTGGTTCAATAAATTTAGTTTAACTATTTTCATTTGTTTTACTACTGTTTTATATTTTTCATAAATTTCATTGAAAGCATCTTCAAGGCTATCAAAATCGGATTCAAAACAGGAAGTGAATGAGGTTTCTGAGTTTACCTGTTCTAGTCCTGCCATGAGGGCTAGATTTGCCTTCTCTTCCTCTTCAGATTCTGAACTTGATGACTCTGAACTTGTTGCTTCTTCATTGTCCCATGTTGCTGCCATTGCCTTCTTCTTGAATTTTCTGAACTTCTTTTCCTTGCCTTTCTTTTTGTCGGATTTTTCTGCTTGATCCTTATTCTTAAGCTTGGGACATTCCGATTTGTAATGTCCTGGCTGATTACACTCATAGAAAGTTGGCTCTTTCTTCTTTTCTTTCTTGAAAAATCTTTTTGAGCATAGCCTCATCATCACTGTCGTCTGACTTTTCCTTTGAGTCTTCAGATGAATAGGAATCTGCAATCTTCAAAGCATTTGAAATTTTCTTTTTCGATGAATTTTCAGAAAACTTTTCCATGTTAATTTCATGAGCCATAAGGGATCCTATTAATTTATCAATAGACAATTGTGTTAAGTCATGAGCTTCCTCTATGGCTGTAACTTTAGGAGTCCAGACATTAGTTAGAGATCTTAATATTTTTCTAACTGTTTCTTCATTAGTTAGGACCTTTCCTAAAGAACTTAGTCCTACAATTATGTTGGAAAATCTATTATACATTTGAGTTATGTTCTCATTAGGGAGCATTTTGAACTGTTCATATTGAGATACAAGTATATCTATCCTTGTTTGTTTAACCCTATCTGTACCTTCATAGGTTACTTGAAGCTTATCCCACATTTCTTTAGCTGCTTTACAAGCTAAAAGTCTATTAAATTCCCTTTTAGATAAAGCACAACAAAGATAATTTTTTGCTTTGTAATTTAAAGACATGTTTCTCTTATCTGCTATGGAAAGACCAGAGGAAGAAGATTCTCCAAGGATTTGATAGTCACCTTGTTCTATTACCTGCCATAAGTTGAAGACAGTACCTCTAATGAAGCATTCCATTCGCATCTTCCAGTATTGGTAATCTTCACCATCAAAGAATGGTGGCCTTGTAACTGATTGGCCTTCATAGTTGTGAGCTTCAGATGCCATTTCTTTCAAATATTTTAGATTCTTCTGAGAAGACCTCGCTCTGATACCACTTGTTGGATCGAAATGGCAAACTAGATGTCCTAGAGGGGGGTGAATAGGACTTCTTAACTCTTAAAATTTTCTTCTCAAATGCACAACACTAAATAGATGAGTTAGTACTTAGTGTGTGGTGTGTGATTCAAGTGTGAACTTTGCGGAAAAACAATTACACAGAAATGCACAAGAGTTTATCCTGGTTCGGCCCTTCCCACATGGAAGTCCTACATCCAGTCCTTAAGCCAACCACTTGAGATTTCCACTATCTGCCAATAAATTGGCCTTCTCTCACCCTTGAGAGGTATTACAATCCCACTTGCTCCCAAGCAAGTCTTCCCTAAACAGGGGTACAACAATTGCCTTTCACAAGGCCTTCCCTACACAGGAGGGGCAATGTAGAAACAGACTTCTGTAGAAATTACACAAGAGAATAAAGAACTTGTGTCTTTGCCTCAGTATTGAGAACAAACACAGACCTCAGAAGGATTAAAAGATCAGAGATGAGACTTGAATCCTATCTGAAAATGCAATGGTGGACTTGAAGAAAATAGGCAATTACAGTTGCCACCCAACACTAGACTTCTTCTAGGAGAGCTTCAAAGAATGGCTTCTTAAGAGGAGCAGCTCTCAGACTTTTGCTTGCAGAAAGCTTGAGAAAACTTGAAGGATTCGAATGTTGCTTTCAAGAAGAGTAAAGGCTTGTATGCGCTTCTGTTGTGTTGTCTGTGTGTGTCCCTTCTTCAAACTTGGGCTCCTTTTATACACTTCAGAATATAGCCGTTTGAAATATAGCCGTTGGAGCTTGTGGCCGTTTGCAATATGTCCGTTTGGAGAGATCTCTAGGATCCTTTGGGTCTTGAAGTGTTTGTTATCCAGAAGTCTTTCAGTTTTGCTTCTTTCCAAGATCTTCAGAAGGAGGTGCAATTTTCACAGCTAGAAGATAAGCTCTTTCTCTTTGGAATGGACTGTGAAAGGAGCATTCTAAAAACGTGCTCCAATAAATGCCTGCACAAAGACAAGACAAAAGATAAGAGTATCTCCATACCTTTGAGGTAGGTAAGTCAGAGAAGTACAAAGAAAGGTATGGAAACCTCGGATGCAGAAGCATTCAATAGAAGGAGTAGACAGACAGTTAGGCTAAAAAGGTAAAGTATGGGTCTGTCAGTGGTAGGTGAGACATGTCAAATGCCATGCACCTGAAAGTACATAAATGGACGGTATCTATTGTATCCAGGAAAATCTGGAGCAAAGATATGAAGACCATGAAGCTAAACCAAAAAAAAAAAAAATCTCAAAAGTAGTTTGCAGTCTGCACAGGATTTAGATAAATATTTTAAGTATAATGTTTCTTGTCCTTTTAGAGAAATACAATAATAATAATAATAAAATAATGACAAGATGATGTACTAATAAGATATTGAAAGTTCATTAAAAAAATGTATGAAAAGATTTGGAGATAAACTTGCATTAGGTGTTAAGCCTAAAAAGGATCAGAAGAGAGTTTAAGTACAAGTTAATCAGTGAAGTCGAATCCAAAAGAACATGTAATTCGACGGTAGAAATAGGAGTGATTCGACTTCATTAAAGAAATAATAAGGTAATTTAATTTCTAAGAAAACAAGGCAATTCGACTCTAACAAGAAAATAGCAATGTAATTCGACTTCTGAGAAGACAAGGCAATTCGACTCCAACAGTCGAATTACTGAGATTAATTTCTGAAGCTTTCGACTGTGGAAGTCGGAGATGACAGTTGAATCAAGAGTTGGGTTTTGTAAGGCATTCGACTGTAACAGTCGGAGTCATCAGTCGAATTACATATAAAGATGTGGACTTAGAAAATCCTCAAGGTTTTGACTTCGATTCTGAAGGAGTCGGATTTAACAGTCGAAGTTAACAGTCGAATTCAGTAGGACAAAGAGAGAGCTGTGGACTTAGAAAAATTTATGAGATGGAGGTATAGTCCTAGAATATATATGTATGATTTTTGAGATATGTAATTAATATATTTGCTTTGTAGAAAATTTATTTTAAAGAGTTTTATCATAGCAAAAATAATAGATATATTAATTTAAGAAAATTCTTAAATTCCTTAGGGGTAGTTGCTCAACAATGCTTAGGATTAGGTTTTCCTACCGTTGGAGATTGGTTTCCTAATTAGGTTTTAGAGAAAATGCAGCCATTTTCAGATCTGGAATCTCAGACATAAATAGAGAAGTAAACGGCCACTTTGCTGCCGTTAACAGGAAGTCGACGTCCATTGATCTGGACGTCTATATCTCCTGGCCATTAGGTCAACGGCACATAGGTTGCTGTCAACCTACCCTTAATGTCAAGGGATGTTGACGTTAACAGGGATTTCGGCAGAACACAGAAATATCAATAAACATACATACATAAAATAAATAAATACAATATACACATCAATAATTAAATACTATATGCATTTTTAAATTAATATATTATATTCACAAAAATAAACATATATATACATATACACATAAGTAAATAAATAATTATAATATGCATAAAAATATACATAATATGAACAAAATTTGAGGGCCTTACAAGGGGCAGTACCATTAGCAGCCTCAGCAGTTTCTGCAGCATCAGCAATTTCAGCCATACCACCAGCAGCAGCAGTTTCCATAGCACCAGTAGCCCCCGTAGCGTGGGTGTGGATGTGTGATGGCTCTCACCAGGGAGGAGGCCGAGGCGTCAAACCTGGTCGTAGGTACTTTGCCTATCCTTGGTAGAGCTGCTCATGTTTTGGCTGATCCTGATGCTTCCCTTTGTTTTGCTTCCGAGGAGTTTTACGAGTCGCTTGTTCGTCACACACATGAGAGGCAGTGTGATGTGATGGTTGACCTTCCGTCCGGTGATTGCATGCATTCTTTCGGCTACCTTGATGGTGTCATAGTTGAGGTCCAGGGACACTAGTTGCCGGCCAGGTTGTACGTGTTACAGCTTTGTGACTTCGACGTCATCCTTGGCATGGACTGGTTGGAGGCTCACTGAACTGTGGTGAATTGTCAGTGGAAGACTGTGCGGTTTGAGATACCCGAGATGCCCATTCTTTGCTTCCGAGGTATCCGGTCTACCCGTCGACCTTTTATTTCTTTCTGTAGAGCTCATCATTCGATCCGCGATGGTTGTGTGGCATATCTTGCTTCTGTTTATTCTTTGGAGCCTAGAGGTTCGTTGGTTTTTTGATGTACCTATTGTTTGTGAGTTTTCTAATGTTTTTCCGGAGGATCTACTTGGGTTACCGCCTAAGCGAGAGGTAGAGTTATCCATTGAGCTTTTACGTGGTACGATGCCTTTGTCTAAGGCACCATACCGGATGGCTCTGGCTGAGTTGCATGAGTTGAAGCGCCAGTTGCAGGAGTTGCTTGAGTTGGGTTTCATCCGTCCGAGTCATTCGCCATGGGGAGCGCCAGTGTTGTTTGTGAGGAAGAAGGATGGTAGCTTGAGGTTGTGCATCGATTACAGACAGTTGAACCAGGTAACAGTGAAGAACAAGTATCTGTTGCCCAGGATTGACGATTTGTTTGATCAGTTGTAGTCAGCCAGAGTGTTTTCGAAGATTGAATTAAGGTTCGGTTACTACCAGCTGAGGATCAGAGAGTCAGATATTGGCCTGAAAGCTTTCCGTTCGAGGTACAGTCACTTTAAGTTTGTCGTGATGCCGTTTGGGCTCACGAATGCACCAGCAGCTTTTATGGATTTGATGCATAGAGTGTTCAGTGAGTACTTGGACAGATTTGTGGTCTTTGTAGATGACATTTTGGTCTACTCAGCTTCTGAGGAGGAGCTTGAGGTGCATCTGAGGACCGTGTTAAAGACGTTGCAGAGTCACCAACTTTATGCCAAGTTCGATAAGTGCGAATTTTGGCTGAGGGGGGTGTACTTTCTCGGACACGTGATCTCAGGTTCAGATGTGGCAGTGGATCCTGCCAAGGTAGAGGCAGTGTTGTCTTGGGAGAAGCCCACTTCAGTGTCAGAGGTTCGTAGCTTTCTGGGCTTGGCAGGTTATTACAGAAGGTTTATCCAGGACTTTTCTAGGATTGCAGATCCGTTGACCAGATTGACCAATCTTGAGACCAGATTTGTTTGGATAGAGGACTGCGAGCAGAGTTTTTAGGAGCTAAAGAGGAGGTTGACTTCAGCGCCAGTGTTGGTCTTACCATCTGGTAGCGGAGGTTTTGTGGTCTATACAGACGCTTCGAGATCAGGTTTGGGCGCAGTGCTGATGCAACATGGTGGGGTCGTTGCCTATGCTTCTCGAAAGTTGAAGAAGCATGAGGAGAACTACCTTACTCATGACTTAGAGTTGGCAGTAGTGGTGTTCGCTCTGAAGTTGTGGAGGCACTATTTGTACGGCGAGGCATTCGATATCTTCACCGACCATCAGAGTTTGCAATACATCTTCACTCAGAAAGATTTGAACTTGAGGTAGCGTAGATGGATAGAGTACTTGAAGGACTATGACCTTACCCTCTCCTATCACCTGGGAAGGGCTAACGTCGTGGAGAATGCTTTGAGCAGACGAGTTCGCTTGAGTTCGTTGATGGTCAGAGAGTAGAGATTGTTTGAGGACTTGTCTTAGAGAGTTTTTTGCCCTTTGAGGTACAGAGATCGTGCAGTGATGACCTGTTTGTCAGTTCTCCGTTAGTGTACTGTCAGGGGCTGAGGGCACAGTAGGCATATTCAGAGTTGGCAAATATTTATAGATGCCATATGTGGTGCTCGACGAGGACAGTGAGGTCAGGTTTAGAGGCAGATTGTATGTCCCTTGTGATGCGCAGCAGGCGCTGTTGTCAGAGGCTCGTCGGTCAAGGTATGTTGTTCATCCTGGTTCCACCAAGATGTACCATAACCTAAAGAGGTTCTTTTGGTGGCCAAGGATGAAGAGAGGCATGTCATAGTTTGTCGCTCGATGCCTTACTTGTCAGCAAATGAAGGTGAAGCATCGATATCCTGGTGGTGAGCTGCAGTCGTTGCCCATTCCCGAGTGGAAGTGGGATGACATCACCATGAATTTTGTGGTTGGTTTGCCCCATTCTCCACAGAGGCATGATGGCATTTGGGTGATTGTGGACAGGTTGACCAAGTCAGCGCACTTCCTTCTAGTCAAGATGTCTTGGTTAGTGGACATGCTTGCCAGATTATATGTGGACAGAGTTGTTCCGTTGCACGGGCCCCAGTTTCCATTGTTTCTGATAGAGATTCGAGGTTTACTTTAGGGTTTTGGCATAGTTTGCAAAGAGCCCTTGGCACTGAGTTGAGACTGAGTTCATCGTACCACCCACAGTTAGATGGTCAGTTAGAGAGGACTATACAGACTTTGGAGGATATGTTGAGAGCTCGTTGCTTGGACTGGGGTGGCACTTGGGAGTCACACCTTCTGATGGTAGAGTTTGCATACAACAACACTTATCACTCGAGCATTGAAATGGCACCATACAAGGCTTTGTATTGTCGGCCGTGCAGGACACCACTTCACTGGTTCAAAGTGGGTGAGAGGAAGGTTTTGGGACTAGAGATGGTGTAGCATTGTGCAAACACAATTAGTCTAGTCAGGGAGAGGCTTCAGGAAGCACAGAGCAAGCAGAAGAGCTATGCAGATGTTCCCAGGAGGCCGTTGCAGTTCAGCATGGGTAACCTTGTGTTCTTGCGGGTCTCTCCGACCAAGGGTGTCATGAGGTGTGGAAAGAAGGGAAAGCTCAGTCCGAGGTATATTGGAACTTTCCTTTTTATAGAGAGGATCGGTGAGGTCGCATACAGATTGAGTCTTCTAGCAGAGTTAGCAAGTGTGCACGAGGTTTTTCACATTTCGCAGCTGAGGAGGTACGTTGCAGATCCGTCGCACGTGTTGGATTACTCGCAGTTAGAGGTTGCACCGGATTTGTCAGTACCAGAGCACCCAGTAAGAGTTGTGGACCGCAGAGTGCAGCAGTTGCACTAGAGGCAGATTCTGCTGGTCAGGTTGTTTGGGAGAACCGCGTTGGTGGCGAGGCCACGTGGGAGCGTGAGAATGAGATGAGAGAGCAGTTTCCATACTTGTTTGAGTGATCGGTATGTTGTTTTTCCTTATACTACTTCCTGTTGAAACTGAGTTTCTTTTGATTTCGAGGATGAAATTCTCTTAAGGGGGGTAGAATGTAAGACCCGGCCCTCTCAGGCCCTTAGCCCTATCCTCTTGGTCGCCACGGACCCCTTGGTCGCGACATTGTCGCGCCAGAGGAGCCGGTCGTGAAATGCTTTTGGTTGCAGTACACCTAGTTGTCGTGTTCTGGTCGTGACGGGGGTAGGCGTCGCATTCTTATCGCGGCGTCTGAAGGTGATGCGACTCCGGTTCTGACCGTTTTGACTGCTATCCTTTCTTTTAGAACAACCTTGTCGAGAGTCAAGTGCATACAGTGTTGACGCGACCTGACAGTCCATTGCGTTAAGGTTTTCCCAATCTTCGAGGTTTGACCGCATTTGGTGTCGGGCTGGGGTAGGCAGTCTTGACATGGTCATGACCTGCAGGGCGGTCGTGACAAGGTTGTTGTCGCGCCAGTTCGACCCGTCGCATCTCTGGGGCTGTCGGTTCAAAACCGAGGCAGGCGACCCCTTCCCCCTCTCTCCTTCCTTTCTTCTTCTTCTTCCTTCTTTTTCCTCCTCCGAGCCCTTTTGCTTCTCTGGCGATTCTTGGGTATTCTTGGCGAGGAGGTGACGCCCCGTTAGTATAGGCGGCGTCCGTGTGGTTCTAGGAGCGAGGAGGAGTTGGCCATTTCGACATGAAGGCCCCAATGGGTCGGCTCTACTCATTGAGGTAGGAACCCCTCTTTCCCTCTCGTTCTGGCATGCTCCCCTTCCCCTTGAGATCCTTGTTTTCTCCGTGGTTCTGAGGATTGTGGGGTGTGAGGTCCATGCTTGTGGTGAGTGAGGTTTCCTTCGAGTGTAGATTTCCTTGTAATGCATGCTTCATGGGGTTGAGGGTGGTTTGGTTATTTTACAAGCTTCCCTACATGTTTTCTATGCTCCCCTCCCCCTGCGGTGTGGTTTGTACTCATTTTGGGGCGGTCCTTGGGAGGACTGTACCGGGACCCCTCTCGGCTGAGATCGCGACTGGCCTATGGGTCGCGATGATGTCGCGACACATGCACCGACCATGACAACTTTGGCTGTCGCGACAGGCATGGGAGCCGTGACATCATCGCGATGACCAAAGGCGTCACGACATGGTCGCGGCCGGCCTTGGCATCACGACAGTGTCGCGACAGCCAGGGGCGTCGTGACAGTATCAGATTCAGGTAAGTACTTGCGGAGTTTCATTTTTCATGGAGTCTTTGCCATTTCCAGTTCTTTCTGTACTCGTGGCACCAGTGCTAGTTCCTAGTACGGTCCTACACTAGTCGTTCACCCGGTGCTCGGCACCTGAGGGCTTGTCCCGTGGGAGAGGTTGTTACCGTTTACCTAGGAGCCTCATCCTCGTGCGCCTTAGAGGGAGCGTTCGGGGCGACGAGCGTACTCGAGTCACAGACTCTATAGTAGAGGTAAAAATGGTGGTTAGCACAGCGGCGTCGAGTTGTTTGCAGATCTCTCTTGGTTGGTCTGGGACACCGAGGACGGCTGGAGTTCTACCCGGTGTAGGCAAGCCAGTCCTTTTTCTCACTGCCTCACTCTTTGTGGCCCCGGAACCACCTAGAGTGGCCAAGCGTGGGACAGTAGTCTGGCCAGACTACGACAGTTACTGTTGTGTTACTTTATGCTCCTGCCCCCACTCTGACGAGACGTGGAGGTTTGGACTTGGGTCGAGGGTAAGACGTCAGTGGACGCTCCTGACCGGTTAACTAGTGGTAGCGGTTTCTGTAGCTAGTGTCGCTTGTCCAGACGGGGTTTCCCCTGCCTGTGTTTACAGCCGTGTGGTGGTCACGATGTGTAGGTCGTACGGAGTTACTGACCGTGGTGTCCTTCCGTACCGTTGCTAGTTAGTTAGCTTTGCTTCCGCACTTTCCTGTGTAGATTAGAATATATAGAACTGCTGTCATTTAAATTATTTATATATATTCTTTCCTGCCTGTTAGAGCCAGTAGGAGATTGGTAGTCCCATTTGAGCTTCTGTTGTGAAGCTCATCCCTTCTTTTTCCAGGTGAGACTTCTCAGTAGCGGCCAGGTGTGCGTCGGGCGGAGGAGATGGGGCGGAAGTCGTCGTCCCTGTAGCTAGCAGTGGGTTCCCTCCTTTCAGTTGTACTTCACCCTAGGGGTATGCCCCTAAGGGCTCTATCCTCCCCCTTTTTACTTGTACTCGTTGTGTGTGGGTGTTGGGACTGTACCTAGAGCGTTATGTCACGGTCTCGCTCTTCTTTCTGTTTCTGCGCGTGTGCTCCTAGTTCTGTAGTTGATGTTTATTTCTTTTACATATCCTATTAGTCGTGTTTATAGCCATTCCGGGTCCCCGGATCCATGGGCAGCGGCCGCGAAAATCGGGTCCTCGGCTGTGGCCGAGGGTTGGGTTCTCGGGGTTACATGAGTGGATCGCAAAACCATCTGCACTACTCGATAAGATCTGTTAACTCCTTTATCTCCATGGTTATATATTTTTGTGATAACAAAACTTATCAGAATATTTTTATATTTATCTAAATCACGTGTTTTACCTTAATATCATTTTCGTTAAGTCTGTCAATAGAAAGCTCAAAGGACATAAATAATACTTCAAGAATCACCATTGTAAATATTTTATGAATTTCTAAGTCCACTAAATGGTGCTCTATTTCTTGTAAGCCTTTGTTGTCATTTAAAGTTTTCATTCATAAGTTTATGATCACTGACAATTTTTTCATAGTTTCAATCGAAGTCAAGTCTCATCATCTGAAGTCATGCATATTTTGCTTCTTGATCGTTGAAGCTAACTTCATCATATCCAAAGTTTACTTCGTCATATATGAAGCTAACTTCGTCATATCTGAAGTTCTACTTCGTTATATCCAAAGCTTCAATTCGACCGACTGTGTTATTTTTCACTCTATACGAAGTTCACTTCGTCATTACAAAGTTTTACTTCGTCATATTCAAAGTTAAATTCGTCATATCCGAGGTTACACTTCGACCGACAACGTTATGATCTATTTTATACGAAGTTCCACTTCGTCATATACGAAGTTTATTTCGTCATATCCGAAGTCATATACGAAGCTTAAATTCGACTGACTACATTATTTTCGTCTTATACGAAGTTTCACTTTATCATATCCTAAGTTCACTTCATCACATATGAAGTTCACTTCGTCATATCCGATGTTACACTTTATAGCGGTCCTCGCCGTTCAAACCTGTTAACCTAATAACAAGCTTGACCTGCCTCCGCCTCCCGCGAATGAGCCGTAGCCTCGCAAGGGAAATCATTCACATGTCCGTGGAAATATAAAAGAAACAGCTCAAATATAAATAAGATTCCACATCTCACAAATATTTACATGAAATATACATAGCCAGTTCTCAACTAGAGTCAAATACATAATACAACAACCTAGGGCATACCCCGAGGTGAATAGTGTAACACCGCAAAAATTTTATTTTTTTGAAAATTAAAAAAATTGTGAAGATTTTGATTGTTAAACATAATTACTATCATGAGATGTAATAAACTTTAATTTACGATTAATTTGTACTAATAAATGTTATTCCAGTGTCGTACTTAGAGGTGCGCACTCCGATAAGGCGACACCAAAATTCTGTAACGAAATAAAAATCTGAGAACACTATAATTTCCAGAAAAATGTGCTGATATTAGAAATATAAATATCTGGAATTGTTGACGTGCGGATTTCAAGATTAAGCCCACGTAATGATTTTCTGGGCAATTTTTATTGGGTGAAAATAAATTCTAAGAATTAAAATAAAATCACCATAATTTGTAAAACCTTTTAATTAGATTATGGTTGAAATTTCAATATGAATGGACGCCATTTGGGTATAATAGTTTAGGGTCAAATGGACCAGCTGATTTATAACCCATTTACGTAACCCATTTTTTTGAAAAATCTTTGCTTACGTGCTATGGGCTACGTAAGCTCATTTCACCTAGATTTAACTGCCTACACATTTCACCATATGTGTAAGCCATGGGAAACATGCATGGTAAACGTGGCTTGGTGTGGTAAAATGGAGTTTTACGACTCCACATGTTTGGCTACGTGCCAACATGCATGGGAACCTGGGAGCTTATATAAGTCTCCCTTCACACTTGGTGGGAGCTTTTCCCACCACTGGCCAGTCTTGCTCCTGCTTCTCTCCTGCTGCTGCTGCTGCTTGCCGTGGCTGCTGCTGCTGCTTCTTCTGTAGCTGCTGTTGCTGCTACTCCATCTTTTGGCTCTTGCCGTGGATAGTGCTTCTTCAAGTCTCCTTCTTCTATTGCTTCTGGCACTTTCATTGAAAAGAGAAGGATCTCCACTCTCCTTAAGTTAGGTAGGAATTCTCTATTCTTGTCAATCTCTCTTGCTTAAGACTCCATATTCAAGTGTATACTACGTTCACACATTTGACTTTGGGTTTGTAAACATCCTTAGATATGTTTTTCTCATTCATTGAAGTCATGATATAGTTACTGATCGTGTCATGTCCAAACATGATTGTGAAGGACTTCCACTAGATGTAAGGCAATGTGGTTTAGAAAGGTTGTATTCCAGTGCTATCCTTTCTTAAGTTTCTAGCTAACCATGTGTAAGGCTTGTACTTCTCCTGTTTTACTTCCTTTCTTTCCTGTAAAGTAGTGTTTAGAAGTGTAGGCCAGATCCATTTGATGTTGTTAATCATGTTAGGAATCATAGAAACACTTAGTAGAGCTTCCTGTGGTAGTTTTACATCATTTCTGGAAGTTTAGCCTGCTCCTGTCAACAGCCAGAACCCATCTGTCGATAGGGTTCATGCTTCTAGAACCCAGAATTGTAGAACCACCAGTAGCTGTCGACAGATAGCCTTCATCTGTCGACAGATGGCCTTCACCTGTCGACAACCAACCTTGACCTGTCAACAGGTAGTGTTCAGATTCCAGAAATCTGGTTCTGGAAGGCAGTGGCTGTCGACAACCACATTCTGGTTGTCGACATACATTGCCTTGCCTTGCTTTCTAGTACCATTTCTTGTCCAAACCTTGATGACTCACTTTGGTATTAACCCAACTAATTGTTACCCTTATTTTCTTGGATTCCAACCACTATATCTTTGAGAAATGTCATCCGTATTCCTTTATGAATTGTCTTTGAACACCTCAAGTACAATTGATTTCTACATGTCTACAACCTTCTGTAAATTTTGGCATTGAATCCTAAACCTTTGTTCTATAAGAGATCTTGAGTACTTGTGTACCCCCACTTGAATCTTTTACAAGAATGAATTATGATGACAATTGTGGGTCTTTGGACTCAATTGAGATATATGCCTGTGCAAATGGGGCTGGTCCAGTCTCGGGAGGAGCACCCGAATTCGTTTAGTGGCCATATAGAACGATAAAGAATCTGTGGATGTTTGGCATTGCATCAATACCAGCTTGATTAGTCATCATGCTATTTTATCATGAGTTGGATATGCATTTGAACCAGAACGTGATTGTTATTCTAAATTCTTGACCATGTAATCTTAATTCAGTATTCTTGTTTCTCAATTGTTATATGTTTGACATGGTCATTCAGTTATCTTTGTTATCCAACATTACTAGCAGTTAAATTTCTTATCCTGCTCTTGGTTATCTTAATCCTTTTTGACTAGAAGATTGAATCCTACTGGGCTAGTTAGCTCATTAAATCCTACCTTTTCAGGTGATCAAGATGAGGGTAATGCTTAAAAGGGGGTGTGCTGAGTGGGACAACTAGTCCTCCAAAGTTGAAGAACTAGATATTTCTTTAGTGTTGTAGAAGTAGAATGTAATTAAGTTTTCTTTTCTTACTCCTCTTATGGTCAGTAACGAGGAGAGTTATGTAAATTAAGCTTCCGCTATGACACTGTTAAATGTGTAAGAATATAAGTTTTATTTCTTAAGTTTGTATCTGTCATTTCCAATAAATAGACATTTATTAGGACGTGACAAACAGAAAGTAAAGATTACACTACTGGAGGTGCAGGCCCAACTCTGCTACGGTGCGGTCCTGAACTAGATGAAGGACGGGAAGCCTCATGCTCTCTCTCACCTGAAAGAAGTAGGGGTGAGCCTCACAAGTCACTGGCTCAGTAGAGAAACTCCCCCAAAAGCCGTACAAAACCAAACTCACAAAGTGTTGAATAGGAAGCTACCCTAGGCAATGTATAATACTATCTACACATGATGTTAAAGCTGTAAATAACAATTTTCACAAACTATTAATAGAAACAAATATTTAATAAATAAACGGCAAACCATGTCCAAGTGTACGAGCTAGAGTAGAGTAACGCCACACTCGGGTCATGAAAACAGGTTCGCGACACCAGCAACTAACCCGGACAAACCACATAGTACTACCTCTCAATCTCGCAGCCACGGACGAAAGGTCCAGTTGCCGCTCCACCACAACAAAGCCAAGAAACTGTGGAGACCAACCAACACCACACCTGCGAGCCACACTACCGCAGGCCCATGGCTGACACCTTTAGGGACTCCGGCCCGAGCTCCCTAAAGTGTGGCACTGGAAAATAGGACTAGCTGGGGCCCAGTACGTCTACTGGTGTCTGTGCTCCCAACCACAAGCGCACTGCAAGCGACTAAACACAACTCTCACAAGTCGCTGTCCCTCTGCCATCTTTCCCTTAGTCGGACGTACAACTCTACACAAAAGTGAGGGTGTCCAGGAAGACGTCACAGACCTCGACGGTACACAAGTACTGGGACAAACCCTAAGCACTAACGTGCCTAGCTCACACAAAACTTAGGGTATCCGACTAGAGAGGTAACCATGGTAGGCGTCGTACTACTCGCCATGTACTTACAAACCAAGCAAACACGATAGTCCTCAACATCGACACGTGCCAATGCACCGCTTACCAATATTTTGAATAAGAAATAATGCCAAATGATAATCATGTAACCATGAACAAACTCATAGCCTTCGGAAGCCAGAAGGTGACAGGGTGCTCCGTCGCCTTCAGAACGAGATGCCTCGATACGACGCGTTCTAAAGCAGAACGCGACGGGTCGGGCTGTCGCGTTCTGAACACGGCACCCTGGACCCTCACCTTCACAAAGAGAACCCCAACTCCGGGGTTCCATCTCCAGAAACCCCATGCAAACCATGCAAACCATGCAAACATCCTTAAAAATCATTTATAAACATTCTAATAGTTACACTAGCATGCCATCTAACATCTACAACTCATATAATGGATTAAACATGCCCAACACATCATCCACAGTGAGAAACAAGGTAGAATCTCCCTACCTACGCAAAGTACGCGAAGAATGACAATGGTTTGGTGTTTCCCTCACTCTGTACCGCGTCCTCGCAACGCGAGCATGCCGAAAACCACTCCAAAAGCTCAAATCGCCTAAGAACTAGTCGCAAGAACCCTTCACCTGGCTGAGCAAAGCTTTCTGAGCTATGTTTGGCCGACCTAGGTTCCTAACGTCTCACAGTTAAGAACGTGACGCACCTGGATGTCGCGACAAGAATGCCACGGCATCGACCGTCGCCTTCTTGCTGCTGACACCAACCGGCTGCCTTGTGCGTGCCACGCAGCGGCATGCAGTCGAATAACCCCAAATAGCGGAAATGTGAACGCGACGCCCTGGACCGTCGCGTTAAGAACACGACGTTCATTCCCATCGCGTTCACAAAAAGAGAATCAAAGGGCACCCTGGTCCCGAATTCTCGGCCCACAATGCCCAAACAACTTGCGAAACACTCCAAACACAAGACAAAGGGCACACACTGGCCACCACAACCGATAAACTCGGTCTGAATGATCACTATGCTACATTACTATCATCTACAATAAATTTCATCCTCAAAATTTAAGAAGAAACATCAGCATAAAACTTTCAATTAAATATGCATGGTACTATCACCTGAAAGAATTTAAAAGCCTACTCAAACAACTATGGATACGCTTTCATCATTTCCTCTACTAATTCCCATGTGTCTTCTCCACCTTGTCTGTTTTCCCATCTGACTTTTACTAAATCAATATCTTTGTTTCTCAACTTTTGGGTTCTCCATCCTGTAATCTGTACCGGATATTCTGGCATTGACATATCTGGTTTCAAATCATCTCAGGTGTAGCTGACTATCTGGGACGGATCCCGAATGTACCTTCTGAGCATAGAAACATGGAACACATCATGTGCATCTGTAAAGTTTGCTGGGAGATCTATTCTGTGAATCAGATCAGTGCTAGAGGATTTGATTTTGTGTGAACTTGGTCTATCTAGTGTGGTTTGCGCCATCGTGCTCATGTGTGTGGTTTGAGCCATCGTGCTCATGTGTGTGTATTGAGCCGTCGAGCTCTTATGTATGTGTGGTCTGAGCCGTCGAGCTCAAGTGTGTGTTGTACATGGATTTATAAGTTGTGTGTCCTCACTGTGTAAGGGGTGGATGTAGGAGTCATTGGTGTGATTTCCGAACCACCTAAAAATCTCCTGTGTTGTGGTTTGATCTATTTTTACGCTAGATGCATGCATAGGAATTTTGCTTACACACTACTTGTCTAATTGTCTCACACATCAACTACACACACCCACACATCAGATCAGTGAGAATTCAATTTGAATGGATCTATAATTTGAAGTAATTTTTAAATTACTCAAGCTTCTGATGTGATTGGTGTTAGATCTATTCAACCCCCCTTCTAGATCAATTCATCCTACCTGTTCGATCCTACAATCCACCAGTGTAAAACAAAGCGGAAAGCGAGTAACATGATGACACAATATAGAACATGCAATTATATCAACATACTTTTCAGTATTTTAACACGGGGCGTGTCCCGGTATGTGTGTACCACAGAGGTCTGAGTCGTCTTCCTGGACACCCTCACTCCTATGTTTGAGTTGTACGTTCGGTTGAGGGAAAGATGACTGGGGGCAGCGACTCGTGTTTGTAATCATGATGATTATAACAATCTGAAGAAGAATAGATCGTGCAATTAAGAACAATTAGAATAGACTTTCAGATTGTTATGACTTTTACATGGATTGACAGATTTTAGGCCACTGAACAGTCACGAAAAACACTAGAAACTAATGTAGACATGCAACACTTAAGATAGAATAGTGACTGGATGGTGTCTGGATCACTATGTAAATCACAACGGGTTCAGTCGTAGCCTATATCTAAGGCTTAATCATAAGAAAATAAGGGTTCAGGATGACCAATAAATCGTGACGGGGATACTAGTCAAGTTCAAATTGCAACAATTAGGTCAGACACGTTCAAGGGAATCAATGTAAGCAATTGATTGCAGAACAGAAACACGACAGACTGTATGGTCGCGTCTAAGGCAATCAATGGGAGGTATCGATTGGTGACTACAGAATCGCGATAGACGTTTTGGTCGCGTTTAAGGCAATCATAACCTAATCGCGACCAATCGAACAGACACATTTAACAGGGTTTCAAAAAAATGAATAAATAAAAATGCACGGATATCAAGGGAGGGAAAAATAGGTCAAATCGCGACGGGGTGGCAGGTTGCGACTTTGACCGGCGCAGAAATCCATGCGGTGCACAGTTTGATGTGTTAGGTCTGTCAGGTCAGACCTAAAACATGACAGTTTGTGTAGTCGTTGTTAAGATAATCGCAACGGGCTGGCCGGTCGTGATACCCTCCTCTAAAGCGCAATGTCTAGATTGGTCGCGATTTTGAGTTCAACTAGAAGACTATGAAAATCTATGTAGTCATGCTTGTTTGGTCTATAACTCGAGATCTAGGGCTCATGGGACAAAACTTTGAACATGAAAATTGTAGAGAACGGTAGGTATAAGAGAACTACAGTTTTGGGTTGACCCAATTTGACCTCGATATGCGTGAATCATGGTATCAACATGAAAAGCCCTAATCATGCGCGACTCTTGGAAAACACTTAATACTTGAAGCAAGCTTGATAAAAATTGGGCAAAATAGATGCATATGAAACTAGACATGAGCTTCAATATGGTATAGGATTTATTCATGTTTGGCCCAAGAGCACCTACCTTTGAACATTCCTAAGAAAGGTCTTTTACAGTTCTATGCAGAACATTGGTTAGGGAAGAAGGCTCAGGTTGGGGGCAATCTCCTCCACCTTTGGAGCTCCAGCTATCCTCCTCACGACCCCAGCATGTTGGTAACTCATCCCCAAGGGGTTTTATGATGAGTATTTATATATTTAGGGTTGTTTAGGAGTCTTAATGTGTCTAGGAAAGTGGGGTTGCGGTTTTAGCTTGATCCCTTCCAAGTTTTGAGGATTCCCATACCAATTGGAGTAGAAAATGTTGGTTATGGAATGAATATCTAGAGGGGGGGGTGAATAGATATAGGCCTGATTAAAAAGTTTGAAATAATGAAGTAGACCTTAAGATTAGAGAGCTAGCAATTTCAATACCACAAATCAAATAGGATGCAAACCACACAATGTGAGCTAGAATTTTAAGGTGGTTCGGCTCCTGTGTGAAGACCTACATCCACCCCTCACTTAACTAAGTGAGGATTTAATCACCAAGCCAAAAGTGTGAGACTCTCACACATCCACTGATTCACAGCTTCATACAATCTACTGACACACAGCTTGATTACTGCTGATTCACAGCTTCAAGATCTAGACAATCTCACAATCCTAACACACAAAGTGTAGGATCTGTTCACCTACTCCACTCGGAGCAGACAACCAAGCAATGTATGGTTTGAAAGAAATAGAAAAGGTTGCACAAGAGAAATCACTAAAAGTGAGAGGAATTTTATCAAATGCTCTAGCTGCAGATTTGAATTGTGTCGAGATCTGATCAATTCTTCACTTGTGTTCCAAGTTTCTTGTACTTCAAACTCGAATTCATCAAGCTCTTCTTCCGGCAATAACTTAGCGATCAAATGCCTCTGATTGAGCAGAAATTCCGATGCTCTGCATCAATAGGACTGCAACAGGGCTTCAAAGAAGACATATCATCGATCTTCTTTCCATTGAGAGTTCTGAACGGGCTCCTCTTCTTCTCAGCTCTCTCTCTCTCTCTGCTCTTTTTCCCTTTTTCTCTATGTTTATATTTGTTGTTCTTGCGAAGAGGAGCCCACATGCTTTTTGATTAGCACTTCGGAATCTTCAGGTGGGCCCCATCAGAATCCCCAATTCGTTAGAAGATGTTTGCCACCAAAAGGTTCTCTTCCAGAACCTCATCAGGTGCACCAAGAATCCCCAATGATTGGGCCTCGGATCATGTGCCCAAAAAGAACATGCTGGCACTCTCTTATCCTTACTGGGAGAAAATTGATTAGTGTGTCTATCACGTCTTAATAAAAGTCTATTTATTGGAAATGACAAAAAACAAACTTAAGAAATTCTCATACATCTAACATGTTGTGTGTGTAGAAGGAATATCTAGAAGGGGGGGGGGGTGAATAGATAATATCCACCAATTTAAACGCCAATCAGAGAATTAAAGACCTCGAAATAGGAAGCTGATCTAATGAAAACTATCTGAACAAAGAAAACCAAACCACACAGATGTGAACAGTATTTTTAAGGTGGTTCAGCTCCAGTATGGAGACCTACGTCCACCCCTCACTCAACCAGTGAGGCTTCACTATAAGATCAAATGTGTGAGACTCTCACACCGCCGCTGATTCACAGCTTCTTCACAACTGCTGATACACAACTTAAATAAACAGCTGATTCACAGCTTTGAGATTTGACCCAAATCTCAGGATCCAAACACAGCAAGTGTAGGATCACCTTCGTCTACTCCAAAAAAAGTAGACAACCAATCTGAGTAATTATCTTGAAGAAATTAAGAAGAAACAAAGCAAACTAAATCTGAAGAAGTTCAAAAATCGTCAAACACTTGGCTCTGGAATTAGATCTAGTCAGAACACTTCTCGAGCTCCAAGTTTGACTTCTTCAAGCTTGAGCTTATTGAATCCATCTTCTGAATGCAGCACATGGATCAATTGCCTCTGGTTCGTTGATGAATTCCGATCCTCTGCTCCAGTTGATCAGCAGCAGTTCTTCATATTAAAGGAAGGCTCGATCCAGCGACTCCTTCTCATGATCAGATCACTGTTCTGAAGTAGCCTACTCTTTCTGAACTCAAGCTTCTGCTCTCTACAATCTTTGCGCTTACCGATCTCTACAATTTTCCACTGTGCGCGATACCCAACTAACGGGGACAATTCGCCTCTTTTGATCTGATACGTAGGATCTTCGCAATGGGCCCCTCAACCGATTCCCAAAAACTTGGGAGATTCCTTTGCCTCCAAAAAGAGGTATCTTTCAGAACCATGTGACGTGTGCCTAAAGTCCCAATTGTTGGACCTAAGATCACGTGCCCATCACTTATACGCTGGCAAATTCTCTGTTGTATAATTCTAAGTGTTGTAGTGTCGACACATCCAAGATATAGAGTCGACGCACATACATGAAACTTAACATGGATCACTGTGAAATCCTCAATGGAGTCGACTCTATGCCTTCTAGAGTTGACCTCATTCAAATGACTGAGATTCAAATTGTCAGACTGTGAAGTAGTGTCAACCTTACAGCTTCGTAGCATCGACCTGATCTGCTGATAGAGTTGACCTGATCCACCTCTGGTGTCGACCTTATCTGATTTCTTCCCTTCAACGCTAGACACAAAACAGTCAGAGTCGACCTGATTCACATTTAGTGTCGACCTTATCTGATTACTTCCCTTCAGTGCAAGATAGAAACTCACACAGAGTCGACCTATTCTCCAAGTAGTGTCGACCTTATATGAACCTTTGAATATTTGCGCAGCTAAGAAACTCATAGTGTGTCGACCTAACCTTTATATAGAGTCGACCTTATGAACAATACTTAGTTTCTCCATTTGATGCAACAAGTTGACTTTGTCTTTATAAATGTTCCTGTGATACAAATACCTTGTGTCAGACATGTATGGATTTTTACTTGTTTTATGACATCATCAAAACCAGGGACATAACAATCTCCCCCTTTTTGATGATGGCAACCTTTGATCATAGAAGTTTTGACTGTTAAAAGAAATTCATGTACAAACATGTTGTAAAGCAAAAGTATCAGTCCACACAAACCATTCAACCAATCACACAAGTACACACAAACCATTCAACCAATCACACAAGTACACACATGAGCATTTCACACAAGCATACTTTGATGATTTCATTACTTGATAAGATTGAGTTCTACAAAAGAAATACATCAAAGTTTACATAACCAAGTCCAACTACAAGCAACAAAACATAATATCAAACATCAAACACTCAAACATCTATTAATGTTCTCCCCCTTTGACATAATCAAAAAGAGGGAATCACTGAGAAGGTGGAGGTGGCTGTTGAGGGAACAATCTGCTCTCAATTCGGGACAATCTGAAATGCATGTCATCATAGTGGTCCCGATGATAATAGTCAACTGCATTGAACTTGTTGGTCAGAAACTCTTCCAATTTCTCAAACTGATTCTCAATAACCACTGGCACATGATCTATTCCATGAGGCATTGTGGGGACAGCTGCTGATGAGGTGGCTTGATTGCTTTCTGTTGTATCTGTCACATCATGTAACTTCCAGACTTGATTAAATTCATCTCTTACCAGTTAAAGTTTATGAGACATTTCTTCATGATAACCTCTCAAAATGTTCATTCTGTTAGAAATTTGATGAACTGTCTGAACTATATTTGGAATATCATTGATCTTTTCAGCTCCTTTCTGTAGTGCTTCTTCAATGGACTGCACTTTATCAAAAATCTCAGATTGAGTATAAGCAGCTGAATTGAACACATACCCAATAGTCTTTATCAGTTCATTAGATCTGACTGTTGTAAATCTTGCAATCTGTTCTTGTCTATCATTGTTTTTAGTAAACCTCCTCTCAATTTCTTCTAGCCTGCTCTCAAACTGCAAGGATTGTTGATCAATCTTGGTATTCAGCTGAGTGAGAGAGTTATTGACAACAGCAAATTGATCTTGCAAAAAAGTAAGAAGCCCAGATGGAATTTGAGCTTCAGCTGAAGATGTGGAAGGAGGAACCTGCTCAGATGCAACAGGTCTAGTAGTGGTGGGATGATCAGGTGAAAAAAGAGGAAGATCTACACCTAGATCATCAAAACTAGGTATAAAAGGAGGTGAAGGGATAGGCAGTGGTTCATCCAAATGAGTTCCCTCTCCTACAACAAATTCTTCCTGCACTCTTTGCTCATTTTGTCCATGTTGTGGCTGATCCACATCTAACTCTTCTTTTGCATTTTCATCCTCTTGAGGTGCCAGATTCAGCTTCATGAACTTGTCTATGTGAGCCAAGTCATATGTGTGAAACTTTGCAATCTTTTGGACTTTTGTGTTATCCAAAGGAACATTCATCTGCTGAAAGATAGTAGACAAATGTGCAGCATATGGTAGACTCTTTCTTAACTCTGGCCTAGTAACTTCATGAATCAACTGACAGAAAATGGTTGCCAAATTAACCTTGTAAGGCCCTTGAATTTTACTCTCTTATAGGTGTTTGATTGTGTGAAGAACTTATGCTTGTGTGTGTGTAGATATGCATACATAACTAATTGATGTATTATTGTAAATATATGTATATATATCTATTGTATATATTATTTACTTACATTGCATGAGTAGTAGTAATTTTCTAAAGTATACACTGTGTAGTTCATGTACATGCATTGAGTAAGTGTAGTTTCTGCAGTTTTTAAGTTCTGGCCAAACGACCTGTTGGCGTCAACATGAGTTGACGTTCATAGGGAGTCAGCGGCCACATCGATGGATGCCAACTCTAGATTGGTGGCCAGTGATGTTGATGTTAACCTCCCAGATCTGTTGCGTCTTCAGATCCGGAAACACCTCCGGAAATGACGCCTCTTGTTTTGGTAACCGACCCTCAATGGTCAGGAAACCTTACCTAAGCGCGTCTCTGACCCCTAACCCTATAAAATACCCAATCTCCTGCCAAAACACCCCTTTTGGCATTTGTCAAAAACCCTAGTTCTCTTCTGTGCAAAAACTGAACTTTGGACCCTTTGATCCGGCGATTGGTGACTCCTTCCGGTGATCTTTTGCGACTGGAGGGGAGTCTAAGCATTGGGGAAATCTTCTTCGACATTGGGTGGCTGTCTGCATCAACACAGAAGCCGGATCGGGGGAGATTAGAGGACTCTTTGGCTCAGGCCGAGGAGGGCTTCTTCGACTTAATCCTTCATTTGTAGGTTTTTATGAAGGCAAGTAACCCATACACATTATCCCTACATGCGTCTAGTAGGTCTTAGGCAATTTTCCGGATTTTAATCGAGTCTTGGAACCCCCCTTTCTATCGAATTTTGATGTTCAGTCTGTGTTCTGCACAGACAAGAACTTAACGGCAAGCTTTGCTGCCATTAATATCTGAAGTTAGCGGCTACCTTTGTTGCCGTTAACCAGGTAAGCGGCAACCCCCTTGTCGCTGAGTTCTTCAGGTAGGGACAGTTTGTCTGTCTACCTTTTATGGATTATTTTCCGAATTTCTGCTCATGAGAATATATTGTATATATATATATATATGTAATACCTCTAGTGGATCATGTTGAGCAATTTTTATGAATTTTTCGTTGAATGTGTTATTTATTAAAATCCCTGAATTATCTATCAGACATGTTTAAATCTTGTAAAAATACTGTTGATATGGATCCGTGTTGAATTTGGATATTGTGAAATTTCTGTAATATGTGCTCCAGTATCAGGTCATGCTATGGAAATTGGGCAAATTTCTGATGTTTGTGTAAATAGTTATATTTTCTGAACTGTAAAACGGTGAGCGTGCTATATCAGTTTAAATTCGCAAGTAAATTGTATGGAACTAGTTAAATTCCTAGAAATTTTATGTAAAATCATAACTATCATATGCATGTTGTAGGATGGATAATGTGCCTATAACACTATGAACCATTCAAGTTTGATTGTTGACCAATTTTATAAAATAATTGTTCTAAATTTTATAATTAGTGTGTAGTTCCAAAAACTATGAAATTTGGTATGCATGATGCTTAATCTATAAACAGTCCATGGTAAAAATTTCATGTGAATTGGATAATAGTAGGTACTGATTTGTTTATTACATGATGAAATGACCAATTAAAGCATATTTAGTGTAATTAGTGATAAATTAGATAATTGCAACATGATTAGAATAAATTTGCAACTGTTTAACATTGTAACCAGTAGTACCATATTAGGAAATCTGAACCATATACATGTATGTGAAAATGAAATTAGTATGTTAAACGGTGTGCAAATAGTGTGTGTTTAAAAATGGAAAATGTGTAAATGTGCCATGGGTGACACTGCTACCTTAGAGGGCTGAGGAACTGTACCGTAGTAAAGTCCCTACGGGAAGGTTCATATGAGTATGAGATCCCATGGGCATTGGGATAAAATCCTGGAGGTGGACAAGTACCACTGGTTAGGGTGGAGAGTGCTTCTCCCGGTTCTGCGCAGTAACTAAGATCTATCACTATATTGCCTAGGTGATAGGTATGTATGTGATTGAGATAAGTGTGTGTCCTTCTAGAGGTGGTTTGGACTATGTGTCACAGCATGTAATGAGAATAATGTGATTTTTGTATATATGTGAAATGTGTATGTGTAAAATGTGTAAATGATCATGTGGAAATGTAAACTAATGTGATAATATATGAAATTGTGAACCAATTTATAAATGTGTTTTATCCATGTCAAAACAGCAAGCTATCCATGTTTATAAATGTGTTATGAATGTGAGAATGTGCATAGAATCCATGCTAGGAATACCTCTTCCAATATGTGCAATACTATGCTTAACTTATTTTATAATGTAGCATGAATGGAACAAGTGTTGACTTAAAATAGCATGTTAAAGAATATGTAGAAAGCATGTGATAGGTTTACTTTATTGTGAAATAAACATAAACTATGAAAACATGAATCATAAGTTGTAGAAATATCATGTTTAGGCTTTCTCTTTAAGGATGTCCAATCCATGTTATGCGTATTAGTTATTTTGATTAAAAGGGTAAAAATGTCTATGTGATGCATGTAAGCTTAATGTGAATGGAATTACTTGCTGAGTCTTTTAGACTCACTCTTGCTTCGGCGTACAGGTGTAGATATTCATATTTCTTCCGAGGAGATAGTCAGGAGTGACTCGGAGCGTGAGTAGGAGACCTTCGTGGAGAATTGTACTTTTGTACTTTTTTTTATAAGTATGTAATAAAGGACGACATGTATTTAAGTTGTGGACAATGTATTTGATTTAAATTTCAGTTATGGGAACTTTAGTTCTTTCTTGTACTATATAGACTGTGGATAAATGTGGATGATGGAATAATAAATTTACTTTCAGTTCTTTTATTCCGTTGTTATGTGTTCATATTTGTGTACGTCTCAGCCTATTGAATGTGTTGGGTAAATGTCCCACTGTGGCAACGCTCTCTATATCGATGTGGGTTGGTATAACTGTACCGGTATAAGGAGGGTCATCACAAACCTTCTCTCTTTTAATTAGACAGAACATCAAAAACCTCTGCAGACTTGTAATTCTGTGTCTCCCTCCTCCTTGAGGGGTCAAGATAGTGGTGCACCAACGATGCAGAATTCGATTAACAGGAGGAAATCTAATAGCATTCAGAGTGGAAACTCTTGTCTAGACAATGTTATTTTTATCACTTGGCAGTCCAGTTAACGCAGAAAAGGCTTCATGAGCACAAAACTTGAAGTCTTGAGGATTATGACCCTCATTCGGAATGTCCAGTAATTTACTCACAATGTCATTTGTGAGTACAATGGATACTCCCCTGACCCTAGACTCTAGGGTATTCTCCTTGCTAACCATATTTCGAAAAAATTCTTGGACTAAGATAGGATAGAAAATCTTATGCATATTGACAAAACTAGTCCACCCTTGCAATTTTAGCATATCTAGAAGATCTGGAAGTGCAGTGATCATACCTTCATCATGAACATTAATAAATCTAGGATGCATGATTGTCTTGTTTTCAGTTGACAGATTGACCACTTCTTGCACTTGTGAACCTTCATACTGTGACCCATCATCTTCTGTTTCAGATTCTTTAGCTTGAACAGTATTTTGATCTCCCAACTCAACACTTGCTTCTTTTTCTGGTTCAACTTCATCCTCATCATCATCCTCACCTTCATCCACACCTGCATTCTCAACATCATCCTCACTTTTATCAGATTTCTACTCCTTTAAACTCTGTTCACCCAAACCACTTACGAAACCTTGGACATTAGGGCTTCCTTCAGGAGACGCTTGGGGATTCACATCCTGCAAGGCTTGTTAGCTATCCTCTTCTTTGTCAGAACTGCTCAAGTTCACAAATTCTAGCTTCTTCTTTCCCTTTGAAAAATTCTTTTCTTTGGCGTGCGAGGGTGAGAGAATCGCCGACTTGAGAAAAATGGAATTGAGGGTTTCTTCTCCCAAACTTCTTCGCCCATTTCAGGATCATTGCGTGCCTTAGTGCGCCTTTCTAACAACGAGGATTCAGATTCCTTCTACTTTCCTCCTCTACGAGCTTGCAATTTTGGAGCCATTTGCAGAGTATCAGAGAATCGAAGAGAGAGAGAGAGAGAGTTGCAGAAGTAGAAGAAGGGATTTGAGAACACACGAGAGAGATGATAGCAGTTGTGTTCAAAGAAAGGTCAAGCGGCCTTTAGAGTTGAGGTTTTCAAAGAGACGTGACACGTGAAGCGTTGACCTGCCCTAGACCATATGCAACTTCTGCGGAACAATGAAGGATATCGTGTACCAATGACAAGAGTGATAAAGTAGAGTCGACTCTATCATGAAGAGTGTCGACTCTATGAAGTTGAAATCAAGACAGTGCTTGGATAATTTTTGGAACAGGAGCAACTCACCATGATCCACTGTACTTTTAGGTAATCTTGAGAGTGTTAAAAGCATTTATCCTCTTTCCTCACCTATTCTCATTATTAGTGAAATTAATGGTTTGAAAATTATAAACTTTAGTTTAACCATTGAAAAAACACTGAAACACTCATAAGACAAAATAACAGAAGAAGAAAAAATTTCTTCAGGTGAACAATTTGCAATTTTATAAACCCATACTCAAGCCATGTAAACAAAATAATCTTGGATAGAAAAAAAAACAAGCCAAGATGCATTGAGTTAAAATGTTTAGCTTGAAATTTCTAGATTTTTGAATTTCAATTAATCTGATTATCTGCAATTTTTGTGAAAAGATGAACAATCAGATTTTCCCTTCCCTTTTCATGCAAGAGCCCATGCTTTTCACACACCAAAGCTCCTGATTACTCAAATAGGGTAATCTTCTTGTTTCAAGGGTTGTGTACAACTTTTCATGTGAGGAAACATGTTGGTTAGACACAAGAATCCCCAGTTACTCAGTATGCACAAATAGAAATTTTTACCAACCCTGAACAGAATTAACTAGCTCATCATGACATACAATAATTCAACTGATTTTATCAGAAGTTACAGTTTCTCAGAGCATAGTCATTGTTCTGTCATCAAGAAGATTTTAACTATTGAAAGTTCTTGAAATTTTTTCTGAATCAAGAAAACTTTTAAAACAATGCAGCCTAGAAATTTTAAAATCTAACCAGAGTAGCCTGTTTTCATGACAATTTCAGAATATGATAAAAATATAATTCTCACTTAAAGCATTAATTTCTGCAACAGTTATTTAACCTTTTGAACTTTTCAGAGATTTTCAAGGTTAAACTTAGAAATTGATAATTCACAAACCATATTCTTTTACTTTCAGAGATAAATGAGTTTGAGAAAATAAATGAATTTAGCTCCCTCTGAGAAATTGCCCAAAAATTTAGTTCTCACAATGGAATTACTCCCCCTAAAAAATTGACTCTTTTTAGAAAAACAAGGAGGAAAATGGACAAGACTCCCTCTCAACAATTGCATAAAGAGACCCTTGGTACTTGGCGGAGACATATATTCACGCATAGTGAAAGATTCCAGACAAGCCTAACTTGCCCTTCTTCAAATCACCATTTGATATACCAAGAAGCCAATGCAATGTGAGAAGCAAGAATTTATTTGCAAAAACAAGACAATTTTATTTAAAAAAAATGAAGGAGTATGGATGGAAAAGAATGGCAAAAGTTCAGAATGAAGAAGGATAGTGTTGACTCTCTTGCCAATAGAGTCGACCTAAGTCCGATCAATCATCTAGAACACTGAAAGAATTAACCTTCACTGACTGCACATGATCTGAAAACACTTCATCCACCTCAACTGGCCAACTGATCCACTGAACATGATTTTTCCAACCAATTTTCATCTCATCACTTTCATCAAACATTACAAGAAGATAAGCAACTAGCAAGCAAATTTATATCACATAACAAACAATTTACAAGTAAACATTCACATACAGTTTTTAGACATTCAGTCATGAGTCAAGTGAGCATAGACCAAGTTCTCTTCTTAAGCTTGAATATCTTTCATTGCACAAAGGTTTTGTGAAGATATCAGTAATTTGTTTGAAGTTTCAATAAATGCAATTCTAAAGAATTCTTGCTCACTTCATCTCTTAAAAATGATTCTGATTTCTATGTGCTTGGTCTAGAGTGCTAGATTGGATTTTTGGCCAAGCTAATTGCACTAGTGTTATCACACATAATTGGACACATCCAAGATCCTCTTGGTAGTCTTGGAGTTGATGTTTAATCCACAACACTTGAGTGCCACAACTCCCTGCAGCAACATATTCTGCCTCTGCAGTAGAGAGAGCAACAAAGTGTTGTTTCTTGGAAGCCCAAGAAACTAAACATCCTCCCAAAAATTGGCAATAGCCACTAGTACTCTTTCTGTCTAATTTATAGCCAGCATAATCTGCATCTGAATAAGATAAGAAATTAAATTCACAAGATGCAGGATACCACAGTCCCAACTCATTAGTTCCTGCAAGATATCTGAAAATTCTTTTTGCAGTACTCATGTAGGATTCTCTAGGACTAGCCTGAAATCTAGCACGCATGCACACTGAAAATTGAATATTTGGTCTAGATGCTGTCAAGTAAAGTAGGGATCCGATCATACCTCTGTAAATTTTTAGATCTCCTAAATTACCTTTCAAATCAGCATCCAAACTTACAGTGGTGCTCATTGGGGTTGCCATGGCTTTTGTGTTTTCCATCTTGTATTTCTTCAGCAAATCTTGAATGTATTTTGATTGCTTTATGAAATTCCCTTCCTTTGTTTGAGTGACCTATAATCTAAGAAAGAATTTTAGTTCTCCCATTAAACTCATTTCAAATTCACTGGTCATCAATTCAGCAAATTCCTTACACAGTGAGGATTTTGTTGATCCAAATATATTGTCATCAACATAGATTTGAACCAGCAAAATATCCTTTCCTTGAACTTTTGTAAATGGGGTTTGATCTACCTTACCTCTTGAATACCCTTTACCTGTAAGGAATGAGCTCAACCGATTATACCATGCCCGGGGAGCTTGCTTCAGGCCATACAAAGCTTTGTCTAATTTGAACACATGATTAGAAAGGTCAGTGCATTCAAAACCAGGAGGTTGTTCAACATAGACTTCCTCCATAATCAGACCATTCAAAAATGCACTTTTTACATCCATTTGCTGTAATTTAATGCCATGAGCACATGCAAAAGAAAGCAGAAAGCGAGATCCAAATTGCCTCTAGCCTAGCTACTGGAGCAAAAGACTCTTCAAAATTAATTCCAAACTCTTGATTATAGCCTTTTGCAACAAGCCTAGCCTTGTTTCCAATTATCTTGCCATCTTCACTTGTTTTATTTCTAAATACCCATTTAGTTCTAATGACACTTTGAGAAGAAGGTCTTGGAATCAAATGCAAAGAATTGTTTCTTTTAAACTGGTTCAGTTCTTCTTGCATGGCATTAATCCAGAAAACATCTTTTAAAGCATCCTCAATGTTCTTAGGTTCAATTTAAGAGACAAGAGCCATTTGATCAAGTTCAGAAATGATCTTAAAATGATATCTAGTCGTAGGAGGATCAAGTAAATTATCAATTATACTTTTCTGAGGATGATCTCTTAGCATTCTTATGTTCAGCTGATCTCTTTCTTCATTTGCATTTACTGACTCTTGTCCATTGCAATTATCTGAATTTTTCTTTGCTGCTGATTCCTTCCCATCTTATCTTTTCCTTCCTCTTCTTCCATAAAATCTCCATCTTCTTTTTCCCTGCACAAATCAGCACCAAATTCATGAAATGTGATGTGAGGGGATTCTTCAATAGTTTGATCTTTTACATTAAACACTCTATATGCTCTTGAATGATCAGAATAGCCAAGGAAGATCCCCATTTCACTCTTAGGCTCAAATTTGTCTAGGTCATTTTTATTGTTATTCAAAATAAAATACTTTGTACCAAACACTTTAAAATGAGCAATGGAAGGTGTCTTACCTTTCAACAATTCATAAGGAGTCTTTTTGCTAAGAGGCCTTACCATTGCACGATTTATAATGTAACATGAAGTGTTCAATGCTTCTGCCCAGAATTTTCTTGGCAGACCACTCTCTATCAACATGGTCCTTGCCATTTCCACTAGTGTTCGGTTCCTCCTCTCTACAACACCATTCTGTTCAGGTGTCCTTGGTGATGAAAATATATGGGAAATCCCTTCATCCCTGCAAAGATTTTCAAAGTCAGCATTTTCAAACTCACCACCATGATCAGACATGATTGAAATCACTTTAAATTTTCCTTCCTGGACAATTTTCTTGTAGAAATCATAAAATTCCATGAAAGCATCACTCTTGTGAGCAAGGAAGAAAACCCAAGTAAATCTAGAAAAGTCATCAACAAGAACATACCCAAACCTTTTCCCATTTATACTGTTTGTCCTAGTGGGTCCAAACAGATCCATGTGAATGAGCTCAAAAGGATTAGAAGACTGACTATCAGTTCTACTCTTAAAAGATTTTCTTGTTTGCTTACCCTGTGTGCATGCTTCACAGATTTTTCAAATTTTGTTTAAAAGAAATTTCAGGTAAGCCTTTTACCATGTTAATTTCACCAATTTATGCAACATGTTGTAGCTAGCATGACCTAGTCTACGATGCCACAAATAAGCAAGATCATTTTTATTAGCAGTTAAACATACACTGGTGTTTTCAGGTTCATCAAGATCAACCATGTATGTTGAACCACTCTATGGTTATCTGTGATCTTGGCATTTTGGTGATAACAAAATATATGATGCATTTAGATGATAACAAAATATAGGTATTCATAAATATTTTTGCTTCATCTGTGTTGCATCAATCCCTTTAACAGATGATAAGTCTCATTTAATATCATGTTTCATCTGTGTCACATCAATCTCATAGCAAAATGTTGAGTCTCACATTGATGCAATATTGGCGCACTAAAATGATAAAATCGATGTTTAATCAATATACATCGATTTCAGTTTAAGTGCCAAATTAATAAGCGCTATAACGATTTGATAAGTGAGTGCAACGATTTGCCCTCACATCGATTTGTCTTCGCAATGATTTGAAAAGAAATCGATCTCACAACGATTCTATAAGTGAGCGCAACGACTTGCTCTCACAACGATTTGTTCACATCGATTTCGCTCTCATAACGATTTGATAAGAAATCGGTCTCATAACGATTTGATAAGTGAGTGCAACGATTTTCCCTCACATCGATTTGTTTTCACAACGATTTGATAAGAATTTGATCTCAGAACGATTTCATAAGTGATCACATCGATTTCTTTATTGATCACAACGATTTCTTCAGAAGATCATAACGATTTGCTTGCATAACGATTTCATAAATGATCACATCGATTTGTTTATAAATGAGCAACGACTCTTCACATAACGATTTCATAAGTCATGCTCATAACAATTTCTTCATGGATTTTGATCAAACTCAGATTGCCTTTATATTTCAAATATGCTTGGCGCTTAAATGAAAAGTCAAATATCTTCTGACAAAAAGCTGCATGCATAATCTTGTCAGAAAAAGATATGACCTACTATTTTCAGTATGTTAGCAGAAGCACAGTACTATACATCGTTTATCATAAACACTCTTTTATGCTAACACTTTCGTCTATGTGTACAGACCTCGAAGACCATCAGAGTCTGATTAAGACAAATGAAGAGGAGATGAGCAACGGCTAGAAATCCAACGGATCTCTTCAACGGATCCATTCAAATTGCTCATATAAAAGAATAAGCTTAGCTGAAGAAAAGAAGAGCCTTTTCCTGAATATCTTTGAAGGAGTGTACAACTGTGAGAAGCACCTCAACTCCACATACACTCAAAGCAAGAGAGAAGAGCTCGAGCCAAAATCTACAGAAGCTTTCAAGCAGAAGTCTTCATCGCCTTCAAGCCTTCTTCTCTTCCATTCTCCCTGAGCTTATTGTAATTTCTGGGGAGAGTTTTTGATGAGAGTTTTTGAGTAGATGCCATTCTTGTAGAACTCTCAGCACTGTTCTTTCTTTTGTAAGAAAGATCCTTGTCCAGCTGTAGGACTGTATACAGTAGATAACCCAGCTAGGGGTTTGTGTCTAGCTGAACCAAACTGGGGTTTGTACCAGTTGTTAACCTAGCTAGGGGTTAGTGTCTAGCAGAACCGCACTGGGGTTTGTACCAGGAGGTTGGCTTCTTTACCTGTAAGAGAAGTGGGCTGCCTTCTTGCTTGAGAAAGAGAAGAAGACCAGCTGGGGTGCTGGGTGTTGTAGTGTCCTTGAGGGGGACTGTACCCTTGGTTAGTAAAATCCCAAGAGGTTGCTTGGGGACTGGACGTAGGACTTCCATGTAGGAAGGGCCAAACCAGGATAAATCTCCTGTGTCCTTTGTGTGATTGTTCTTTTGCTTCCGCACTGCTACTCTTTATCACACTAAACTAACCAAACCTTCAAGTGTTAATTTCTGTGTTTAAGTTTCTATTTCAGATAGCAGAAAAACCTATTCACCCCCCCCCCCCCTCTAGGCTACCTTGCTACCGTACGTAAAGGGACAACAAGTGGGTATATAGGATCTCAGGCATTGCCGTTACGCCAAAACTCGAGTTTGTTGGGTAAGGATACCATCCTTCCTTATAACCCACACATGGTACAGTCCCCCTGCTGGACAACTCAGCAACACCCGCAGGCAGGTCCACACCCAGACCTAGGCATGACTTGGCCAACCCGGCCTCCGCCACACCCTCATTCTCAGGTCGCCCCAGGGTGAGACGCTGGCACGTGCACCTGCCTCGCAGCATGCCACCCAACAATCTCCCCCCCAGCGGCACCCCTGGGAATCGAACCCGCGACCTGCTCTGATACCAGGTATATAGGATCTCAGGCATTGTCCGTTACGCCAAAACTCGAGTTGTTGTGTAAGGATACCATCCTTCCTTATAACCCACCACAGGGTACAGTCCCCCTGCTGGACAACTCAGCAACACCCGCAGGCAGGTCCACACCCAGACTTAGGCATGACTTGGCCAACCCGGCCTCCGCCACACCCTCATTCTCAGGTCGCCCCAGGGTGAGACGCTGGCACGCGCACCTGCCTCGCAGCATGCCGCCCAACAATGTAGACATTGTTTATTCTTTTTCCAGAAAATTTCACACAATTTGAATTTGGTTCAAAAATAGTACAACCAGGGAGTCAAAGATTTCCATGTGACCCTTGTCACATAGTTGGCTTATGCTCAGAAGATTGTACTCTAATCCTTCCACCAAAAGTACATCATCAATTGAATTAGAAGGATTTCTGCCTATCTTACCTAAACCAATAATCTTACCTTTGTTATTTCCACCAAAGGTAACATGACCAGCTTTCTTTTCAGACATAAGACAAAATTTGTCTTTGTCTCCAGTCATATGTCTTGAACAGCCACTATCAAGATACCATTTGTTGTTCTTGGCTGCAAGACATACCTATAAACACATTCAAAGAAAATTCTTTGGAACCCAAGTACATTTGGGTCCCTTCATATCACCCAGATCAAGAACATAAGACAACAGATTTTTCAGAATCCAGGCTTGCTTCTTCACTATGGGTTTGATTTTGTTCCTGATTTCATGTTGGTTTTTATTTTTTCTGATGTTTTCATGAGATTTTGAAACATTATTTTTCTTCATTTTCATGAATTGTCTTTGATACATCCCACTAGTGTATTTTGGATGAAGCCAAAAATTATTTTGACTGCCAACCTTTTAGGATATCTAGATTGATTAGATTTAGCAAAACCATAAAGATGTGTCGACACTCTGTTGGGATAGTGTCGACCTGCATAGCTCTAGTTTAACATGTTTTGAGATTTTATGTAAGTAGGTGTTGACCTATCATGTGTCCATCTGTTGTGAGACCAAACATGTGAAGGTGTTGGCCTATCATGAGTCCATGTGCTCATATTTTTTGGTCTTGTGTATGAATGTGTCGACCTATCATAAGCATAGTGTCAACCTGTCTCAGTCAGATGATTTCAAATTCTTGTTCTTATGTGGCATTGGTTTACTTCCAACACTTGTTTTATTCTTTTTGTTCAACTTCCCACCACAAGAGTTTTTTGTTGTTTCTATTTTCTCAATGTTTTGATTATTCTTTCCATTTGCTTGTTTTCTTGAAGTAGAAGCCTCTGTGTTTGTTGAAGAAATGAATGTGATGGTTTTTAACCCTACTTCTTTCTTCTTTGAAGGATTAAAGCCTAACCCTTCTTTGTTAAAATTGACTCTGGTTCCAAGCAAAGCTTGAAGGTTGTTCTTCCCACTCACAATTTTTTCTAATTCTTCCTGTCTTTTAGTCACCTCTTTTTGCAGGAATTTAAGTTCTTTTCTCATTTTAGTATTCACACTGTTTAGAGCAACATTCTTTTCAGCTGTAAGAGCTATTTCATTGACACTTTCAGTATTTTGGATTTTCAATTCATTGACCATCTCTTTTAGAACATTAATTTCTTGAATCAATTCTTTTTCTTTCTCTTCAGCTGAGGTGTCTTGAACTAGATGATTCATTTTTCTTTTAAGCATTTTATTTACCTTTTGAACTCATCATATTTGTCTAACAATTCAAAATATGCATGCTCCCATCATTGAGAGAAAAATCTTTGAAAAGAAACTTACCTCTTCTTCATCTCCTTCTTCTCCTCTGGCCATCAAACACATTTTTTATTGTGTATCCTCAGCTTCAGAGCTTTCTTCATCTTCATCATCTTCTTCCTCGCTCCACGTCCTAACCATAACCTTCTGTTTGTTTTTCGCCCATCTTGGTGGTGCTTTTTTCAGAATTTCAGGACATTCTAATTTCACATGTCCTAGTTTCCTACAATTATAGTAAACTATTCTGTCAGATTTCTTATTTACATTCTGTTTGGGCTTTAAGAAATTGTTTGACTGAGATTTCTTTTTCAGAAAACCCTTACCTTCTTTCCTCGGGAATTTTCTGAATTTTCTTGTTATTAGTGCAAACTCACCTGAATCATCTTCAGAGGTAGATGATTCGCTTTCTTCAGTAGCCTCTTTAGTGCTAGGACTTGCCTTGAGAGCAAGTGGCTTCTTCTTCTTGACATCCTCTTCACTTCTTTTCAATCCCAACTCATAGGTCATTAAAGAACCAATTAATTCATCTACAATAGTTGTGGAACAATATCTAGATTCTTCAATTATAGTAGCTTTAGTGTGCCATATAGGAGTTAGGGATCTGAGAATTTTCCTAACAAGTTCCTTATCAATATAGATTTTCCCTAGGTTCTTTAAGCCATTTGTTAACAAAGTTAACCTTCCATACATTTCAGAAATGGTTTCATCGTGTTTCATCTTAAAAGCTTCATATTCTGAAACTAGCATGTTTGCTTTTGTTTCCTTTACCTCTGATGTACCTTCATAAATCACCATGAGGTGATTCCAGATCTCTTTAGCACTTGAGCATGATGATACTCTTGAGAACTCGGTTGGATGGAGTGAGCACTGCATGATGTTCATCACACTCCAATTTGCATTCGATTTCTTGATCTCATCTTGAGTCCACTTCTCTTCATCCTCGGACAGCTCATAAGGTCCATTGCTTACCACCTTCCATATTTGATGGTCTTGTGCTCGCAAGAATACTTCCATACGTGTTTTCCAGTATGCATAATTAGTACCATCAAAGTAAGGAGGTCTATTCATAGAGTGACCTTCAGCTATATAACCTCTAGATTCCATAGAACACAGATCTCTCCTGGTTGTAAAACCAAAAGAATTGGAGAGCCTAGCTCTGATACCATGTGTTGTGTGTGTAGAAGGAATATCTAGAGGGGGGGGGGGGGGTGAATAGATATCCACCAATTTAAACGCCAATCAGAGAATTAAAGACCTCGAAATAAGAACCTGATCTAATGAAAACTATCTGAATAGAGAAAACCAAACCACACAGATGTGAACAATATTTTTAAGGTGGTTCAGCTTCAGTATAGAGACCTACGTCCACCCCTCACTCAACTAGTGAGGCTTCACTATAAGATCAAATGTGTGAGACTCTCACACTGCCGCTGATTCACAGCTTCTTCACAACTGCTGATACATAGCTTAAACAAACAGCTGATTCACAGCTTCGAGATTTGACCCAAATCTCAAGATCCAAACACAACAAGTGTAGGATCACCTTCGTCTACTCCAAACAAAGTAGACAACCAATCTGAGTAAATATCTTGAAGAAATTAAGAAGAAACAAAGCAAACTAGAGTATGAAGAAGTTTAAAAATCGCCAAACACTTGGCTTTGGAATTAGATCTAGTAAGAACACTTCTCGAGCTCCAAGTTTGACTTCTTCAAGCATGAGTTTATTGAATCCATCTTCTGAATGCAGCACATGGATCAATTGCCTCTGATTCATTGATGATTTCGATCCTCTGCTCCGTTGATCAGCAGCAGTTCTTCGTATTAAAGGAAGGCTCGATCCAGCGACTCCTTCTCTTGATCAGATCACTGTTCTGAAGTAGCCTGCTCTTTTTGAACTCAAGCTTCTGCTCTCTGCAATTTTCGCGCTCACCTATCTCTACAATTTTTCACTGTACGCGATACCTAACTAACGGGGACAATTCGCCTCTTTTGATCTGATATGCGGGATCTTCGCAGTGGGCCGCTCAACCGATTCCCCAAAACTTGGGAGATTCCTTTGGCACCAAAAAGAGGTATCTTCCAGAACCATGTGACGTGTACCTAAAGTCCCAATTGTTGGACCTAGGATCACATGCCCATCACTTATGCGCTGGCAAATTCTCTGTTGTATAATTCTAAGTGTTGTAGTGTCGACGCATCCAATATATAGAGTCGACACACATACATGAAACTTAACATGGATCGCTGTGAAATCCTAAATGGAGTCGACTCTATGCCTTCTAGAGTTGACCTCATTCAAATGACTAAGATTCAGACTGTCAGACTGTGAAGTAGTGTCGACCTTACAGCTTCGTAGCGTCGACCTGATCTGCTAATAGAGTCGACCTGATCCACCTCTGGTGTCAACCTTATCTAATTTCTTCCCTTCAGCGCTAGACACAAAAACAGTTAGAGTCGACCTGATTCAAATTTAGTGTCGACCTTATCTGATTACTTCCCTTTAGCACAAGACAGAAACTCAGACAGAGTCGACCTGTTCTCCAAGTAGTGTCGACCTTATATGAACCTTTGAATATCTACGCAACTAAGAAACTCATAGTGTGTCGACCTAACCTCTGTATAGAGTCGACCTTATGAACAATAGTTAGTTTCTCCATTTGATGCAACAAGTTGACTTTGTCTTTATGAACGTTCCTGTGATACAAATACCTTGTGTCAGACATGTATGGCTTTTTACTTATTTTATGACATCATCAAAACTAGGGACACAACATAACATTGTCATAGAGGAAGCTTAATTACATTATAATTCTCATTATTGTCCATAAGAGAAGTAGAAAAAAAAGAAAACTTAATTACATCTCACTCTTACATTACTAAAGCAAACTAAAGATATTGGATTTCTGAGGACTGGTTGTCCCTCTCAGCACACTCCCCCTTAAGCATTTTGCTCATCTTGATCACCTAAAAAAGTAAGATTTGATGAGCTAACTAGCCCAATAGGATTCAATCTACTAATAAAAAAGAATTAAGATAACCAAGGATAGGATAATAAGTTTAACTGTTAGCAATGCTGGATTTCAGAGATGACTGGATGACCATGTCAAATAGATAATAATTGTGAAATAGGAATACTAAATTGAGATTACATGATTAAGAATTCAGAATAATAACCACGTTCTGGTTCAAATTCATATCCAACTCATGATAAAATAACATGATGACTAATCAAGCTAGTATTGATGCAATGCTAAACATTCACAGATCCTTTATCGTTCCGTACGACCACTAAACGAATTCGAGTGCTCCTCCCGTGATTGGACCAGCCCCATTTTCACAGGCATATATCTCAATTGAGTCCAAAGACCCACAAATTGTCATCATAATTCATTCTTGTAAAAGATTCAAGTGGGAGTACACAAGTACTCAAGATCTCTTATAGAACAAAGGTTCAAGATTCAATGCCAACATTTACAGAAGGTTGTAGACATGTAGGAATCAAATATACTTGAGGTGTTCAAAGACAATCCATAGTGGAATATGGATGACATTTGAATGGTCTTTCTCAGAGATACAGTAGTTGGAATCCAAGGAAATAAGGGAAACAACTAGTTGGGTTAATACCAAAGTGTCTCACCTTTGGTTAGACATGAAACAGATCAAGTTGAACACTTCAGATAGGTGTATATTGACAGCCAGGGAGTGGCTGTCGACAGCTACTGTCCTCCCAGAACCAGTTTCTAGAACCTGAACACTACCTGTCGACAGGCCAAGGTCGACTGTCGACAAGTGAAGGCCATCTGTCGACAGATGAAGGCTATCTGTCGACAGCTACTGGTGGTTCTGCATTATCTGGGTTCTGGAAGCATGAACCCTGTCGACAGGTGGGTTCTGGCTGTCGATAGGTACAGTTTAAACTTCCAGAAATGGTTGTGCAACATATCAAACACTACAAGAAAAAGCGGTAATAGAGGCCGAAATAGAGACCGAAATATTTTGGTCTCTATTCGGTCCCTAACTAGTGACCGAATTGTCACCGCAATGAATCGATCTCTAAATAAATGCTTTAGAGACCGATTCAAAATCGGTCCTTATTCGGTCCCTATTTAGGGACCAAATAGGGACCGAATTATTTCGGTCTCTATTTTTGGGACCGAAATAATTCGGTCCCTATTTTCGGGACCGAATAGGGACCGAATTAAATCGGTCTCTATATTTGGGACCGAAATAATTCGGTCCCTATTCGGTCCCTAAATAAGGATTGAATAGGGACCGAATTATTTCGGTCTCTATATTTGGGACCGAAATAATTCGGTCTCTATTATGTCCCTATTTGGGGACCGAATAGGGACCGAATTAAATCAGTCTCTATATTTGGGACCGAAATAGTTCAATCCCTATTCGGTCCCTAAATAGGGACCGAATAGGGACCAAATTTTCGGTCTCTATATTTTGGACCGAAATAATGCGGTCCCTAAATAGGGACCGAATAGGGACCGAATTAATCAATCTCTATATTTGGGACCGAAATAATTCGGTCCCTAAATAGGGACCGAATAGGGACCGAATTATTTCGGTCTCTATATTTGAGAACCGAATGATGACTGATTTTATTTCAATCACAAATTCTCAATGATGTGAGAAAATTTTGTGACAACTCAAATTAATACCAAGTCTGAAGCCCCTAGCATATTTGCAGCAGAAAATCATTTAAAGATTTATATTGTTTCATGTCGTTACCATTTCTGCACATATGTACACTGACAAGGTGTCACTGGATTTTGGTAATGAAATTTAGTTTGAAATTACCATAATTATCAAAAAATATGATGATACCAAAAATGTGGATATTGAGAATTTTTGATGCACGGTAATGAGGTAAATATGATTTATCTATTTTTAGGACAATTTATACTTGATAAATATTTTTTCAGGAAAAATTTAAATAAAAATTATCATAAACTTACCACATTGTAATTAGACAGTGGTTGAAATTTTATTTTATTTGGATGTCATTTACATATTAAATTAAGGTTCCAAAGAGACCTAATTAAATGAATATATAGTAATCTAGTTACGTAACTTGTTTACGTAAGATTTAACCTGCATCTAAATGTGAACATGTGTAGGTAGTGGCAGGTATGTGTGAAAGTGTATATATTTATATATATATATATATATATGTGTGTGTGTGTGTGTGTGTGTGTGTGGTGTGTGTTAAAAAAAAAGATAAAATAATGTCAACGAAATGGATAAACTTTCTGCATGCATATATATACGTGAAGTGTACGTGCTTGTTAATTAGTGTCACATGGGAGTGTATAAGGTCTTAAAAGAAAGTGGAGGTAATGATGAGATAAATAGCTACGTGGGAGAGGAAGAAACGCTAGGAAGGGAGGAGTTTTCGCGTAAGGAAAAACGAGCTAACTTGGTTTTCTAGAAATAAAGAAGAAGGAAATAAGGTGTAAGGTAGGTACCTTCACATTACCTTTAAGATAATAAGTTTTTTTCTTGATCTTTAATCAAGTTTATAAGTCAAGAACTTCAGTTAATATAAATGAAAAACAAATGTTCCATCTGAAGTTTCATTTTTAAAGGCTACTATATGATTTCTGGAATTGTGTGATCATCATGTAGGAATATTTCTGTATCTCCTTTCCTTCATGTCTCCATCTTTGGTTAGGATCTTGAATATGAGTATCTATCATATTTACCCTTGATTTGCGTGTCATAAAGATTATTAGGTATACTTTTTGGTCTCTTGTATACGTGTTTTAGCTAATACTCATGTCTTAGGTAAGTGTTCTTATAAAGGATTCTTATTCTTCTTCTTTCTTCCGACTGTGTTCTGGAAACAGTGGTAGTGTCAACACTATCTGTCCAGTAGTGTCAACACTATCTATCCAGTAGTGTTCACCTATCTATCTAGTAGTGTCAACACTATTTATCCAGTAGTGTCAACACTATATATCTATGCAGTAGTGTTGACCTATCGTCCAGTAGTGTCAACACTATCTATCCAATAGTGTCACCATTATCTATCCAGTAGTGTTGACCGATTTATCCCTTATAGTGTTGACCTTTCCCTTCATAATATCGACCTATACCTTGCAGAGAGTTGACACTATCCTTCAGAGTGTCAACACTCTCTTTTATTTAGGTTGACACACTTTGTTTTCAAATCAACTTAACTCCTGTCTCCAGTGACTTAGGTCGACACACCCATATTCTAGGTCGACACACCCTGCGAATTAGAATTCGAACTTGAAATAACTTTTACATGAACTATGATACACTAATTAATTTCAGATTTACTTGAAATATTTATTAAGCTACTCCTTCTTCTAAAAAGTGATTTATAATGTATTCACGTATCAGTTCTTACTCGATTTGCTTATCTCATGTTCTTGAAATTTCACTTGTAATGTCTAGAACTTGGATCTGTAGCTAGATCTCTCATGAATTTACAATGAGCCAATAAAAGGGCCCTGACATGGTCCTAGGAGGAGCACCCAAAAGTACTTGTGCCCATGGGAGTGTGAATGATCTGGTGTGGCATTGCACCTAAAGTATATGCTAAAAATTTGTAGCTATCTGGTTTCAGATAGTGTACATGTGAGTATTTGAAACTCAATATCTAATTGTTCAATACATGAGAAATTCTCACTTCCTGAGAACTACAAGAGAAGAAATTTGTGTACTTGACTTTTCTTATTTCTGATTTTACCATTTACTTGACAATACATGTCTAACATCCTAACAGTGACATATATATTTGCTACGTACACATGGTTCAAGCTAGATGTTCCATTTTTGGCGATAAGAACCGACGAAGCGGCCTAGCTCTCTGTAATATATATATATATATAATTTATAATATATATTTTATTTTAATTTATCTTTCATTTAATTAATATTTTAAATATAATAGTTAAGATCTTAATATTTTAAATGTGAATAATATAAATATAATATTTAACTAATAATATATTAATATTATAAATATAATAATAATAATAATATATTTACTTAAAACATATTTTAAATACTAAATCTAAAACCCCTACATTTCCAAACTAATCCCCCTCCCCTAGGCGCCAAATCTCCAAAAAAAATTCCCCCTTCCCCCGCCAACATCCCCACCCCGGCCCCCTCCGCCGCGCCAACACTCCCATCTCGACTCCCTCTCTGCGCCCACCCCCATCCTGGACACCCCTCCCTCCTTGCGCACCACGCCACCAACCCCTCCACCCGCCAACACCCCCCACCCCGGACCCCTCCCTCCCTGCGAACCACCCCCTCCACCAACATTAGCAGCAGTGGGAAAGCAAATCGTCTCCAACGCCTCGCCGATCGGAAGGGAAGCGGGCGGAGGTGGAGACGCCGGGAAGAGCGAGGAGAAGGCAGCTGAGTGGGGTAGGTCGGCGAGGGGCGGAGACGCCTGCTGTGCCGTCGGGGACGCGGGAGAGAGCGTCGAGAGTGGGAGGACGGTGGTGGTCGGGGTGAGGATGGATGAGCAGAGCAGGGAGCTGCTCACGTGGGCGCTCGTGAAGGTCGCCGAACCTGGGGTCTGCGACGACGCTCTCCATGTCCTTCCTAGCAACGCTGCCGCCGCTGGTATTGTTCACGTTGCACTCCTCGGCCTCCCATTTCCTTCCACCCCCTGTTCTTTTCTCTTGTTTTGAATGGTTTGATCGTTTGTTTTTCTTCTGCAGACTGTTACGATCGCGGTACGAATTTCGCCTCCTGTTCGTCCGTCATCTCGGTCGTTATGTCATTGGACTCCGAGCTCGCTGTCTACGAGGGCTTCTACAATCTGAAGCAGGTTTGCTTCTTCTCCACTATTTAAACTTCGAAAATGGAGATGCTAACACCCGATTAACATCTGAACCAGGGAGTTTATTGTTCCCTTTGAGCAACTGGAACAGACTGAGAATACGCTATTGTGATGGTGCATCTTTTGCTGGGAACATTGAGAGTGAAGTTCAGGTACTACATAGTGATTAGTTACATAGTAATTTTCATAACTGATGCAGAGAAGATTCTGAATTCCCTAGTGGGGCTGAAAACTGAAGTTCAACTATTTCCTAAATCTTCAGAACACAATAATCTACTAGCCAGATACCTTGGGTTTAATGGATAATGCTTTGTGGTGGTGATGTTGATGGCGATGAATTTCAAAAGGTCAATGTTATCCAAGATGTATCCTTATTTATATGAGTATTGGATGCCTACACATGCAGAAGTTGTGCATGCAAGTGCTAAACATTAAGGTTTCTTTGATTCTTAGTCTCTGTCAGCTGCTGCATTCAGGGAAAAATCCCAGTATCTTAAGTAAGCTTTAACACTATAAAGATTCTTCTCAATTGACTCTCTGTCTATGAATTTAGTACAGTGTAAAACTAGACTACTTAACTACAGTTGCAGTGGTAATGGCCCAAATTAAAAAAGGCTATCGTTAACTTGGACATCGTATGACTTCAGTTAACTTTTTTTCTACAGTTACTTGATTCGGCAATGTCGGCTATCACCTGATGATAGCTTTGGCTCTTCAATCTGCAAGTTCATACTGAACAAGATGAACCCAAAAATTTCCCCTTCATTCTTTTTTTCTATCAAAAACACCATATTCTCCAGTAATGTGGCACACTCCAGATTGGTCTTGGTGATTGTATTTATGGTCAATATTCATCAGCATGCCAAATTTGCTGGATATCTGCATATATACATTAAAACTGCATGTGTGAAGTGGAACTGATTCTACAGAAGATGACTTATATTGCAATTACATTTAGGATTGCCAGTCTGCCACCCATGCAGCCACCTCTGTCCACTCATTAACTCTACGTCATCAAAAGTGGTTGAGGCAGTCGCCTAGGCGATGAAGCCAGGTGAGTCAAAATTCTCCCATTTCCCCTCTCCAAGCTCTAAATTGGTTTGATGTCTGTACAAGAAAAGATAGTTGAATGGGTATACAGGACAATTTATACCAGAAAAATCCATGAACATTTTGAGCTAATATTTTTTCCTTTTCTTTTGAATGCATATATTATCATGAATTCATGAAACTGAAAAAGAGAAAGGGATGCGTAAACATGATATTCATACCTTTCAACAATGGTAGTATATCCTTGTATAGACCTCCTCCCTACAGGAATGACCAGTAATTCTAGGGGATCATTTTAATAATCTTGGCCAAGTAGGACTGCATAGATAAATGCAGTATGATCAGTAATAAGATTTTCAGTTGGAAAGCTGTGGATAGATACTTTCATGTTTTATGCATCGATCTTCTCCAAATCAATGGCAAACTTGGGACAAAGGTTTCAAATGATTCAAACCATTTGTAGATGGCACATTAAAAGTTCTAAAGAATTGAAATGTCATATCCCTTTCTTGGCTTATTATTTTCTATAAGTAAAGTGTTTCTGAAAATTATTTTCTATATAGTTTCCTTTGTAGTTTCTACTTCATACTTGGTATTCTCTTGGAATCAGGAGTAGTCTGTACATCTAGCTAAATGCATGGATTTCTCCTTTTTCTGAATGAAGTAATAATCTCCGGATCTTTTAAGGGAATCAATCAGCTGCAATCAGGAAATTTGATTGTATTAATTAATACCCATGTTTACATAATATAAGCTTAGAGTTGAACTCTCTCTCTCTCTCTCTCTCTCTCTCTCTCTCTCTATATATATATATATATATATATATATATATATATATATATATATATATATATGTGTGTGTGTGTGTGTGTGTGTGTGTATAACAGATTTATATGGGCTTAAGTTCTATGTTATCCCTAAATTATATATGAAGGTTGTTCTATCAAAATCATAAGAAGTGTGCACGCTAACACAAATCATGCATTCTGCCAAGTCTGACTGCCAAACCCTTGGGACTTCTAAGACCCTTAACTGTAGCATTTATACATATGTACTTAAATGCATGGTGTGAATTGTGCTGGTCTTTTAATCTATTATGAGTAGGTGCCCAGGTGTTGGGTGTTTTCTATGGGATGCAGGTTTATTTTCATGGAACTTCATTGGATGAAACATGAGAATGATAGTTCAATGCCTTGGTTTTATTTTCACGAAACTTCAGAACTCCCCAAAGGATATAAAAGGTGATGATCCAACCTGGAGATTTCTTTAGATTATGCTAGCATATATTTTCTGCTACTTTTCTTGACTCATGCTGTAATCCTTTAGAATATATAATATATGTTTTTCTGCTTTAGATTGGAGACTCATTTATGGAGGAGGGAGTAAACAATGAGAATATGCAGTGGGTCTCTGGCTTTCTGGGTTAGTCTTCTTGCCTTTAGCTCTTGATTGCTTAGTTCCTTTAGAACTGTTTTTCTTATTTCTTATTTCCTTTTATGATTTTCATTAGATGGACAGGAAGGATTGGATCAGTCATCAGAACATTGGTTGGCGAGTTGCTTTAATGAAAATGAGATCCATTTCAGCTCAGATGAAATGTATGCCCTTTTTAAAGTTTCAATTTAATTTTATGCCTCAACATAATCACAAATGCTGAATTTATGTATTTCCTATGAAAGAAATATTTCTGGCACCTCTGATGACCATGCTGATATTTCAGGTGAGATTATTCATTCATCTTAAGCTATTAGCAGCTTTTCTTCTTTTCTATGTTTTATCTTATCAAATTAAGCAACATTCCTTATCTATGAATTAATTCTTACGGGAGCCACATTAGAACATGATTGATATTGGCTTGTCATTATAGAACAATGCAATGTAGTCCTCCATAAGGAAACTGTTACAGCACCAGCGATGGTCTCAACCACTCCCTGCAGCAAATTCAAAGGTACCTGCCAATTGAGCTGCATCTTCTTTTCTCCATCACTCACTACTATAACTGGCCTAGCCATTTCTCTTTCCTCAGCCTAGCTTCTCTGATCCACATATTTTATTTTTATGATAACCAGGTCAGAAATCTTACATCAGAACGCCAACAAAAATGACTTCCTCTGTTGCCTATCCTTTTGCACTCATTAAGCCCTGCGGAGTCCAGGGAGATGTAACTTTGAAGGATATAAATCAAAGAATTCATGCTCCAGTATTATTGAAAACAGAGGATGCAAAAAATGAGGATTCTTCAGATTGCTATCCTATGTCAGCATTTTCTGGGAAGCCTGTTGTTGTGAAGACTAAGATCCGCACAGAAGGTGGGAAAGGCAGCATCACTATCATGCGAACAAGGGGCTGAGTACATAAGGTTTCTTTTGTTACATGTGTGTCTCTGGCTTCTACCTCATGCATTTCTTTTTGGGTTAGGTTTGCATGATATGCAGTGGCCAGCTAGTAAGAAAGTTCTAATTTGTTTATTAGAATACTCTATTGACATGAATCCCACCCTTTTGTCAACTGAATATCATCATTCTCCGAGTTGTGCCAGCAATGCCAACTGATCTTTCATCATGCTATTAGTGATTCGGAAAATCTTGTGTGACATGTATTGCTTTAGGCTTTATCTGCATTGCCCCTTTTTTCTGGAAGCACTCTGAAGAAAAGGAAAAGAACTAAAATTCTGACTATAACCTGGTATGGAAATTTGAAGACATCCATCTAAACAATTGCCAAAAGAGTGGTGTCACTATGTGTGCATGTATGTCAAGCTCACTAGCTATGTATTGCTAGTAGTCTCTGGCTCTCTGCTTCGGACCTATGATTCCTCTTGAGAGTTAATTAGAAGGTGGCTGCCCTGGCATACCCAAGTGGTTAGGCTCTGTAGATGCTAGGTGGGTCTGCTGTGTGCCTTTTCTGCCTCGAGTCTTTCTCTTTCTGTATCTAGTGAATAAAATCTTGACTATTAATGCACATTTCTACATCTAGATGCTTATTATAACCACGTGGGAGTTCAATGGAATATTATCATTATTATTATTTTCACATTTTTGTCATTTTGGTACTAGTGTCAAATGCGTTTGAGCTTTCCGTGGAAGTGTGCTGAGTTATTGAACAGTCCCAGGAACGATCTAGAACTGAATGTTTGCTGTCAAGTGGGTACACCGTCATGGCAAATAAAGATGTTTATAATTGTGATACTGATGCTAGATAACAAGATGAATTATTTGCAGTCTGAAAATCGTCTCAGCAAAATGATGTTTACCAGTTAGTTTTTGTTAGTACTCTGCGGAATAAGTAAATTGTGTTGGACGAATTACTGATCCTTTTAGCTTCAGTTGCATGCATTTTGTTTAGCAAGGAATCTACCATGGATGTGTATATAGCAAACATGTTGGTGCCAACAAATAGGTCATGTATTATTTGGAATAGCCACTGTAGTTCCCACAAGTTAACTTTCATTGTGTACTCAAGCAGTGGCCTAATGGTTACCACTCCATGTATACCAAGTTGTAAAGGTCAAGGGTTCAATACCACTAGGAATAGGATTCTAAGGAATTTCTAAAGAATAATATAGGAGGCCAGTTTTTCAACTAAGAAAAAAAAGGGTTAACTCTCATGTGGTAGAAAAATAGTTAACTTTCACATCCCTTTTTGTACTGTGAACTGGAGCTTTTGACTATGATTTCTAGGGATCTAGGAATCTTTGAAGATTTGGAAGGCTCCCTGAGTTGTTTTAACAGAGATATCTATGCAATTGTTTGAAGATTTTGCACACTGTTTTCTTTCTCTCCTTCTAATCTCAAACTGTATTAACTTGGTGCCGTATGATGGTACTTCAGAATGTTACTTTCCTCAGAAGGATGACATTTCTATCCTAGATCTCTGTTAGCCTCTTTTCGTAAAGTATAGCTTATCAAAAGTAGACCTCATTGAGAAGGCTCTACGTTGCTTTGCAAATTCAATGTTATTGTGGTCAATGTCCACCTATCGTCTTCCCAAAGAAAGTTCAATATTTAGCAAAGTTTTGCATGTATATTTCCATTTTTACAGATTTGTTCATCGGATTTTTTATCTATAATAATTGTGATGCCTTTCACTTTGGGGAAATATGTCTCCTTGTAAGAGAATCATATGGCAGATTTTTGTCACCTTCTGGCCAGGGTGCAATGTCCATCAATGGCACATCTGGGCCTAACCAGTGGGTTCCCACAGCAGTTTTCTGTCAGGTAGGTTGCCAGAAAAGAGGTGGTTGCTTGCAGCAGGGAAGCTCCATCTTTCAGTGTAGGTGTTTTGGAAAAATGGTGGATTGCCTCCATCCGACCTGGTGTGACACAAGATCCTTGGGTAGGGGAGTAACATATCAGGGTTTCAGAGGAGGTGTCTGGGATGACTTGGAACGATAAGAAATCCTATTTAAAATTTTAAGATGGTTGAGATTCTGACATACACGTGTGATCGTGAGTTTAAGTTGCAGATCAAAGACTTGCAACTCATTTCTATTCATCGCAACAAGTTTCACCTGGGATTACATGTTTTTTCTCACAAAATGCTCAAAGAGGCATGTCAATGACAATATGTGGAATATGGCATCAGTTGACAGCATGTTACTTCTGTAGATAAACTTGTGAGGATCTATAGATTCTTTTTGGTTAAACTTTTAGGAATCTGTAGATTCTCTTTAACACCAGATTTTTTTGGACTGTTAAGTTTGATTAATTAGCTCATTGATATTATGATGTCTTCTTAACAAGATGTCCCCAATTTTGAGGAGCATATGCCCACTTAGTTTACTGTTTTTTAAAGTTTAAACTTATTGGGAATATGAGATTCTGATCTTGCTCTTATCCCTTTGTAGGAAAGTAAATATATCAGAAATTCTAGAGGATTTTGGATCTGACTTTGATTCATGTATCATTTTTGTTGGCACTGTTTCCTGTGTTTCCTGGTTCTTCTTAGAACATGTTTTGTTTCCTCTTTTTGTGGATTCCTATTGTCTAATGTCTAGGCTTGCTTTAGAGTCTGCAATTCCCACCAACGTCATTCTGCCATGCACATCTTCCTTATTATTATTATTTAATCATCTGTGGCTATGCATGGCTTTCATGATGATTCATAGATTGGATGACAATCATGATTGACACTGCTAATGTGTAGCTAATGGCACTGTTAGAATTAGCTTCTATTTCTGATTACTTTATCTCTCCTCATTGTCTTTTGAATTAGAACCTTTACATGTTTTCCTAGGATTGTATACTCTTTAAAGATGTTATTTTTTTGCTTGCTTTTTATTTCATGGTGTCTTGTTGAGAAATCCGTAGTTGTCTATATTTGTTTTTCATTTATTGGTATATGTAACTTTTTTAGTTGCCCTATATGAGCTGTCGATGAATGATGACCTTATAATTGTTTAGAGTTTATTTTTTTGGTATCTTAATTGATGGCTTGTGGCAGTTGGTGCCTTATCATCTAGGTGCTGAATTCTGTTCTCTTGTTCAATTCAGAAACTCTCTCTGGATCATAGTTCATCAGTCTGGGTGCATCTTTTGATGATAATGTTGGGTTCATGTTATACAGATCAGCTCCTAGAAGAAGAAACAGGTGTCATTGGGCCGAAACGTTTTGTACAAAGAGTGAAAAAGCAACACGACCTTTTTCGCAGTTTTATGCACCAGGTAACCGTACATGTTGCTTCAATATTTACATAGGGGTATTTTTATATTATATATATGTATAAGGACAACACTATACTCTGCAAAAGCAGCACGGTGTTATCAGTTGTATATTTTGTTATGGAGCTCAGTTAAATGTCTATATCCTTGATGTTTCATATGACCAAGACAATGAACCTTGTGGATTCTGAAACCTTTTGTTAGGTAGATGCATTATTCTGTCCAAACTGTAGTCAAGATTTGCCCAGTAGTTGAACTGTCGGACCAAGTTGCGGGCAGAATCTCCTCCGTCAGGAGGTCAATTTGATTCTCCAATATGAGCAGATGTTGCTCTGCTAATTACTAGTAATGTGTCTCTGAGTACTTTGCTAATGCTCACTCTTTCACATTTGTAGGATGCTCATGAGTTTTTGAATTTTCTGCTAAATGAACTTGCTGATATCTTGGAGAAGGAATTGAATGATGTGAAAGGATCCCCTGAAACATCATCTCCATCAGAAAAAAATGGTAATGGACTGCAGAATTCTCCAGTCAATGGTGTTAAAGAAGAACCACAGATGACATGGGTCCACAAAAGTTTTCAGGTAGGTCAATCTTTCCTATCTTGTGCAATTTCTCTTCAGATTAATTTAGCATGCTTTCTAACTGGGATACTCTCTTTCAACATCTCACTAGTAATGCAGATAGGAACATCATATTGTCTCTTTCATTCAAGCTTTGCATCTTATACTAGATACCTAGTTTTTTTAAAAAAAAATATTTAAAAAATAGAGACCGATTAGTGACCGATTTAATTCGGTCACTATTTGGTCCCAAAAATAGGGACCGAATAGTGACTGATTGTCACTATTAGTGGTCACGGTCACTATTAGTGACCGATTTCATTCGGTCACTAATTGTGACCGATTAAATTCGGTCACTATCGGTCCCTATTTTGGGACCGAATAGTGACCGATTAAATCGGTGACTATTGTGACCGATTAAATTCGGTCACTAATCGGTCCCTATTTTTGGGACCGAATATTTCGGTCACTATTAGTGACCGATTGAAATCGGTCACTATTCGGTCCCAAAAATAGGGACCGAACAGTGACCGAATATTTCGGTCACTAATAGTGACCAATTAAATTCGGTCACTATTCGGTCCCTAAATAGATAGTGACCGAATTTAATCAGTCACAGATTTGTGATCAGAAAGTCTTGACCGACGAATTCGGTGACTATTCGGTCTCTGAATCTTTTAGTGACTGATTAGGGACCGAAAATGTCGGTCTCTAAATGCGCATTTTCTTGTAGTGAAAATACCCATCTATGTGTTCCTATGATTCTAAGTATGGTTAACAACACCTAATGGGTCTGGTTTACACTTCTAAACACCACTTTAAAAGAAGGAAAAAAAAAGTGGAATAGAAGAAATACAAACTGTACACATGGATGGCTAGAAATTTGGGAAAGGAGAACTACTGGAAGAACAACTCTTCTAACACATATATCCCTACATCTAATAGGAAATTTTCCACAAACACACTTGAACATGACATGATCTTTAGCTAAAACAGGCTTATAGTGGATAGAAAAACAATCATAAGGATGCTCTCAGAATCTAAGTCAGAGTATATACATGGTAACACTTTAATCTCAAACTTTTAATCAAGGATAGGAGACTAGAAGGAGGGAATAAAGAGAGAATCCTACCTAACTGGGAAAGGGTAAAGGTCTTTCTTCTCTTCCCAACGAAACAACTAACAGCAGTAGGAAAAAGGAAACAAGAAGGCTTGTTGGAGCAGCCACGGTAGGTGTAAAGGATGAAGTAGCAGTAACAACAGCTATAGAAGAAGCAGCAGCAGCAGGGTTGAGCAAGAGTTGGAAAAGACCCACACGATGGGTTCAAGGGTGGTTTTTATAAGCTCCCCAGGTTCCCATGCATGTTGGCACGTAGTCAAACATATGGAGCCATAAGACTCTTTTTTACCACACCAGGCCACGTTTACCATGCATGATGCCCAACTTACACGTATGGTAAAATGTGTAGGCATCTTAACCCAATTGAAATGAGCCTTACATAGCCACAGCTACGTAAGCAACTATTTAAAAGAAAATGGTTACCGTAAATAAGTAATAATTCAGCTGGCCCAATCATCCCTATATTTTTATATTCAAATGACATCCAATTAAGTTGACATTTCAAACATAAGCTAATGGGAAGGTTTTACAAATTATGGTGATTTTAGTTTAATTTTTAGAATTTATTTTTCACCCAGCAAAAATTGCTCGAAAAATAGTTACGTCGACTAAATCTTGAAATCCGCACGTCAATAATTCTGGATGTTTACATTTCTAATATCAGTGCATTTTTCTGGAAATTATGGTGTACTCAGATTTAAATTTTATTACAAAATTCTGGTGTTGCCCTGTCAGAGTGCACATATCTGAGTACGATGCTAGAATAACATTTATTAATACAAATTAATCATAAATTAAAGCTAATTACATCACATGATAGTAGTTATGTTTAACAATCAAAATCTTCACATTTTTCTAATTTTCAAATAAATAAAATATTTGGGGTATTACAACTCTCCCGCACTAAAGGAAATTTTGTCCTCCAAATTTAACGTATAAGAGTTTAACAATATGAAATACTGACATGTAAACAATTCTAGATACTTGGTTCTGATGGCATCTTCCAATTCCCACGTTGCTTTTTCCTGTCCTCGTTTATTCCATTGAATCTTTAGTAATGGAACTTCCTTGTTTCGGAGTTGCTTGATCCTTCAGTCGAGGATTTGTACAGGTCTTTCTTCATATGCCATGTTTTCTTGTACGTCCAGATTTTGATGTTCAATAACATGTTTTGGATCATAGACATATTTTCGCAACATTGACACGTGAAAGATGTCATGTATATTGGATAATTGAGGTGGAAGTGCTAGTTGATACGTCATTTCCCCAACTCTTCTTAATATCTCAAATGGTCCAATGTACCTTAGACTCAACTTTCCCTTAATTCCAAATCTCTTGATTCCTCTTCGGGGTGACACTTTAAGGAACACATGATCACCTTGTTGAAATTCCAACTCTCTTCTTTGTCAATCAACATAACTTTTTGTCGATCTTGAGTAGCTTTCATTCGATCCTACACTAATTTTATAATTTATGTAGTTTCTTAGATCATTTTGGGTCCAAGAATGTGTGATTCTTTCAACTCCACCCAACATAGTAGTGATCTATACTTCCGGCCATATAAAGCTTCAAATGGTGCCATTTGAATAGTAGACTGATAGTTGTTGTTATAAGTAAATTCCATAATTGCTAAGTGATTACTCCAGTCATTTCCAAATTCTAGAACACAAGCACGACACATATCCTCAATAATTTGATTTACCAGTTTTGTCTGTCCATCAGTTTGAGAATGAAATGTTGTACTAAACTTCAGTTTAGTTCCTAGTGCATCTTGTAGTTCTCTCCAAAAATGTGATGTGAATCTTGCATCTCTGTCGAAGATGATATCTTTCGGGATTCCATGCAGTCGAACAATTTCCTTTAAGTACAGAGCTGCTAATATATTGACAGACCATTTTGTCTTGATGGCTAAGACATGAGCTGACTTTGTGAGTCGATAAATTATTACCCATATTGCATCGTATCCACTACGTGTTCTAGGTAATCCCACAATAAAATCCGTACCAATACTGTCCCATTTCCACTTTGGTACCTCAAGGGGTTTTAATTTTTCTGTGGATTTCTGGTGTTCCGCCTTGATTTTCTAGCATGTTAAACATCTAGTTATAAAATCCACAATATCTTTCTTCATGTTACACCACCAAAATTTTTTCTTTAAATCTTGGTACATCTTGACAGCTCCCGAATGGATAGTATAATGCCCGATGAGCCTCCTCTAGTATTTGTTTCTTGATTTCCAAATTATCCGGTATACACAACCTGTTCTGGAACCGAAGATTTCCATGCACATCTTCATTAAAGTCAGGTCTGGAATTCAGTTTCTCTCTGATTTCTATCAATGTAGGGTCATTGTCTTGTTGTTGTCCAATTTGTCTCAACAAATCTGATTGTACTGTCAAGTTATCAATCATAACCTTTTCTTCTTGTGGTTCAGCTTTTAGACTCAATGTAGAAAATTCTTCCAAGAGTCTCCATTTCTTGACTTGCAATTGAAATATTTTAACCATGGGATTTCTGCTGAGAGCATTAGCTACAGTATTACCTTTTCTAGGATGGTACTCAATCTTAAAATCATAATCTTCGATATATTCCATCCATCTTCTTTTCCTCATCTTCAATTCCTTCCGTGAAAATAAATACTTTAAATTTTTATGATCGGAGTACACTATGAATTGATTATCATACAAGTAGTGTCTCCAGAGCTTAAGAGCAAAAACTACCACTGCGAATTCCAAATCATGTACTGGATAGTTTTTTCTCATGAGTCTTTAATTGTCTAGATGCATAGGCAATAACTCTTCCTTCTTGCATCAAAACACATCCTAATCCGATATTTGATGCATCTGTATAAACTTCAAATATTTTTCCTTCTACCGGTAAGGCTAAAACTGGTGCGGATGATAAACATTCCTTCAATCTTTGAAATGCTTGCTCACAACTCTCACTCCATTCAAATGTAGTTCCCTTCTGAGTTAGTTGTGTAAGAGATGAAGCGATCCTGGAAAAATCTTTAACAAACCGCCGATAATAGCTATCCATACCCAGGAAACTTCTAATTTCAGTAATGTTCTTAGGTTGTTCCCACTTCTGAATAGCTTCAACTTTAGAGGAATCTACTGACAATCCCTCTCTAGAAATGACATGTCCCAAGAACGTCACTTGTTCCAACCAGAATTTACATTTACTAAATTTTGCATATAACTTATGATCTCATAACAATTGCAAAATAACCCGCAAAATGTGCTTCATGTTCCTCCACACTCTTAGAGTAAATCAATATGTCATCAATGAATACAAGTACAAACTGATCCAAATATGATCTGAATACATCGTTCATCAAACGCATAAATGCAGCAGGTGCATTGGTCAATCCAAATGGCATCACAACAAATTCATAATGTCCATATCTACTTCGAAAAGCTATCTTGTGAATATCTCCTTCTTGAATTCTCAATTGATGATAACCAGATCTAAGATCAATCTTTGAAAAATACTGAGCTCTAGACAACTGATCAAATAAATCATCAATTCTAGGAAGTGGGTATTTATTCTTAATTGTTAACTAGTTCAATTGTCTATAATCTATGCATAGCCGCATAGACCCATCCTTCTTCTTAACGAACAGTACTGGAGCACCCCAGGGAGATGTACTGGGTCTAATGAATCCTTTCTCCATCAATTCCATCAATTACCTTTTTAATTCTTTCAACTCTTCCATTGACATTCCATAAGGCGTTCTTGAAATTGGTGTGGCTCCTAGAACCAATTCAATTGAAAATTTTACTTCTCTACTAGGTGGTAAACCAGGTAGTTTCTCTAGAAATACATCAAGAAATTCTCTTACTACCAGGATATCCTTCAATCCTATTGTATTCTGATTTATTAATGTCACAGAAGCCAAATATCCTTGACATCCTTTTTGTACTAACTTGCATGCTTTAACTGTCGAGATTATGGGTATTCTTCTTGTACGGGGTTTATCAAAAGTCATAAATACTCCTTATCCAAAAAAGTTACTTGCCTAAAATGACAATCCAAATTTGCATGATGTTTAGATAACCAATCTACCCCAAAGATTACATCATAATCCCACATCTCAAGGCATATCAAGTCATCCGAAAAATTATGTTCTTTGACCAGAATTTGACTAGCATGGTAATATTCTTTAAGTTTCTTACCCACACAACAACCTCTAACTATGTAGGTAGTGGAACTGACTGCATTCCTAAGGATCTAGCAAACTCATAACTAATGAAAGAATATGTAGCTCCTGAATCGAATAATACATATGCAGGTTTTGAGTTTACTAAAAGTGTACCTTCAATAAGTCCGCCTTCTTGTGGAGATTCAGGTTCTACTTCTTGAATAGAATGTAGACGTCCTTGTTTGGTTCGGGGATTCTGGTCTACTGTGCGTTCTTTATCATAGGACAATCTAGAATCCGATGCTGATTGCTTCCACATCGGAGGCAAGCACCCAACCTACGCCAACAGTTCTCAGTCTTGTGTCCACTAATATGGCAATGACGACAAACATCCTTGTTCCCAATTGGGGCTTTCCCTGCCTTCTTGGTGGATTGTTGTACCTTGTGGGTATTCCCCGACTCAAACTTCCTTTTACAGTCAGCGGAACTTTCACCGGACTTTCCTCAAATCTTTTCCACTGTATCGTTGGCAGCTTCTAATGCCAGGGCTCTTTTAACCATTTTAGAATATGTGGTAATTAAATGTGGTGTTAGCTGCATAATGAAGTTTGGACGAAAACCTTTCATAAATCTTTTCCCTTTCAACTTCTCTGTGGCTATTAGATGAGGAGCATACTTAGACAATCGGGCGAACTGTGCCTCATACTCCGACACTGACATTCTGAGTTGCTTTAAACTAGCAAACTCGTTAGCCTTCCTCTCCTGAACTACCTCAGAGAAATACTGATCATTGAATAACTCCACAAACTCCTCCCAACCAACCTGATTTGGGTCGTTTAGAGTAGTTTCCACAGTTTCCCACCACACTCGGGCATCACGATCCAACTGGAATGTTGCTAGCCTTATCTTTTCCTCTTCTATACATCGTATCACCTTAAAATTTTTCTCAATATCCTTTAGCCAGTTTTTGGCTTCATCCGGATCCGTACTACCAGTAAATCTTGGAGGATCTAAACTTCAAAATTCCTTAAAGAGATTTGTTCCATTGTGGGTGTTGTTCTTAGCCACTGTCCTCATCACCGGTGTCAGGTCATGCATTGAGCTCTCCATTTCTTCCAATTTGCATCACTTCCATCCATGATTAATTGAGAAATTATCTGAGACATCCAACAATTCATACATTAATTTCATCACCCAAATCAAGCTCACATTCATCACATACAAATTTCTATTTCACATAACATACAACTTTTCATTAACTAACCAAAATATTTACATTACATCAACATTCTTGTTCTAATAAACCGAAAAATATTTACAACATCCCTAATAAACTGAGGAATAATTGCAAAATTATCACCACCTTTAACCTCTCACTACACATTTACATGAAAGTTATATATACAACTACCACTAACAAAATGAGAGGTTACAAAAGTAAGTTCCTATTTCTAGCTAACTTCAAGTCTGTGCAGCAGACTCCACAGACGACTGCTGAACATCTCCAGGCCCATGATACAGCTCTCTTGTTGCTTCAGACAGTACCTCCCAGTACCCTTCCACCTGATGAAGCAACATATTGTAGACACCAATTTCTGGCCCATAAGTCGAGCCAAATTCCTTGTCATATCATTGATGCCCCACGTTGGCTCATCATCACCTAGCTGGCTTTATCCGATCATGGCATCTTTTTCATTAGTCCATCGCCCTGGTGGGTTCTTCATGGTCAAATCAATCAATCTTCATCACCATCTCATAGCTTTCTAGGTCAAGAGTCCAACGCTTCAAGCCGCACGCCAATTCGATACCCATGCAAGGAGATCAGACCCTTTGTATGGCCATATGCTGAAAGTTCATGAAGGCGACAATCTCCCTGTCGCGTTCTCATTCATGAAGGTGACATCCCGATACATCGTGTTCCTATTTGGCCTTTTAATTCCCTGAAAAATCGCCAGAAAATGCTTTCCTTCTTTGGAAGGCGACGTATCGAGGCGTCGCTATCTAATAGCGACACCAAGCTCGTCACGTTCTGGTTTCCATGCAACGTACCCTTTCCGAGCATGACTTGGACCCTTACTATTGATGAATATTCCAACTTTTGATTGACCTAGAAGCATCCAAATCCTTCCAAAATTGGAGGAGACCTTCTTTAATGCTTCCTTTTCCAAGTTCTGATTTCCCTTGAGCGAGCACACTTGCCTAAAGTCAGACCATTGCCTATTATTCTCCTCCCAGCCCGTTCAAGAATAACAGGGTATATATCCCTCCATACAGCACGGTTTAGGGCAAGGCTGGCATCTGCTTCTTCCTCTCTCATAGAGCTGCGAATCCTTAGAAGAGCTCTTAGCCTCCAGACAACCAGGAAGTGCCCCCCAGGGCGTTTTTCCCCTACCTATGCTTTCTCTCTCCTCTTTTCCTTTGATTTTCTCTTCATACATGCATCTTTAGGTCTGTTTTCTTCATAGATCTGCATTAGAACACTCCACACACACCTAATCTAATCACCCAAAGGGGTTAAAACCCCACCCCACGTGAGTTCCCTCCAATTACTTCATGTGCTTTCATATTTTTGGGACATATTCTATACAAACTACTTATCTAATGGGTTTTCTATGATCTTGATGTTCTTGGCAGGTGTTAGAAGACAGTAGAAGCACGAGGCTCTTTCCCCTTGGCCGGCTGAGGAGCAGGAAGAAAAAGAACCCACAGTCTTCATCCTCTGAAGCAAAAGGCGACGATAATCTTGTCGCGTTCCAGAAGACGACGGAGCACCCGACGCGTTCAGGTACAAAGAAGGCGACACATACATCATCGCGTTCACAGGATCAAGTTCTCCTTCTGCCTTCTTTTCCCTTTTCCAAGGTAGTTAGCAATTAATCTTTCATCACATCCTTTTACAACTACTTTGGTGGCGATCACGGTCAGTTTTCCTTTACTTTTAATCATCATCTTTGGGGAGCAAATCTCGTGATTACACCTTTTGGCGATCATGGTGGGACTTCTAGTGCCCATCATGCTTGTTACTATCTTTCCCTGCCTTCTCTAGTTGTTCATGTGTGTGGTTCTTCCATAAATTTTGCATTTTTCCGTTTACTTTTACTGCTGTTTTGAGTTCTGTTGCTCTAGGTGGGAAGGCGACGTTGAGGGCGTCGTGATAAAGAAGGCGACCAGACGAACGTCGCGATCAAGTAAGTGTTGCCTGCCCGTCCATTTCTTTAATGCTATTTTGAGTCCTGTGTGCTGGGTTGGAAGGCGACGTTGCCAGCGTCACCATTAGGACGGCGACAAGGAGGTCGTCGCGATCAGGTCAGTGCATCTGATTCTATCTCTCTCTGTGTTTTGGGCTTATTTCAAGTACTCCATCCTTAATTTGAGTTCTTTGATGCATGTTACATGCATGTGAGAGTCTGTCAGTCCTCCATGCTATAGGGTTGTTTATTTTTTTGTGCATAATCAGGTTTACCTAATCTCTGTCCACTGCGAAGAAGAACGCAACGCCCTTCCTGTCGTGATTCTGGTCGCGACAAGTTATCTGTCGCCTTCTGCTTCTGAGAGTAGGTCGGCCTGATTTCTGTTTTGTTAGTCTTAGGTTAGATTTTTGCATGCACTCCGGTGCACATAGGGCGAGCATACATCTTTCCATATTGTAGTTTAGGTTGTCCTCCTCAGCGACGCCTGCTCTCTCGGCCACATGTTCCTTGTGTCCGACTAGAGCACTCGCTTGAGGGCCTCCGTAAGTCCCCGCTGACCGTGGATTTCCATACGGCCACCTGGCTGGTTGTACCCGTTGCCACCTAGAATTAGGGTTCATTCATTTGGTGAGTTTGAGAAATCCTAGTCAAACCCAAAGTTGGAAGCCTTTCCCCCTTTAGGAAACCCTTTCCGTTTGAGGGAACTTACTAAAAGATCAACTCATTAAAAGGCAAACCTAAACCAAATAAAAGAAACCATCATCATTGCCAACTGCTTGCTTTGGGTGAGACGTTTTCTCTTTCTTTTGTTTGCATAGGATTGTTTGTTTAGGAAACTAGGTGTCCATCTAGGTTAGGTTGTTTCTTAAGTCTGGACAGGCTTTCCCCATCTTGGTGCGCCCACTTTCCAAATATGGAGTCCTATCTGAACCCAATCTATAGCAATGAGAATCAAGATGCTGCCTTTTACACTTCCCAAGACTATGAGGAATCTCTTCCTCATGATATCCTCGAGGAGTCGACCCGCCCTTGGGTCGCCACGGTCCATGCCAGTGAGAGTCATCATCCCGAGGATGGTGCCCCGTCACTAAATCTCCATCCTCCTCAGGCAGACGATCAAGCTGCTCAACTCATGCGCCTAATTCCTCAGCTTGATCCATCTCAAATCCAAAATCTCATGACGGCCCTTAAAGGAAAGGCCGCCTCATCACCCTCACCTAGAGAGGGCACCTCTCACCCCATGGCATCTACCTCCGTCCCCCGCATTGTCACGGGACCAGCTGAGAACACTCCCATCTGGCCGCGGGCCATTCGATTCACTCCCTTTGAATCTGAGCACTACCATCCACGTGAGTCGAGCCCCCGGTCTCCCCCTTACCTCCCTTGCCATCCACCACAGCTGGAGCTGTGCACCAGGCCGGCATCCCGTGCCTCCTCCTTGTATGCTCAACCATCTGCCGCTCCTGACATGATGTCCGAGTGGGTGTCCATCAAGAAAGAGCTGCAAGAGCTGCGAAGGCAGGTCGACCCTAGGCAGCACCATGATGTTCACATGCCTAATTTCAATGGCCTATGAGTCCCATCTCCATCCGAACTCCCAAAGTACCATAAGTACAATGGCTCTGGCAACCCCTATATCCACATCAAGGATTTCATCTATGAGTCTGCACCCTACCAGCATGACCGCCGCTTGATGGCATATCTGTTTTGCCGGTCATTGGACGGGCCTGCACTAGATTGGTTCTATTCCTTGTTACCCGAGGATGCAGAGGACTTCACCATAGTGAAAGAAAAATTCCTTGAACAATTCCAAGACAGAGTTGGGCCAGAATATTCTCTTACGGATCTCATGGCTGAAAGGATGAAGTCAGATGAAGATTTCGCCACTTATGCCGACAGGTGGAGGCAGATGGCCACACGAGTCCCTGGGTACCTTCCGGAGGGTGAAAAGGTCAAAATCATCATTACCAATGCAACCCCTGCCTACAAAAACATCCTAGCAATGAATGATATCACCACCATGCACCAACTCTACAGTCGGGCCCGGTTCATACAAACCCAACTCAAGGACTCCCCCATACACTCCATGTTCGAACCTCAGAAGTCCCGCTTCCAAAGAAAACCTCAGGGGCCAATCACCAATGGTGTCCAAGTAAATGAGCAAGTGAGTGCATTCAACCCTGCCGGCCAGAACAACAACCGTCAACCTTACATTGCCCAGGGTCAAAACCACACCAATCCTCCAAAAGGCCAACAACCCCAATATAACCAAGTACCACCTCCTGATGGTACCCATCAAAGGCGTCCCCTAGGTCCAAGGAGAACCCAATACCCACCACTTCCTGAGACACTCTTAGATATCTTCTTGGCCTTGGTCTCTACAGATGCTATCAAACTCCCTCCGGAAAGGCCGCTGAACCCGAGTGTGGACCAGACAAGGTACTGCATGTTCCATCGGCAGCCGGGTCATACTATTGAGCAGTGCTTCACATTCAAAGACCTGGTATATGATCTGCATGAACAGAATAGACTGGACTGGACAGCTCTCTGACAAGTGATCGGAGACATCAAAGAAAGGCAGCGGCAGCAACAACAGCAGAGGCAACAGCGCCAACCACTCCCTCAACAACAACAACAATAGAAACAGCCGTTGCAGGACCTAGGGATTGTACACAACCCTCTACCAAACCATCCACCAACTCCAAATCCACCACAGCAACCAGCCCAGGTGAACCCTATCGTCCACCACATCCCTCCTCAAGCGAACTAGACGTATGATGATGAACCCAATGTCCAGCAGATGATGGCCATTAACCACCAGTACCCTCTACAATCCCAAACAATACAATCAGCCAACACGGCACCCCAAACAATCCCTCCTTTAGTTTCCTTGGCCAACACCGTCATACTGCCCATCGGTTCAACACCCACGCTGGTCGCTAGATCATCCGTTATCCTACCACCTATCATACCCCTCGCTCCACCTGTCTCCATACCGCTACCACCCGTCATAAACACTCCCACACCCATCATCTTACCACCACCTGGGCTGGAGCAACCTTCCGCCGCCACCCTATCATCCGCCAGACAACCCGCCACCCAATCAACTACCCTGCAGAGCGGACGAGTCTTCCATCGCCCGTATCCACCCATCTCCACCACCTCCATCAACCAAAGCAACCCCCAACAGGTCCAGCAACCACCTCAGCAACAAACTTAGTAGCAGCAGCCACAAGATGAGGGGGTGATTGAGCCATTACCCGGTACACATTATGACATCCTCAAGCATCTTGATCATGTGCCAGCCAAGATCTCCATACTGGAGTTGATAAAGAGATCCAAAGAGCATCTAGAAGCATTGAGAAATTTCTTACAGAGGGTAGTGGTGAATGAAGATATGCTCGCCGACAAACTGCCGAGTGCTTGGCCATGGTGACTCGTGGGCCGGCTATCACCTTTGCTGAAAATGAACTAGCACCCCCAGAGGCTAGGAGGCTCCCGCTCTGTGTCACCCTTGTTATCAACCATGTAGTAGTAGGGGCAGCGCTGGTCGACACGGGGGCATCTATAAATGTCTGCCCACTGAGTACCCTGAGAGCCTGTGATGTGTCAGAAGGGCTTCTGAAACCAACGCCAACCACCATATCTGCGTATGACAACTCCCGAAGATCCTGTCACGGCATGGTGACTGTACAAGCCGAACTGGGGCCGCTTGCTGTCACTGTCGACTTCTATGTACTTGACATTGACCCCATGTTCAAGGCCATTCTGGGGCATCCATGGCTAGAGGCACTGGGAGCTGTACCGTCCACTGCACATCAGTGTCTGAAATTCCCTTTCCAAGGATGGATCAACAAGGTCAAAAGCATAGCCGCTGCTCATACAGTCGATGCCATCAATGATACATTCCTTCCAGCCATGTGGCCCGCCAACAAGCCCGTCGTCTCAGTGCTGGACGTTAACTATCCTTGGGCCTACTCATTCCACTCAAAACAAGAGGCCAGTCCGGCACAAGTCAACACGGTCAAAAGGAAGGAGCCACTAAACACTAAGGGGTGGCAAATCATGATGAAACTAGGGTATGAGGAAGGCAAGGGCCTAGGGGCGGAACTGCAAGGCATAGTCAAGACCATCCCAGACATTGTAATGAAAATCCGATGGGGACTGGGTTATAGAGAAAAATCCAAGCCGTGGTCATCCAGCACCTCCACTCTCAAGGCCGACCGCGAACCACTCACATGGACACTCTGGTGTCACTTCGTCAGAGGCCCACCCAACCTAGGTATAACACTGTGGTGGTTGAGGCATAACTATCGCAATATGACATACATGGCAAGTGTTGGGTTGAGTGTGAATTTAATACATTTCCCCTTATAATTTTGATGATGACAAGTTGTGATTTTAATGCATAATGATTGGAACATGTTAAATATATCACACATGTAATAACAATGCTCAAAAGGCATGTTTCCAAACACATTATATCACATATATTCATGATAATACATTGGACTAATGATTTATGTGTTTATTTCTCAGGGACATGTACTTCTTGCAATGGTAGTGTCGACACACCCACTGCTGGTGTCGACACTGGGCATCAATCCCTAAAGAAAATTCATGAAGACAGGGTTCACTGTGTCGACACAGTCTAGGCAGTGTCGACACTAGACCCAGTCTCCAGAAGACCCTTTTGCCAGACTGGGACAGTGTGTCGACATAGCCAGTGAGTGTGTCGACACTAGAGTCATCTCCCAGAACATCCTTTTGTGGAATTGGGACAGTGTGTCGACACACCCAATGACTGTGTCGACACACTCCGGCAACTTTTTAATCTTAAGTCCCACCTGAACATGTGGCATTCTAGGGATTACTTGGATCGGCCTTGGATCATGTGCCCACGCACCCCAAGGGTACTTTTGGCCATGTTAGGACTATAAATACCCCTCTTATTGGCCATCCAAGAGAAGTACACCTTAGAGCCTTCCAAAAAAGTCTTTTCAGCGGCAAGAAGAGGTCTCTCCCCGTTCTTGCTCTCCCTGTGCTGCTATAAGCCAATTCCCATCCTTGCAAGCACAAGAAGTGAAGATTGATCTATGAAGATTATGTGAGATCACTTCCAAGGGAGCAGATCAAGTAGAAGCAGCCAATTGAGAAGAGTTCAAGGAAGATACAGAGGCACCAGTTGCAGAGCATCGCCCAGGGACTTCAAGCAATCAATGACCTTCTCATGTCAGCCTTCTACAAGGGAGTTCTTCTGAAGAACAAGAATTATATACTATTCCTCAATTCTCCATTTGTTCTTCTGAGTCATTCTTGAGATTGTGCATAGAATTGTTGCACCAGTCTCTTTGAATGAACTCTTTATAGATCAGATCATTGCTAGAGGATCTGGATCTTGTTGTTTTTGATCTAGCCGGTTGTTTGTGAGCCTTTGTGCTCAGTTGTGTTGAGTGGTACACTCAGTGTGTGGTTGAGCCTGTGTGCTCAGGTTTCTAGAGTGGTTGTGCTCTAGAGGTTGCGTGTGAGTTGTTGAACTCAGTGTGTTGGAGTTGTCAAGCTCCAGTGTGTGGTGTACTCAAGTTTAGTAGTGGAGCCTCACTATGTGAGGGGTGGATGTAGGAATCACTGGTGTGATTTCCGAACCACCTAAAAATCTTCTGTGCAGTGGTTTGATCTGTGATTTGATTTCACTTTGCGCTAGATGTATGCATAGGATTTTCGCTTACACTACTGATTGACCTGATCACACACTCTAATTACTCAAATCACATAATCACACATCAGATCTGTGAATTGCATTTCTAATTTGTCTCTGATTTAAAGCATCTTTTAAAATTGGCTAAGCTTCCGCAGAATTTGGCCTAGATCTATTCAACCCCCCCCCCCCTTCTAGATCTGGTCGATCCCATATTCGATCCTCAATTGGTATCAGTGCGGGTTCATATCTGATCTGAGTGTTTCTGTTTGTTCTGTGTGTTTCACTTGCTTGTTTGCTAAGTGTTTCTTTCACTATACTTCAGTTTGATTAATGGATTCTCGAGGTTTTATTGCTGATGGCCATTTCATCAATAGGCCACCCTTCTTCAATGGGACTGACTATTCCTATTGGAAGAATCGCATGCAAGTCTTCCTTAGAGCTCAGAATTATGAGATCTGGAAGGTAGTTGAGGTAGGTCCTTATGAAAACCAGGGAGTAGAGGAAACCTGGACTAGAGAACAAATTAGGAGGGCCACCCTAAACTACAGTGCCATGAACATGGTTCAATGTGCAGTCCACCCAAAAGAGTACTCAAGAATCTCCATGTGCAAATCTGCTAAGGAGATGTGGGATAAGCTTGAGTTACTTTATGAGGGAACATCCCAAGTTAAAGAAACCAAAGCAAATATTCTTGTTTCTGAATATGAATTATTCATGATGAAATCTGATGAATCAATTTCTGAAATGTTTGCTAGGTTCATGATTATTGTAAATGGACTGAAGGCTCTAGGTAAGGACTACACTGATGCTGATTTGGTAAGAAAAATCTTGCGCTCTCTCTCATCTATTTGGCACACTAAGGCCACAGTTATTGAAGATTCTAAAGATTTATCTAAAATCTCTTTGGATGAACTCATAGGATCCTTAATGACTTATGAAATAAAATTGAAAAGAAATGAAGAGCACATAATCAAGACCAAACCAGTGGCACTTAATGCTTCATCAAGTAACAAGGATAAAAATTAAGAGAAAACAAGTTCTGATGAGTCTGAGTCCAATGAGGATGAGCTTGCCCTCATGACTAGACAATTCATAAAATTTCTAAAATCTAGAAAAAGAAAATTCACTGGGAAAAAGGAATTCTCATCTAGGAAAAGAAATACTTCCTTTTCAAATGCCAATTCAAATAGAAATCAAAAAACTGATGAAGTTGTTATTTGTTACAGGTGCAACAAACTAGGACATATGAAAGGAGAATGTCCTGAGAACAAGAAGGAAAAATACAAGAAGATCAACAAATTCAAGAAGCCTAAAGTAATGGTTGCCACTTGGTCAGATGAAGATCCAAGTGAGAATGAAGAAGAGAAGTCCTCAAGCTCTGAAAGTGAGGAAATTTGCTTTATGGCAAACAAGTCTGATGGAAAGGTAGGTACATCCTTTGAAGATTATACAATTGATGATTGGCAAGATGCTTATGCAGAACTAGTTGAAAAATATTCTGAAACAAGAAAAGAAAACAAGCATCTAAAGAAGAAAATAGAAAACATCTTGCATAACCAATCCACAAATAAAAGAATTTCTGAATTGGAAAATGAAGTAGCTGAGCTTAATGAAGAAAAGGAAAGTCTTCTAAATCAAATTGATGAGCTCAAGCTTGCATCTCAAAAAACCAACAATGACTTTAAAAAAATGTCTGAAAAACTGGAGTTGCAACAAAAAGAAAAACAACAAAGTGTTGATGAAATCAAAACTTTAGAAATCTAGCTGAAAGAAAAAGAACAAGTCATTGAAACCTTCACCAAAGGAAAAGATAATTTGGATGCATTGTTAGGTGCAAGAATGAAATCTGTATCACATGGACTAGGATTTACCAAACAAAAATCCAAGAAAGACAAATCTGGTGAAATGAGGGAAAAAGCACCCTTAATAAATTTTGTCAAAAGTCCTAGCCCTGAAAACAACAAAAACAAGCAAGTGTCAAGCAACACAACAAAACTTTGAAAAACCAGAACAAAAAGAAACCAAACAGGTCGACACACTCACCTGACAGGTCGACACCAGTCAATAAAAAGATGAAATCTGTGACTGTTGAGTCGACACCAGTCAAAGACAGGTCGACCTGCTCAACCTCAAAAAACCACCAACCAGTCAACCAAAAAATCAAATAAAAACTTGAAAAATAAGAAAAACACAAAAGAAAACATTCATGATAAACCTTGGACTTCCAAGACAACACATCAAGCTGATTGGATTAATTCTTGGAACCAATGATATCACAATCCTTTTTGGTACCACTCTCAATTCTTTTATCCAAACTTTTTTATGTACCAACAAAATCCTTGGTTTGGACCTCCACAAATGAACAATCATGTCCAAATGCATAACTCCCATCCTAATGAGAAAAAGAACACTGGTGTTTTTATTCCAAAAGGAAAGGATAAATTGAAAAAGGCAAAAAACACCACTGAAACAAAACAAAAGCAAAAAACAAATCAGATTTGGATCAGAAAAGATTTACTGTCAATGTTCAAACAATCTGATGGTCCCAACAATGTTTGGGTACCAAAATCTTCTCTTCACTGATTGATTTTGCAGGAAGGTCGTGCACCCAACTCAAATGTGTGGTTTCTTGATAGTGGGTGTTCACAACACATGACAGGAGATAAAGCAAAATTTTCATTCCTGATCGAAAAGGAGGGAGGTTCTGTGACATTTGGAGGTAAAAATAAAGGAAAAATCATTGGCATCTGGAAAGGTTGGTCAATCTTCCTCAAACTCAATTGAAAATATTTTATTAGTTGATGGTCTGAATTATAATTTGCTGAGCATTAGCCAACTATGTGACAAAGGTCACAAAGTTGTGTTTGAATCAGATTTTTGCAGAATAATTGACTATTCAACTGATGAAATAAAATTCTTTGGAAAGAGAAAACATGTTTACATGATCAACCTTGATAAAAACTTTTCTGAAAATATTTGTCTTGTTGCAAATAAAAATGAAATTGCATGGACTTGGCACAAAAAACTTGGCCATGCAAGTTTCAGAACAATAAATAAATTGTTAAGGCTAAACTTGGTCAAAGGTCTTCCTGAATCTTTTTCAAATAGAGAATCAACTTTGTGGGACTTGTGCCCAAGAAAAACAAACCAGAAAATCTTTTAAAACCTTCAATGATGTACTCACATTAAACCACTAGAATTGCTTCATATGGACCTCTTTGGCCTAACAAGAATTCTAAGTCTTAGTGGCAAAAGATATGGTTTTGTCATTATTGATGATTTTACTAGATTTACATAGGTTATCTTTTTATCCCATAAAAGTCATGCTTGCCTTGAATTCAGGAATTTCTGTACCACTGCCTTAACTAGTTTTCTTCATAAAATCAAAAATATTTTGACTGATCATGGGGGTGAATTTGAAAATAAATCGTTTTCTGATTTATGTGCTGAACTTCACATATTTCACAAGTTTTCTTCACCAAGAACTCCAGAACAAAATGGAGTTGTGGAAAGAAAGAATAGAACACTTGTGGAAATGGCAAGATCCATGCTCTTGGAAAGCAAATTGCCCAAATCCTTCTGGGCTGAAGCTGTAAATACAGCAAATCATATTCTCAATAGAGCATTGGTCAGACCAAAAATCAAAAACCCCTTATGAATTGTTGAAAAACAAAAAGCCAACCTTGTCTTATTTCAAAGTCTTTAGGTGTAAATGTTTTGTGCATAACAACAATAAAGAAAATCTTGATAAATTTGATGCTAAAAGTCATGAAGCCATTTTTCTTGGCTACTCTGAAATTTCAAGAGCTTTTAGAGTCTACTCTCTCAAAAACAAAACTGTTGAAGAATCTCCACATGTGTTTTTGATGAAAATTTCTTTTCAACTCACTATTCTAAATCTTGCAGGGACTGTCCAGACAATGAAGAGGATCACTTCATTGTTGATTCTTCACCAATTGTTGAGGAGAATGAAGACCTTGGTGAAAATTTGAACAATCACTCACCTACTCCAAGTGGATCAGGTAATGTTGTTCCAAATTCAAATGCACCTCAACAGGTAATTCCTGAACACATATTTTTGAGAGATCACCCAATAGAAAATGTTGTTGGCAATGTGCATGATAGGGTTAGAACAAGATCATCATTCTTGAATGCCATTCATGAAGACCCACTAGCACTAATTTCCCAAACTGAACCCAAATCAATTGTGGGAATTAGTACCTAGACCTAGTGACCAATCAGTCATTGGCACTAGATGGGTATTTAGAAATAAATTGAATGGAAATGGTCAAGTAATAAGGAATAAAGCTAGACTAGTTGCCAAGGGGTACAATCAAGAATTTGGAATTGATTTTGAAGAGTCATATGCCCCTGTAGCTAGACTAGAAGCTGTAAGAATATTTCTTGCTTTTGCATCCTCATTGAAGTTTAAAGTTTACCAAATGGATGTCAAAAGTGCATTTTTGAATGGATACATAAAAGAAAATATTTTTGTTGAACAACCTCCAGGCTTTGAAAATGAAAAACATCCTGATCATGTTTTAAACTTCATAAGGCTCTTTATGGTCTTAAGCAAGCTCCAAGAGCTTGGTATGACCGTTTGAGCTCTTTTATGCTTGAAAAAGGATACTACAGAGGTAATGTTGATCAAACTTTGTTCACAAAAATTGTAAATAAACAAATAATTGCTGTCCAAATTTATGTTGATGACATAATTTTTGGATCCACAAATAAAAGCCTGTGCACTGAATTTGCAAATCAAATGAAAATTGAATTTGAAATGAGCTTAATGGGAGACTTAAAATTTTTCTTGGGACTACAGGTTAACCAAACCAATGAGGGAATCTTCATAAGCCAAACCAAGTATGTCAAGGAACTTCTGAAAAGGTTTGACATCCAGAACCTCAAGCACTCAAGCACACCCATTGCAATTAATGTGAAACTAGAAGAAGATTCACTTGGTAAGTCAGTAGATCCAAAGACATACAGAGGTATGATTGGTTCTCTACTCTATCTCACCACTTCTAGACCTGATATACAATTCAGTGTATGCTTGTGTGCTAGATTTCAAGCAAATCCTAAAGAAAGTCACATGTTAGCTGTTAAAAGAATCTTTAAATATCTTGTTGGAACATGTGATCTTGGTATTTGGTATCCTGCTGGTTGTAAATTAGATTTGATTGCCTATTGTGATGCTGATTATGCTGGGTGTAAACTTGATAGAAAAAGCACAAGTGGTTGTGTTTGTTCTTATGTGGCTACCTAATCTCTTGGGCTTCCAAAAAGCAACACTCAGTTGCTTTATCAACTGCAGAGGCTGAGTATATTGCAGCTGGTCGATGTGGCACTCAAATTCTTTGGGTGAAACATCAGCTTCTTGATTATAACCAAGAGTTAGGTTGTGTTCCCATTCTTTGTGATAACACAAGTGCCATAAATCTGTCTAAAAACCCAATTCAACATTCTAGAACAAAACACATTGAAATTAGGCATCATTTCTTGAGAGATGAGGTAGCAAAGAAATCTTTTGAACTCCTCTTTATTGAAACTGAAAAACAAATTGCTAACAACTTCACTAAACCTCTTCCTGACAGCAGATTTTCATCCTTGAGGAGAGAGCTTGGTATATGCAAATGTCCATCTTCTTGATATCTCTCATTGGGTTGAGTGTTTAGGCATGTTCTGAGGGGGAGTCACTGTTCCATCATTCTTCTTTGCTTCCTTGATTCATGTTGTTCACATCTCTCACAAACCAATTTCCATTTCTTTTTGTCAATAAATTCTTCCATCTCACATTGTATTGAAATTCTTGGTATATCAAATGGTGATTTGAAGAAGGACAAGTTCTGCTTGTCTGGACACTTTCACTATGCGAGAGTATATGTCTCCGCCAAGTATCAAGAATCAAATATGCAATTGTTGAGGGGGAGTCTTTATTCTTCAAAAAGATTCATTTCAGTTTTCACAAATCTTGAATCTCTTTATTATGATGAACATTTCTGGAATCATCATCTCAGGGGGAGCTAATGAATTCACTACTCATTCTTTTACAACATTCAAGATTCCTCTTGAGTTATATCAACTTGCACTCATGATGTGCTCATTAAGCTTGTCTAGAACCTCAAAATGACTTTTTGATTGATCTACTACATTTTACAGTCAACTCTCAACTATACTCTTCAACACTACAGAAATTTAAATCTCTTTCAAAGACTGAAGGATAATGCGTGCTTTGAATTTAAACACCTCTTTTACAACTGATGTGAGATATAAATGATCTCAATTTTATTAAATTCAACTTACATTTATTACTCAACAGTGCAATGGCACAAATGCTGAGAAACTACAAACCTTCACAATGAATGAAGTGCCATGTATGTCATGAGGTATTTATTGCTATCTCTGTTCAAAGGGGTTCAAAAAATCAAAAATAAAAACAAAAGATGCTCTATACATTTTGATGATGACTGAGTAACTGGAAATATTGGCATCTGATAAACGTATATTTTCATGTCAAAAGGTTGTCATTTGCCCCTTGAAACTGGATAATGAGCAAATCTTTAGTAACCAGGGACTATGGTGTGTAAAAAGTATTAGTTCTTGAGTGAACAGATTTACTACATTTGATAGTTTGATTAAAAAAAAAATGTATCCAAGGAGAATTGCTTAAAATAAACATTTTTGTCTTCCATCAGTTTGCTTAAAGTTGTTTAACTTCATCACAATTGATTTCAATCTAAAAGACATTTTTATTTCTTTGGATTGGAGAATATGGTAGTTTGTCATTGGCTGTTGGATGTCCTATATCACTCAAACTATCATTTTAATGGCTCAAGTCACTTAATGAATATATCATGTAGGTTGTTGTGTAAACTTGAGTTATTGTTGGATTTTTGTAGAAATATGACAAATGAATTCTTTGGCCTCTTAAAAATCCTTGTCAAGTTGATTCTATCCATCTTTCATCCTTTTAAAGATTTCACATAATTTACAAAATTTTCTCATGCACATATCATCATGTTTCTTCAGGGCAGGTCGACACAATCTTCTTCCTGTGTCGACACAATCTATGCCCAGGTCGACACAGCTCCACTCTTGTGTCGACACAGTGGCGGTTCCAGGCGGTTTCGTTTATGGGCACCGGTTAAGGGCTAGCTGCACCCGCAGGTTATCTTACCCCAAAGCCCCTTTTCTTTCCCAGGTCGACCCATAGCCGCCATTTGCCCTTGCAAACGGCAGGAAATTCTTCCTTGCTTCCTTCTTCCCGCCATCTCTGTCTCCATCTTCCTCTCATCATCTCTGTCATCTCCGTCTCCATCTCTTTCATGGATGATGCCTCCTAAGCACACCCCTCGTCGAGGCACCAGGGCTAGGGCAACTGCCAGGGTGGCTGCTGTTGAAGCGCCTCCCACTGAGCGAAGAAGCAAACGCCGCCATGACCCTGCAGAGCAGCCAGGTGTTTCTTCTCCATCTCCTACACCATCCATAAGAGGTAGGATGCCCTCCTCCAGCCGTCGATCATCTCAGAGGCAGTCTAGCCATCATCGGAGGAAGATCTTGTCCACTTCTCCAGAACCCTCTGAAGAATCCTCCTCCTCCTCCTCTAGATCCTCTCAACCTTCCGAGGCTACTTCATCCAAGTTGGCTAGTGAGGGAAAATCTATTCTCAAGCCCAGAGCAGTTGACCTAAATGACGCTGCCTTGGCTAGCGCATTTCCTGAAGTATCTGAATTCTTCAATTTTCAAGGATGGTTGCCTTTCATTTCTAATTTCTGGACATTTTATCCTAGACTGGTACAAGAGTTTTACTTGAATTTGATCATGGTGCCAGAAGGTTATCAGTCTGAAGTCAAAGGAGTCTCCATTTTGCTTCCCACTGATTTGGCTGCTACACTGTTTAAAGTTCCAAAAGAGAGTGTAAATTATCATGACTTTGAATTTGATCTGCATGAAGCATATAGTTTACTTACTGGTCCCCTGCTGATGAGTCAAATTCTAAGCAGACATATGTCACTAGGTTTAACACCAATTCCTTCCCACCTGTCTTACGGTTGATTCATCATATTCTCACAACCATAATCACACCTCAAGGTGGTGGAAGAGATAGACTGACTGATATTCAGCAATTCATAATCTTCTGCATGAAAAAGAAAATCAAGATCAATTTGCATGTGATAATGTCAGATAATGTCTGAAACAACAAGGAAGGATCTACACAGATCTCTACCTTATGCTACTCATCTTACATCAATTTTGAACACTTTGGAGTGTCTTTTGAAAATGAGCAAGCCCAATCAATCCCAAAGTCCAACATTTATTGTTTGAAGCATTTACAAAAGTTCATGGGATTTAGAATTGAAGGGGATCAAGTGAGAAGAGGTCCTGTTGATGTTGAGGCCCCTATTGCCCCTGAGGTTGTAGAACCTTCTCCTGAAGTTGCTCAATCTCCTTAACATGATCAAGAGGAACAGCCTCCCAATGAGATTGGAGCACCCATCTCTCAGGATGTCCCTCACACACCTCCATTTCATGCCCCTTCACCACTTATCCCTGAAATGGAAATTCCAACTTTCATTCCCCAATCCCAAGCCTCTACTTCCACTGGTGGACCTTCTGTTCCACCAGAGCTATACTCCATCTTGAATGACAAATTTGACACCATCACCTCCTCCATCTATCAAATCTCAGAGAACTTTGAGCTCAGAATTCAAAGGTTGGAGAATTCAGTGAATGGTCAATTCATCAAGCAGAAGGAAGCAGCTGATCATGCCACCCAAAGGTTCAATAGGCTAATTGGCACATTGGGTGATGCTTCCCTTCAATTGAAAGAAGATCAGGACAACCTTGAGAAGGTTCTTGAAGGGATTCTAGCCAACTCTGAAAAGAATCTCTTCAACAGTCAAGAAGCTGTGACTCAGATATCCAAGACAAGACTCTCTTTTGCTCACATGGTAGATGACTTGGAAGGTATGAAGAATTTGTCAGCTCATATAGATCATGAGATGTCTGCCCTCAAGAGTGAGCTCAGAAGTATCAACAGGCATGGTGGATTTGCCAGCCCCTCTTCAGGTTCTCAGCCCATTTCAGCTGATCTGTTTGCATTCCAGTCAAACATGTATGACAACAGTCAAAGGTTGGAAGAATTGCTGCACACAAGACTTTCTACAATGCAAACTCAGTTGAGATCCAACCTTGCTGCAATGGAGTCAAGATTGAAGACCATAGAGTCCCTCCTTCTTCCTATTCCTCCTCCACCTCCATCCTCTTGATGGATCTTATCTTTTAATGATGTCAAAGGGGGAAGGAATATCTTTGTAATGAATATCTTTGTTGAATGAGAAGGAATACCTTTTATGAATGTCAATGAATGATTGTCTATGAATGGATGAATGTTTGTAAATATCAACTTTGTATGGTTTTTGGCCATTTATGAAAAGTCATGGTTATTAGTAACATGGTGTCACTTGAGTGTGAAAATTGTCAAATGTTGCTAAATTGTGCTCAATGGCCTTTGATGAATGTGAATGAAAATGTTGAAACATGTGTTCATTGTCATTCAGTGTGTATGTGATTGAATGTTGTGTGAATGAATGGCTTAAAATCACATTTCCTTAAATTCAAACTTTCATGTTGACTTAATGTTGCCATCATCAAAAAGGGGGAGATTGTTGGGTTGAGTGTGAATTTAATACATTTCCCCTTATTATTTTGATGATGACAAGTTGTGATTTTAATGCATAATGATTGGAACATGTTAAAATATCACACATGTAATAACAATGCTCAAAAGGTATGTTTCCAACACATTATATCACATATATTCATGATAATACATTGGACTAATGATTTATGTATTTATTTCTCAGGGACATGTACTTCTTGCAATGGTAGTGTCGACACACCCACTGCTGGTGTCGACACTGGGCATCAACCCCTGAAGAAAATTCATGAAGATAGAATTCACTGTGTCGACACAGTCCCAGGCAGTGTCGACACTAGACCCAGTCTCCAGAAGACCCTTTTGCCAGACTGGGACAGTGTGTCGACACAGCCAGTGAGTGTGTCGACACTAGAGTCATCTCCCATAACATCCTTTTGTGGAATTGGGACAGTGTGTCGACACACCCAATGACTGTGTCGACACACTTCGAGAACTTTTTAATCTTAAGTCCCACCTAGACACGTGGCATTCTAGGGATTACTTGGATTGGCCTTGGATCATGTGACCACGCACCCCAAGGGTACTTTTGGCCATGTTAGGGCTATAAATACCCCTCTTATTGGCCATCCAAGAGAAGTACACCTCAGAGCCTTCCAAAAAAGTCTTTTCGGCGGCAAGAAGAGGTCTCTCCCCGTTCTTGCTCTCCCTGTGCTGCTGTAAGCCAATTCCCATCCTTGCAAGCACAAGAAGTGATGATTAATCTATGAAGATGATGTGAGATCACTTCTAAGGGAGCAGATCAAGTAGAAGCAGCCAATTGAGAAGAGTTCAAGGAAGATCCAGAGGCACCAGTTGCAGAGCATCGCCCAGGGACTTCAAGTAATCAAGGACCTTCTCAAGTCAGCCTTCTACAAGGGAGTTCTTCTGAAGAACAAGAATTATATACTATTCCTCAATTCTCCATTTGTTCTTCTGAGTCATTCTTGAGATTGTGCATAGAATTGTTGCACCAGTCTCTTTGAATGAACTCTTTATAGATCAGATCATTGCTAGAGGATCTTGATCTTGTTGTTTTTGATCTAGCCGGTTGTGTGTGAGCCTTTGTGCTCAGTTGTGTTGAGTGGTACACTCAGTGTGTGGTTGAGCCTGTGTGCTCAGGTTTCTAGAGTGGTTGTGCTCTAGAGGTTGTGTGTGAGTTTTGAACTCAGTGTGTTGGAGTTGTCAAGCTCTAGTGTGTGGTGTACTCAAGTTGAGTAGTGGAGCCTCATTGTGTGAGGGGTGGATGTAGGAATCACTTGTGTGATTTCCAAACCACCCAAAAATCTTCTGTGCAGCGGTTTGATCTATGATTTGATTTCACTTTGCGCTAGATGTATGCATAGGATTTTCGCTTACACTACTGATTGACTTGATCACACACTCTAATTACTCAAATCACACAATCACACATCAGATCTGTGAATTGCATTTCTAATTTGTCTCTGATTTAAAGCATCTTTTAAAATTGGCTAAGCTTCCGCATAATTTGGCCTAGATCTATTCAACCCCCCCCCCCTTCTAGATCTGGTCCATCCCATATTCGATCCTTCAGCAAGAACTTCCCGGCACATGGCTCCTATGCCCATATAAGGCACTAGAAGCACTCCGCCCAGGAAAGAAAAGGAAGACAGGGGACCCAGAGGCTGAATGGTACCACTGGTTTGACATAGAAGACATCACTATAGCCTTCACTCACTTGTTCTGGGAAGAAGAGAGAACTTGGCCACCAGCCGTAGCTGAACTGGTGGATCCTCCCACATCCATCACATCCAAAAGGCAGTTGATGAGCGACGCCACTGACGTAGGAGAGCTAGACATCCCCTACGAGGAAGGGAAGACTGTAGACGAGCTCTAGAGGGGCACTTGCCTGGCCATCCACCCATCACTCCTGCATTCTCTCCTCCCCAGCCTCGTTCCTTCATCCCCTACCTTGCTTATTCAACTGTCTCCCAAACTCTTGGCAGCTGCTCGTGACCTCCTCACTCCTATCCTCCCACCTACAGTCCTCTCGGTGCTGCAAGCCGACCGGAGTGACCACGAGATTTCCCTCTCGTGCTGCGTGCTCTCCACTGATCTCCAAAAAAAAAAATGCCTATCTTCAAATGCATATTGAGGTCGAGGAGCCGACATACCTAATTCACCCTCCTGATTAGGGGCACCCCTCAGCTGGGGCTTCCCCTCTCGCTCCTTCATTAGGAGCCATCCTCTTCGAGGACACCATGTCCTCCCCTAGTCCTGTAGAGTCGTCTAGCCAGTTAGGATCGTCTAGGTTAGAAGAGTCTGGTCTTAGCTTAGGTGAGTCTAGGGTAGAGAGTTAGGTCAACCCGGCACCCACCAAGTCCAAATGTCACCCTAGGTAGCAACGGAGCAAGACTATTCCCCGAAGATACCTTCAAGAGTTAGCTCGGCGATGCCAGGCGCTATTGCTAATAGAGGAGTTCACAAAGGACGCGTTGGTGTTAGAAGAAGAGATTGAGCAGGATGCGGTGTTCGTAGATGACGGGTTTGGCGTCTATGAAATCATGAATGATGAGAACCCAATCGATGAAGAGGATAGCGAAGTAGATGACACTACCGAAATGTACGCGAGTGGCATGAGAAGATTTGATGAACCTACAACGGCAGTGGATGAACCTACTAAGGAAGTCAATCTTAGAACAGACGATGATCCCAGGATAGTGATTATTTCAGCGAACCTCCCTCCTGATGAAGAAAAGGAACTGGTGCAAATTCTGAGGGAGTACAAGGATACCTTTGCCTGGTCGTATGAGGACATGCCTAGCCTAGACCCCTCATTAGTGGAGCATCGACTCGTGTTGCAAGAAGGGGCAAAGGCGAGTCCCGGTCATGAAGAAGGACGGAAACGTCAGAATCTGTATTGACTTCCGGGACTTAAATAAGGCATGTCCAAAGGATGACTTCCCGCTTCCTCACATTGATGTACTAATTGATAACACTGCTGGGTATGAGACCCTCTCATTCATGGATGGATATTCAGGCTACAACCAAATCCGTCTAGCTCCTGAGGATCAAGAGAAAACATCCTTCACCACGCCCTGGGGAACATACTGTTATGTAGTCATGCCATTTGGGCTAAAGAATGCTGGGGCTACCTATCAAAGGGCGATGATGGCCATCTTCCACGACATGATACATGTCTATGTAGAAGTGTACATGGATTATATATCTTGGTGAAGTCAAGAACCAGGAGAGAACACCCCGAGATCCTCACCAAGGTGTTGCAAAGGTCAAGGGAGTACAACCTGAGAATGAATCCAAAGAAATGTGTGTTCGGGATATCATCAGAAAAATTGCTAGGCTTCATAGTTAGTAAGCGGGGGATTGAGATTGATCCAATCAAGGCCAGGGCTATAGTAAAAATGCCGCCTCCAAAGAATATCTCACAGTTAAGAGGCTTGATTGGGCATCTTTAATTCATTAGAAGATTCATATCTCAGCATTCACAAAGATGCCGCCCATTCTATGATCTCTTAAAGGGAGGGGCCAAATTTGAATGGAATGATAAGTGACGAGAAACCTTTGATGATTTGAAGAGGTATCTCATGAATCCCCCAGTTCTGCAACCTCCTGTACCCGGAAACCACTAATCCTATATCTCTCAGTCATTGAGGACTCCCTAGGTGTTTGTCCTTGTGCAACATGATGAATCTGGAAAAGAAAGGGCAGCATACTATCTTTCTAGGCTTTTCAACACCGCAGAATCAAAATACACCACCGCGGACAAACTTGTGCCGCACTCGTGTGGGTAGTCCAAAGCTCAAGCATTACTTTCTTGCCCATGAGGTCAAGCTGATCTCGAGGATGGATCCACTCAGATATCTTCTAGAAAAACCCGTCCTCTCTGATTGGCTTGCACGCTGGCAGAGCTTTCTCTCACAATTCGACATCTCCTTTGTGGTCCAAAAGGCCATCAAAGGGTATGCCATCTCCGAGCACCTTGCCCATTTGCCACTCCCTCATAGCGATTCCATCCGAGAAGAATTCCCCGATGAGGAGCTCTCGGTCATCTCCAAGATCCCTTCTGGTCCCTCCACTTTGATGGTGCGCTCAACACTCAGGGACGAGGCATTAGAGTCGTGTTGCTCACCCCGGAGGGTATTACTATCCCCATCACTTTTCAGCTCACCTTCTCTGCCAGTAATAACATGCCTGAGTATGAGGCTCTCCTAGTTGGTCTTAAGCGCACTTACATCTTGGGTGCATCTCACCTTAGAATCATAGGAGACTCTCAGCTCGTTCTACGGTAGGTGCTCTCAACTTACCGCACTCGTGACCCAAGGCTTAAACCATATCAAGATCTGGTCACGCTGTTGGCAAGGCAGTTCCACAGCTTGTCTATGTCCACACTCCTCGCTCACAGAATATCTTGGCTGACGCTCTGGTGTCGCTAGCTTCTTCTCTATCCTTCCCTCTGAGTCTCCGGACAAAGACGATTGTCGTCCAACGGCTCGACGTTCCATCTATCCAAGATCCTTGGTTCAACAACCTTAGGACAAACTTAGAAGAAAGGGCTAGGAAGAGAGAAGTGCAACAAGTCATGCTAGCTGAGCTTGAGGAAATTTTAGATGAAGAGGAACTGCCGTGGTATTTTGAGATTGAGCAATACTGTAAGGATGGGTTGTATCCCGAAGGGGCAATGCGGAGGATCACAAGGTCATAAGAAGAGCCGCCTTAAGGTACACAGTCGTCGAGAAATTCTGTACAGGCGGGCTCTTAATGGAGTTCTTTTGAGATGTCTCAATGATGACGAAGCTTGAAAGTGGTAGAAGGAGCCCATGCTAGTGAATGCGGAGGGCATGTCAAACAGTAGATGCTTGCTAAGAAGATCATTAGGCAGGGCTACTACTGGCCAACCCTAGAAGAAGACTGTGTCATCTACGTCCGTAGGTGTGTAAAATGCCAACTCCATGCTGATAAAATCTAGGCTCCTTCATCCTCACTTCATCCACTCTCCACACCTTGGCCATTCTCCATATGGGCTTTTGATATTGTTGGCCCCCTTGGTGATCCTAATGCTCAAACCAAACAAAAATCATTCATCCTCACAACAACTGAGTATTACACAAAATGGGCAGAAGCAGAAGCGTTTGCAGAAATCAAAGCATCCATAGTGTGCCACTTTATCATGAAGATTTTCATTTCGCGGTTCGGAGTGCCAAGCAGCATCATCACGGACAACGGGCCATAATTCATCTCACAAGAACTCTAGGACCTCTGTAAGAAATACAATATCACTCTGCATCATTCATCTCCATACTACCGGCAAGGCAATGGCCAAGCTGAAGCAACTAATAAAACCCTTCTTAAAATCTTGAAGAAAACTTGTGAATCGCATAAATTCGCTGATTGGCCAGAAAAGCTAATAGAAGCTCTATGGGCCTATCGTACCTCTATCCGTACTCCCACGGGGCAAACCCTATATGCTCTCACTTATGGGATGGAGGTGGTAGTTCCATATGAGATCTTGATCCCTTCACTAAGAGTCCAATTAGATAAGGAACTCAATCTTGACAAACGTCGAGAGGCGTTACTAGTCCAATTGGAACTTTTAGACGAAAGGTGACTCATGGCGGCCGATCATGTACTCTCATATCAAAGGCAAATCTCACGGTCTTTTGAAAAGAAGGTAATTGAGCGAAAATTCCAAGAGGGTGATATGGTCTTGAAATGCATTTTTATCAAACCTGGAGGTCCGAGGTCTAAATTGCAACCAAATTGGGAAGGTCCATACTTCGTGAGAGAAGTGTATCCGGGAAATGCCTACCGCCTAACCAATGCCGAGGGCGTAGAATTGTCACATTCGTGGAATGGGCTGTACCTCAAAAGATTCTATCCCTAGGTCTTTAGGTGTGAGGCCACAACACTTGGATTAGGGATAACCCCATGTTAAGAGTCTGAAGTCCTTTCCCAAATCATCAAGGGTTGACCTAAGTTAGGACTCACACACGCACACGGCAAGCCCGGGCGAGAAGAAGTCGAACCCAACGTCCTTAAACCTACATTAGACTTTCCTTAAATAGTCTTCCATTTCCCTCTATAAGGTCGGGTCATCTCTTAGGTATGGCCTAAATAGCTGCACCATCAACTAGGGGCAGTCACCCATGGCATGTCACCCCTAAATACACGTCCTATCTTAGTAAAGCCTTCGATGAAAAGGGGAAGCGATCAAGACTCCTAAACTAGTGGTTTGAACTGGTCTCTGTGTTGTGGCCCAAAAAGATGAGTACCTTCCGCCTCACGCATCTTATTTCAGGAAGGGCTAACGTCGGCTTTAGGTGTCTTTCAAACTCCCAACAAAATCAAATATTTCAAACTCCAAAAAATCAAATATCTCAAAACTCCAAAAAAAATCAATATTTTAAACTAAAAAAAAAAATCAAATATTTCAAAACTCCAAAAAAATCATCAAGTATTCCAAAACTCCAAAAAATTAAATATTTCGAAACTCCAAAAAAATGTTTTCAAAAATAAAAAAAACACTTTTACTCATTCATTCATGCATGTCATTTATTTATTCATGTCTTTTCACCTATTTTAATAAGGCTTAGCCCCTTGACCATTTATCGAGATTGGTCATTTGTCACGCTTAAGGCAAGGGGCTAAGTCGAAGAACAGATCTAACTTGTCTTCATGGTTGTCCTAAGTGTGCAGGTCGCAGAAGAAGAAAGAAAGCGGCACTCATATCGCACTCGTCACTGTCACACAATCACATTCCATAGACAAAAGGTTCCATTTCTATTGTATCCATATCTACATCATCATCATCATACATCATGAACAAAAGGGGCAAAGTATAAGCCCTCAACCACTCTCCCCTGTACCCTCAGGCGGACGAGAAGGTGGAGGGGCCATCTCCCTCAGCCCGTCGTGCTCCCTCGGCCGCTCCCTTTCGTCGTCGTCCCTCCTCCTTGTTCTCCGCCGTCCGGAGGAACCTCCCTTGCGTCGTCGTCCCTCCTTGTTCCTCCGCCGTCCGGAGGAACCCGTCAAGTAGTGCTCTGCTAATCCGCTTGGGATGCCGCTCCTGCTGGCCGACGAGTGGCTGTGCCCAATCAGTGCCAAGGCTCTCTGAAGCCCCCTCATCTCTGACCTCAGTAGCTCGTGCGATGTCGCTCAGTCCCCAACTTTGAGCGAAGCTCCTCCACCTCTCGGCGAAGTCCCGTCGCCTAATCCGCCTAAGGGTGTAGGCGCAACTTCGCCATCTCCGCCTCTAGTGCAGTCGTCCATGCTAAGGCATCCCTCAACTCCGCCTCCTGCAAGTCAAGCATTTGTCAATAAGGGAAATAATAAAACAAGGGGCAGGTAATTAATAACTCACCCGCTCGCGTAGCTAGGCCGTGGCATCCTCCGCCCGAGTCACCGACTGCCACCAGCCGACCCTCCAGTACGGAGCGGCCAGGATCGTCCCGAGAGGTGGAAGTGCCTCCCACCATCTGCTGTGCCCACTCCAGCTTGGCGCGCTGCAAAGAGAAAGCACAGAAGTCAGTCAACTGAAACTAAGGGTAGAAAGGATAGTAAGGAGAGTACTCACCAGCTATGTCACGGTCCACTAGAGGTCGTCCCTCTGCTAGATCGTGGAAAGAACACCCTCGAGGGAGGCGATCTGGCTCTCGGGGTCAAGCTGCAAACACAAGTCAGGATAGCCAAGGAATGAACGATTAAAATATTTAGAAAGGGCTAAGCTAATAACACTCACCGTCCGGTCGGTCCCCTATATCCTTGGGCCCCCCGTACCTCCATGCGCAGGCGCGGAGTAGTCCTCATCACTGGTGGCTTCGGAGGTCACCACTCTGGCCCCGCTGCCGCCAGTCCTCGAGCTGCTCTCAGTGCCCGCACCCTCCAGTCCGTGACCTGCTGAATTCATGGCTGCGGCCCGGTCTCTCCCATACCCCTGTCGGTCGGGAACTCCACTGCCGCCTGTTGGAGTCCCAGTGTCCGCGCAACCAGCCGGAAGTGGAGTGGTATCCACCCATGTTGAAGCATGAAGCCAGATCTCCCTACCAAGTAGGGGCGGCCCCTGCTCCACCCACGACTATCGGCGTCATCCTCCCCCGCATAGGGAGTCCACTCAACCTGCACATCACAAATAGAAGCCTCGTCAGTTAAGGTTCAGTATAAAGAAAAGGAAAGGGGTGCAAGTGCAGAAGTACTCACATGTCCGAAGGGGACGGTGTCCAATGCATCATTGATGATCGTCACCTGCAGTGCAGTGACCGCTCGTCGCGTCGAATCGCCAGTGCTGCAAGAGCGTCACAACGCCTGGCTACCTCGGCACTCCCCGCAGGCTGTCGAAGAGGTGGGCCAAGAGGGCCGCACCCCATGCATATGTCCCCACTTGGTCAGGTCCTCCAATAGGGACAGTCACCTGCAGTTCACTGGATCCCCTCTGGTCCCCAGGATCAACTTCTCGATCACGAGGATCAGGAAGCGCATCAAGTCGCGGTCCGCTGACGCTCCCTCCTCCTCGTCAGAGCTGCTCTGGCGTCCGCCGTCAGCTGGGCCATGTACTCTGCCTGGCCCTCTCCAGTCTGGTGGCACGCGTCCGCCACTCCAAGGCTCGCCTGCAGCCTCGTCCTCGGCACAAGGGATGACCTCTCCCTTGTCACCTCTAGCCCTAGAAGTTGCTCCACCATCTCCTGATAGCAGGTGTACGTCACCCCTGCCACCGCCTGGCCATCCACCCTCAGGCCAGTGATCCGTGCCACGTCCTCCAGTGTGGGGACCATATGACCCCATGGGAGAAGGAAGGCGTGGCACTCGGGGTCGCACCGCTCCTTTAATGCCTGAATCAGTGCCACATCCGGCGTCAGCTCATCCAACCTCAGAAAGGGGCCGAACCCTATCTCCTCCAGTTGGGCCCTCTGGAAGTCCGGCAATCCCTAATAGATCACACGGACGATGGCCCACCCCAATCGGGACCGTAGCTCGCTCTACAAAACAGCCACAAAAGCACAAAGGTCAGTCCAAACTCCAGAAACATACAGTCTGTTCAGGTCGCGACTTGGACCCTGTCGCCTTTTGAAAGCGACTCCACAGGCGTCGAGTTCACGTTTTAGGAACGCGACGGGTCGAGCCGTCGCCTTCTGAACGCGACGGCCTATGCGTCGCGTTCCCCCAGGTAATGCGACAGGGAACCTGTCGCATTCACAGGGTGACCGGGGGTAGCCAATAATCGCTTCCCAGTCGGTCCACTTTGGGCAAGTGCCCCACAATCGGTGCCTTGCACCTAGTCCACACCATCCACACAACCCAAAAACACCCAGGGATTAAGGTTTGAGCACCTAACTTTTTAGGGCCGACGGCCTCCTCCTCGCCCGGTTCCCTCGGAAGATCCACCTCCATGGGGACTCTCGGGGCTTCATCCCTCGCTGCCGTGGACGATCCCTCGTCCGTCCACAGCCGGCGGATGGTCTTCTTAGACCTCCGCTGGTCCTCGTCGCCACTTTGGCCTCCTTCGCCACCTTCCATCGCCTCAAGTCGCCGGGGGAAAAGAAGCAGGGGAAAAGAAGAAGACTGGAAGAAGGAGAAGAGGGAGGGAGAAGACCGGGAGAAGAAGAAGAAAGAGGGGGAGGAAATCTCCTATCGCCGAAAGAGAGGAGAAGCGAAGAAGAGGGAAAGAGAGAAGGAGGCGTGGGGGCCCCAAATTGAAACCGCCTCGGTCCTGTGGTCGCGACAATGAGTCTGTCGCCTTTTGTTCAGGTCGCGACAGACTCCCCGTCGCGTTAAGACGCTTGGTCACAACAGTTGACTTGTCGCATTCTAGATAGCGACACACATGTTGTCGCCTTCTCAGTTTCTTCACAGAATTCTTAAAAATCTGTATTTTCGTTGCAAATTTCAAATGAATACATCAAATTAAAGCTGCAAATCATCATAAAATGTTTGATACATCACTATCATCCTCTCACACATCAAATCTCCCAAAAATTCCAAAAAAAATGCAATCATGTCTCTCTCACAAGCTCACGGCCCTCACATGGCCGGATCTCTCGATACTCCCTGAGGTACGCTTGATATGTCTCGTGCTCCTCGTGCACCATGGGTGGAAGGGCATGAGTGGCACACACACGCCATATCGCCAGTGCACTCTGCACAGTCTGCTCGTCCTCCGGATCTCCCAAGCGTCTCTTCTTCATAGGAGGCAAGTGCGATGGCTGAAGTAGCCTTGTCCTCGGCTTCCCGATCTGAAGATTGCACCTGTGTGGGTTGTAGAGAACCATCGCCATGTTCCCCACAAGCTGAAGGTCCAGTCCGCGCCTTAGGGGAAGCCAGATGTCCACTCTGCGTAGCGCCGCTATGTCCAAGGAGAAGTGCTCCACTGGAAGGGTGTTGAGGTACAGCTGCCATGCACTCCGTGTCTTCTTATCCGCTGTCCTGCACACAATGCGATCGGGGAATTTGGCCACTCCGCCAATGAAGCACAATGGATGGCACCCAAAGATCCGACTCTCGGTAGTGGAGTTTTCTACATGCTTGAACTTTATCCTCACTCCCAACCAACACTCTAGAGGATCATGGAGCCATAGAGTGGGCCCCCCGTAGCCACAGAGGTGAGACCCGCATAGAGATAGGCTAGAACCCTGTGAGAGAGGGAGAGTCCTCGCCATACCCCGCTAATGGCACTCAAGCTCGCATAGTCTAAGAGGTGATCTCCGATGGGAAGAGTACCACCCCACACAAGCATATAGCCACGGCTTTGGCTATCTCTTGGTAGTTCCCGCACTTATTCTTACAGTGAGATATGACCCACTTAGACAAGGGGACAAGGTGAATGTGTTGAGGGCTGATCATGGTATAGACATCCCCGGGATCCATCATGAACTCACCTAGGATAAGTTTCAGGTTAATGGGCTCGACGGTATAGCATATTTTTTGCTCATCCCTGTTTGGTCTTGGGCAAAGCCATGAACGCCTCCACCTCTTCCAATAAGACGGTGGCCTCAAATTTTGGGAAAAGAAAAGTATGGGTTTGGGGATGCCAAAGCTCTATCAAGGCAATAATGCTATGCCAATCAAAGAAGATTTTGTGATAATTATGGGCAGCTATCAAAACACTCCCCAAACCCCAGTCTCTCAAAAAACAGATCACATGCATAAGGAGGACTTTGATCATGGGTGCGATCCACATGAGCTTGGAGTATCGGCGGGAGCCGGGGAAGAGCTAGAGGAGAAGAAGAAAAAGAAAAGAGAGGAGAAGTAGAAGAAGAACATGCATTAATGGAGAAATTCGGAGTTGAAAATCACAGAAAATCGAAAAGATCATCTTACATACCTCTCTCACATCGCCATTGTTACTTAGATGGTTGGGGACGTCCGTCAGCCTCAGGAGCTTGCCATACGACGTCCGGGCGCGCTTGGGACCTTCATAGGAATCCTCTTCACCCATGGGAGCACTTGGAGCTCTCCTCTTGGCCATGAGAGACTTGGGGCTTGAAGAGAAGAAGGGAGGGTGTGAACTCCAAATTTGGGCCTCTCACCCCTTATTTATAGACATCTAAGACTCCTATTCATGGTGGGAATAAGTTTAGAAGGGCTAATGGGAGTTAGACTTGAATTAGAAGACCTTAGGAGTCCAAGTGGGAAGCAAACATGGAACTCTCAGGTAGCTTTTTGTGTTTTAGGCGCAGATCCTGTGGTCGCGACGTATCGACAGGTCACCTTCAGGTAGCGACAGGTTATGTGTCGCGTTCATAATCGGGTAGCGACAGACTTCCTATCGCCTTCCATGTTTGAATTTTGCTGCCTAATTCTTTCACCATTTCAAGATATGTTTGCACTTATGCTTTAATTCTCCAATTATTTTGGTGCATTTTGAGTTGTATCCTTTTCTTTATTGCTTTATTTATTTTGAAAATCCAAAATAAATAAATAGAAAATGTAGGAAAATCCATAAAAAAAAATAGAAAATCAAAAGAAGGCTCGTCAGGTAAGTTCAGGTAAGTATTCCTTGAAGGATCGAGGAAAAGGTGTGGATAAGATCTAGAAGGGGGGGATGAATAGATCTATGCCACTTTCTGCGGAAGCTTAAGCAATTTAAAATACTTTTAGAATCAGAGGCAATTTTCACAGTGAAAGAACACAGATCTGATGAAATGTTAAGTGAGTTGTTAAAATAGATATGAAAACCAGTTGATTAAGTGAATCTTGATCGATCCTATGCAAGCATCTAGCGGATGATAGAATCAAACCACAAGTAGACAAGGCACAGAGATTTTAGGTGGTTCGGAAATCACCCATGTGATTCCTACATCCACCCCTCACACCCAGTGAGGATTCACTAAACAACTGGGTACACACCCCTGGAGCTAGACAACTCCAACACTGAGTTTACAACTCACACACCTCTCTAGAGCAAGACTACTCTAGATCCTGAGCAAGATGCTCAACAACCACTTGAGTTTGACAACTCAAACTGAGCACGACGGCTCACAAACACAATGCTAGACACCAACACACGACATGGATCTTCTAGCAGCAGATCATGTCAGACATGAGAACATTCATGAGAGTTATGCAGAAGCACTTGCACAATCTCAAGATGTCTCAGAAGAACAAAAGTACATTTAGAATTGTATTAAAGACTTTTGTTCTTCAGTGTACTCCCTTGTAGAAGCTCAGATTGGGAAGATGCTTGAATCCTTGAAGTCCCAGCCGATGCTCTGCACTTGAACTTGGGGATCTTCCTTGAAATCTTCTCCAACGATGCTCCTACTTGATCTGCTTCCTTGAGGCGCTTCAGATGCTTCTTCACATCAAACTCCAATTCTCACAGTCGAAATGATGAGAATTGGTCTTCAGAAGACACCAGGAGAGCAGAAGAGGGAGATGAACTCTTCTCGCCGCCAAAGGGAACTTTTCCTAAGGCTTGGAGAGTTCGTTAGGTCTCTCTTTTGATGGATGGCAATTGGGGGCCTTTTATACCAAAAGATTCCAAAGATACCCTTTAGGTACAAGGGCACACGTTCCTAGGTTGATACACCATCGCCCTAGGCTGACACGTGGCAGACATTCCATTTAAGTTTGCAATCTTTCCGTAGTGTTCGACCTGCCCTGGTGGTGGTGTCGACACACTGTCCAAATCTGAGAACAGGCTGTTCTGGGAACAAGGTCCAGTGTCGACCTGCTCTAATGGTGTGTCGACCTGCTGTCCCAATTCTGCAAACAGGCTGTTCTGGGAACTGAGTCCATTGTCGACCTGCCCTGAGAGTGCGTCGACCTGCCCTGAGAGTGCGTCGACCTGAGTAGTCTAAATCCAGGAATCTGCAACTCGTGTCGACACACTCTTTGACTTGTGTCGACACAGTCTCAAAAATTCTTCACCTTTTTGCCTTTGAATCTGGGTGTTGCGTCGACCTGAGTAGTCTAAATCCAGGAATCTGCAACTCGTGTCGACACCCTCTTTGACTTGTGTCGACACAGTCTCAAAATTCTTCACCTTTTTGCTTTAAATCTGGGTTGTTGTGTCGACACCATTTGTGGTGTGTGTCGACACTTCTTTTGCAAAAGGTGTTTGTACCTGAAAATTAAACACATATATCATTAGTAAAATGTTTTATTTGAATACAAATGATAAGTGTGCTTTGAAACATGCTTTTTGAATATGTAATTCAGGTGAAATGTGTTTATCATGTTTCAAATAATTTGCATTCAAATCACATTTGTCATCATCAAATAGGAGGGAAAATGATATGAAATTACACTCAACCCCACAATCTCCCCCTTTTTGATGATTGCAACATTAAATCCATAGGATAATGAGGTTTTGATGAGATGTGATTTTAAGCAATTTTTGTTATTCGATATCCTTATTTTTGTTCATGTTCATGCTTGTCAAAGACCTTTAATATAGTTTCATTCACACATTGATGGTTGTACTAAGAAGTACAATGTAACTTGAAGTAAGTTAGTTGCATAAAGAAGGTCAAGCAATTTGACAAGCACTCATTCATTCACATTCACATAAAGATTTTCAATCACATTGAAGACACAAATGAGAAATTCATTCAAGCTAAGAAAATTTTCATTTCATTCAAGAGAACCTTACAATAATTCCAAAAGGATTACAATCATTTCTTGTCTTTTCTTTCTCTTCTCCCCCTTTGACATCATCAAAAAATAAATACATTATGAAGAAGGTTGAGGAGGAGGAATGGGAAGTAAGATCTGCTCAATGTCTGATAGTCTTTCTCCATGAAATTCAAGCTGACTTGATTTGATCTTGATGGTTGTGAGTTTTGTGTGCAAGTAGTGTTCCATTCTGTCTGAGTTTTCTATCAAAGTAGCTTGAATTCTGGCTAGATCAGCTGAAATGGGTTGTGAAGATGAAGATGATCCAGCTGACCACCAGGCCTTTGCATGATCTTGAATTCCTTTGTCAATCAGAGATCTGCTGTCAATATGTGCATTGAAGTTCCTCATGCTCTCCAAATCATCCACAAAATGAGCAAAAGACAGTCTAGTGCTGGTGATTTCATGTAGAGTCTGCTTTGTGTTGAACACATCATCTTGAGAGTTTGCTAAAATTCCCTTAAGAACTGCTCCAGTTTTTCTTGATGTTCTTTGAGCTAAATGAGGCATCTCCCAGTGTACCAATTACTATTGAACCTTGAGCTGCATAGTCCTGAGGCAGCTTTTTGTTCTATGAACTTGGCAGATACAGTGTTCTCCATCTTTGAATCCTCAACTTAAATGTTTATGACATGGTTTGAATGGAGGAGTTCAAGGTTTCAAATTTGTCATTTAAGGAAGAGAACAACTCTGGTGGAACAGAAGGTCCACCAGAGGATGTGGATGGTTGAAATGTGGGTTGTGGAGATTCAGAGTGTATGGATGAGGGTTGAAACTGAGGGTGAGAGTGGGGCATGAACTGGGATATCACCTTCAGTTGGGACTTGAGGCTGATCCTCATTCAAAGGATCTGATCCTCTTGACCTTGGGGCTGGTCCCCTTCAGCTGGAGGCTGTTCCTCTTGAGCTTGGGGCTGGTCCCCTTGATCTTGAGGCTGTTCCTCTTGAGCAAAAGGGCCTCAACCACAACGGCCCTCTCCTAACTTGATTGCCCTCCAGTCTAAATCCCATGAATTTCTGAATTCTTCTAAAGGGAGATTTGGACTTAGGGATGGACTGGGATTTCTCATTCTCCAAGGGCACACCAAAGTGCTGGAACACTGAGGTCAGATGTGCAGCATATGGAAGAGATCTCTTGAGGTATTTCCTGGTTGTTTCAGATATGATTTGATACATTATTACATGGAGGTGATTTTGATGTCTTTTACCATGCAATAAAGAATGAACCTCTGAATATCTGTTAGCCTGTCTCTTCCACCACCTTGAGGAGAATAATTGTGGTCAGCTATGGTGGATGATCCTCAACACAGGGGGAAAGGAATTTGTGTTGAATTTGGTGACATAGGTCTGTTTGGGATCAGAGGCATCAGCAGGAAGGCCTGTCATGATGGGGTAGGCTTCATGAAGATCAAATTCGAAATTGTGATAATCTGCCCCTTCATCTGGTACTTTGAAAATAGAGCGCTTTATCAGTTGCATGTCAATAACTATGCCCTTAACCTTTGATTCATATCCTTCATCTGTGCATGTCAAGTTCTTGTAGAATTCCCTAACAAGTCTTGGATAGATGATTTGAAATGCAGAAATGAATAGCAACCAAGACTGAAAGGAGAAGTATGTCTGAATTTCTGGAATGAGTTTGCTAGCTGAATATCAAATAAATCCACTATCCTGGGCTTCAAGATTAACTTGGCGTCACTAATGGTGTCTTGAGACTTGGAAGACTCAGACGAAGATGAAGATGACTCTGTAGAATCTCAGAAAGAGGAGCCCGGATTCTCTGGTCTAGAACCCCTACCTCTGCCCGAAGAAGAGGGTCTACCTCTCTTGGCAGCTCGCTGAGGTGCAGAGGAGGACCCTGGTTGCTCTGCAGGGTCTTGCGCCTTTTGGTTCTTCTTTCAAACTGAGGAACATCATCCTCTGCCGGAACTGGCCTAGATGAGGCCTGAGATCTTGCTCCACGGCGAGGACCCATTTTTCTCACCATGGTTGCAAGGACGGAGTGGAATCGGGATTTGATGAAGGAGAAGAGAGATGATTGAGAAAGGGTTTTGATTGAGGAGTAATGTGTGGGATTTCTTGTCGGAAATGAGAAGAAAAGCATCGTCGGTCGACCTGATGCCTAAGAGGGTTGCAGTGGTGCAATACCCCGCAGGAACCACAAGGGCTTATCCGAACCCATGATTTAAAAATTTTGGCAGGGTGCAGTGTCGACACTGGAAGAATGTAGTGTCGACCTGACCTAGGATGTGTGTCGACACGGATAGGTTGTGTCGACCTGGCCTTTGAAGAAAATTTGACTTTCTGAGAAGAAAATTTTGAGAATTCTGGGACTTCTTTAAAAAGATAACTAATGAGAGAAATAGTCATTTCAAGGATGTTTAAGAGACTTAAAAATTCATTTGTTATATTTTGCAAAAATTCATCACAATTCAAGTTTTAAACAATTTCCAATAGATATTAGCATTCAAAGACTTGAATCAATGAAAGATATTTGAGGGATATAATATATCTAACAATCAATATATTCACCATATTCTCAACGTTAAAGAAATAAAGATATTCTCTAGACTAAATATATTGCTTTGAAAATAAAACACAATCTTAAGAACAACTTGATGATGAATGAAAATGATTCTTTCTAAACAAAACTCCATGAACATATATATTTGTTTTTGTAACAAACTGTCAAAGATATAAATCTTTTTCACTCAAGTGCTAGTGCTTTTTACACACCATAGTCCCTGGATACTTAATTTATTCATTGTCAAGTTTCAAAGGGGTAAATAATGACCTTTTGACATGAAAATATACGTTTTGTAGACGCCAATATTTCCAGTTTCTTTTCTTAGTCATTATCAAAAAGTAGAACACATTTTTGCTGTATTTTGAATCTTTTTTGTGAAGGTGTTCAGTTTCTCAGCACAAAGTCATTGCTCTGTTGAATTTTCAAGATTTTGAGAGTTTTGTAAGATAGAAATCAATTTTATCCAACATCAGTTGCAAACAAGAGATGTTTTAATTTCAAGACACAAGTTTGTTCAATCTTGGAGAATTCTGAGTTTCTGTGGGTTGAAAATTTCAAGACACAAGTTGTGTTCAATCTTGGAAGATTCTGAGTTTCTGTGGGTTGAAAATATAGTTGATAATTGATTAGTAAAAACTATGATGATTACTCAAAGATCATTTGGAGACTCTCTACATCTGAATGATGACATCATTCAGGAAATTGTGAAATGCAAGAAAAGTTATGAATTTTGCAAAAGTCATGACTTGTGATTTTCGAGCTCCCCCTAAGATGATGATTTCAATCATTTTTCTATCAAAATAAAGATATGCAAGATTTTGAAATCAAGAAAGATTCTCTTTAAACAATAAGGCTCCCCCTCAACAATTGCATATTCATTTCTTAGTACTTGGCGGAGACATATACTCTCACATAGTGAAAGTGTCTAGACCAGCATAACCTGTCCTTCTTCAGTCCACTTTGATATACCAAGAATTTCAACACATAAGAGTTGAAGAATTTATTGTCCAAGGAAATGGAAGTGGAATTGAGAGATATGGCAATATGACTGGAGGAAGCAAAGGGTTATGATATTAAAAGACTCCCCCTTAAACATTGCATAACACTCAACCCAACCTTAAGGAGATCAAGAATGTGGACATTTACAAGACCAAGTTCTCTCCTCAAGGATGAAAACCTGTTTTTCAGGAAGGGGTTTAGTGAAAATGTCTGCAACTTGTTTTTCAGTTTCAATGAAATGGAGTTCACATGACTTCTTTGCAACCTCATCTCTCAAGAAATGATGCCTATTTTCAATATGCTTGGTTTTAGAATGCTGAATGGGGTTTTTTAGACAGATTTATTGCACTTGTATATCACATAGAATGGGTACACAACCTAAATCTTGGTTGTAATCGAGAAGTTGATGTTTCACCCAAGAATTTGGGTTCCACACCTACCAGCAGCAAATACTCAGCCTCTGCAGTTGACAGAGCAACTGAATGTTGCTTCTTAGAAGCCCAAGAAATTAGGCACCCACCTAAGTATAACACAAGCCACTAGTGCCTTTCTATCTAATTTACAACCAGCATAATATGCATCACAATAGGCAATCAATCTAACTTGCAATTAGCAGGATACCAAATTCCTAAATCACATGTTCCAACAAGATATTGAAAATTTCTTTTACAACTAACATGTGACTTTCCTTAGGATTAGACTGAAATCTAGCACATAAACACACACTAAACTGAATATCTGGTCTAGAAGTTGTAAGATAGAGTAGAGAGCCAATCATACCTCTGTAGGTCTTTGGGTCTACTGACTTACCATTTGAGTCTTCTTCTACTTAGCATTTATAGCAATAGGTGTGCTTGAATGCTTGAGGTCTGAAAGTCAAACTTTTTGAGAATTTCCTTGACATCTTGGCTTGACTGATGAAGATCCCTTCAGATGTTTTGGTTAACCTGCAGTCCCAAGAAAATGTTAAATCTCCCATTAAACTCATTTCAAATTCATTCTTCATTTGATTTGAAATTCAGTGCATACCTTTATTGGTTGAGCCAAAAATATGTCATGAACATAAATTTGGACCACAATTATTGATTTTTTACTGTTTTTGTGAACAAGTTTGATCAACAGTTCCTTTGGAGTATCCTTTTTCAATCAAAAGGTACTCAAACGGTCATACCAAGCTCTTGGAGCTTGCTTAAGACCATAGAGAGCCTTATTGAGCTTGAAAACATGGTTAGGATATTTTTCATTTTCAAATCCAGGAGGTTGTTCAACAAAAACTTTTCCTTATATATCCATTTAAAAAGCACTTTTGACATCCATTTGATAAACTTTGAAATTCATGGAGGATGCAAAGCAGGAAATTCTAACTGCTCTAGTCTAGCTACAGGGCATATGATTCTTCAAAATCAATTCCAAATTCTTGATTGTACCCCTTTGCAACTAGCCTAGCTTTATTTCTAATTACCTGACCAGATTCATTCAATTTGTTTCTAAAAACCCATCTAGTGCCAATGACTGTTTGGTCACTAGGTCTTAGTTCTAATTCCCATACTTGATTTCTTTCAATTGATGAAGTTCATCATGCATGGCATTAATCCATCTGAACTTGACAGGGCTTCATCAATTGACTTTGGTTCAATTTGGGAAATTAGAGCTAGTGGGTCTTCTTCAATGTCAATGCAGAATGATGATCTAGTCCTTACTCTATCATGTACATGCCAACCACATTATCTAATGGTGATCTCTTAAAAACCCTATGTTCAGAATTACCTGTTCCAGAGTACCCACTTTGGGACATGTTACCTGAGCCACTTGGAGATGGTGTTCAGTTTCTCTTCAATGTTTTCAAACTCCTCAACAGTTGGTGAAGAGTCCACAATAAATTCATCCTCTTCAGTGTCGTTACTTTGCCTGCAAGATTTAGAATTGTTAGTTGACAAAGAATTTCTCATCAAAGATAACATTTGGAGATTCTTCAACAGTTTTAGTTTTAAGAATGTACACTTTGAAAGCCCCTTGACACACCTCAGAATAGCCAAGGAAGATAGCTCCCTGACTTTTAGCATCAAATTTATCAAGGTTTCCTTTGTTATTGTGTGTGTACATAACATTTGTCCCAATGTTTTAAAAATAGAACAGTTGGCTTTTTATTTTTCAATAATTCATAGGGTGTTTTTCTTGATTTTTTGGTCTGACCAATGCTCATTTTGAGTATGTGATGGGCTGTGTTTCACATCTTCAGCCCAGAAGGATTTGGCAAGTTACTCTCATAGCATGGTCTAGCCATTTCCACAAGAGTTCTGTTCTTTCTTTCCACAACTCCATTTTGTTCTGGAGTTTTTGGTGAAGAAAACTTGTGGAATATTTGAAATTCAGCATAAAAATCAGAAAAGATGTGTTCTCAAATTCACCCCCATGATCTGTCAAAATATTTTTGATTTTATATGGATAAGTGGTTAAGACAGTGTACAGAAATTCCTAATTCAAGACAGTATCACTTTTGTGGGACAGAAAATAACCCAAGTAAATCTAGTACAATCATCAATGATTACAAACCCATATCTTTTGCCACTTAGACTTAGAATTCTTGTAGGGCCAAAAGGTCCATGTGAAGTAATTCTAGTGGCCTAGATGTGAGTACCTCATGAAGTTTTTTAAAAGATTTTCTTGTTTGTTTTCCTTTAGAACAGATCCCACAAACTTGATTTTCAACTTTAGAAAGGATTCCGAAGACCCTTAACCAAATTCATCTTACACTTATTCATTGTTCTGAAACTTGCATGGCCAATCTTTTTTATGCCAAGTCCATGCAATTTCATCTTTATTAGCAACAAAGCCAAGATTTTCAGAAAAGTTTTTATTTAGGTTGATCATGTAGACATTGTTTTCCCCTTTTTCCAAAGAATTTGATTTTATCAGTTGATGAGTCAATTATCTTACAAAAATCAGATTCACACACAACTTTGTGACCTTTGTCACATAGTTGGCTGACCGCGCAGATTATAATCAAGACCATCAACTAGTAAAACATTATCTACAGGTTTGAGGAAGTTTGACCACCTTACCAGATCCTATGATCTTTCCTTTATTTTTACCTCCAAAATTTACTGACCCTCCCTCCTTTTCAAACAGGAAGGAGAATTTGGCTCCTGTCTCTCCCTCATGTGTCGTGAACACCCACTGTCAAGAAACCACACATTGGTGTTTGGTGCACGACCTTTCCTGCAAAATAGATCAGTGGAGAGAAGATTTTGGTACCCCAACAGAGTTGGGACCATCAGAATGTTTGAACATTTCAGTAAATCTTTTCCTCACCCAATTTGACCTGTTTTTGATTTTGTTTTGTTACATTGGTGTTTTCAGTCTTTTTCTATTTGTTCTTTTTTCTTAGGATGAAAGCACCAACATTTTTATTTTAGTGGGGTGGAGTTTTTTCATTGAGCATAGGAGTTCAGATGAGGAGATGGAAACCATGGTTTTGTTGGTACATCATAGGTTTGGATAGAAGAATTGAGGATGATACCAACAGGGTTGTCATACCATGGCTCCAAGGATTGGTCCATTCATCTTGAAATGCTTTCTTGGAGTCCAAGTTCTTTGCAAATGATTTCCTTTGACTTTTTCTATTTTTTTCAATTTTTATTTGAGTTGTTTGAAGCTTTTGATGTTGAGCAGTCGACCTCTCCATGACTGTGTCGACCTGTCAGAAGACTGTGTTGACCTGGTTGTCTTCTTTTGTTTTTGAGTTTTTGATTTGTTTTGTATTTTTTGATGTTTTGTCTGATGTTTGCTGTGATTTCTGTGTTCTCAAGATTAGGACCTTTTACAAATTTAATTAATGGTGCTTTGCCCTTTTTTCTCACCAGATTTGTCTTTCTTTGGTTTTTGTTTGTTGAATCCTAATCCATGAGAGGTTTGTTGTCATATTTGTTCCTACCAATGCCTCCAGTTGTCTTTACCTTTTTGTGAAGGTTTGGATACTTCATCTCTTTCTTTTAGCTAGTTTTGAAAGAGTTTTAATTTCTCAATCTTTTGTTGTTTTTCTTGTTTTTCCATTTCCAGCTTTTCAGATAAGTCTTTGAATTCTTGGGTGGCCTTTTGAGAGGCAAGCTTCAGATCATCAATTAGATTCATGAGATTTTTCTTTTTCTTCATTTAATTCTGTTATCTCATTTTCTAGCTCACAAGTTCTTTGTTTGAAGATTGGTTATGATAAGGTTTTCAATTTCTTTTTGATGTGTTTGTTTTCTTTTCTCATTTCAGAATATTTTTCAACTAGTTCTGCATAAACATCCTGCCAATCTTCAATAGTGAAATCTTCAAAAGAGGTGCTACCTTTTCTTCTTCAGAATTGTTGGCCATGAAGCAGATTTTTCCTCACTCTCAGAGCTTGAGGATTTTTTGTCTTCTTCTTCTTCACTTGAATTCTTCATCAGACCAAGTGGCTACCATGGCCTTTGGCTTCTTGAACTTCTGGAATTTCTTGTGCTTTTCTTCTTGTTCTCAGGACACTCTCCTTTCATGTGTCATGGCTTATTACACCTGTAACAAATGACAGTTTCGTCAGTTTTTTATTCTTGTTAAAATTAGAAGAGGAAGTGTTTCTTTTACCTGAGGAAAACTTCTTTTTCCCAGACATTTTTCCTTTTCTATATTTCAAGAATTTTCTGAATTGCCTGGTCATGAGGCAATTTCATCCCTCATTTGACTCAGACTCCTCAGAACTTGTCTTTTCTTGACTTTTGTCTTTGTTACTTGAAGAGGCCCTTAAGTGCCATTGGCTTGGTCTTATTATGTGTTCTCTCATTTCTTTTCAAATTGATTTCATATGTCATTAAGGATCCTATCAATTCATCCAAAGACATTTGGACAATCTTTAGAATCTTCATGACAGTGGCCTTTGTGTGCCAAATGAAGAAAGTGAACGTAAGATTTTCCTTACCAAGTCTGCAATCTGTGTAATCCTTACCTAAGGCCTTGAGTCCATTGACAATAACCATGAACCTGGCAAACATTTCAGAAATTGTTTCATTAGACTTCATCATAAACAATTCATATTCTGAAACAAGAATATTTGCCTTAGTTTCCTTTACTTGGTGATGTTCCCTCATAAAGTATTCGAGTTTATCCCACATCTCTTTGGAGATTTGCACATTGAGATTCTCGAATACTCTTTGGGATGAACAGCACATTGAATCATGTTCATGGCACTATAATTCAATGTGGCTTTTCTTATTTGTTCCCTATTCCAGGTTTCTTCCCTCTCCCTGGTTTTCATAGGGACCACCTCAACCACTTTCCAAATTCATAGTTCTGGGCTCTTAAAAGACTTGCATTCTATTTTTTCCAGTATGATAGTCCGTTCCATTAAAGAATGGTGGCCTATTTATGGAATGCTCCTCAGCTATGAAACCTTTGGAATCCATTGAGTTAAAAAGAAAGCACAGAAAGAATACTTAGTAAACAGGCAACATCAATCAATCAAACACACAATACTCACAACTGCTCAAATCAAATCAGATCAGGTATAAACCCGCTCTGATACCAATTGAAGGATCGAGGAAAAGGTGTGGATAAGATCAGAAGGGGGGGATGAATAGATCTATGCCACTTTCTGCGGAAGCTTAAGCAATTTAAATACTTTTAGAATCAAGGCAATTTTCACAGTGAAAGAACACAGATCTGATGAAATGTTAGTGAGTTGTTAAAATAGATATGAAAACCAGTTGATTAAGTGAATCTTCATCGATCCTATGCAAGCATCTAACGGATGATAGAATCAAACCACAAGTAACAAGGCACATAGATTTTTAGGTGTTTCGGAAATCACCCATGTGATTCCTACATCCACCCCTCACACCCAGTGAGGATTCACTAAAAAACTTGGGAACACACCCACTGGAGCCAGACAACTCCACACTTGAGTTTACACTCACACACCTCTAGAGCAGACTACTCTAGATCCCTGAGCAAGACTGCTCAACAACCACTTGAGTTTGACAACTCAAACTGAGCACGACGGCTCACAAATAACAATGCTAGACACCAACACACGACATGGATCTTCTAGCAGCAGATCATGTCAGACATGAGAACATTCATGAGGTTATGCAGAAGCACTTGCACAATCTCAAGATGTCTCAGAAGAACAAAGTACATTTAGAATTGTATGAAAAGACTTTGTTCTTCAGTGTACTCCCTTGTAGAAGCTCAGATTGGGAAGAGGCTTGAATCCTTGAAGTCCCAGCCGTGCTGCTACACTTTTGAACTTGGGCTCTTCCTTGAAATCTTCTCCCACGAATGCTCCTACTTGATCTTGCTTCCTTGAGGCGCTTCAATGCTTCTTCAACAATCAAACTCCATTCTCACAGTCGAAATGATGAGAATTGGTCTTCAGAAGACACCAGAAGAGCAAAGAGGAGATGAACACTCTTCTCGCTGCCAAAGGAAATTTTTCTAGGGCTTGAGAGTTCGTTAGGGTCTCTTTTTGATGGATGGCCAATTGGGGGCCTTTTATACCTAAAGATTCGAAAGATCCCTTTAGGTACAAGGGCACCACGTTCCTAGGATGATACACCATCGCCCTAGGCTGACACGTGGCAGACATTCAATTTAAGTTGCAATCTTTCCGTACTGTCCCTGCCCTGGTGGTGGTGTCGACACCACTGTCCCAATCGAGAACAAGCTGTTCTGGGACAAGTCCAGTGTCGACCTGCTCTGATGCTGTGTCGACTTGCTGTCCCAATTCTGCAACAGACTGTTCTGGGAACTGAGTCCAGTGTCGACCTGCCCTGAGAGTGCGTCGACCTGAGTAGTCTAAATCTCTAGGAATCTGCAACTCGTGTCGACACACTCTTTGACTTGTGTCGACACGTCTCAACATTCTTCACCTTTTTGCCTTTGAATCTGGGTTGTTGTGTCGACACCATTGTGGGTGTGTCGACACTTCTTTGCAAAAGGTGTTTGTACCTGAAAATTAAACACATATATCATTAGTAAAATGTTTTATTATGAGTACAAATGATAAGTGTGCTTGAAACATGCTTTTTGAATATGTAATTCAGGTGAATGTGTTTATCATGTTTCAAATAATTTGGATTCAAATCACATTTATCATCATCAAATAGGAGGAAAATGATATGAAATTACACTCAACCCCATTCCTACCCTAATCTCTGCATTACTATATGGTATTTACCCTACTATATCATCTTAAGGACCGACTAGTTCTCAGTGTGTTTTGGGATCTGAGTTCCCCTTCACCAAAAACAAGGATGATCTAGGTGCACACTGTTAATCGTTGGATAGGTCGTTATATGGTATGACTTGGGGACGATGGATTCTATCGCACGCCGGGGATGTGAAGTGTCTTGACCCTTGCTCATTTTTGTCTATCAATATTATCCTTGAGTATTTGTTATTTTCTCCTTTTCTTTGCATTTTATTTTATGATTTCTTTTCTTTTAGCCCAACATGCATCATTTAGGATATTTGAGCTTCATGCTTCATGATTAGTTAAGGCCAGCTTCGCGATGATGTTTCAACCCAGATTTTCATTTCTCAGACAAGGATTTCATTCCATTCTGAATTTGAAAGTCTTGTTTGAGCTAGTTGCTCGGTCCAGTTTGCCAATATGGTTCCTATTCAGGATTCCTCTCATCTTCATTCATTATATCAGTCATTCTTTTTTCCCTCCGATCCGGTCATTAGTCGTGACCACTCAAAGGCCAGAGTCGAATCGACCCGCCGGCAGCACTATCCCCTAATGAACAAAACCTGCACGCTAAAGATAGCCAGGGTACCTCTTTGAATCAAGAGGTTGATCATTTTTTTCTTTTGATCTTTACTCACCCCAAATTTGAACCATCCTTGCACTCTGTTCCAGCCATGTTCGAAGATCGCCGGATAATTCTCGCTGCTTATTCGCTCAGCATGGGGTTGTCCTCTTTACCTTGATGCCTGCTTTTCATCTCATTCCGCTCATTCTGCTACACATCGTCATTTCATGCCATCTTCGCTTCACTATCGCTCCACTCCCTTGCAAAGCAGGCATCAAGGAGGGGCAATCTGTACCACCCCTTTCGACCCATAAGTCGAGCCAAATTTCTTGTCATATCATTGATGCCCCACGATTGGCTCATCATCATCGCCCAGCTGGCTTTATCCGATCATGGTGTCTTTTTCATTAGTCCATCGCCCTGGTGGGTTTTTTCTTGTCAATCAATCATCTTCATCCCATCTCTCGTAGCTCTCTGGGTCAAGAGTCCAACGCTTCAAGCCGCACGCCAATCCGATACCCATGCAAGGAGATCAGACCCTTTGTTATGCCATATGCGAAAGTTCATGAAGGCGACAATCTCCTGTCGCGTTCTCATTCATGAAGGCGACATCTCGATACGTTCGCGTTCCTATTTGGCCTTTTAATTCCCTGAAAAATCCCAAAAAATGCTTTCCTTCTATGGAAGGCGACGTATCGAGGCGGTCGCTATCTGATAGCGACACAAGCTCGTCGCGTTCTGGTTTCCATGCAACGTACCCTTCCAGGCATGACTTGGACCCGTACTATTGATGATATTCCAACTTTTGATTGACCTAGAAGCGTCCAAATCCTTCCCAAAATTGGAGGAGACCTTCTTTAATGCTTCTTTCCAGTTCTGACCACCCTGCGTGAGCACACTTGCCCAAATTCAGACCATTGCCTATTATTCTCCTCCAACCCGTTTAGGAATAATCGGTATATATCCCTCATATAGCACAGTTTAGGGCAAGCTGGCGTCTGCTTCTTCCTCCTCTCCCAGAGAGCTGTGAATCCTCAGAAGAGCTCTCAGCCTCCCAGACGGCCAGGAAGTGCCCCTCAGGGCGTTTTTTTTTCGTCTTCTCCCCTACCTATACTTTCTCTCTCCTCTTTTCCTTTGATTTTCTCTTCATGCATGCATCTTTAGGTCTGTTTTCTTCGTAGATCTGCATTAGAACACTCCACACACCCTAATCTAATCACCCAAAGGGTTTAAAAACCCCCCACCCCACGTGAGTTCCCTCCAATTACTTTATGTTATTTCATATTTTTGGGACATATTCTATACAAACGAGTTATCTAATGGGTTTTTTGTGATCTTGATGTTCTTGGCAGGTGTTAGAAGACAGTAGCAGCATGAGGCTCTTGCCCTTTAGCCAGCTGAGGAGCAGGAAGAAAAGAACCCACAGTCTTCATCCTCTAAAGCAAAGGCGATGATAATCTTGTCGTGTTCCGAAGGCGACGGACCCCCCGGCGCGTTCAGGTACAAAGAAGGCGACACATCATCCTCGCGTTCACAAGATCAGGTTCTCCTTCTGCCTCTTTTTCCCTTTTCCAAGGTATTTAGCACTTAATCTTTCATCATCCTTTTTTGCAACTACTTTGGTGGCGATCACGATCAGTTTTCCTTTACTTTTAATCTCATCTTTGGGGAGCAGATCCCGTGATTACACATCTTGTCCCAGCTTCAGACTATCTAGATTGCTCATTATCTGGGTCATGGTCTCTAAAGAGGCACGGGGATTTCCCGCTAGAAATGCGCCCGCAGTCAGGTTCAACACTTCCTGCTTTATCTGTACATGCGCTTCCCTTTGGGCCTAAGCATATAACTCTATATCCTGAAGAAGCAATTCCATTGCTGACACAAGTCGTTCCTGAGTATTCATGTCCATTCTGTGACAAATAACAAATTAAGTACATATACATTTACAGAATCACTATTACCTTTATAACTATACCAGGTTTCTAACCCCAACTCATTGGTCATTCTCTAGGTTTATGGAACCTAAGGCTCTGATACCAAAATTATCTGTCACGTCCTAATAAAAGTCTATTTATTGGAATGACAGAAAACAAACTTAGAAATAAAACTTATTTCTCATACATCTAACATGGTCAGCAAAGCTTATTGAATTATACTTCTCATTATTGTCCATACAAGAGAAGTAGAAAAAAAGAAAACTTAATTACTCTCAACATCTACTCTTACTACTAGCAAACTAAAGATATTGGACTTCTGAGGACTGGTTGTCCCTCTCAGTATACTCCCCCTTAAGCATTTTGCTCATCTTGATCACCTGAAAAGTAGGATTTGACTAGCTAACTAGCCAAGTAGGATTTAATCTACTAATAAAAAAGAATTAAGATAACTAAGGACAGGATAATAGTTTAACTATTAGCAATGCTGGATTTCAGAGATGACTGGATGACCATGTCAAATAGATAATAATTGTGAAACAGGAATACTGAATTGAGATTACATGATCAAGAATTCAGAATAATAACCATGTTCTGGCTCAAATTCATATCCAACTCATGATAAAATAACATGATGGCTAATCAAGCTAGTATTGATGCAATGCCAAACATCCACAGATCTTTTATCGTTCCGTACGGCCACTAAACGAATTCGGGTGCTCCTCCCGGGACTGGACCAGTCCATTTGCACAGGCATATATCTCAATTAAGTCCAAAGACCCACATTGTCATCATAATTCATTCTTGTAAAAGATTCAAGTGGGAGTACACAAGTACTCAGATCTCTTATAGAACAAAGTTCAGGATTCAATGCCAAATTTACAGAAGGTTTGTAGACATGTAGGAATCAAATATACTTTGAGGTGTTCAAAGACAATCCATAGTGGAATATGGATGACATTTGAATGTTCTTTCTCAGAGATACAGTAGTTGGAATCTAAGGAAATAAGGGAAACAACTAGTTTGGTTAATACCAAAGTGTCTCACCTTTGGTTAGACATGAAACAGATCAAGTTGAACACTTCAGACAGGTGTATGTTGACAGCCAAGGAGTGGTTGTCGACAACTACTGTCCTCCCAGAACCAGTTTCTGGAACCTGAACACTGCCTGTCAATAGGCCAAGGTCGGTTGTCGACAGATGAAGGCCATCTGTCGACAGATGAAGGCTATCTGTCGACAGCTACTGGTGGTTCTGCATTATCTAGGTTTTGGAAGCATGAACCCTGTCGACAGGTGGGTTCTGGCTGTCGACAGGTACAGTCTAAACTTCCAGAAATGGTTGTGCAACATATCAAAATACCCATCTAAGTGTTCCTATGATTCTAAGTATGGTTAACAACACCTAATGGGTCTGGTTTTACACTTCTAAACACCACTTTAAAGGAAGGAAAAAAAAAGCAGAATACAAACTGTACACATGGATGGCTAGAAATTTTGGAGAGGCGAACTACTGGAAGAACAACTCTTCTACACATATATCCCTACATCTAATAGGAAATTTTCCACAAACGCACTTGAACATGACATCATCTTTAGCTAAAACAGGCTTACATTTGATAGAAAAAACAATCATAAGGATGCTCTCTCAGAATCTAAGTCATATATACATGGTAACACTTTAATCTCAAGCTTTAATCAACGGATAGGAGACAAGAGGAGGGAATAAGGAGAATCCTACTGACTGTGAAGGGTAAAGGTCGTTTCTTCTCTTCCCACGAAGCAACTAACACAGTAGGAAAAAGGAAACAGGAAGGCTTGTTGTAGCAGCCACGGCAGGTGCAAAGGATGAAGTAGTAGCACAACAACTACAGAAGAAGCAGCAACAGCAGCCACGGCAAGAACAACAACGCAGCAGCAGAAGGGTTGAGCAAGAGTTGGAAAGGACCCACACGATGGATCAAGGGTGGTTTTTATAAGCTCCCCAGGTTCCCATCCATGTTGGCACGTAGTCAAACATATGGAGCCGTAAGACTCCTTTTTACCACACCAGGCCACGTTTACATGCATGATCCCCAAACTTACCCGTATGGTAAAACCGTGTAGGCAATCCTAACCCAGGTGAAATGAGCCTTACGTAGCCACAGCTACTAAGCAACTAGTTAAAAGAAAATGTTACCGTAAATAAGGAATAATTAGTAGCTGCCCAATCATCCTATATTTTTGTATTCAATGACATCCAATTAAGTTAAATTTCAAACATAAGCTAATGGGAAGGTTTTACAAATTATGGTGATTTTTTAGTTTTAATTCTTAGAATTTATTTTTCACCCAGTAAAAATGCTTGGAAATAGTTGCGTCGACTAAATCTGGAATCCGCACATCAATAATTATGTTATGTTTACTTTCTGATATCAACATTTTTCTGGAAATTATGGTCTCAGATTTAATTTCATTACAAAATTCGGTGTTGCCCTGTCGGAGTGCGCACCTCTGAGTACGACGTTGGAATAACATTTATTAATCAAATTAATCCTAATTAAAGTTAATTACTCACATGATAGCAGTTATATTTCAATCAAAAATCTTCACATTTTTCTAATTTTCAAATAAAATAAAATGTTTGGGGTGTTACAAGTGTGTCGCACCTCTTGTGCTTTGTGTTGACGCACAAATAGGTTGGTTATACTCAATGCAAAACTTCAGCAGTGTCGACCTCATGACTTCATGCGTCGAACTTCTTCATTAGACTTTAGAAGAAGACTTCAGTAAATATGCTTTGTGTTGACCTGATTGCCATCAGGTGTCGACCTCTTGGAACAAGAGTTGACCTGACCTTCAATATGTGTCGACTCCTTGTGCTCTTTAAGTCCATCGCTTACTAAGAGAGAACTTGTATCGACCTGAGCTTCATCTAGAGTTGACCTCTTGTGATCCTTTCCTTTCAGCGCTAACTTGAAGGTTGCCATGTGTGTCGACCTTCAGAGCAATTGTGTCGACACACAAATGATCTTTTGACTTTGTGATTATTCCTGTCACGAGTAAAAATGTGTAAGGATTCTTAGACATTTATCATAGTTTATTGGTTCATGACATCATCAAAACAAGGGACACAACACAATCTCCTCCTTTTTGATGATGGTAACTATGGTTCATAGAAGTTTTGACTGTAATTTGAATTCATCACATATAGTCATCACACAAGTACACAGCTTACACACATGATTATGGTTCAACACAAAAAGGATTTCATTTCATGTAAAGATTTGTACAATGTGAGACATAGAAAACTATCACATATAACATCATAAGCACAGTAATCATGTACAACCCTCTTCATACCGTATGATTATACCAATTCACGTCGATACAAGGGCGCCGTCATAGTGGGATATTTACCCAACACTATACAATAGATTGAGATGTACATAAATATCAAAGAGTATAGCAAAATAAATAAATATTCTCATTCCATCATCATCACATAATCCACAGTCTATATAGCAATAAAAGATAACAATGTTTCTCATTATACATGTTCAAAATGAATACATTGTCCATCACATTTGATTACATACTATGAAAAAGAAAGTAATGTGTAGTATTTCTAAGAGTAGAGCTACTCCTCACGCTCGGAGTTGCTCCTCACTATGTCCTCCTATGGAACGGAGACACCTGTCTCACCTGTACGTCAAAGCAAGTATGAGTCTTCTAAAAGACTTAGTAAGCAATCTCAAGTCGCATCCTTACACATATCACATACACATACTAGTCTTATAATCCATAAGAGCAAAATACATGATGCATTCTTCATTTCAATTTAACAATTATACATAACAACCTACACATGCTTTCTATACATGATAATTAATTTGATTAATGTTGCAAATCACAATTCATATCAATCATATTCTTAAAATAAACAAACCTCCATGAATGACCTATAGCATGCTTTCTACACACATAACATATAACATGATCCATGCTTTCAAATTTCATTCAAATCAATTCACAATTATACGAAATTTGAGCATGGAAATAAGCACAAAGTAGCTAGCAATCCTAGCATGATATAATATCAATCATTTCATCATTTATTTATTTTATCATCACTTATTCACATCTTAAGCTTGCTGTTTTAATATAAAAGTATCATATTTACATAACACTAGCGCATGGATTTTATTAAACTATACAACATGATACTAAACATGATATCACAATTAACATAAATCACATTAACACATGTATAACATGAACATATGCATTTCTATTTTGGTTTTCACATGCATTTGCTCTCTCATTTACATTCACTTTCATTTACACATGATTTCACCCATTTTTCACATAGTTTTCACTTGCACATTCACATATCACATGTCACATCACTTGCACTTACCACATGCCACATTCACATGTCACTTTACACATTTTACACATATTCACTTTGCATATTTTTACTCTTATTTGCCGTGACACATAGTCCTAACCACCATAAGGACACACATACACATAACACATACACATACCCGTCACTTAGGCAATACAGTGACGAACCTTGGTACTACGCAGACCGGGAGAAGCCCTCTCCACCCTAACCAGTGGTACTTGTCCACCTCCAGGATTTCATCCTAATGCCCATAGGATATCACATACACATTGAGCCTTCCCATAGAGATTTTACTATAGTACGACCCCATAGCCCTCTATGGTAGCAATGTCAATCTCGGCACAACTTACACATTATCACTTTACCATATTCACTTATATGCACCACTTAATCCTTTTTACATGCACTTTAAATAACATTCATATCTCAGGTTACAAAACTTAACCATATTGTTTCACAATGAAGATTAATCATAATAGAGCCCTAATCACTGCTAATCACTGAAGTCCACATGATTAAAATTAAACATGCTTTTCATGGTCAATTGTCCTTGTTAAATTAATACCAGTACCTACTATTATCAAAATAGTATGAAATTATTATCACAGGCTTCACACAGGTTATAAGTCACATACTCAATTTTTCAGATTTTTAGGAACTATAAAACTAATTTTAACAATTAAAAAGATTTCATGAAAAATTATCAAGAAATCATTATACATGGTTCACAGCAACACAGTCGGTTCTAACAGTGCTAAACCTGAAAATAGTCATCATAGGAACATGGAAAATTTTTGAAACCCCAAATTTACAATGAATCTATTTATTTAGAATTTAACATGGTTAAATCATGCTCATTTCTCTAATACAAAAATTATATTAATAAAATATGCACATAATTCGTTTGAACCTTATGATATGACCTACTGACAGTATTCAACCAAACATAATTTTTACAGCATGCACAGTCATCCAGAAGCCCAAATTTCATAGCACATAGATCAAATCAGATTTCTGAAAAGCTTGAAGAACTTGGCGGCAAGGGGGTTGCCGCCAACCAGGGTTAACGGCACACTATGTTGCCACCAACTCAAGATCTTGATAGCAACAAGCTTGCCATCAAGTTCCTGTCTGCAGAAGTGCAGACAAAATGCACATAACTTGACGAATCGGGGGTTCCAGGACATGAGATAAAATCTAGAAAAATACCTAGGACCTAAAGGACATATGCATGGATGAGATCCCTCGATTACTTGCCTGGAATAAAATCTACAATGGGTTTAATTGGTCGAACGCTCTCCTCGGCCAAGCCAAGAAGCTGCACAAACTCCTTCCAGATCCGGTCCTTGTGTTGATGTAGGTCTATCTCTGGAGTCGGGGAAGCTTCCTCAATGTCAAGAGCTCCTTCCAGCCGATGTAGATCGCTGAAAATACCACCCAATCATCAGATCAAGCTCACCAAAGTTCAGTTTTCTCCACAGAAACCCAAACTTTTCCTCACAACCAAAAATACCTAATCTGGGCGAAAACATTAGGTTTTATAGGTTCAGGGGTTGGGGTACGCATTACATTAGGGTTGCCTACCATTAGAGCTAGGTTTCCTAATCAAGAACCGCAAGAAACACAGCCGTTTCTAGATCTGAAATCGCAACAAAATTGAGACGTAAACAACCACATTACTGCCGTTAACAGGGAGTCAGTGTCCATCGATCTGGATGTCAACCTCTCCTGACCATGCAGTCAACGACACACTAGTTTCCATCAACATGAGATTAACGTCAATATGTGTTGACGTTAACTGGTATTTTGGCCAGAACACAAAAATACATCAAACATATACATATACACCATAAACAATTTATTGTGTACAGAAAATAGATGGATGCACAGAATAAATATATATACATATGTACACAGCATAATTACATACAATATGCACGGAATAAATAATTATAATATGCACATCAATAACTATATACTATATGCACAACATTATTTAAATACAATATGCATGGGATTTAAATATGTACAATATGTACATAATTAGTTAAGTACTTATATTATGCACAAAGTTAAACAAACATAATGTGGGCAAAATTCGAGGGTCTCACAAATAAGCACAAGACAAAAGATTCTATAATGTCTCCCCCTTTGACATTATCAAAGAAAATAGCAATCATTACTGAGGTGAAGCAAGAGGTGGAGGTGTGTGGGCAGTGAGCCGTTGTTCAATTCTTGCAAGTCTTGCTTCCAAATCTTCATAGTTCTCTCTTAGGTAGATCTGAGCGGCATTTAGTCTTGTATTCAAAATCTTGGACATTTCTTTCAAGTTGTCAGACACAAGAACATATGTTTGATCCACTCCATGAGGCATGGGTGGTGCAGCTGTAGAGGAAGTAGCATAAGTATTGTCAGCTGTCTCTGTATCCCCATGAAGTTTATAGACTTGATCAAAATCTTTTCTCATATCAAAATCTCTTCTCATTGATTGGAGATGACTAGACATGGCTATATGATAGTTTCTTAACATGTTCAAACTACTAGCCATTTGTGAATAAGACACCTTGATTGCTGGAATTTCATCCAATTTATCAGAACCTTTAGACAACATCTCTTCAATTGACAATAGCTTATCAAAAATCTGTGCTTGAGAGAATGTTGCATGATTGAATACTTCCCCTATCTTTTCAATAAGCTTATTCGATTTGAGAGCTGCAAACCCTGCAGTCTGTATCTACTTGTCAATATTCTCACTAAGTTGTTTCTCAATAGCTTCCATTATGTGCTGAAACCTCAGTGACTGTTCTTCAACTTTAGTAGTAAGTTGACCAACAGAGTCATGAATGGATGCAAATTGACCCTGAATTAGTTGCATAAACTGCAAAGGAATGACAAACACATTGGATGAGGTGGATGGTAAAGCATGTTGAAAAGCAGATGTTTCTTTTTGAGTGAAAGTGGCTGGTTGATCTTGAGTTGCTCCCACCACCAGATCATCAAAACTAGGAATTGGACTAAAGGGTCTGGGTGCATAGGATGGTGTGGGTGAAGAATTACCCTCTGGCATCTGATGGATCTGATCACCAGTATCTTCTCCTTGCTTCTCACCATGGGACTGACCGTCATGCTGTTCATGATGTGACTGTTCCACAGCTAATTCTTCAGACATAATGACTTGAGAGGGAGCTGGTCCTCTCACCAACTGGAGTCCTTCCAATTTGAATTTCATGAACTTGATTTTGTGAGCCAAGTAATAGATGTTGTATTTCGGTATTGTTTTAGACTTAGCATTACCAAGAGGGATCTTGGCTTTCAGAAGGATACCAGTCAACTGAACTGCATATGGAAGACTTCTTCTGAGTTCTGGTCTGGTTGTCTCATGAAGTATTCAGCAGAAGATAGTTGCCAAATTTACTTTTTCCCTTGTGAGTAGACAGTAGAGTAGGAATCTCTGAAGTCCTATCACTCTACTTTTGCCTCCACCTTGAGGTGTCAAAATGGTGGTGCAAATGTGGTGAAGTACTCTATTCAGAGGAGAAAATTTGTTTGCATTAATGCTAGACACCCTAGTCTGTACAACATTCTCCTTGCCATGATCAAGCCCAGTCATGAGAGAGTAAGCTTCATGAAGGTAGAAAATGAACTCATAGGCATTATGACTATCATTTGGAATACCCAAAGCTTCACTCACAAAAGCTGGTGATAGATTTATGGGAATTCCTTGGACAACAGTTTCCAGAGTATGTTCATTATTGATCAGATTTTTGTAGAATTCTTGAACTAGGGTTGGATAGAAAGTTTTATGATCACTAATAAAACTAGTACAACCCTGAAAATCTATCATGTTAAAAAGTTCTGGAAATACATTTCTCATACCTTCATCATGAATGTCCACAGCTCTTGGATTTAAAATCTGTCTATTTTCAGTTGGTCTTGTGACTGCTTCTTGTTCCTGACTGCTTTCAGTTTCTGTATTTTTTTTGTCTCATGCTTAGATTCTGATGGTTGTGCAATGTTGTGTGTATCATGATCACTGCCATCTAATCTACCTGAAATATCTTCCTCAGCTGTGACTGTGATATTTCCTAATTCCATCTCAAGCATTTTGGACTGTTGATCTGCAGAAGCATTCGAATCATCTGAACTGTTACTAGACTTCTTAGAATTGGAGACTTCTTGATCAGATGTGCTTTGATTTTTAGAAGATTGATTGGACCCTTGAACATTAGGGTTTTCGTCCACTGTGTTCAAGACATTAGATGATTGGTCATCTTCTTCCTTGCCAAAACTACCTAGATCAACAAACTCACTCTTCTTCTTACCCTTTGATAGGGTCTTCTCTTTTGTAATTTTGGGATGCGTGAACTTCGGCTAGAAAATGAGGGGACTACGGGTTGCCTCTTCTGCGGTGCAATGGTTTGTCCACTGTCATTCCGTGCCTTGGTACGATGCTCAGAAGATGTTGGCTTAGCATCCTTCTTCTTGCCACCCCGACGAACAGATAACTTTGACACCATGATGGAATTGAGAGAGAAGAGAGTCCTTATGGGAGCAGAATGAACGGATGTTGGAGACAAGAGTGAGAGAGAAGAGGAAAGTGAAGCCTGTGTTGAAAGAGCATGAACAGGCATGAGTACTGAGACTATTTGGGGAAGAAGAAGAAGCGTCACACGTCGACCAGCCCTAGATGGTGTAGTGGTCATGCAGAACAGCAAAGTATAACTGACTCCGTTGAATGAAATTACGAGTTGTGTCGACACTGAGACAAAGTGTGTCGACTCAGGTAAGAAGAGTTCAATTAAGAATTCAAATGAATAAGGATAAGAGCTTTTAACCATGACTTGATTTCAACTTTTAGGAACCTTCGAAGAAGTTAAAGAAGTTATTCTCTTCCCTCATTATATACTCCTCTTAGTGAAATTAATGGTTTGAAAGTTATAAGCTTTAGTTTAACCATTTAAAAAGAAACTGAAGGACTAAGAGGCATAAGTAACAGAATTTAAAACACTTCTTCAAGTTGAAATTGTAGTCTTCTTAAATCTTACTTGACAGATGTAAAAGGAAACCCTGGAGAAAATTAAAAACATTTATGAAGTATTGAAATAAAACTATCTTGAGAATATTTCAGTGACTTGAATTTCAATTTTGAAAGATTATTTTGCTTCTTCACAATTAGAAGAACATTCAGATGTACCATTTCTTTTTCATGCAAGAGCTCATGCTTTTTACACACCAGAGCTCTTGATTACTCAAGTGAAGTAATCATCTTGTCACAAGAGTTGTGCACAACTTTTCATGTGAGGATACATGTTGGTTAGACACAAGAATCCCCAATTACTCAATAAGCACAATAGGAATTTTCATCAACTCTGAACAAAATTAACTAGCTTTTCATGACATACATTAAATTCAATTGATTTTCTCAGGATATGCAGTTCTCTCAGAGACTAGTCATTGTTTTGCCACAACAATATTATATGAGTGTTCTTGTCCAACTTTTAAACTCATGGAAAATTTGAGAACAATACATTTCAGATGATTTTTAGTGTTCAACCAGAGAAGCCAGAATACACTTGAATTCATAAATGAATAAGATGCAATTTTCACTTGTACAATGTTTGAAAAACTGTTATTTTACCTCTTTTAAGTATTTTCAGTAAATTTCAAGTTTAAACTTAATAGTTTATAAATGATAAACATTTCTTTTACTTTCAGAGATAATGAAGAGTAGTGGATAAGGTATTAACTCCCCCTGAAGGATTGCCTCATTACAAAATTCATCACAGTTAAATACTGCTCCTCAATGAGTGAATCTCTTTGAAAAGAAGGAGAATGCTCAAAGAATGAAAGAATGAAAGGAATTCAGGTGACTCAGAGATTGTGTTGACTCGGCCAAAAATCTTCCTTCTTAGATAGCAATCACTGTGAAAACAACTCATCTTTCTTAGCATGCCCAGCTTTTCTAATAACACTTGAATCAGTTATACTCCCTTTCCAGACACTGTTAATCCTCTTAGAAGAATGGGTTCATGAAACTCAGGCTATTTAAGATAAAAAGCTCCCCATCAACTAAGTGCAGCAAAATGGATGTATAAAGATCAATCAACAACCAATGTCAAGCAATATAACATGAAATCAATCAAGTAGACATTTGCAAGCAATTAGTCAGACAATCATCCATCAATCAATAAAGCAAAGTCCAAGTTCTCTTCTTAAATATGAAAATCTCTCATTACATGGAGGGTTTTTGAGAATATCAGCAATCTGCTTAGATGTTTTAATGAAGTGTAGTTCAAATGAATTTTTGCTAACTTCATCTCTTAAAAAATGGTGTCTTATTTCAATGTGCTTAGTCCTAGAGTGCTGAATTGGATTTTTTTGCCAAATTTATCACACTAGTGTTATCACACATTATTGGGATACATCTAAGATCTACTTGGTAGTATTGGAGTTGGTGTTTAATCCACAACACCTAAGTGCCACAACTCCCTGCAGCTACATAATCTACTTCTGCAGTAGAGAGAGCAACCGAGTGTTGTTCCTTAGATGCCCAAGAGACCAAACACCCTCTCAAAAATTGGCAATAGCCACTAGTACTCTTTCTATCCAATTTACAACCAGCATAATCTGCATCTGAATAAGAAATTAACTTATACTCACAAGATGTTGGATACCATAATCCCAAATCATGAGTTCCTGCAAGATATCTAAAAATTTTTTTGCAGCACTCATGTGAGATTCTCTAGGACTAGCCTGAAATCTAGCACACATGCACACAGAGAATTGGATATTAGGTCTAGAGGTAGTGAGATAGAGTAGGGATTCAATCATACCTCTGTAGGTTTTTGCATCAACCAAGTTACCTTTAAGATCGACATGTAGACTTGATGTAGTGCTCATTGGAGTTGCCATAGCTTTGGTGTTTTCCATTTTGTATTTCTTTATCAACTCTTGAATATATTTTGACTGATTGATGAATGTTCCTTTTTTGGTTTGAATTACCTGCAATCTAAGAAAAAACTTTAGTTTCTTCCATTAAGCTCATCTCAAACTCACTTGTCATTAGATTAGAAAACTCCTTACACAAAAAGATTTTGTTCATCCAAATATAATGTGATCGAAATAAATTTGGACAACCAGAATATCATTTTCCTGCACTTTAGTAAAGAGGGTTTGATCTACTGTACCTCTGGAATAACCCTTACCCATAAGGAATGAACTTAATCTATCATACCAAGCCCTGAAAGCCTGCTTTAAACCATAAAGTGCCTTGTCAAGCTTGAACACATGATTAGGAAAATCTGAGCATTCAAAGCCAGGAGGTTGTTCTAAAAAAATTTCTCTTTTATTAAACCATTTAAAAAGGCACTTTTTACATCTATTTGTTGAAGTTTGATGCAGTGAGCACATGCAAAAGAGAGTAAAATTCTGATAGCCTCTAGCCTATCTACAGGAGCAAAAGATTCTTCAAAGTCTATTCCAAATTCCTAATTGTAACCTTTTGCAACTAGCCTGCATTATTTCTTATTATCTTACCTTCTTCACTTGTTTTATTTCTGAAAACCCATTTAGTTCCAATGATACTCTGTGAGGTGGGTCTTGGAACTAAATGCCACACTTTATTTCTTTCAAATTGATTTAGCTCTTCTTGCATAGCATTTATCCAAAAAGCATCTTCAATATTTTTAGGTTTAGTCTGTGAAACAAGGGCCATTTGATCTAATTCATGGATAAGCCTGAAATGTGATCTTGTTCTGGGTGGATCAAGCAAGTTACCAATAATGCTGTCTTGAGGATGATCTCTGAGCATTCTGATGTTCAGTTGATCTTTATTCTCATTGATAGTTGATGTTCCTTGCCCATCTTCTTTTCCTAGAATTTCACTTACACTTGATCCCTCTCCTTGCTGGTCGTTTGGATCTTTCTTTTCCAGAAATTCCCCATCATTCTTTTTCCTACAAACAACATCATTAAACTCATCAAAGGTTATATGAGGGGATTCCTCAACAATTTGATCTTTGACATTGAAGACTCTATATGCTCTAGAATGATCTGAATAACCAAGAAAAATTCCCAGCTCACTTTTGGGTTCAAATTTATCCAAATCATTTTGGCTATTGTTCAAAATGAAACATTTTGTTACAAAAACTTTGAAGTGGGCACTGGAATGTTTCTTACCTTTCAGAAGTTCATATGGTGTCATTTTACTTAGAGGCCTTACCATTGCACGGTTTATGATGTAACATCAGGTGTTCACGGCTTCTGCCCAAACTTTTCTAGGCAAGCCACTTTCAATCAACATAGTTCTTGCCATTTCTACCAAGTTTCGATTCCGTCTTTCCACTACTCCATTTTGTTTAGGAATTCTGGGGGATGATAATCTATGAGTAATTCCTTCTTCCCTACAAAGATTTTCAAAGTCAATATTTTCAAACTCACCACCATGGTCAGACATAATTGAGATTATTTTGAATTTTTCTTCTTGTATGATTTTCTTATAGAACTCCAAAAACTCCGTGAATGCATCACTTTTGTGGGCAAGAAAGAATACCCAAGTAAATCTTGAAAAGTTATCAACAAGTACAAATATTAACCTTTTACCATTAAGATTGTTGGTCCTTATGGGTCCAAACAGATCCATGTGAATGAGTTCGAAAGGTTTAGAAGATTGACTTTCATATCTACTTTTGAAGGATTTTCTTATTTGCTTACCTTGAGTACATGCTTCACAGATTTTGTTATTTTGCTTGAAGGAAATTTCAGGTAGACCACTAACCATATTGAATTTAACCAATTTATGCAGCATATTGTATCTAGTATGGCCTAGTCTACGATGCCACAAACAAGCAAGATCATTCTTATTAGTAGTAAGACATAGATTGTCATTTTCATGATCATCTAAGTCAACCATGTAAACATTATTAATCCTCTTACCAGTGAATTTGATGCAGTCTGAATTTGGCTCAAAGATGGTACATACAAGAGAGTCAAAAATTACTTTATGACCTTTGTCACAGAGTTGACTTATGCTCATTAGCTTGTATTCTAACCCTTCCACCATAAGTACATCATCAATCGAATTTGAAGGATTTTCACCTACTTTACCTAATCCAACAATTTTTGCCTTTGTTGTTTCCTCCAAAAATCACGTGTCCTGCTTTCTTTTTAAATAACAAGCAAAATTTATCTTTGTCTCCTGTCATATGTCTTGAACAGCCACTATCAAGTAACCACTTGTTGTTTTTGCTGTAAGACATACCTGCAAGAAATTCAAAAAAGAATCTTTGGAACCCAAGTACATTTGATCCCTCAAATCACCTAATTCAAAGACACATGATAGCAAACTCTTTGGAATCCATGCTTGCCTTTTTATCATAAGGCTAGTGATGTTTTTTATTTCACTTTGTTTCTTATTCCTTTTGTTGTTCCCAAAGATTTTTGGATCACTATTCTTTTTCACATTCATAAAATTACCTTTAGATTTGCCTTTGTTGCTCTTTTGAAAGAACCATGAATGATCATGACCACTGAACCTCTTCGAGTATCCTGGATGACTGGGTCTCGCAAAAGTTTGAGGGTGTGTCGACACTCTGAAGGTGTTGTGTCGACCGGTTCGAGTCCATCCAGACATATTCTGGGTTCTGGCATATGGAAGTGTCGACCTGCCATATGTAGTGTGTCGACTTGTTCGAGTCCATCTAGACATATTCTGGGTTTTGGCGTGTGGAAGTGTCGACCAGCCATATGTAGTGTGTCGACCTTTCTAATCATGTGGTTGCCAAATTTTATTCCAATGAGGCATCTGTGTTGACCTTATATATGAAGGATGTTGATGCACTTGACTATTATCAGTCTTTCTGTTTGAGATAAATCGACCTCCTTTGAATCCAGTATCAACCTTGCCCTTTTCTTTGGATTTTTCAATTTCAGAGTTTTTAACATCTTTCCTTTGCTCATTTCTTTGAAATTTTCTTCCATTTTGTTGAGTTTTAGATAAAGAGGTTTTTTAGTTGTTGAGGAAATAAACATATTGTCTTCAAACCAATTTCCTTTTTCTTTGTAGGATTGAGGCCTAACCTCCTTTGTTAAAATTCACTTTTGTTCCTAACAAAGCCTCAAGAATTATTTTTCCACTGACAAAATTTTCCAGAGCTTCTTGTCTTTTAGTTACCTCTTTTTGAAGATTTTCAAGTTCTTTCTTCATTTCAGCATTCACACTCTTGATAGCATTGTATTTTTCAACAGATAGTTCCATTTCTTTTACATGCTCAAGTTCCTTAAGCTTCAATTCACCAACATTTACTTTTAACATAGAGATTTATTGGACAAGTTTGTTTTCCTTTTCTTTCATTGAAGTGTCATGAACAATATGATTCATTTTTCTCTTTAGAGCTTTGTTTTCCTTTTTGATTTCATCATACTGATCAAGCAGTTCAAAGTAGACCTATTCCTAATCACTGAATGAAATTTTTTTAAAAGGAGATGTTTCCTCATCTTCATCTTCTTCTCCTCCCCTAGCCATCAAGCACATTCTGGTGTTAGTTTCATTAGCTTCTGAGCTTTCTTCTTCATCATCATCTTCCTCTTCACTCCAGGTTCCAACCATTGCCTTATACTTGTTCTTCATCCATTTGGGTTGAGTTTTCTTCTGAGGCTCAGGACACTCTGATTTGACATGCTCTGATTTTCTGCAGTTATAACAAATGACTCTATCAGATCTTTTGTTCATAAATGATTTAGGTTTTGTAGAACTACTTACCTGTGGTCTTCTTTTCAAAAATCCTTTACCTTCCTTTTTTAGGAATTTTCTGAATTTCTTTGTGATAAGAGCAAATTCACCTGAGTCATCTTCTGAGCTGGATGACTCACTTTCATCAGATATTTCTTTGATGCTTGGACTTTCTTTGAGAGCCAGTGGCTTCTTTTTCTTAACTTCTTCTTCTGTTCTCTTCAAGTCCAACTCATAGGTCATCAAAGAACCAATCAGTTCATCAACAGTTGTAGTTGAGAAATTTCTAGACTCTTCCACTATAGTGGCCTTTGTATGCCATATGGGTGTCAAGGATCTAAGAATCTTTCTAACAAGTTCTTGCTCAGTGTAGGTTTTTCCTAGATTCTTTAACCCATTTGTCGACAAAGTGAACCTACCGTACATCTCTGAGATGGTTTCATCGTTTTTCAATTTAAAAGCCTCATACTCAGAAACTATCATATTGACTTTAGTTTCTTTTACTTTAGACGTACCTTCATAGATGACCATTAGGTGATTCCATTAGGAGACTCTTTTGACTTGAGGAGACTCTTGAAAACTCTGTAGGATGGAGAGAGCATTGCATAATGTTCATAGAGCCCCAATTTGCTTTTGACTTCTTGATTTCATCTGGAGTCCACTTCTCTTCATCTTCTAGTAGCTCATTAGGTCCATTACTGACTACCTTCCAGATTTGATGATCCTGAGCTCATAGGAACACTTGCATACGAGTTTTCCAGTAGGCATAATTGGTTCCATCAAAATAAGGGGGTCTATTTATAGACTGACCTTCTGCAATGTATCCTCTGGAATCCATTCCACAAATTCTCTCCTGGTTGTTAAACCAGAAATGGAGAGTCTAGCTCTGATACCATGTGTTGGTTATGGAGTGAATATCTAGAAGGGGGGGGGGGGGGGATAGATATAGGCCTAATTTAAAAGTTTGAAATAACGAAGCAAACCTTAAGATTAGAGAGCTAGCAATTTCAATACCACAAATCAAATAGGATGCAAACCACACAATGCGAGCAGGATTTTTAAGGTGGTTCGGCTCCTGTGTGGAGACCTACATTGTAACGACCCCCTTTATACCAGTACGATTATACCAATGCACGTCGATATAAAGTGTGTCGTCACAGTGTGACATGTACCCAGCACAACACAGTAGGTATAGATGTACACAAATAACAAAGAAAAGTACAACGGAAATGAAAGCAACTCTTATTCCATCATTACCACACACATCCCACAGTCTATATAGTAGCAAAATAAATATACAAAGTCCACAAATAAACAAGTCCATATCATTAAATCGTCTCACATACTAAGTAAAAGAAAAGTACAAGCTATGTGAATAGCTTTCTAAATCTCAGCTACTCCTCTCGCTCGGAGTCACTCCTCGCTATCTCCTCCTCGATCTCAGGAATACCTGGCTCACCTGTATGTTTAAGCAAGGATGAGTCTTCACAAATGACTCAGCCAACAACCTATTGGTACCTAAACACTTATCACATTCATTCTACACAAGTTTAACATATAGAGCAATTTATCACATGATTCATGTAGCAATAAGCAAGTACTAATGAATAATCTATAACATACTAACTACACATGGATTTAATATAACTCATGATGCAATTCATAACTCATTTCATGGCACATTTCCAAGCATCTAACTCATGAAATTAAACACATATCTACTAGTGATACTAGCATGATATATACCACATTCAACATGCTCATATGTCACATATTCTCACCGTTTACTTGCTGTTTTAACATAAAAGTAACTTAATCACATGGTTTCACATTCTTACACATTGAAGCACATTATCACATCACTTTCACATATTCAGTTTGCACATTCACACTTAATTCACATCTTTTGCTGTGACCCATAGTCCGAAGCACCATAAATAAGGACACATCACACACATATCACATACCCGTCACCTAGGCAATACAGTGAAAACTCTTCGTAACTGCACAGAACCAAGAGAAGCACTCTCCACTCTAACTAGTGGGACATGTCTACCTCCAGGATTTCATCCTAATGCCCACAGGATATCACATACACATTGAGCCATCCCATAGGGACTTTTCTACAGTACGGTTCCACAGCCTTCTACGGTAGCAGTGTCAATCTCGGCACATTAATCCCTTAATTACATTATTCACATGTTTAACATAATTCTCATGCATATACTAGACTAATCGCATGATTTAAGACACCACAATCCTCTCAGATTACATAAGTAGTCATTATTATTTAACAATATTAGAACATGTTTAACAGAGCCTAATCATGATACTAATCATCAGAGAACATCAATTTTAACTAATCATGCTTAATATGACCATTAATGACTTATAACTGGAAACAGTAGTCACGAATGTCAGAACATGCTCAAAGTTTAATCACAGATCTTACGCATGGAATATATTAGATGTCTATTTTCTTAGAATTTTTTCCATGGTATATCTATTTTTAACATTTAACATAGATCTCAGGCAATTAACAAGATGATTTATTAAAACCATGATGAACAAGAAACTAATGACTCTATCTATCTTGAAACATGTACATAGGAACTCTAAGTTCATGGAAAATTACTGAGAAAATAATAAATAACATACTTAATTGATCCGAATTAAACCTCATATGGCACACTTATTACCCATGATAGAATTTCTAAAATTTACAAGTATAATAAAAAAATATCAAAATTTCATAGTTCAGACTACATTACGTATATGACAAGACAAAAATCCTAGGACCCACTCATACATTCAAAATTTCCAAAAGATTTCATCATACACACTAAAACATATTTCTGGAAAACTGAAGAACTTAATGGCAAGGTCTTTGCCGTCAAGGGTGGTTAACAGCATGATCGATTGTCATCAACCCAGGAACATAACAGCAAGGTTGTTGCCGTCAACTTCCTGTCTACAGAAGTGCAGATCGAAACCAAAAGAAAAGAGAATTTGGTGGTCTAGGACACGAGACAAAAATCCTTAAAAATCGAAAAACCCTAAGTGATAGGTATAGGGATGAAACCCCTAAGTTACTTGCCTCTAGAAATATCTCTGAAGATCGAATTAGGGTGATGAAGCCCTCCTCGGCCAAGCCAAAGAGGTAGTCTTCACTGGTTTGATTCGACTTTCACGACCAAGCGACGATCTCCCAGCAACGAGAGCTTCTCCATGTTTAGAAGGACCTCCCTCTTGCAGAAAACACCAGTGCAGCCTCTGGTTCGCCAGATCTACCACCACAAAACTCTCTCTTTTCCTCTCTCTGAAACCCAATAGCTCTGGCTGTGCAAAAGTCCTCTCTTTGTAATGATGACCTAGTTTTATAGGAGTTTGGGTCGTAGGTATCCTAGGAAAGATAAATCCCAGCCGACGTGGGGTTTCCAAGTTTATCTCCTAGAGAAATTGGGACAGTTTCAGGGAAAAGAAACCCAACACAATAGGAGAAGTTAACGTCCAATTGGTTGTCATCTACATGAAGTAGATGTCAATTTTGACATCAAGATCCTCAAGTCATATGGTAAAGGGCACATAACTTTCTGTCAACCAGTTGTTAACGTCAAAGGATGTTGACGTTAAGAAGGAATTCAGACAACAATTTAAAACATCATAACAAGTCATAAAATGCACAGAAAACTAGGGCTTACACCCACTCCCCCTAAAAGAAAACTTCATCCCCGAAGTTAGAGCAAAAGTACTAACCAATCAGATGCGAATACTGCTTCTTCATGGCATCCTCGAGCTCCCATATAGCCTCCTCCCGTGAGAAGTTCCTCCACAACACCTTCACAGAAGGTATAGCCTTGTTCCTAAGGTGCTGAACCTTACGATCCACGATGGCCATGGGCTGCTCCACATATGACAAGTTTGGCTGAAGTTCCACTGGCTTGTGGCTGATAACATGTGACAGATCTCGCACGTATCTTCTGAGCATAGACACATGGAATACAGGGTGCACACTTGCTAGTGCTGGGGGTAATGCAAGCTCATACGCCACACTGCCCATCCGCCTGAGAATCTCAAACGGGCCAATAAACCTCGGACCCAGCTTGCCATGCCTTCCAAATCTAACAACGCCTCAAGTAGGTGATACCTTGAGGAAAACATGCTCGCCAACCTCAAACTCCAAGTCCTTCCTTCTGTTATCAGCATAGCTCTTCTGCCTATCCTGCGCTGCAGTCAACCTCTGCCTAATGAGCTAGATCTTGTCTGATGTTTCCTGAACCAACTCAGGTCCTACCAATTGTCCATCTCTAGTCTCCTCCCAACACAAGGGAGACCTACAGGGTCGAACATACAAGGCCTCAAATGGAGCCATGCCTATACTTGCGTGGAAGTTGTTGTTATAGGCAAACTCCACAAGAGGTAGGTGACGTTCCCAATCGCCCTTCCAGTCAAGCACGAATGCTCTCAACATGTCCTCGAGTGTCTGAATCGTCCTCTCGGACTAACCGTCTGTCTGAGGATGGAAAGCCGAACTAAGCTTCAATTGAGAACCTAATGCCTCCTACCACACGCACAAAGTAATGAAAAGTAGAAAGAAAGAAGAGTTCTGAGTTGAAGACAAAATCCAAAGATGAACTCCTCGATGTGGTCATCCAGAAGAACTTTAAGCTTCACGTTGATGATGATCAGATGACAAAGATGAAGCTTGACTTGAGGACGAACCAGCTTTAACTTCTCACACGAGATGGATCTTCTCGGAACAAACAGGCGAGTTGAACCAAAGCAGAGCAGAGAAAGCCTTCTTCTTGATCCTTGCTTAGGGTTTTGGTGTGGAGGCTTCTTGCTGTGAAAATAACTCCATATGATTTATATATAGTGGTGTTCAATTTTGGAGAGTCGTGTCAGAAGGGAACACCATAATACAGATCACATGCCGGTCATACGTTGTCACTTATTTTGCGGCTGTCGACAGGTACACTATGGCTGTCGACTGGTACTGCTGGAAACTGGCTTCCAGAACCATGTTGGTCACTGGAATCTTGGGCTGTCAACAGGCAACCTTGTGCTGTCGATAGGCAAGCCTTATCTGTCGACAGGTGCACTCTGTCTGTCGATAGCTACTGCTTTTTATTTGTTTCCAGAAGCTTTTTTGTTGTTGTCTTGTCTATCTGTCCACACATGGCTTCTTGGTTGTCGACAGGTGAGCACTTGATGTGTATTTCCAGTTCTGTTGCACTTGGGTGTTGTTGCTGGTCTTGTATGCATTCACACATACATGAAAAATACTCTAAGTGAGATATCATGATGCATAGATGGTCATAAAGTCATTTTTCATTTGATCATATCTTTCATGTCTTGATCATGTCTTTATCATGTTTGCAACATCAATTATGTTAATCATCAAAAACATTTAAGCACAGTCATCATCATACACATTGTAACCCAACATTCTCCCCCTTTTTGATGATGACAAAAAAAATTACAATTGATGTTTTCCCTCTTTTGACAACATCCAAAAAGATAACTCATGCACAAATGGATAAAAGTAAGTAACTGTGATTTCATTGATTGAACAAGAATTACACACAGTTCACAAAGATATAGTACATGACACAAGCAAAAGCAAAAAGGAGATAGAGAAATGACATAACTGACTAACCCATGACCCAAACTAGTAAAAAAAAAAAAACTACATGACCCCACATGGATCCTAGACATTCTAAGCATCGTCATTCACAGGAGCAGTGGGATGACGGAATCCATGAAACTTCGTAGTGAGGTGATCAAGCTGTTGCTGAATGTGAGCTTGAGAATCAGCAAGTGTGTCCATCCAAGTGTTGAGCTGATCAAAGCGAGCAGTGAAGAGCTGTGTCAGTTGAGCCATTTGATCGGCCATGAACTCCCGAATATCCTGAGTGGCAGCCTGCGGAGTTGGCGCATCCAGAACATCTTCACCTTCTCCCTGAACATCCATTGGCTCCGGATGGGAGTCTTCATCACTAGCCTCATCGTCAGCAGACTCTTCTTCTACATCCGGCTCCTGACCCTTAAGAGTCCTGGTGACTCTCCCAGGAACCAGCTTGTAGCCCATCCGATGGGCAGCAGTGATATCATATGTGTCACGCCCCGACGCGGAATATCAGAATGCGAGGCAGTTGCAACTAAACGGGTACCGAGCCAGTACTAGACATCAAATCATTGGACAAGAATAAATACTAAAGCAATTGCATCTCATTAATAATTTCCAATGTGTAGTTACAACCACTAATATCAGAGCCATTCTATATGGCCCAATTACATTGAAATAAAGCAAAAGTCTAAACTCAAACTCTAACAACTACTAAGACGCTAGGGTACGCTTGACTTCACTCTTGGTCATTCCCATCCTCTTGAGTGTAAGTTCCTTCCTCGGTCTCACCTGAGAACACATAACAAAAATGCAGGGTGAGCGATAACGTCCAGTAGGACTTAAATCTCAGGATCAAGCATACTTTAAATGATTAATGTATTGAAAAGGCAGAGTAACTAATGACAAATAGCAGGATGGCCATAGCACAAATAGCACAAAGTATAGCAATAGCACAACGTGTATAGTATAGCACTTTATTGTCAATAGACAACGAGAGAATATAGCACTTTTGATTGTCATTTAGATAGTCGAGATAGATAGCACTCAAGTGTAATGCCAAACACTCTAGTCATTTAACTTCCGCGGATAAATAGCACTTTTGGGCGCACATTCCAAGATCAGACCGGGCCCTTTATATATTGCCAGGCATTGGTTATATTGTTTATCTTTAGACAATCAGTCAATGGCCAATAGAGAGTACCAATAAATAGATGAGAGTACTAGATGAATAGACGAGATAGTGGAGAGAGTGTGAATAGATGAGCGAGTCGAGTATAGATGAGAACTACAGGTCAATGCGTACAAACGTCAAGTAAACGGGTGATAGTAACAGTTGAAAAATACGCGCACTTGGTGTTGGCAGTTAGGTGGAATTCACTACCCTTCCACTGGCCAAGTATTGCATAGGTCCAGAGGTCCGGCGTGATTCAAGATAAGAGTGAACTTCTAATAGCCGTTTGGATCATGTTGATCCCTAAAGGGTATCATAGGTGTTAGGGTACAACCAGCTCATCGACCATGTGGGAATCCATGGACAGAGGAGACTTACGGAGGTCTTGAACAAGGATTCACTAGCCCGGCAGAAGGAGTATCCGACGGAGAGTTCGTCCAAGTCAAGAGAAAGTGTGTACATAGAAACATGTGCTCGATGTTCTAGAGGAATTCTAGAACAGTGGAGCGTCGGCAACGGTATTCCCAAAACATCGCGAGAAAACGAAGACAAGTTCATTTAAAAATGTGGCAATTTAATTATATAATTGATATAAATTACCAGATGTATTATGATATATTTCCATGCCAAGTTAAGCCATATTGGATGGTTCAAGTGTGTGCATGTGTAAAAGAAATCATAGTAGAAAGAGGTTATATGCATGTCTTTTAAATCACTCATATATATTCATTTATAACAGGTGTATTTACTGCGTATATGACTTGTTTAAAGGGTATAGGCACTGTAGAAAGGTAGAGCATAACAAGTCAAGGGTTTTCATGCAAAACCCCAGATCGCGAGGTACCTGTAAGGGTCGCGATAGGGTCAGATGAGAACGCGACAGTGTGTTACACAGAACGCGACGGGTCAGTAAGAGCAGGCCGCCAGAACGCAACGCCAATGCCTGTCGCGTTCAAAACGCGACAGGTGGCTCTGTCGTGATCAGCCCGGAGAACGCGGCCTATCGGGCCATCGCGTTCTCAGGTCCTGCGCCTGAGTCCGAGCGAAAAAAGGACATGTTCTTGGATTGCGGTTCAGGTTTCTATATTTTGAAAATTCACGAAACCAGTTTTAAACGACTCTAGACATGCAATAGTATTAACAGTAAAAAGGAATTGCAAAGTGGACATGGTCTCAGCATGATTCAATCAAGTTAACATGGAACTGTGTACAGTGGAGATGAACGAATTAATTCGAGCAGAAGGATGGATGAAAATTAGGGTTTGAGGCAAAAGATTCCTGATGTCGATCAGTGTCACCAGTAAAAATTTCATAGCATGGTGTCTAGTATACATGGAGATATGAATTAAACATGTTGGTTCGGGGTCATGGGGATTTCCGAACTTCAAAAATCAAAATCAAATGATTGGCTCGATGGAAAATTATGAAACGAAAGGGGTTTTATTCCTGGTGGTTGGAACAAACTACAGACAAAATTAATTAGGTTTTGCTCGTGAGAATTCCTACCTTTGACTCGTTTGATCTTCTAGGGTTAGAACTTGAAGAACTCGGGTTGAAGCTTGGTCCAGCCTTCTCCCCACAAATTCATCTGCTCCTTGGCCTCCTCTCCTCATCCAACAAACCCCAGCAACGTGTTAGGGCCGGCCATGGAGGGTTTAGAGAGTATTTAAGCTACTTGGGTTTCTATTTCCTAATAGAACTCTAACTCCTATTTAATTTCGAGATTTCCTATTTCTATCCTCCTTCCAACTTTCCACTCCTAATTGGGTTAGGTTGGGATGCAAATCGTGGCCAACCTATTAGGGTAGGGTTAGGAGTCCAATTCCACTCAAATACTTATTTTAATGTTTTAATACCCCTTTCATATTTAGGTAATATTTAAGTTACGAATTTAAGGTATTTTCCTATTATTCCTCTTTTAAAAATTCCTATTTTGGCCCAATAAATTTTAGAGAGTCCATTTAACAAAGCCCACTACTTCTTTTCTTTTAATGGGTTTTAATTAATTCCCTTTTCTTTGATTTCCAATTGATTTAATTTTTAATATTATTAAATTTTTATTTTTCGAAAAATTCATATTGCTACATCCTCCCCCTCTTAAAAGAATTTGGTCCCCAAATTTATATGATCATAATGGAGAGAATGCCTTACCGAAAAGATTGGGGTAGTTCCGTCTGATGATTCCTTCAGGTTCCCATATGGCTTTTTCCACTCCATGATTATTCCATAGGACTTTAACCACATGGATAGGACGGTTCCTGAGTTGTTGCACCTTCCGTTCCAGTATCTTGACTGGCTTCTCTTCATAGGTCATGTCCTTGTTTAGCACCAACTTCTCATGGCGAATGATATGCGTAGGATCATATACATATTTCCTAAGCATGGAGACATGGAACACATTGTGTACGCATGCCAAGTTTGGTGGCAATGCCAGTCGGTATACAACCTCACCAACCTTTTCGAGCACTTCAAAAGGACCGATGAATCTAGGACTGAGCTTCCCTTTTACACTAAATCTTTGGATGCCCTGAGTAGGTGACACCTTTAAGAGTACATGATCACCAACTTGAAATTCTAAATCTCGCCTTCTCCTGTTAGTATAGCTCTTTTGTCTGGACTGAGCAATCTTGAGTCGGTCTCTAATCACCTGAATGTCCCTTGTTGTATTTTGCACCATGTCTGGGCCTAGCCATTGCTGTTCTCCAACCTCGTTCCAGCATGCAGGAGATCTACAGTTTCTGCCATATAGTTCTTCGAACGGTGCCATCTTAATACTCGCCTGGTAACTATTGTTATAGGCAAACTCAATTAGAGATAGGTGCTCATTCTAATAACCTTGGAAGTCTATAGTGCATGCTCTCAACATGTCTTCAACAAGTTGGTTGGTTCTCTCGGTCTGCTCATCAGTTTGTGGGTGGAATGCGGTACTAAAGTTAAGTTTAGTACCAAGTGCACTTTGCAGTCCCTTCCAGAAGTGAGACGTAAATCTCGGATCCTGATCCGAGATAATAGATGATGGAACTCCGTGCATTCTCACTATTTCCTTAACATATAAGGCAGCTAGTACCTCTATTGACCACTTACTCTTTAAAGGGAGGAAGTGAGTGGATTTGGTTAATCGGTCGACAATGACCCATATGGCGTCGAGTCCACCACGAGTCTTGCGTAAACCCTTGATGAAGTTCATGCCAATGTTTTCCCATTTCCACTCTGGGATATCTAGTGGTCTAAGCACGCCAGCAGGGCGCATGTGTTCCGCCTTTACTTGATGATAAGTAAGGCAATGAGCGGCATGCTCGACTACCTCTCTCTTCATGTTCGGCCACTAAAACGTTCTTTTCATGTCTTGGTACATCTTGGTACCCCCAGGATGAATAGTGTACTTTGTCTTATGAGCTTCATCCATTAATTTCCTCTTCAGTTCTTCATTGTCGGGGATGCATGTCCTCCCTTGGAACACCAGCCTTCCATCCTCGGTCATAGCAAAATCCGGTCTTTCAGTTAAGGTTTCCTTGATGCGAACCAAGAATGGATCGCTGTCTTGTTGAGCTTTAATTTCTTCCAGCATGTGAGATTAAATCTTGATGTTGGCAACCAAGACTCGATCATCCCTATGTTCAATATTCAAGTCTAACCTTGCGAATTATTCTAGTAGTTGCATCTCGCCAAGGACTAGACTCGAAACAGATGCCATCGACTTTCTACTAAGAGCATTAGCCACATCATTTCCCTTGCCTGGATGGTATTGGATGTTGAAGTCGAAATCCTTTAAGTATTCTAACCATCTTCTCTGTCTCATGTTGAGTTCCTTCTGGGAGAATAAATACTTCAAGCTCTTGTGGTCTGAGTAGACAGTGAATTGTTCTCCATACAAATAATGTCTCCAGATTTTTCATGCGAAGACCATGGCAGCCAACTCTAGATCATGTACAGGGTAGTTGACTTCATGCGTCTTCAGTTGTCTTGAAGAATAGGCAATACACACCCTAGCCCAATTCTTGAGGCATCCGTGTAGACAGAAAAACCTTCTCCCTCTATTGGAAGAGCGAGAATAGGCACTAAGGTAAGACAATCTTTTAGAGTCTGAAAACTTTTCTCACACTCTTTACTCCAGGAGTAGGGATTCTCCTTTCGTGTCAGACGTGTGAGAGGAACGGTGATCTTTGAGAAGTCTTTTATGAACCGCTTGTAGTAGCCAGCCAATCCTAAGATGCTTCTGATTTTTGTGACGTTGGTTGGTCTCTCCCATTTGAGTACAACTTCGACTTTGGAGGGATCAACGGAGATGTCGTCCTTTGAGATGACATGGCCCAAGAAGGACACTTCTTCGAGCCAAAATTCACACTTGCTCAGCTTTGCGTACAGTTTGTTGTCTCGCAAGACTTGCAGTGCTACCTTCAGATATTTTTCATGTTCTTCTTTGGTCTTTGAATATATAAGGATATCGTCGATGAAGACGACCACGATCTTTTCAAGGTATGGCCGATATATGCTATTCATGAGTTGCATAAAGGCTGCAGGAGCATTGGTTGGACCAAAAGGCATAACGACGAATTCATAATGTTCATACTTTCTCCTGAAAGCCGTTTTGAAGATATCGTCATCCTTGATCCTCATTTGGTGATAGCTAGATCGAAGATCGATCTTGGAGAAATATTGAGCTCCAGATATCTGGTCGAAAAGTTCATCGACCTTGGGCAATGGGTACTTGTTCTAGATGGTGAGCTGATTGAGTTGACGATAGTCGATGCATAGCCTCATCGATCCATCTTTCTTCTTAACGAATAGCACAAGTGCTCTCCATGGGGAAGTACTTGGTCTGATGAACCTCTTCTCTAATAGCTCCATCAGTTGCGCCTTCAATTCCTTTAGCTCGGCAGGTGACATCCGGTACGGTTGTCGTGATACGGGGGCAGCTCCAGGGATCAACTCTATGGAGAAGTTGACATCATGTTCCGGGGGAATCTCTGGCAGGTCTTCAGGAAACACATCGGGATAGTCCTGGACTATGTGTATGTCTTCTATCTTAGATCCCTTCTTTTCAACTACTACGGCCGCAAAGAAAGCAATACAACCTTTCCTTATAATGTTGTGGGCCTTTATGGCTGGGACTATAGACATCCGTCTCTTATGTCTAATCCCAATGAATGACAGCTTAGGGAAATCACTAAAGGTAACTTTCTCTTTCTTACAGTCGACACTTTCCCCATAAGTGGACAACCAGTCAGCTCCCAAAATGACATCATAGCCTTCCATGGGCATACACACTAGGTCGGCCTTTAGGTTATGGTCTCCGATCATTACATCGGCAGATGGGAAGTATTTGTTCAATTTCTCCTTTTCTCCTAGTGGTGTTGTGACAGAAAATTCACATCCCATGGATATAGGTTTAACATTCAGAGTATCAGCAAAGTTTTGAGATATGAATGAATGAGTTGCTCCACTATCAAATAAAATAAATGCTGATAAGGAGAAAACTTGTAGGGTACCTTCTACCACGCCACCTTCCTCAGTGGGCTCTTCATCATGCAGGGCTTGCAGTCTGCCCTATTTCTTAGGCACATTAGGGCGCCTTTCATTTTACTTCAGCAGTGGGCACTCGGGGATGTGGTGCTCGTGGCTTCCACAGCGCAGACATGCACCGACTTTCCTCCAGCATTCATCTGTTGTGTGCTCTGGCTTGTCACAGTGCTTACAGTTGCTTTTTACTGGAGTGATGGGGACAATAGCTTTGAGTTTCCTTTCCTGGCTGGGTCCCTCCGTGATGTTGAAGGGACGCTTCTTGCCATTGGTCGGCTTAGCAGATGATGGACTAGATGTCATTTCCTTCTTCACGAACTTCCCTTTGATATGGTCAGTGAAGTCCGTAGCATCCTCTAGCAATTGAGCTTTCTTTACCATCTCGGCATAGGTCTGGATGTTGAGAGGGGCCAGTTGAGTAATGTATTGTGGCCTAAGGCTGTTGAGAAAGCGCTTAGCCTTCATCCTTTCAGTATTCACCAGATGTTCAGCATAATGTGCCAGTCTTGAAAACTGGGCTTCATACTCGGCCACAATCAAGCTCCTCTATTTAAGAGCAGCAAATTCGCAGCCTTATTCTTTGGACATGCTCCGAGAAATACTTGAGTTAAGTCTGCTTGAATTCAGCCCAAGTGAATTGACCATTAGCTCTGTTTGCTTCTACCGACTCCCACCAAGCGCGGGCATCCTTCTCTAATTGGAACGTAGCCAATAGCAGCTTATCTCCTGCTGCACATTGCATGACACGGAAAATTCTTTCCGTCTCCTTCATCCAGTGCTCGGCCTCATCCAGATCCGTGGAACCACTGAACCTAGGCGGGTTCTTCTAAAGTTACGATGCAGTTCGCCTGCACCGCCACGGTTTCTACCACCTTGGGTAGCTTGCACAATTGCATGAGTAAGCTCTTGGATGGTTTGTTGCATGCCCCTCATTTGAGAACGTTCAGCAGTCATCTTGGTTGCTTAAGTTCCTACAAAATAATTTGTTGTTAGAATATTGATGTGGAATTTAATTCATGCATGTGTGAGTTCATTTTAGCTAGTTACCCATGGTTCTAACCACATCTCACATAGGTAGGATAATTGACTCTAGTCGAGGCTGCTCAATCTAGATCATCCTATACTTAAGAATAACCTAGGGTCTGATACCACAAAACTGTCACGCCCTGACGTGGAATATCGGAACGCGAGGCAGTTGTAAGTAAACGAGTACCGAGCGAGTACTAGACATCAAATCAGTGGACAAGAATAAATACTAAAGCAATTGCATCTTATTAATAATTTCCAATGTCTAGTTACAACCATTAATATCAGAGCCATTCTATAGGGCCCAATTACATTGAAATAAAGCAAAAGTCTAAACTCAAACTCTAACAACTACTAAGACACTAGGGTACGCTTGACTTCACTCTTGGTCGTTCCCATCCTCTTGAGTGTAAGTCCCTTCCTCGGTCTCACCTGAGAACACATAACCAAAAATGCAGGGTGAGCGATAACGCCCAATAGGACTTAAATCTCAGGATCAAGCATGCTTTAAATGATTAATGTATTGAAAAGGTAGAGTAACTAATGATAGAGAGAGAGAGTCAAGAAATGTAAGAGATAGCATGATAGCATGTGATTGAAATAGCACAAGTTTCCAAATATAGTACAAGCGTCGAGTATAGCACAAATAGCAGGATGGCCATAGCACAAATATCACAAAGTATAGCAATAGTATAACGTGTATAGTATAGCACTTTATTGTCAATAGATAACGACAGATATAGCACTATTGATTGTCATTTAGATAGTCGGATAGATAGCACTCGGTGTAATGCCAAACACTCTAGTCATTTAACTCCGTGGGCAAATAGCACTTTTGGGCGCACATCCCAGGACCAGACTGGCCCTTTATATATTGCAGGCATTGGTTATATTGTTATCTTTAGACAATCAGTCAATGGCTATAGAGGAGTACCAAGAATAGATGAGAGTACTAGTGAATAGACGAGATAGTAGAGAGAGTGTGAATAGATGAGCGAGTCGAGTATAGATGAGAACTACAGGTCAATGCGTATAAACGTCAAGTAAATGGGCGATAGTAACAGTTGCACAACATGCGCACTTGGTGTTGGCAGTCAGGTGGAATTCACTACCTTTCCAATGGCCAAGTATTGCACAGGTCCAGAGGTCCGGCGTGATTCAAGATAAGAGCGAACTTATAATAGCTGTTTGGATTATGTTGATCCCTAAAGGGTATCATAGGTGTTAGGGTACAACCAGCTCATCGACCATGTGGGAATCCATGGACAGAGGAGGCTTACAGAGGCCTTGAATAAGGATTCACTAGTCTGGCAGAAGCAGTATCCGATGGAGAGGTCGTCCAAGTCAAGAGAAAGTGTGTACATAGAAACAAGTGTTCGACGTTCTAGAGGAATTCTAGAACAGTGGAGCGTCGGCAACGATATTCCCAAAACATCGTGAGAAAACGAAGACAAGTTCATTTAAAATGTGGCAATTTAATTATATAATTGATATAAATTACCAGATGTATTATGAGATATTTTCAAGCCAAGTTAAGCCATATTGGATGGTTCAAGTGTGTGCATGTGTAAAAGAAATCATAGATAGAAAGAGGTCATGTGCATGTCTTTTAAATCACTCAATATATATTAAATTTATAACAGGTGTATTTACTGTGTATATGACTTGTTAACAAGGGTATAGGCACTGTAGAAAGTTAGAGCATAAAAGTTAAGGGTTTTCATGCAAAAACCCCAGATCGCGACGTACCCCTTTAAGGGTCGCGACAGGGTCAGATGAGAACGCGACAGCGTGTTACACAGAACACGACAGGTCGGTCAGAGCAGGCCGCCAGAACACGACGTAAATGCCTCTCGCGTTCAGAACACGACGGGTGGCTCTGTCGCGATCAGCCCTGAGAATGTGGCCTATCAGGTCGTCGCGTTCTCAGGTCCTGCGCCTGAGTCCGAACAGAAAAAGGACATGTTCTTGGATTGCGGTCCAGGTTTCTATATTTTGACACAGGGTTGTTCAAATATTAAGAACAATTCGCACCGACGATGAAAATTCACAAAACTAGTTTTAAACAACTCTAGACATGCAATAGTATTCACAGTAAATAGGAATTGCAAAGTGGACATGGTCCGACATGATTCAATCAAGTTAACATGGAACTATGTACAGTGGAGATGAATGAATTAATTCAAGCAGAAGGATGGATGAAAATTAGGGCTTCAGAGGCAAAAGATTCCTAATGTCGATCAGTTATCACCAGTAAAAATTTCATAGCATGGTGTCAAGTATACATGGAGATGAATTAAACATGTTGGTTCGGGGTCATGGGGATTTCCGAACTTCAAAAATCAAAATCAAATGATTGGCTCGAGAAAGTTATGAAACGAAAGGGGTTTGTTCCTGGTGGTGGAATAACTACAGACGAAATTAATTAGGTTTGCTCGTGAGAATGCCTACCTTGACTGTTTGATCTTCTAGGGTTAGAACTTGAAGAACTCGGGTTGAAGCTTGGTCCACCCTTCCCCACAAATTCCTCTGCTCCTTGGCCTCCTCTCCTGTCCAACAAACCCCAGCAACATGTTAGGGCCGACTATGGAGGGTTTAGAGAGTATTTCAGCTACTTGTGTTTCTATTCCTAATAGAACTCTAATTCTATTTAATTTCGAGATTTCCTATTTCTATCCTCCTTGCAAGATTTCCAACTCCTAATTGGGTTAGGTTGGGATGCAAATTCGTGGCCAACCTATTAGGGTAGGGTTAGGAGTCCAATTCCAACTCAAATACTTATTTTAATGTTTTAATACCCCTTTCTATTTAGGTAAATTAAGTTACGAATTTAGGGTATTTCTTATTATTCCTCTTTTAAATTTCCTATTTTAGCGACCCAATAAATTTTAGAGGGTCCATTTAACAAAGCCCACTACTTCTTTTCTTTTAATGGGCTTTAATAATTCCCTTTTCTTGATTTCTAATTGATTTAATTTTTAATATTATTAATTTTTTATTTTCAAAAAATTCAGGTTGCTACAATATGCATTGTAGGACTGAGAGAGAGATTAACTCACTTTCAGGAATATGAATGCCAAGGAAGGACAAGAGGGAAGTGATAGGGCAAGCATATGGCATTGACCTCTTAGGATTGTTGAAACATTGCTTGATGAGGTCAAGCACGAGTTTAGGCAGATTGATCTGCTGTCCTTCAGAAAGAAGAAGAAAAGGGACTTGTGAACGTCGGTCACAAGCTCCCTACTGCCATCTTTAGGAGCAATAAGGGTGGTGAAGATATGGTGGATATGCGGTGGAGTGGGGGGAATGAGTTGCATGAGTTTGGCATGATCCTTAGTAGAGTCATATGGCTGTTAGGATCAGGGTGTAATACTCTGAGGCAGGAGGGGTTGACAAGAAGTCAGCCCCAGAATTGGGTATCTGCAGTGCACGGCTGAGGAGGTTGGAAGTGATCTGGAAGGATGTACCTTTGACCGTGGTGTATAGCTCCTCATCCATAGTCATCCCCATGTTGTTGAAAAACTCCGTCACAGTGATCGGGGAATACCGCTTGTGGGAGTATAGGAAGACAGTCCAGCCCTGGGTGTCAAAGAGAGGCTGTAGACTGTCGAACATGTCTTCCAGGGAGACGAAGTCCACATATCATGGTTGGACAAATTTCTGGAAGACTCCCCGAACCCTGGTGAGTTGCAAACTCGGGGGAACAAGGAGTTCCGACAGACGATCATCCTGATGCTTGCTCCGGTGCTCTGCTGGTGCCCTAGAGCCTTCACCAGCTTCGGGCGAGCTGTGATGTTGAAGAGAAGCACAAAGCTTTCTCCTGAGAGCCATAGGAGATGGAATGCACGAAGAGGAGATGAACAAAGGAGAGGAGGAAGACAGAAGGAAGAGGAAGCAAGAACAGAGAAAAGGTGTAGAGAGGGCGGTTCTGGAGAGAGGGGTGTTGGGGTTGAAATAGGGAAGGAGACACCTCTTGAAGGAAGGTGAAGGGGTGAAGGGTCGTGGGTTCCCCTTTAGGTCTATTTAGGAAGTGTTTGAAATAGAGGGGTCCCACAAAATCTGGTCAGAATTAGAACCGGTTGGGCTTCTGAACGGCCTAGAATTCCAACTGTCGACAGGCGCATGGCAGCTGTTGACAGTTGTTGTCCAGAAATGTGCCATAACAGGATTTTCACAGTGGGAATGAGTGTTTAAATGGCATTTTAAGGTTGAGAACTAGTACATACCCATTACAAAGTGTCATACACACTAGTGTTAAGACATTTAAATGTTCTACAATGGTTAAGAGATAATACTCTGGGAATCTTAAGTTGTAGCATTTAGAAGAGACCGTTCAAAAGCATATGAATGTAATATAACCCCTTTAAATAAAACCGTTGGAGAAAAACATATTCCTTGGTGGGGATGTTCAGTTGGTAAGTGAAGGTAATGTTTACACGAGCAATTAACAATAAACAACAAGTTGCCCTTCATTTAAAAACATGGAGGCTTCACTCTATTTCTAGCATTGAACTATTTTGTCAAGTTGGTGTGGGAAAAGTGATAATCAGGTTCACTTTCACCTTTTGACGTGAAGGTAGACATTTGTGATACCCATACCCCCAGTTACTCAGTGTAAGTGACCATCATACCATTGTGCAGAGATAATACATAGACGTATTGATGCGAAGATAGATATTTGTAATGCCCATGTCCCCGGTTACTCAGTGATGCTCATCATTGCTCTGCCTTTGCCCCATTTCATATATATGTTGTTTGAATTTTCATGAATTTAGAAATAGGTAGCTTTTCTCCCTTTTTTTATTATTTTTTTTAATTGAAGGATCCAGTGCAAAAGGTTATTTGTAACATCGCGCATTTTTCGGATCCTCGTGGATCGTGTGTTTAGTGTTTGTGGTGTCCAATGTGGCTTGTGTGCCGGGTGTGTGTGTGTTTCTGGGGCTTACTGGGCCGACAGTTTGGGCCTGCAGTACCCTAGATTGCTCAGCCTGTTATCGCGACAAGAAGGTCTGTCGCGTTCTTAACACGACAGAGGAGGCCGTCGCGTTCATGTGGCCGCCTTGGTGCGCTGAGCGTCTGCATGTGTACCACGTGTAGCGCTCAGGGCAGCGGGCGTTGGAAAGGCGACGCTCAGGTCCGTCGCGACCTGGTCGCGACGCCACGATCCGTCGCGTTTCGAACCGCAGCAGGTTTTTAAATAACCCTAGACAAGCAGAAGCTCAAGGTTTCTGCTCGGCCAGGGAGTGGTGCGTGGCGATTTTAGCTGGGATTTGGCGTCTTCGGCGTGTCCTCGCTGCAGGGAGTCCGGAGAGAAGAGGGGAACCAGGGAGATCACTGTATAGCGTGTTATTCACGAAAGTAGGTGAACTCTTCCTATTTTCGGGGTGTAAATCGCATGGGATAGGTTTTAATCAGTTTAATGTGTTTCTAACAATAGATACCATGCTTAGGTATTTACAAAAGCATGAAAACGAAGAATTAAGAGTGGTTTGTATTGTGGAAATGGGCTGTCATGGAGAGAGCCCGGATTAGGGTTCCTGTCTGATAAGGCGACGGGCCGCTATGTCGCCTTCTGAACGCGACACAGCGATGTGTCGCGTTAAGGATCAAGAGGCGACAGGTAAGTCGGTCGCGTTATGGATATGAAGGCGACATGTCGTGGCGACGCCTTCTGAAAGCGACCCATTAGGCTGTAGCGACTTGGCCCGAGAGGCCCTGTGTGTGCATGGTTTACGCATGTGATTATCCGATTATCGTTATTTGGTACGTTCAGTGTTAGTGAGCAGTGCATTGGCACTTGTAGCGCTCTGGGAAGTGCGTGGTTTTCGAGACTAGCTCACAGTTCATGTATCTAGCTAGTAGTTTGCCTGTGGACATAGTGTTCACACGAGGCAGGTGGTGTTCACATGTCGTGGACCGTAGTACACGAGGTTTACGTGAGGTTCACGTGGTTTGTGCGGTGCGCATGTGGTTTATGTGTGCGTGTCAGGTAGTAGACGCTACCGTGGTTACCTCTCCAGTTGCGTGCCCCAGGTTCTCTGTGAGCCAGGCTGTTAGCTCGGGGCTTTATCCCGGTACTTGTGCTGTACAGTCGAGGTCTGTGTCGTCTGACCTGGACACCCTCACTCCTTAGTTTGAGGTGTACGTCCGTCTGAGGGAAATACGACAGGGGACAGTGACTCTTGAGTTTGTTTTAGTCACTTGTAGCGCGCTCTTAGTTGGGGTACAGACACCAGTGTCGACACGGTCCCCGACTAGTCCTTTTCCAGTGCCTCACTCTAGCGAGCCAGGCCAGGGTCTCTAGAGGTGCCAGGCATGGTCCTGCGACTGTGTAGTCTACAAGTGGTGGTGTTTAGTTGGTCTCCACAGTTGCTTGTCTTTTTCACGTGGAGCGGCAGCTGACCTTTCGTCCGTGGCTGCGAGACTGAGAGATAGACCTGTGTTAGTTTGTCCGAGTCTGTTGCTGGTGTTCGCGAACTAGTCTACGTGGCTCGAGTGTGGCGGTCTCTACGTAGCTCGTACACGTGTTGGAGTTTTGCCGTTTATTTATTGCAGCTATTTTACGCAGTCGGATAGCGGGTGAGTCGTTTATAGCTTTAATATCCTGTTTAGTTGTGCTATAAATTGCTAGCATAGGTTACTGCTTTCGCACTTGTGTTTGGTTTGCTCGGTGTTGGGGGGTTCTACTGAGCCAGTGACTAGCGAGGCTCACCCCTACTCCCTACAGGCAGGGCGAGGAGGACAGGCAGGGCTACCGGAGGTTTCTCTACCGTCGTCCAGTTCGGAGCCGCGACGTAGCGGTGTTGGCCCAGCGCCTCCAGCAGTGTAACTTTTCTTTCCTCAGTTGTACCTGTTGTACCTTGGGGTATGCCCCAGGCTTGTGTATTTCCTTTATTTCTTTTGAAGTTGGCTATGTAAAACCTTGTATATTATAATGTAATGGTGTGTTCCTTTGTGTTTTCACGGACTAGTGTGTGGTGTCCCTTGCGAGGCTTCGGCCCGTTCGCAGGAGACGGACTCGGGTCAGGCACGTTACTGGTTTAACGAGCTTGGACGAGGCATTCCGTCACATTATTTAAGGTCAAAAGCCAATGAAAAACATTAAGTTCAAGAACCTTCTTACTTATCAATCCATTTTAGAAAAATAATCGTCCACAAAGGAGTTATTCAAGTGAGTTATGTTAAGGCCATTAGATTTGTTCAATGTGTTCTAGATGATACAACCTAGACTCATGCACAAAATATTATTTCAAAATCATTGTGAATTAGTCAATGTCTTTGGTACTATGTGAGTATAAAAGGTTGTAATTAAGTATTAAGGCCCAATTCTCCCCTTGCATAAAGATAATGAACATACTCATGGAAAATTTGAGAAATCAAGAAGAATGCACTGAAACAAGGTCATTTGTCGACAGCTGAAAGGGGACTGTCGACAGCTACTGTGAAACAACATGAATGTGGTTCTGGAAGGGGGGATCTGTCGACAGCTGATGTTCTAACTGCCGACAGCTACAGAAAAGAACAGTATGGAGGCTTGGAATTGAGGGACAAATGGATCAAATGGTTGAGATATGATTACAACATGATTATGAAAGTGTGTCCCTCAAGCATCTCACTCAAACTACTTTGACTTACTCCCCCACAATATGTGCATGGTGTAAAGCATCATACAAGTAATTCAGGCATTTCATGGCAACCAATTTGCACACAATAAGTACAAACATGATGTTCACTAAAGTTTGCAAAGCCCAAGTTCCCTTCTCAATGATGTGAATCTATCTTCTGATAATGGTTTAGTGAAGATATCTGCCAATTGTTTTTCAGTTGGGATGAAGTTAAGTTCCAGATTCTTGTTGGCTACCTCATCTCTCAAAAAATGGTGTCTTATTTCGATGTTTTGTCACGTCCTGCCAATTTAGCAGCGGAATAAATCGGGGAGACGTGAGCAAAGTGCATAGTAGAGTAAATTGCACCACAGTTAAGTAATTCAGAGCATCTAATGAACAATAATTAGAATAAACTCTTATTTCATTATAAATTTCACTAAGACTATTACAACCACTAATCAAGAGCCACTACATTCAGCTCAATGACGTCATTACATTGAAAAGAAATCTAAAGCAATAACTGCTAGACTCCATGGTACTAGGGTAACTTCTTGACTTGACTCCAGATCGCTCATCACTCGAGTCCTGCCCCATTGGTGTGAGTAATATCATCTAGCTTACCTGAGACACAATAACAAATAACGAAGGGTGAGCGATAATGTAACGACCCTCTTCATACCGGTACGATTATACCAATCCCCATCGGTAAAAAAAAGGCGTCGTCACAGTGGGACATGTACCCAACACTGGTCGATAGGTTGATATGTACCTGGATAGCAATAGAGTACAGCGGAATAAAATAAACAACTCAACTCTTAACCCGTCACCAGCACACATTCCACAATCTAAATAGCGAGATAGAAAGACAATGTCCACATTAATACAAAATAAAGAGAACTACAATGTCCAAATATTGTCCATACAATAATCCTTTTCGTGCTAGGAAAAAGTACAACTAGTAATAGCTCCACAAAATAGTCTTCTAATGACGATCCTCACCAAGCTTCCTTCTAGAAAAAGATACATGTCAACCTGTACGCCGAAGCAAGAGTGAGTCCAAGGACTCAGCAAGCAAACCAAAGTCTTAAACTTAAACATGTCACACTCACAATATGGCATTAACATTAAAGAGATGCACACTATCATCAAATCACGAAGGTACACATGGTCCTTACTCTCAACTAGAAAGACATATTATCTTCACAGGAGCATGCTTTAGTCTACCATAATTCTATTCTAAATCATGAGCATTACATCATACACATGCACTTATTAGTTTCACTTAACATGTAGCATGATTCGCCCACACATTCTTTTAACCCATAGATATTTCTACTACTAGAGCATACAATTGAGCGTAAAGGAAAGAACAAGCTAGCATGATGACTACTTGCTTTTTTTTTCATGACCTTTTTGTATTTATTTATACAATTTGCTTGCTATTTAACATAATAAAATCACATGCACATGGTTCACATTCGTAGCATGACTTGAAGGTTAAAACAGGGTGAAACCATTTAGCAATCCATGAGCACTTAAGTATAAAACTTTTATACTAATTGAGCCTTCCAACTAGCATGGAATCCAAATATTTTTCATGCATTTGCCATATTCATAATCAACCTTTTGCAAACGTGAAAATCCTATTACATGCTCACTACCATTTCATTCACGCGAGAGCTATATATATATACAATTCAATCACAACATGATAACAATTAACGTGAGATTATCATATGTTTGAAAGGGAAGTTCCTAATATGGATTCTACTCATTCTTACACAAGTGAAACATCGTTTTGCATACATTTAGGTTGCTGTTTGGATATGCATTTAACACTTTCATGACATATATCATAAGTTCTCAATCTAACACGTTTATCCCACATGATTGCACACTTACTCATTCACATGTTCACTTTTACATATTTGACATGTACACATGTTCACACTTACACAATTTACACATTCCCCATCATTTACTCTACCACTTTCACTTATCGTGTATCACATCGATTGCACTTACCACGTGCCATGTTCACATATTTCACACTTTGTTCATTTTTCATTGCTTAAACAATTTGCCATGACACATAGTCCTAACCACCAGTAGAGGACACTAACAAATATCTCATAGCTCATGCTCATTCCTTAGCACAGCTCTCGACACAACTCATAACACAACTCATAACACAACGCACGACACAACTCATACACATACTCACCACCTAGGCAATACAGCGGTGAATCTTGGTAACTGCGCAGACCGGGAGAAGCCCTCTCCACCCTATCCAGTGGTACTTGTCCACCTCCGGGATTTTCCCAATGCCTTTGGGACAAACTTATATCACATGGAGCCTTCTATAGGGACTTTTCTATATAAGGCTCCCGATGCCTCTAGGGTAGCAGTGTCACATAGGCACAACTTTTACACTTTACTCATGCCGAGTTTTAACACGTATTTTACACATAACACTCACATCTCCCTCATTTCTCATGCACAATGTGACTCTGTTTTTCTCCTGACCATGCTACTACAGATGACCATAATTAACATTCCAGAAGTTTCATTAATCAGGTTAGGTTTAAGCAATAACTAACCACATTACGATAACATACATAGATTATTACATTTCACATGAAAAACACATAACTTTTTATATACTGGTCCAAATGACCTAAAATTTTAACCACATGCTATTTCCGGGTTCAAGATCATACCCTCAATTTTTCAGATTTTTCTAAGCTAAATAGAATTTACAGAAAATCGAACATCTATTTTACATGCTATTTGAAATCCCTATTAGCATGGAAACCTAGCATAAGCATTTGATTTAACATGCCTCAGCCCTGACCTGACATGCCTGTATTTACATGACATTCTACCCGTATTTATGGCACAAAGCACGATTTACTAGAGAATTTAATAGTCCTACACATATTCTCTATTTTCCAAAACATAAACCCTAACAAATCATATAAACATGGGAAAAATCATAGAAATTGCAGGGGATGACTGATGCATGCATACATGGCTCACAACATTTAGCACTGTCCGACCCTCTCTAAATCATCCAAACAGTGAATCAAGAAGGTTATTATCTTAGCACACATGCATTTTCACAAAACAATTAAATTGCATTACTCATACCATGCTCAATAACCCATCCACACACCACAATAGATATCTTACATAACGTATAGGGTTTACAGTATATCCTCATCGCGAGAAACCCATCGAAAATAGTCATTTAGAGGAGAGAAAACAGTTAACAGTTCTGTCCTGATGAACTCAGCGTCAATGTCTAGCCGTTTACAGGGGTTGACGGCATCATCGCATGCCGTTAACAGATGCACTTGACGGCAAGATCTCTTGCCGTCAAGTTCCTGTCTGTGTAAGAACACAGACCGAGCTTGGAAAAAGATTCAGAATAGGGGCTCCAGGACACGAATTAAAATCCACAAAAATTCCTGAGACTTAGGGGACATATCTAGGCTCAAGACCTAGGGTTTACTTGCCTGAAGAAAAACTTCTAAACGGATCAAAATAGCCGATGAAGCTCTCCTTGGCTCTTGCCAAGAAGCCTCCAGAAATCCTTTGCTCTGGGTTCCAGGGGGTTGCAAGCCGCAGTCCAACGCCGGGGAAGCCTTCTCCTATGCTTGGACTTCCTCCTCGTCGAAGAAGATCGCCGGATCCAAGCCTCAGAACGCCGGATCTGAGCTCTCAAGGTCAGTCCTTCATCCCTTCTCTCAGCTAGGGTTTCTTTTTAGAAAATGAGCCAAGAGCTCTCTAGGATAGCAAAGAGAGGTGTTTTAAAGAATAAGGGGGCAAGAGGGGCTCGTGCAGGGGCTGAAGGGACAAGAGAGACGTTGGGAAGACATCTCCCCAATCAGAGGCCTAGCCCAATGAGTGTTCTCTGTGCTCTGCAGAGCACTGAAAATTAGGGATATTGACATCCACATCCCTGGACGGCTACATAGGGTCGGCGTCCGTCGATATGGACGCTGACATAACATGGGCGTCCATCCATGTTGACGCCAATACACTCTTCTGCCAGAACTCAGAATCGTGTAGAACCATGCTTAATCTACTCATACATGCACATGGAATCTATGTAGTATAGTGTATACACCACTACACCATGTAATTATCCAATAATTACTACTTATCCTACACATACATACATAGATACATTTAAGATAACAACACGCACATGAATATCTTCATACGCATACAAAGTATAAGGTATAACATGATATTACTACACCGGGCAATCAATAGCATTTATACCTAGGCATACACAAGCATACATGAATACACTAAGATGAGATGTACGTAGATATCTACCTATGCATACACACTTGATTTGGCATATATAGTATACACACACGGGTGTAGCACACTTGTGTACATTATGCTGAAATAGATGGATACAACATGCGAACCGATAATTAGATTGACTTGCATAACCTTACCTAACATTGCTTAAGTACTATATGCATAATTTAGCCAATTGACTATTCTCACCTAACTATCATAAAAATACATGCATGTTATTCATGAGGAGTATAGAATCCCAATAAGCTACTAAATACACCTACCATGCTTGAACTCTTTATGTACATGCAATGTACGAAGTACAATGTACGCATTAACTAACCATGCAATGAACTATGTTTACAATTAAACATACACATGCATATATAAGTACACCAAGGTGTTATGCATGTAGAATTAGGTATACAATTGTCACACGCATAAGATAACATACATACGTACATACACATATGTACTTCATATACTCTCATACAAATTCCATGAAATAGGTAGTATAGGATATTCTTCAATATTTAGATAGCACACACATAGTATTATCCAAGTATCCTAAGTCAGAGATTATTGGTATTCGTAATACACCTCCAATTAGCTAATTGTTCACTTCTACACTAATTATCATATACACGCATGTATATATATAGATATACGCACATGCTCATGCTCAAGAGAAGGATAAAACTTATAGTAGGCACAATGAACTACGCATGCTAAGCACACAACAACCGAACACCCAACACACCATTCATATACATACATATATATAAAGAGAATAAAAATTTGGGGTCTCACAGATAACACCCAGTAGGACTTAAATCTCATGATCAAGAAGGCTTTAAATAATTAATACTTTAAAAGGGCAGAGTAACTAAAGATAGCAGGAGTCATGTAAATTCGAGAAAGTAATGGCACAAGTAACAAGGTTCAACTAACAGCGGAATCAAGTATAGCACAATGGATATGGTTAAAAGCAAGTCACAATAGAAAGTGATGACAACACGATAACAAGTAACATTAGTGTCATGCAATAGCAGGTATCATGTATAGCAAGGAGAGTAGTTGGCCATATAGAGAGTAAATTGCACTTTGATTGATTTCTATCAATCGAAATAGTATAGAACTTTGATTAACTTTCGTCAAGCGAGATAGTATTGCACTTTGGTTATCCGTAGATAGCCGACATAGAATATAGCACTTTGTTGTCAATAAACAACAAAGAATATAGCACTTTCTTTGATTATCTTAGATTAATCTTGATAGTCTAGCACTTGAATGTAATGTCGACATCCTGATCATTTTAACTCCCATGGCAAATGGCACTTTTCAGGCGCTCCTCCCAGGACCAGATCGGGCCCTATTGCGCTGGCATTGGTCATTTTGTTTATATTTAGACAATCATAGGATGAACAATGGAGTTCCAAGAAATAGATGAGAGTACTAGATGAATAGTCGAGATAGTAGAGAGAAAATAAATAGACGAGCGAGCAGAGTATAGATGAGTGCTAGTGGTCATTGCACATAAAACGTCGAGTAAACGGGCGATAATAATAGTTGCGCAACACACGTAATTGGTGTTGGCAGTCAGGTGGAATTCACTACCCTTCCAATGGCCATGTTATGCACAGGTCCAGAGGTCCGGCATGATTCAAGATAAGAGCGAGAGCAAACTAAGGCCGTTTGGATCTTACTGATCCCTAAAGGGTGTCATAGGTGTGAGGGTACAACCAGCTCGTCGACCATGTGGGAACCCATGGATAGAGGAGACTTACGGAGGCCTTGAACAAGGATTCACTAGTCCGACAGAAGGAGTATCTGACAGAGAGTTCGTCTAAGTCAAGAGAAAGTGTGTATATAGAAACAAGTGCCCGACGTTCTAGAGGAATTCTAGAACAGTGGAGCGTCGACAACGGTATTCCCAAACATCGCATGAAAATGTAGACAAGTTCATTAAAATAGGGCAATTAAAATACATAATTAGAATCAAATTACTAGATGTATTCTGAGATATTTTCATGCCAAGTTAAGCCGTAACGGATGGTTCAAAGTGTGTGCACATGTGACAAGAAATCATAGATGGGATAGAATCATGTGAATGTCTTTTAGTTAAAAATCACATAACCACGTTTAACAGTGTTGTTACTGTGTAGGATAATTAATATGGCACAAAATTACTGTAGGAAGTCAAGTTGAGCAAAAATGTAGGGTTTAGGTGAAAAACTACAGAACGTGATGTACTGGTGTAAGGGTCGCGACAGGGATGGTTAGAACACGACAGGGTCGTCTGAGGATCGCGACAGGTCGGTCAGGTCAGGCGGCCAGAATGCGACAGTGTGGCCTGTCGCGATCAGATCGCGACAGGTACTGTGTCACGACGGCCCTGAGAACGCGGCCTATTGGGCCGTCGCGTTCTCAGGTTCTACTCCTGAGCCCGAGCGGAAAAAAGGACAGGCCTTGGATTGCGGTCTAAGCCTTCCCTATTTTGACATAGAGTGATTCAAAAATTCATAACTAAATATACAGTCGATGAAAAATTACGAAATCACCTGCAAAATGATCTAGACATAGATGGTACTTACAGTAAATCAGAATTTGAAAGCATACATGGTTTTGACATGCTTTAGTCATGAGTATTCAAGAAGAATAGAGAATAGTGATATGTCGATGTAAAAGAATTAATTTGCAAAGTAGGGTGGATGAAATTAGGGCTTTCAGAGGCGAAAGATTCCTAACAATCATCAATATCACCAGTAAAAATTTCACAGCATGGGATAGAGTATTTAAAGATATATAAAATAAACATAAAGGTTCGGGATCGAAGGGTTTACAGGACTTCAAAAATCAAGAACGAAATATAGAGTGAACGAAAAATTGTGAAACGAAAGGGGTTTCGATCCTGATGCATGGAGCAATCTACAGAAAAGTTTAATTAGGTTTTGCTCGTGAGAATGCCTACCTTGACTCGTTTTCCTCTTCTAGGGCTAGAACTTGAAGAACACGGGTTGAGAGCTTGAGCAGCCTTCTCCCCACGAGTTCTACTCCTCCTTGGCTTCCTCTCCACATCCAGCAACCCTTGGCAACAAGTTGTTGGGTTCTCATGTGGGAGAATGTTGGGTTACAACAAGTGCTTAAATGTTTTTGATGATGAGCAATACTAATTGATGTTATGTGAAATGTTCACAAATGGTATGTTTGTTTTTGATGATGAACATTTCATGAACAAGACAAAATTGATGTGTTATGAATGTGTGAAACATGATGAGAATGACAATTGGATGCAAATGAAACACATGTTTTATATGTTCATTATATCTCACTAATTATGTCTTTTAATGTAGGTGTGAATGTACACAAGACAAAGCCCAAAATCCAAGTGCAAAAGAACAAGACAAGTTGCTGAAATAGTGCACCGTCAACAGATGAATAGTGCATCTGTCAATAGATGAATAGTGCACCTGTCGACAGATGAATAGTGCCTGTCGACAGATACACACAGAAATCCGTGTCCAGAAAGCCCAGTCTTCTGGATCTTGCAACACTGTCTGTTCCTGTCGACAGCAGCAAGTCGGCTGTTGACAAACGAAGTTTTTGGAAGATCTAATGGCCGGGATATGATCTATATTTGGGTGATTCCTTTTAGCACGACTCTCCATGTTTGAACACCCTTATATAAGGATCATATGAGGCTATTTTCGCAGCAAGGAGCCACCATACCAAAACCCTAAGCAAAGGTCAAGAAGAAGGCTTTCTTTCTGCTGCCCTGCTTCATCTCTCTGCCCAGAACAAAGAAGAACAACCTTCCAAGCGGAGTTGAAGCCGATTCGTCCGTGGTTCAAGCTTCTCCATCAACTGATACTTGTCAAGACGAAGCTTGGAGTCTTCTGGACGACCAACGAGAACAGATCTACATCGGGATTTGACTCTTCATCTCAAAACTCTTCTCTCTTCACTACTTTCATATATCTGTGTGTGTGTGTACTGGTTGGAGGTCAGTACGTGGTGTTTGTGGAAGTGTGTGTGGTTTGTGATCTGTACAAGGGTTGTGTATAGATCATAGTGTGTGGTGTCTTGGTCAGATCAAGGCTAGAGGATCTGATCTATTCTGGAATTGATCTAGCGTGTGTGTGTGTGTGTGGTTGAGCCGTTGTGCTCGTGTGTGTGTGTTGTACTCAATTGTTGAGTAGTGTGTCCTCACTGTGTGGGGGGTGGACGTAGGAGTCACGTGGTGTGATCTCCGAACCACCTAAAAAACCCTTGTGCACTGTGGTTTGACTTGTGGTTTGCATTGTGTTGCGCTAGATGCATGCATAGGGATTTCGTCTACACACTACTTATTGATTTATTCACACATGTTGAATCAGATCAAATGAGTTTTGATTGAGTAGATCTTTTAATACGAAGTAATTTTTAAATTGCTTAAGTTTCCGCTGCAAATCTATTCAACCCCCCCTTCTAGCTTTGCCATAACCGAATATCTGATCCTAACAATTGGTATCAGAGAGGATTTTTCTGTTCATCGATTGTGATTTGGCATATTTGTTTATGTGTGGTTAATTGCTCTGATTGGGTTTATATTTATTCTGATTCTCATCTAATTATCTGATTCTATTGGTTGGTTTATTTATCCTACACATACTCAGAAATATGTCTAAGTTCTCGAGTATCATAAATAGACCAATGATTATTGAGTTTGATAATCATGTTGATAAAATGCAGGTCTCCTCTATGAAAACATGCAAGTCTAGAAAGAGAAGAGAAGAAAAATGCGACATGGCTCATGGAAGCTCAAGAGGCTCTTCTCGTTCAGACGACTCTAGAGGATCACATATGTCAAAGGTGTCAAGAAATTCTCAAGAATCAGGTAAATCAAATTCAGATCCACTTGATGCATCAATATCCAATTCTGATTCAGAGAATGATATATCTTATGATGAATTCATAGAATGCTATGAGCACATGTGCAAACAATTTAAAACTGTTAAACATCAAAATAAGAAGCTAAAAGAAAATCTGGAAAAGAATGAAATGATAATTGATAATGCTCAAGCATTCTATGAAGAAAATGAAATATTGAAAATGGAGAATGAAAAATTGGAAAAGGAAGTCAAAAACTATGAAATCAAGTTTTCTAAGTTGAAAGAAGATCATGATCATGTGGAATCTGAAAATTCTGATTTGAAAAATCAAAATGAAAAATTGATTGATCATAATGAAAATCTCAAATTTGATAATGATCAATTGATCAAACAAATCTCCAACATGGCTCATGATCATCAAATAAAAAGAAATGCAACCAATTGATTGAGGAAAATAATCATCTGAAAAAGAAGATTGAATGCATGTATCATGGCAGACCATTAAATGACGAATGGAACAATTCTAAGAAAAAATTGTTGATCTGGAACAACAAATTGCTCAATTTGAAAATGAAAAGAACAAAATGAAAAATGGTTTGGATGTCATGCTAAACAAGCTTCAGACTTCAGAAAAAGAAGTTGTTGCATTAAAAGCTGAAAAACAGAAGATTCAAAATGAATTGAAAACACAAGTCTTGCTTCTGTGAAAAATAAGAAAAATGTTCAAAAACAAATAAAAATTTGAACAAAAATGCAGCAATTAGAAAGAATGTTGTTACAACTAAAAATCCGAAAAAGGAAGTGAAAAAGAAAGCAGGATTGTACAAGGTTTCAACTCCTCCAACAGCTCAAAAAGCTTCAAGGCAATCTCCAACTCCACATCATGCCAAGAGATACCAAAGGGTACCACCTCCTTCTTCTTCAACCCAAGGGTGATCAAAGGTACTCTAAAGGATCTCAGAGATTCCAGCAAATGCAATCACACTATGGTAAGCTCTAGGTAAATGCTCAACCCGTTTGCTACAAATGCAATAAACTTGGTCATCTTGCTAAATTCTGCTGGAAGAAAAATCAACACTCTCATAAAAATCATGATGTTGTGCATGCTTCAAAGCTCCATAATAATCCATGTGTTCATACACACAAGGATAAACATGTTCATAAAGATCAGAAATTTCATGTATCTATGAACAGGGAAACTGCACAAAACAACAGAAATCCAAAAATCAAATCACTTTGGATTTTGAAATCTTTGTTATATCCTAACATTAATGTCGTTGCAGGACCCAAGCAAGTGTGGGTCCCAAAACAAGCTTGATCAACAAGCTGAGATGTCTTGCAGCCAAAATTAGAAATGGATTCATGACATTGGCTGTGCAAGGCAAGAAATGATGGAGAACAAAGGTAAATTTTTTTTTTGGACTATGATTGAAGACTGTTCAGGTAAAATCTCCTTATCACTTCATATTTGAACTGCTGAAATTGAAATGGATTCTTACCTTTATCTGAGCAATGCAAAATGTGCCTTAATGCTACCCCACATGACAATGCCTCTTAGCAATTGGAATCATGCCATCTTGCTTGTGTAACTGTGCTCATGACCTCTTGGTATATCAAATGATGACATGTGGAAAAACAAGTTATGCCTGTTTGGAAACTATCATTATGCGTGAGTAAAATACTCCGCCAAGTACCAAAAGTCATGTAATGCATAAGGCTAGTTGAGTGCTCAATAATGTGTGAATTGCTTGATACATTTACTATGCATGTGTTATGGGGGAGTAAATTTGAAAGTGCTCATATGCTCATGAATGCTCATGAAATCTATGTGCAAATGCTTGTCATGAATGTATATATAACATGCTTGAATGTTGTCTCATCACATGCACATCTTATGGGGGAGTAAGTTCAAGGTAGGTTGAGTGAAATACTTGAGAGAAACCCTTCATATTCATTGTGTTATTACTTCTCAAAATCTTGTTCTTCATGTCACTCAATTCTAAGCCTCAACACTGATTTTCTCAAGTATCTGTCGACAACCACTATCACATCTGTCGACAGACATGCTCTCCCAGAACCAAGCCTTTCAGGCCTGTGTGCATCTATCGACAGGCACATTCTTGGTGTCGACAGATACACATTTTCTGTAAATTCTTCATCCTTCTTCATAATTTCTTCATGAGCATGTTCATATCATTGATGCAAGGGGAGAATTTGGACTTAATATTCATTGCAACCTTTCATATTCACATAGTATCAAAGACATTGAATTAAACACAATGATTTTGATATAATATTTTGTGCTTGAGTCTAGGTTGTGTCATCTAGAAAACATTGATCAAATCTAATGATTTTAGCCTAACTCACTTGAATAACTCCCTTGTGGATTATCATGTTTCTAAAATGGTTTGATAAGTAAGAAGGTTTTCGAACTTAATGTTTTACATTAACCATTGACCTTGAGTGTTAAAAAAAAAAATTTTTGAGAAAAGCTACCTGTTTCAAACACTCAAAAATTCATAAAAAGTATTTGAAATGGGACAAAGGCAGAGCCATGATGAGTATCACTGAGTAACCGGGGACATGGGAATCACAAATGTCTGTCTTCGCGTAAAAAAGACTTTTCATTATCTCTGAACAATAGTATGATGGTCACTCACACTGAGTAACTGGGGGTACGGGCATCCCTTATGTCTACCTTCACGTCAAAAGGTGAAAGTGATCCTAATTACTACTTTTCCCACATTAACTTGTCAAAAGAAATTGTTCAAATGTTTGAAATAGAGTGGAGCCTCCAAGATTTAAATCAAAAGCAATGGGTTGTCTATTGTCAATTGTTCATGTAGACATTGCCTTCATTTACCAACTAAACATCACCCACTAAGGTTTATGATTTTCTTCAATGGTTTTATTCAAAAGGGTTATTTTATTTTCATATATTTTTGAATGATGTATTCTAAATGCTATAACTTGAGATTCCCGGAGTATTATCTCTTAACCATTGCAGAATTTTTATGTGTCTTAATACTAGTGTTTATGACATTTTGTAGTGGGTATCAACCTATTCTCAACCTTGCAATCTCATTTGAACACTCATTCCCCACTCATATCTTTCACAATTCAGTTATGTGGTCACACAATTCCTTACTTCATTCTTTTACTTGTGTGCACTCATTATCTTTTTGAATGTTGTCAAAAGGGGGAGAAACATCAATTATGCAAAAATTGAAAGTTTTGTCATCATCAAAAAGGGGGAGAATGTTGGGTTCTCATGTGGGAGAATGTTGGGTTACAACAAGTGCTTAAATGTTTTTGATGATGAGCAATACTAATTGATGTTATGTGAAATATTCACAAATGGTATGTTTGTTTTTGATGATGAACATTTCATGAACAAGACAAAATTGATGTGTTATGAATGTGTGAAACATGATGAGAATGACAATTGGATGCAAATGAAACACATGTTTTATATGTTCATTATATCTCACTAATTATGTCTTTTAATGTAGGTGTGAATGTACACAAACAAAGCCCAAAATCCAAGTGCAAAAGAACAAGACAAGTTGCTGAAATAGTGCACCTGTCAACAGATGAATAGTGCATCTGTCAACAGATGAATAGTGCACCTGTCGACATATGAATAGTGTCTGTCGACAGATACACACAGAAATCCGTTTCCAGATAGCCCAGTCTTCTAGATCTTGCAACACTGACTGTTCCTGTCGACAGCAGCAAGTCGGCTATCGACAGACAGAGTTTTTAGAAGATCTAATGGCCGGGATATGATCTATATTTGGGTGATTCCTTTTAGCACGACTCTCCATGTTTGAACACCCTTATATAAGGATCATATGAGGCTATTTTCGTAGCAAGGAGCCACCATACCAAAACCCTAAGCAAAGGTCAAGAAGAAGGCTTTCTTCCTACTGCCCTGCTTCATCTCTCTGCCCAGAACAAAGAAGAACAACCTTCCAAGCGGAGTTGAAACCGGTTCGTCCGTGGTTCAAGCTTCTCCATCAACTGATACTTGTCAAGACGAAGCTTGGAGTCTTCTGGACGACCAACGAGAAGAGATCTACATCGGGATTTGATTCTTCATCTCAAAACACTTCTCTTTTCACTACTTTCATATATCTGTGTGTGTGTGTACTGATTGGAGGTCAGTACGTGGTGTTTGTGGAAGTGTGTGTGGTTTGTGATCTGTACAAGGGTTGTGTACAGATCATAGTGTGTGGTGTCTTGGTCAAATCAAGGCTAGAGGATCTGATCTATTCTGGAATTGATCTAGCGTGTGTGTGTGTGTGTGGTTGAGCCGTTGTGCTCGTGTGTGTGTGTGTTGTACTCAATTGTTGAGTAGTGTGTCCTCACTGTGTGGGGGGTGGACGTAGGAGTCACATGGTGTGATCTCCGAACCACCTAAAAATCCCTTGTGCACTGTGGTTTGACTTGTGGTTTGCATTGTGTTGCGCTAGATGCATGCATAGGGATTTCGTCTACACACTACTTTTTGATTTATTCACACATGTTGAATCAGATCAAAGGAGTTTTGATTGGTAGATCTTTTAATACGAAGTAATTTTTAAATTGCTTAAGTTTCCGCTGCAAATCTATTCAACCCCCCCCCTTCTAGCTTTGCCATAACCGAATATCCGATCCAAACACAAGCTAGGGCCAACCATGGGGGAGTTAGGAGAGTATTTAAGCTTTCTCCCTTTCTATTTCCTAATAGGACTCTAACTCCTATTAATTTCGGGATTTCCTAATTTCTCTCACCCTTCTAAGCTTGCCAACTTCTATTTGGGTTAGGTTGAGAGGTAATTTCGTGGCCAACCTATTAGGGTAGGGTTAGAAGTCCTAATCCAACTCAAATTACTTATTTTAATGCTTTAATACCCATTTTCTATTTAGGCAATATTTAAGATACGAATTTATGGTATTTTCCTATTATTCATCTTTTTAAAATTCCTATTTTAGCCCAATAAATTTTATATGATCCATTTAACAAAGTCCATCACTTCTTTTCATTTAATGGGTTTTGATTTATGAGAATTTCCCCTTTTAATTTGGGGATAATAGAGTTACGAATTTTATTATATTTTTTCTTAACTTGAATTTATTCATGGGCTATGAGAGATCCATTGGTCCTAATTCTCATGATGGATTATCAATACATATCGTTTGGAATCTGCCCATAATTTCATTTTAATTTTTAATCCACTTAGTTCATATAATAATGGGTTTTCTAAATTATTCCTTAATTACAATAATAAGTCACATAAATTCTAAAACTTGGTCCAAATTATTTTTCTATGACCAATTTTCTTAATGGGTCATTAGAGAATATTATTTAAGGTATAACTATTATTTTTACAAATTTTTTATATAAGTTTTTACGCATGCAATAATGATAGGTATCTTTTTAACTAGTTTGATTTTTTTATTAATTGACAAATTTTCAATTTATCTATAATTTTTAATTAATAAATTTTTTGGGGTGCTACATCCTCCCCCACTTAAAAAGAATTTGGTCCACCAAATTCCATGACTTCCTCAGTTACCTATGCATCATCATTTTATGCTAAAGGTAATAATCAGGGTAATTTTAGAGTTACCTATTACAGTTACCACTTCGTCATTTATAGAGTGTTGCACCACAGTCTTGTGTGGATCTTGATATGTTGATTCTCCTTGACGTTTGTTCTCCCTCTTTGGGCATTCTACAATCTTGTGGTCTGGGCTGCCACATCGGAAACACTTCCCTTGATTCTTCCAACAGTCCTTCGATAAGTGGCCTGCCTTGTCACAGTGGTTACATCAATCCTCTTGACCATGGGACAATCGCTTGCCGTTCTTCTTATTCGTCATCTTACCCTTACCACTATTTGGTCGCTTCCCTTTCATCTTGGTGTACAGCTCCTTTTTACTAGTGGGGTTTCCTTTAAGAGAGGATAGTCTTGCATTTGATGTTCCAAATTGCCACAACGTAGGCATGCACCAGCCTTACGCCAGCACTCCTTAGCCAAATGTCCCGACTTATGACAATGAAGGCATCTAATCCAGAGGAACTCCTTGTTACATGTCTTTTGCTGGTTCGCCTCCTTGCCATGGTTATATTTTCTCTTCACGTCCTTGTTGGTTACCTTTTTAATCTCTTTGGTCGCTTCCAAAGCTTCTTCTAGAAATTGAGCGGCTTGCTGACATGCTAGAACTAGCCTTTGAGTTGGTCTCATGTCGGTGTCCATTAAGGGTTCCTTGAAAAATGAGGTTGACATTAGGATACGGAGTAGCATTACATTAATGGGTGTAAGTATATACATATTAGATCTTAGCCACAGTTCTACCCAATCCTCACTTAGGTATGATGGTTGATTTAGACACGTGTCATGGCATTTGTTCTAGATCACCGTATGTAACGTAGCGCATTTTTTGGATCTTCGTGGATCGTCGTTTAGTGGTAGTTCGGATCTGTATTTATTGGTTTTGGTATGGTGCTCATGACCAATGTGGGGTCATTGAGCCTTAGTTGTGGTTTTCGCGCATTGTGTGTGGTTAATGGGCCGGTAGGTTAAGCCCGTGGTGCCTGTTGGTTCACTGGATGTGAACGCGACGGGGGTGTAGGTCGTGTTTTGAACGTGACGGCCTTGGTGGTCGCATTCTGGTTGCCGCTGTTTTGGGTCGACGTCTGCATGTGCGCCGCGTGTCGCACGCTGGGGTGGCTTGCTGACGTTGGGAATGGGAAGGCGACGCCCGAGTTCATCGCGAAAAGGTCGCGACGGGTAGGTACGTCGCATTCCCAACCGCTGTGCATTTTTTAAGAAGGTCTGCCGAACAGAGCTTTCACAAGCTCTGCTCGACCAGGAGGGGAGCTGCTGCGACTTCTCTAGGTGATTTGTTATTCCGGCGTGGTGTTCGACATGCTCTCGACGCGAGGACGTCACATGGAGCGAGGGAGACATCGTGTCGTAGCTGGTTTACGCATTCTTTGTGAAGGTAGGGAGTTCTACCTTGATTTGTTACATGGATTGCGTGTTGGTTTGTTTACCGCTTTAAAAACAGTAGATACCATGCCTAGGAGGTGAAATAAGCATGAAAACTGGGTTGAAACGGTGTTTAGAGTGGTTTGCATGGAAAAATCTGGAGATGGTTCCCGGATTAGGGTTTTTGCCTGAGAAGGCGACGGACCCTCCTATCGCGACCAGGTCACGACAAGCCGACCTGTCGCGACAGGATTTCCTATCGCGACATGTCGTGGCGTCGCGTTCAGAAGGCGGCCTTGTCCTCCGTCGTGATCACAACCGAGGGTTCTGCTTTGCATGCTTTTGGTGATTTGGTTATCTAGATATCGGTGTTTGACATGTATGGATTTGGTGAGTGGTGCATTGGCACCCATAGCGCTCTGTGAGCGTGTTGCTCACGTGGTTAGTGGGTGGTTTACGTAGTTGGTGTGGTGTTTTCGTGGTGTGAGTATGTGCATGGCACATAGTGTTGTGAATGTTGGGCAATGATGGTTCTAGTGTGAACCAAGCCTTAGTCTTGTGATGTCTTTTATGGACTAATAGAGATGGTTTAATTAGTGTAATGTAAGTAAGGTTAAGTGTTGGTGTATAAATAGTGTATATTGTATATATGTGGCAAGGAGGTCACGTGATGACCAATGATAGGCCAGTTTGTAATTGGTTATCGTGGTTTACATGTGTGTTGGTGTGGGATGGCTTGTAGGTCACAAGGTGACTGGGGTCAAGCTATTCCTAACACTTGTACCGTGGTTTGTAATGAAGAATATGTAAGTATATATATATATATATATATATATATATATATATCGTGGTTTGTGCTTTGCCGAGTGTGGTGGTCCGGCGTCTATTCCGGAATGCCTCTTCAGTCGGGTGTCCCATGTTTTGTGTGAGCCAGGCACGTGTGTGTGCTTGGGGCTTGTCCCAGTACAGTGGTACCGTCGAGGTCTTGTCGTCTTCCTGGACACCCTCGCTCTCGGGGAGAGTTGTTGTCTGGCTGAGGGAAAGACGACAGAGGGCAGCGACTTGTGAGAGTTTGTTGTTTGGTCGCTTGTAGTGCGCTCGTAGCTGGGGGTTACGGACACCCGTAGACGTACTGGGCCCTAGCTAGTCCTATTACCAGTGCCTCACTTTAGGGAGCTCGAGCCAGAGTCTCTAAAGGTGCCAGGCATGGGCCTGCAGGGTCTGTGACCTGTAGGTTGTGGTGGTTTGGTTGGTCTCCACAGTTCTTTGGCTTTACATGTGTTGTGGAGCAGCAGTTGGACCTTACATCCGTGACTGGGAGACTGAGAGGTAGTTCTTGTGCTGTGTTGTCCGGGTTGGATACTGGTGTCATGAACCAGTAGTCTGTCCCGTGTGGTGGCGTCATGTTTTCCGGCTCGTGCTTTGCTACTGATTGTAGCGTGTGTTGGTTGTGGTTTTACCCGTCGAGGTGTGCCCTAGTCGTGGCATAGTTGTGCTTGTGTTTCAGTGGTGGTACCTCCTGGTGGTAGGTACCTGTACCCTTTGTGGGTACTGGTTTCTCGCGGTACGCTAAGTACTAGCCTTTTCAGGTGGTGAAGTGGAGGTCTTACGGTGAGACTTTTCACTTGTTGCGTTTTACCCTTCCTTGGGTAAGTTTCCAAATACGCTTTAGTGTGCGATGGATTGGCGTTGTGGTAGCCAGTCATGTTACTTAAGTGTGACATTCGATACATCGTGGTTTAAGGGTATAAATGATTAGCTCTTGGTTAGCAGTCCTGTTACCCATGTGTTGGAAGCTTGCCAGTTAAGCTAGTAGCTTAGGCAATGCTTTTCCTGTGTGGCTTACAGCTTAGGCGAGGTGATGTGCCTGTGAGGCTTGTGGCCTAGGCTTTATAGTTATTGGGCAGACTAGTATCGTGGTGCTAGTTCTGCTATCTCTTCTTCTTTCCGGGATTTGTGTTAATTGATATAATTACGCTTTGTTGTGAGCATGTTTGGTTTGGCTACCGGTGTTGCTAGTGAAACCCATTGGGGTTGAGGTCCTCCCGTGTTGTGTGTGATTTTGGGTGGTCCCCTACTAAGCCAGTGACTTGTTGAGGCTCACTCCCTTACAGATCTTTTCAGGGTTTACCGTTGGTGTGACTTGCGGAGGTGTCGTAACAGACTTGTACCACCAGCAGTAGTGTTAGTAGAGTTGTGTGAGCTTGTGCTCCCTCGGGGTATACCCCAGGTAGTTGTACTCTTCTTAATTTGGACATGTAATAATATAATGGGACTGTTGTAAATTGTTATATACAGATATGAGCACATGTACTTTCTTGTGTCTCTTACTGTTGTGGTTTGTCTTTTATATTCTTCATGGACACGTGTACGAGCTATCCCTTGCGAGACTTCGGTCCGTTCGCGGGAGATGGATCTGGATATGGACCCTTATTGGGTATAGATATCCCGGGCCATTACAGTTGGTATCAGAGCAATTGTCCAGTTAGAATATTAAAAGACATTAAGGTTACAATGTCCCAATACATGATTTAATGTCCACTACTGGTAGTAAGTCTGTGGTTTCTTGTGCTTATTAGTACGGTTTTCACGTGAGCCTTGGTATGTGAATTGTGTGTATAGCTAGTTAGATCAGTAGTAGTGGGTAATAGCAGAGAGATGATATAGTTAGTGATGCAGTGTGAGTAGTTATTGGGGTGTCAGTTGTGGTTAAAGTATAGTTGATTAAAGGTTCTTTCTTATTGAAATTGAAAGAATTGGTGAATTCAGTTAGGAAACTCAGTAAAACATGTTTTAATGAGGATCAGAGTTGGTAGAGAAAGGTATAAAGTAGTGATGTAATAGAATAACAGAGGGAATTGTATCGTAATAAGGAATAGGGCTTTGTGATTAGGATTGTTAAATGGGTGAATTGTGGTTGAGAATTGTAGCAAAGACAGTTATTGTGTTTGAGATTTATGTTAACAAAGTGTTAAAAGCTACTTGGATAATAATATGATTAGTGGCATGTTAGGTTTGAAATGATCAAGTGAGGTAGTCTAGCTTGAGATGAGATGTTGGTAAGCAGATGGGACAGTAATCAAGATGATCCTTAAGTGTGATTGGTGATTAAGAATAATTGCAGTAAAGAGTCTAAAGGTAGTGTTGTTATAAATAATGAGAAAATAGAAAATTTAATATAGAAACCTATGTAAGTGTGCGTAGGGGTGACTAGTTGGTTAAGGAAAGAGTAAGGAAAATAGTGAGAAGTTAAATTTCTCTTGAGAATTTTATAAAAAGGGATATTTGCTTAGTAAATGGTAGTTTATGAAGATTTTGTAGAAAGATTCGTATATGGTTGCAGTGTTAAAGATAAAATGGTGGTGTCAGCATTTGTGTGTAGATTGTGGGAGTTGAGAAGGGAAATTAGTGTCAGAGGCAGACTGAAATTAAAGCTAAATAATTAAAGTAAGTTGAAGTTATGTAAGTTAGAATAGATAAGGTTAAGTCCATTGAGAAGCAATGAGGAATAGCAAAGTGGATTATGAATGGATATTTGTGAATGAGCTGTAATAGTGAAATTGTTTAAGATTGGCAGTAAATTAGTAATGTGGAATAGAGAAATCAAGTGGAATAAATCATTGTGTTTAAAAGAAATAATTTTAGTTTATAGTTATGGTGGAGAGTAAGAAGGATTGTAGCATAAATGGCATCTGGAGATTAGTCAGCTAGTAGACTAGTTAAGAGAAATATTTTGCAGAAAAGATATTATACCATTGGTAGTAAAGATAAAGTTTAGTATTAATGATCAGATGAAGAAAAAGAATGTGGTAGATTATTGAATAATGATAATTAAATGATTTAGGAAATGTGTAATAAGAATTTGTGTAATGGTATGCAATAAGGTGGTCCAGATGAATAAATGAATCTTGTTATAAGAATATTTCTGAAATTTGAAGTAAAGTTATAATACTCAATTAAGGAGTAGTGAGCAGATTAAGGTATAGTTAAAGGGAATAGAAAAGGTGAGAAGCAGTATAATCAGTTTAATGGTAAAGAAAATTTGAGATTTGATGTCATATAATTGAGCAAGGTTTCGGGTAAAGGTAAAGGCAAATTTTTGGGTATTGAGAATGGAAAATTGTGAAAAGATATAAATTAGGTTTGTTAAATCAGTTAGAGAATATTGTTTGAAGCAAGGAAAATATATAAAGGGCAAAGTATATCAATAGAAATATGCCAAGATTCAGAATTCAATATGGCATAGATATAGCAGAAGATAGAATATGAGTTGAGTCAATTAAGTGGTGTTAATATATGATAAGAGAAATATAAAGTTAGTTGGACAGTATGATTTAAAGCGAGATAAGTTATTAATGGATTAAGGGAATCCAGAATTTATGAAATATATGGTGAAAGGTTTAGTATGATCAGAGTAGCGCAGCGGAAGCGTGGAAGATTTAATATTCATTGGTTATCCAAAGTTTAAGTAATTAAAAGAAAATCTAAGGTTTGTGCACAATTGAGTAAGGGAGCAAGATTTCCTAGTCAGATATGAATCGAAGTAGTTGGTGCAGAATGGTCAGAGGAGGCAGAAAATTGAAAGGTGATAATACAAATCTTGTAAGAAATAAGCAATTGAGAATATGAAGATAGATAAAGTAAAATAATGGTTAGTGGTGATAAGTAAATAATGGAATGGCACCAAGAAATTTGAAATTTTTAAGCAAGGTTGGTATAATAGAGTATCCAAAGATAACAATGTAAAGAGAGAATTTAAACAAGAAAAGCGGCCCAGAAAAAAGAATGTTGCAAATACAACCAGGAGAAATGTGGAAACATATCGAGCTCAAGCAGATAAAACGCAATCGACCAGGTAGAATTATCCAGAAAATGTAGAAGTAGGTTCAGTCCAAGGAGATAAAGAGCTAATAGCAGGATAGAATCGCTTATAGTTGAAAAGTAAGGAATGACATAATAGATTCAGTGAATAAAGTAGTTGTGGAATAAATTAAAAAGAAAGGGAAGGCAGAGCAAGTATGGAAATGAGTAGATAGTTTGAAAGGAAGATGCATAGGAAGCTCTGTATATGGCTTTGTTTCTTTTTAGGTGATAGTTGGGTTTATTGTCGTTCGTTTTGAATGTCGAGGATCGTCGTTTAGTGGTAGTTCGGATCTGCGTTTATTGGTTTTGGTATGGTGCTCATGACCAATGTGGGGTCATTGAGCCTTAGTTGTGGTTTTTGCGCGTTGTGTGGGGCTTAATGGGCCGGCAGGTTATGTAAGGCCCTCAATTTTGTCCTTATTATTTTATTATGTGTAATTTTATGCTTGTATATGTATATGCATTATCATATAAGTATTATGCATACTTTAGCTTGGTGTACTTATGAATGTATGTATATACTTAGTTGTATATATTATCGGTGGATTTCGTGACATAATGAGTGTGTACATTACACCCTATGTATTGCATGCATGAACTTAGGAGAAATTAGGGTTTTGCATGGTTTTGGGTTCTGGCCGAAGGGTTAGTCGACGTCAACATGAATGGACGTTCACTTATTGTTAACGTCCATATCGGTGGACGTCGATTAGTAAGTAGACGGCCTTATCGGTGGACGTCTACATCCTGACAGGCCAGTCCGCAGCAGCATGGTGTGCCATGCTTGATGGGGCGTGACAACCACTCCCCCAACGGCTCCTTGGCCTTCCAACCGATCTCTTGCGTGGGTGAGAGGGCCCTCTCTTAGGAGAGCCCTTGTTGCAACCCCAAAGAGTTCTCTTGGCTCTTTGCAAAGAGAAAACAAAAACCCTAGTGAGCTGTGAGAAAACCTGAGGTTTGAGAGCTTTGATCCGGCGATCCAAGGCTCTTCCTGGCGATCTACTTCGACAAGGAGGAGGACGACACATCCGGCTACACATCCCCTGCCCCGAATTTCAGAGGGGAGCATCACAGAAGCCGGAGTGGAGGCATCTTGGAGGCTTCTTGGGACTGCCCAAGGAGAGCTTCTCCGGCCCTTTTGATCCCCTTGGAGGTTTTTCCAAAGGCAAGTAACCCTTGCACATTGTCCATGTATGTGTCTAGGAGGCTTTTATCATTTTTACAGATTTTCCTCGTGTCCTGGATCCCCTACATTCACCATTCTTTAGAGCTCGGACTGTGTTTTTACACAGGTCCGAACTTGACGGCAAGAGATGTTGCCGTTGAGATCTTGAGTCAGCGGCTAACGATGTTGCCGCCAACTCTTGTGAACGGCCAGAGTATGCCGTTAAGTTCTTCTTGACAGAACAGTGAACTGTTCTGCCCTATATCTTTAATTTCCGGACTTTGGCGCATGAGGATATAATGTAAATTTTATATGTTATGTAAAATAGATAATGTGATGTGTGTGAAAATTCTTGTATTTTTCTGTGGATGGAAATAATTATTAAATTATTGAAAGGCATGTGTAGGAAAGAGGTTATGCATGTTTAATTTGTTCTCATGATTCCTGAGGAATTAAATGCTGTAAAATTTTATGAACCATTTTTATATGTATCAGTCCATGCCCTGCAAATTTGGGAATTTTCCCATATTCATGTGAATTTTTATAATTCCTGCAATGAGAAATAGAAAACATGTGTACACCTTGTGAAAAATTTAGTAAATCATGTGTTGGGAAATAAATTTGAGAAAATTTCTTGTGTCAATATGTATGTGTGATTTATGACTGTGCATGATCAATCTGAAATCCATGTCATGTTCTATGTTAATTTAATTCATGAATGGCATGAAACTGGATGTTTCAATTTCTATAAATACATGTGAATTCCGAAAAATGTGAAAATTTGCATGTGTGTTCTTATACCCGAAAACAGCATGTGGTTAAATTTTCAGGAAAATTTGATAACAGTAGCCTACACTATGGATTTCCATGTGAAAATGAGTTATAATTACATGTACCATGATTAAGGTTAAATGATGTGCGTTCCAATTAACCCATGAGAGCTACTAAATGCTTGATTTCTGTTATTAGTGGCATCATGCTAGGGAAGAACAGAACCATGTGCATAAATAAGAAAGTGTGAATATCATATGTAAAACGTGGTTAATCGGAATGTGAAATGTGTAAAATGTGCCGTGTGTGACACTGCTTCCATAGAGGGCTGTGGAACTGTACCATGGAAAAGTCCCCATGGGAAGGTTCAATGTGTTAAGATATCCTAAGGGCATTAGGATGAAATCCTGGAGGTGGACAAGTACCGCTGGTTAGGGTGGAGACGTGTTCTCCCGGTCTGCGCAGTGCCAAGAGTCATCACTGTATTGCCTAGGTGATGTGCTATGTGTTATGTGTATGTGATGTGTCCTTCTAGTGGTGGTTTGGACTATGTGTCACGGCAAATAATATGTGAAATGTGATTGTGAACAAGTGTAAAATGTGTATATGTGAACATGTGTAAAATGTGTATATGTGAACATGTGTAAAATGTGTATATGTGAACATGTGTAAAATGTGTATACGTGAACATGTGAATGTGAAATGTGAAATCATGTGAATTATTAGGTTAGAATGTGAACATGTGTACATGTGAATTGTTTGAAAGAAAATGAACCATGTGAAATATGGGATGTGTAACCATGTGAAGTGAATGTGTTAGAGTATGAGAGAATAATTCATGCTATGATACTTCTAGTTCCATGTAAATTGCTATCATGTTATAGTCAAATTGGAAGTGTAGCCTTCATGTGATTAAATGAGTAGAAAGCATGTGATAGGAAGTGTTATTTGAAACATCTTAAACCATGTACCATGTGTTTTGATTTGGTAGAATTACCATGATAGGTTGTCTTTATTAATGTCCAAGCATGTTGTATGTGCCTTGCAAATTGAATTAGTGGAACCTACTGTGATGTATGCATGAATGATGTGTATGGAGTTACTTGCTGAGTCTTTTAGACTCATTACTTGCTTCGGCGTACAGGTTTAGTTGGTGACCCGGTACCTTGGAGGAGACCGTGGAGAGTGACTCCGAGCGTGGAGACTAGTTGGCGGAGTCTTCGTTGTGCCCTTTTTGTTTCATAGTATGTAAATTGTAGCTTGTATTAGAGTTATCATTTTGTAATTGTGGACAAATTATGTATTAAAATGTAGAACTTTAATCTTGTGGACAATGTATTTTGGTTTAATTTCAATTGTGAAAGTTTAGTCTTTTAATTTGCTATATGGATCATGTATGTTAAATGTGGATGATGAAATGTGATGACAGTTAGTCCTTTACTTCCGCGACTCTGTATCTATATTTGTGTACATCTCAATCAATTGTTAGTGTCGGGTCAATGTCCCGCTGTGATAACCTTTACTATACCGACGTGGGTTGGTATAACCGTACCGGTATAATGAGGGTCGTCACAGAGATTGGTATCAGAGCGACTGGTTGAGATCGTACATGAATATACATAAGTCATCGTCTCCATTACATGCTAAATCTTTATAGAATTGTCCACATGTGTAGAATTGATTAATAATGAGCAAAAGATAGATAAGAAAATGAGTTGGGAGTTAATTAACGAGCCCTGTTTGATGGCTGAATTTTATTGCAGCCATGACTTCACGTGGTAGGCGTGGAGGTGTTCCTGCTCGTGAGGGCGAGCAGAGAGGCGAGGAGCGGGCGGAGCAGCAGGCCCCGGCACCTCAGGGTCCTGTACTTCCCCCACCACCGCCTGTGGACTATGGGGTGTTCATGCAAGGGTTAGTGCAGGCTATGCAGACGCAGGCCCACACCCAGGCAGCACTCCAGGCTCAGTTGGAGGCTCAGGTTAGTATACTTTGTTAAAGAGTAGTCTGTTTGATTTAATTGCATGATGTGATGGTAACTATGCAATGCTTGTCGGTTGTTGTAGCAGGCTCGAGTTCCAGCTCAGGACCATGGTGGCCCTTCCACCATGGAGAGATTTAAGAGGATGTTGCCACCCTCTTTTAAGGGGGAGAGCGACCCGTTACTAGCTGAGAGCTGGATGAGGGAGATGGAGAAAGTCTTCCGAGCTATGAGGTGTGCGGATGAGGACAAGGTTACCCTAGCCACCTACATGCTACAGGTATGCGTTTGTTTTGTATGCTTGTGTGTTCTGTTAAGTTAGAGTTGTTAGTTAGTGCTTATGAAGGGTATATTGCAGGAAAGAGCTGATGTATGGTGGGCTTCATTACTGCGTACCCGATTCGAGGATGGAGCTGTGGAAGTTGCTTGGGATGAGTTCGTGAGGCTCTTTCGGGCCAAGTTCGTCCCCGAGCATGTTCAGGATCGCATGGAGCAGGAGTTCCTCTCTTTAACTCAAGGCTCCATGACTGTGCTCGCATATGAGGCAAGGTTTGCAGAATTATCTAAGTATGCACCTCATATAGTTGCTGATGAGCGCAGGAAGGCGAAGAAGTTCGTGATGGGTCTTAAGCCATCACTGAGGACGAGGCTCGTAGCGTTTGACCATCGCACCTTAGACGAGGCCCTTAGCGCAGCGTGCAGACAGGAGAGCGAGATGGAGCAGTACCTTGAAGAAAAGAAGGCTTCTCAGAAGAGGCCCGCGGCCCCGTTTCAGCGGCAGGACAAGAAGAAGGCAGTGTACCAGACACCGCAGTACCCAGTAGCAGTCGGCAGCACTCAGGTACCTTCTGTACGTTCCTATGGTGTCAAGAAGGAGTGCCCTCATTGTGGAAGGACACATGGTGGTTCCGAGTGTTGGATGATTACTGGAAGATGCTTGAAGTGTGGAAGCAGCGACCACAAGATCAAGGACTGCCCAAGACTTCAGCAGGGAGCTCAGCGTGGAGCGCCAGCACCAGCGTAGCAGCAGCAGCGCCAGCGACAGGACGACCAGGAAGGCCTCGAGCCCCGGCTCGAGTGTTTGCGTTAGCTCGTGAGGACGCCGAGCAGGCGGAGCATGTCACCGAAGGTACAGTTTTACTTTTCGGTGTGCACGCTCGGGTTTTGTTTGATACGGGTGCTACTCACTCGTTCATTTCCGAGCGGTTTGCTAGGCAGTTAGCCCTAGAGTCAGGCATAGAGTCTGAGGAGTTAGAGGTCCCTTTGTCTGTGCACACCCCTGCGGGTACGGTATCGACTAGGAAGTGCATTCCGTCGTTACCTGTGTGCATTGAGGATAGATTCCTAGATGGGTGTTTCTTCTTGCTAAAGATGAAGGACTATGATTGCATTTTTGGTCTGGATTGGCTAGAGGAGCATTATGCGTTAGTGGATTGTCGTAGGAAGAAGATTGTTTTCCGCATTCCTGGCGAGGACGAGTTCTCTCATCCATTGCCAAAGAACTTGGCGGGAAAGTTAGTTATCTCTGCCTTGAAGGCGATGCGCATGGTGAACAAGGGATGTGACGCATTTCTTGCCAGCGTTATGCTGGTACCCGATGCTGGTTCGTCACTGACTCTTGCAGAGATCGATGTGGTGCAGGACTTTCCAGATGTTTTCCCGATGACTTGTCTGGATTGCCACCCGATAGGGAGATAGAGTTCACTATAGAGTTGCTTCCAGGCACCTCTCCTATCTCGAAGGCCCCTTATAGGATGGCACCTGCGGAGTTAGCAGAGTTGAGGAAGCAATTGCAAGAATTGCTTGATAAGGGATTTATTCGCCCTAGTGTTTCACCTTGGGGCGCACCTGTATTATTCGTCAAGAAGAAAGACGGGTCACTTCGGTTGTGCATTGATTATAGGAAGCTGAACCAAGTGACGGTGAAGAACAGGTATCCCTTACCTCGGATTGATGATTTGTTTGACCAGTTGCGAGAGGCATCAGTCTTTTCCAAGATTGACTTGCGATCTGGTTATCATCAGTTGAGGATTAGGAGTGAGGATGTGTCCAAGACGGCATTTAGAACCCGTTATGGACATTATGAGTTCTTGGTCCTCCCTTTCGGATTGACCAACGCCCCTGCAGCGTTCATGGATCTCATGAACCGGGTGTTTAGTCCGTATTTAGATAGTTTTGTCGTAGTGTTTATTGACGACGTGTTGGTCTATTCTCCGGATGAGGCCACGCACCGTCAGCATCTGAGGTTAGTGTTAGAGGTTCTTCGTGAGCACAAGCTGTATGCAAAATTCAGCAAGTGCGATTTTTGGTTGCGCGAGGTTCATTTCCTCGGGCATGTCATCTCCGGCGCTGGTGTAGCTGTTGATCCAGCGAAGGTCCAGGCAGTTATGGATTGGGAGATTCCCAGGACCCCTTCGGAGATTCGTAGTTTTATTGGGTTAGCTGGTTATTATCGGCGATTCATTGAGGGTTTCTCATCCATCGCCGCCCCCTTGACAAAGCTGACCCGGAAGGTGAGAAGTTCGTATGGTCTGAGGCGTGTGAGCGTAGCTTTCAGCTATTGAAGGCTAAGCTTACTTCTGCTCCGGTATTGGTATTGCCTAGTGGTCTAGAGGCTTTGCCATTTATACGGATGCATCTCAGATTGGTTTAGGCTGTGTGCTCATGCAGCAAGAGAGGGTAGTGGCTTATGCTTCTCGTCAGTTGAAGGAGCATGAGAAGAACTATCCGACTCATGATTTGGAGTTAGCAGCTGTGGTTCATGCACTAAAGATCTGGAGGCACTATCTTTATGGTGTCAGATTTGAGGTGTTTACCGACCACAAGAGCTTGAAGTATCTTTTCTCCCAAAAGGAATTAAACCTGAGGCAGAGAAGGTGGATCGAGTTCTTGAAGGACTATGACTTCGACCTTCAGTATCATCCTGGAAAGGCGAACGTCGTAGCGGATGCTCTTAGTAGAAGAGGTCTTCGCTCCAGCAGGATTGGAAGATGTTGGAGGATGCAGCATGCTCTATGACCGAGTTAGAGCCATCGCTGAGTCAGGCTTTTGTAGCTCAGCTATCCCTTAGATCCTCAGTCTTGGATGAGGTAATTGAGCAGCAGAAAGCCGATCCTAGATTGTTAGAGTTAGTGGGTAAGGCGGGCATTGCTCGTGATGAGGACGGTGTGATTAGATTTCAGCACCGTGTTTGTGTCCCTGATGTGGTAGATGTCCGTGAGCATGTGTTAGCGGAGGCTCATAGGTCGCGATTCTCTATTCATCCGGGTAACACTAAGATGTATCAGGATTTGAAGAGATCATTTTGGTGGTCCGGCATGAGAAGATGTTGCGGTTATGTGTCTAGATGTCTAGTATGTCAGCAGGTGAAAGCCGAGCGGCAGCGACCATCCGGCCTTATGCAGAGGATGGATATCCCTGTGTGGAAGTGGGAAGCTGTCACTATGGATTTCGTATCGGGTTTGCCTCGATCTAGAAGGGGCAATGACTCGATTTGGGTAGTCGTAGATAGATTCTCGAAGACTGCTCATTTCTTGCCTATGAAGAAGAAGCAGTCAGTGAGAGTTTAGCTAGATTGTATGTTAGTAGTATCATTAGTTGCATGGTGTGCCGAAGTCGATCATTTCGGATCGAGATCCGAGATTTACTTCGAGGTTGTGGAAAGGTCTTCAGGATGCGTTAGGTTCGGAGCTTAAGCTCAGTTCGGCGTTTCATCCCCAGACCGATGGACAGTCCGAGAGGACTATCCAGACGCTCGAGGATATGTTGAGAGCGTGTGTTCTGGATTGGAAGGATGATTGGGAGCGTCATTTACCTCTTGTGGAGTTCGCATACAACAACAGCTTTCATGCTAGTATCGGTATGGCTCCATTCGAGGCGTTGTATGGTAGGCCCTGCAGATCTCCTTTATGTTGGGAGGAGACTGGTGATAGGCAGTTGATCGGACCGGAGTTGGTTCAGGAAACTTCGGATAAGATTCAGCTTATCAGGAAAAGGCTTGTTGCGGCACAGGATAGGCAGAAGAGTTATGCCGACAACAGAAGAAAGGATTTGGAGTTCGAGGTTGGCGATCATGTCTTCTTGAAGATATCGCCTACTCGAGGTGTTGTCAGATTTGGCAGGCATAGCAAGCTAAGCCCTAGATTCATTGGCCCATATGAGATTCTCAGACGTTTGGGCAACGTGGCGTACGAGCTAGCTTTACCCCCGGCTTTGGCTAGTGTTCACCCGGTATTCCACGTATCTATGCTCAGGAAGTATGTCCGAGATCCGTCTCATGTGATTAGTCATGAGCCAGTGGAGATCCAGCCAGATCTTTCGTATGTCGAGCAACCGGTAGCCATTCTTGACCGGAAGGTACAGCATCTCCGGAACAAGAGTATCGCGTCGGTGAAAGTTCTATGGCGGAACTTCTCACGTGAGGAGGCTACGTGGGAGCTTGAGGATGCGATGAAGAAGAAGTATCCCCTTTTGTTCGAGTAGTGTCGTTCTAACTTCGAGGACGAAGTTTCTTTAAGGGGGAGAGGGTGTAAGGCCCTCAAATTTTGTCCTTATTATTTTATTATGTGTAATTTTATGCTTGTATATGTATATGCATTATCATATAAGTATTATGCATACTTTAGCTTGGTGTACTTATGAATGTATGTATATACTTAGTTGTATATATTATCGGTGGATTTCGTGACATAATGAGTGTGTACATTACACCCTATGTATTGCATGCATGAACTTAGGAGAAATTAGGGTTTTGCATGGTTTTGGGTTCTGGCCGAAGGGTTAGTCGACGTCAACATGAATGGACGTTCACTTATTGTTAACGTCCATATCGGTGGACGTCGATTAGTAAGTAGACGGCCTTATCGGTGGACGTCTACATCCTGACAGGCCAGTCCGCAGCAGCATGGTGTGCCATGCTTGATGGGGCGTGCAACCACTCCCCCAACGGCTCCTTGGCCTTCCAACCGATCTCTTGCGTGGGTGAGAGGGCCCTCTCTTAGGAGAGCCCTTGTTGCAACCCCAAAGAGTTCTCTTGGCTCTTTGCAAAGAGAAAACAAAAACCCTAGTGAGCTGTGAGAAAACCTGAGGTTTGAGAGCTTTGATCCGGCGATCCAAGGCTCTTCCTGGCGATCTACTTCGACAAGGAGGAGACAACACATCCGGCTACACATCCCCTGCCCCGATTTCAGAGGGGAGCATCACAGAAGCCGGAGTGGAGGCATCTTGGAGGCTTCTTGGGACTGCCCAAGGAGAGCTTCTCCGGCCCTTTTGATCCCCTTGGAGGTTTTTCCAAAGGCAAGTAACCCTTGCACATTGTCCATGTATGTGTCTAGGAGGCTTTTATCATTTTTACAGATTTTCCTCGTGTCCTGGATCCCCTACATTCACCATTCTTTAGAGCTCGGACTGTGTTTTTACACAGGTCCGAACTTGACGGCAAGAGATGTTGCCGTTTAGATCTTGAGTCAGCGGCTAACGATGTTGCCGCCAACTCTTGTGAACGGCCCGAGTATGCCGTTAAGTTCTTCTTGACAGAACAGTGAACTGTTCTGCCCTATATCTTTAATTTCCGGACTTTGGCGCATGAGGATATAATGTAAATTTTATATGTTATGTAAAATAGATAATGTGATGTGTGTGAAAATTCTTGTATTTTTCTGTGGATGGAAATAATTATTAAAATTACTGAAAGGCATGTGTAGGAAAGAGGTTATGCATGTTTAAATTTGTTCTCATGATTCCTGAGGAATTAAATGCTGTAAAATTTTATGAACCATTTTTATATGTATCAGTCCATGCCCTGCAAATTTGGGAATTTTCCCATATTCAGGTGAATTTTTATAATTCCTGCAATGAGAAATAGAAAACATGTGTACACCTTGTGAAAAATTTAGTAAATCATGTGTTGGGAAATAAATTTGAGAAAATTTCTTGTGTCAATATGTATGTGTGATTTATGACTGTGCATGATCAGATCTGAAATCCATGTCATGTTCTATGTTAATTTAATTCATGAATGGCATGAAACTGGATGTTTCAATTTCTATAAATACATGTGAATTCGAAAAATGTGAAAATTTGCATGTGTGTTCTTATACCCGAAAACAGCATGTGGTTAAATTTTCAGGAAAATTTGATAACAGTAGCCTACACTATGGGATTTCCATGTGAAAATGAGTTATAATTACATGTACCATGATTAAGGTTAAATGATGTGCGTTCCAACTAACCCATGAGAGCTACTAAATGCTTGATTTCTGTTATTAGTGGCATCATGCTAGGGAAGAACAGAACCATGTGCATAAATAAGAAAGTGTGAATATCATATGTAAAACGTGGTTAATCGGAATGTGAAATGTGTAAAATGTGCCGTGTGTGACACTGCTTCCATAGAGGGCTGTGGAACTGTACCATGGAAAAGTCCCCATGGGAAGGTTCAATGTGTTAAGATATCCTAAGGGCATTAGGATGAAATCCTGGAGGTGGACAAGTACCGCTGGTTAGGGTGGAGACGTGTTCTCCCGGTCTGCGCAGTGCCAAGAGTCATCACTGTATTGCCTAGGTGATGTGCTATGTGTTATGTGTATGTGATGTGTCCTTCTAGTGGTGGTTTGGACTATGTGTCACGGCAAATAATATGTGAAATGTGATTGTGAACAAGTGTAAAATGTGTATATGTGAACATGTGTAAAATGTGTATATGTGAACATGTGTAAAATGTGTATATGTGAACATGTGTAAAATGTGTATATGTGAACATGTGTAAAATGTGTATATGTGAACATGTGTAAAATGTGTATATGTGAACATGTGAATGTGAAATGTGAATCATGTGAATTATTAGGTTAGAATGTGAACATGTGTACATGTGAATTGTTTGAAAGAAAATGAACCATGTGAAATATGGGATGTGTAACCATGTGAAGTGAATGTGTTAGAGTATGAGAGAATAATTCATGCTATGATACTTCTAGTTCCATGTAAATTGCTATCATGTTATAGTCAAATTGAAAGTGTAGCCTTCATGTGATTAAATGAGTAGAAAGCATGTGATAGGAAGTGTTATTTGAAACATCTTAAACCATGTACCATGTGTTTTGATTTGGTAGAATTACCATGATAGGTTGTCTTTTATTAATGTCCAAGCATGTTGTATGTCGCCTTGCAAATTGAATTAGTGGAACCTACTGTGATGTATGCATGAATGATGTGTATGGAGTTACTTGCTGAGTCTTTTAGACTCATTACTTGCTTCGGCGTACAGGTTTAGTTGGTGACCCGGTACCCTTGGAGGAGACCGTGGAGAGTGACTCCGAGCGTGGAGACTAGTTGGCGGAGTCTTCGTTGTGCCCTTTTGTTTCATAGTATGTAAATTGTAGCTTGTATTAGAGTTATCATTTTGTAATTGTGGACAAATTATGTATTAAAATGTAGAACTTTAATCTTGTGGACAATGTATTTTGGTTTAATTTCAATTGTGAAAGTTTAGTCTTTTAATTTGCTATATGGATCATGTATGTTAAATGTGGATGATGAAATGTGATGACAGTTAGTCCTTTACTTCCGCGACTCTGTATCTATATTTGTGTACATCTCAATCAATTGTTAGTGTCGGGTCAATGTCCCGCTGTGATAACCTTTACTATACCGACGTGGGTTGGTATAACCGTACCGGTATAATGAGGGTCGTCACAGGTTAAGCCCATGGTGCCCGTTGGTTCACTAGATGTGAACGCGACGGGGGTGTAGGTCGCATTTTGAACGCGACGGCCTTGGTGGTCGCGTTCTGGTTGCCGCTGTTTTGGGTTGACGTCTGCATGTACGCCGCATGTCGCATGCTGGGGTGGCTTTCTGACGTCAGGAATGGGAAGGCGACGCCCGAGTCCATCGCGACAAGGTCGCGACGGGTAGGTACGTCACGTTCCCAACCGCTGTGCGGTTTTTAAGAAGGTTGGCCTCGACCAAGAGGGGAGCTGCTGCAGCTTCTCTAGGTGATTTGGCATTCTGGCGTGGTGTTTGACGCGCTCTCGATGCGAGGACGTCGCATGGAGCGGGGGAGACGTCGTGCCATATCCGGTTTACGCGTTCTTCATGAAGGTAGGGAGTTCTACCTTGATTTGTTACGTGGATTGCGTGTTGGTTTGTTTACCGCTTTAAAAATAGTAGATACCATGCCTAGGAGGTGAAATGAGCATGAAAACCGGGTTGAAACAGTGTTTAGGGTGGTTTGCATGGAAAAATCCGGAGATGGTTCACGGATTAGGGTTTTCGTCTGAGAAGGCGACGGACCCTGCTGTCGCGACCAGGTCACGACAGGCCGACCCGTCGCGACAGGATTTTTTATCGCGACATGTCGTGGCATCGTGATCAGAAGGCTACCTTGTCCTCTGTTGCGATCACAGCCGAGGGTTCTGCTTTGCATGCTTTTGGTGATTTGGTTATCCGGATATCGGTGTTTGACGTGTATGGATTTTGTGAGTGGTGCATTGGCACCCATAGCGCTCTATAAGCGTATTGCTCACGTGGTTAGTGGGTGGTTTACGTAGTTGGAGTGGTGTTTTTGTGGTGTGAGTATGTGCATGGCACATAGTGTTTTGAAGGTTGGGCAATGATGGTTCCAGTGTGAACCTAGCCTCAGTCATGTGATGTCTCTTATGGACTAATAGAGATGGTTTAATTAGTGTAATGTAAGTAAGGTTAAGTGTTGGTGTATAAATAGTGTATAATGTATGTATATGGCATGGAGGTCACGTGATGACCAATGATAGGCCTATTTGTAATTGGTTATCATAGTTTACATGTGTGTTGGTGTGGGATAGCTTGTAGGTCACAGGGTGACTGGGGTCAAGCTATTCCTGACACTTGTACCGTGGTTTGTAATGAAGAATATGTAAGTATATATATATATATATATATATATATATATAGTGGTTTGTGCATTGTCGAGTGTGGTGGTCCGTCGCCTATTCCGGAATGCCTTTTCAGTCAGGTGCCCCAGGTTTTGTGTGAGCCAGGCACGTGTGTGTGCTCGGGGCTTGTCCTGGTACAGTGGTATCGTCGAGGTCTTGTCGTCTTCCTGGACACCCTCGTTCTCGGGGAGAGTTGTTGTCCGGCTGAGGGAAAGACGGCAGAGGGCAGCAACTTGTGAGAGTTTGTTATTTGTTCGATTGTAGCGCGCTCGTAGTTGGGGGTTATAGACACCAGTAGACATACTGGGCCTTAGCTTGTCCTGTTACTAGTGCCTCACTTTAGGGAGCTCGGGCCAGAGTCTCTAAAGGTGCCAGGCATGGGCCTGCAGGGTGTGTGACCTGTAGGTTGTGGTGGTTTGGTTGGTCTCCACAGTTCTTTGGCTTTACTTGTGTTGTGGAGCGGCAGTTGGACCTTACATCCGTGATTGCGAGACTGAGAGGTAGTTCTTGCACTGTGTTGTCTGGGTTGGATACTGGTGTCATGAACCAGTAGTCTGTCCCGTGTGGTGGCGTCGTGCTTTGCTACTAATTGTAGCGTGTGTTGGTTGTGGTTTTACCCGTCGAGGTGTGCCATGGTGGTGGCACAGTTGTGCTTGTGTTTCAGTGGTGCTACCTCATGGTGGTAGGTACCTGTACCCTTTGTGGGTACTGGTTTCTCGCGGTACGTTGAGTACTAGCCTTTTCAGGTGGTGAAGTGGAGATCTTACGGTGAGACTTTTCACTTGTTGCGTTTTACCCTTCCTTGGGAAAGTTTCCGAATACGCTTTAGTGTGCGATGGATTGGCATCGTGGTAGCCAGTCCTGTTACTTAATTGTGACATTCGATACATTGTGGTTTAAGGGTATAAATGATTAGCTCTTGGTTAGCCGTCCTGTTACCCATGTGTTGGAAGCTTGCCAGTGAAGCTAGTAGCTTAGGCAATGCTTTGCCTGTGTGGCTTACAACTTAGGCGAGGTGATGTGCCTGTGAGGCTTGTGGCATAGGCTTTACAGTTATTGGGCAGACTAGTATCATGGTGCTAGTTCTGCTATCTCTTCTTCTTTCCGGGATTTGTGTTAATTGATTTAATTACGCTTTGTTGTGAGCATGTTTGGTTTGGCTACCAGTGTTGCCAGTGAAACCCGTTGGGGTTGAGGTCCTCCCGTGTTGTGTGTGATTTTGGGTGGTCCCCTACTGAGCCAGTGACTTGTTGAGGCTCACTCCCTTACAGTTCTTTTCAGGGTTTACCATTGGTGTGACTTGCGAAGGTGTCGTGACAGACTTGTACTACCAGCAGTAGTGTTAGTAGAGTTGTGTGAGCTTGTGCTCCCTCGGGGTATGCCTCAGGTAGTTGTACTCTTCTTAATTTGGACATATAATAATGTAATGGGACAGTTGTAAATTGTTATATGCAGATATGAGCACATGTACTTTCTTGTGTCTCTTACTGTTGTGATTTGTATTTTATATTCTTCATAGACACGTGTACGAGCTATCCCTTGTGAGACTTCGGTCTGTTCGCGGGAGACAGATCTGGATATGGGCATTTATTGGGTATAGATATCCAGGGCCGTTACACCTTAGACCTAAGAGATCCAATGAGGACATTCTAGAACATCCTATACCTAAGATATCCTATTAGGACATCCGAGGCTCTGATACCAACTGTCACGTCCCGCCAATTTAGTAGCGGAATAAATCGTGGAGGCGTGAGCAAAGTGCATAGTAGAGTAAATTGCACCACAGTTAAGTAATTCAGAGCATCTAATGAATAATAATTAGAATAAACTCTTTATTTCATTATAAATTTCACTAAGACTATTACAACCACTAATCCAGAGCCACTACATTGAGCTCAATGACGTCATTACATTGAAAAGAAATCTAAAGCAACAACTGCTAGACTCCATGGTATTAGGGTAACTTCTTGACTTGACTCCAGATCGCTCATCACTCAGGTCCTGCCCCATTGGTGTGAGTAACGTCATCTAGCTTACCTAAGACACAATAACAAATAACGAAGGGTGAGCGATAACGCCCAGTAGGACTTAAATCTCATGATCAAGCAGGCTTTAAATAATTAATGCTTTAAAAAGGCAGAGTAACTAAAGATAACAGGAGTCATGTAAATTTGAAAAAGTAATGGTACAAGTAACAAGGTTCAACTAGCAGCGGAATCAAGTATAGCACAATGGATATGGTTAAAAGCAAGTCACGATAGAAAGTGATGACAACACGATAACAAGTAACATTAGTGTCAAGCAATAGTAGGTATCATGTATAGCAAGGAGAGTAGTTGGCCATATAGAGAGTAAATTACACTTTGATTGATTTCTATCAATCGAAATAGTATAGCACTTTGATTAACTTTCGTCAATCGAGATAGTATTGCACTTTGGTTATCCATAGATAGCTAAGATAGAATATAGCACTTTGTTGTCAATAGACAACGAGAGAATATAGCACTTTGTTTGTTTGTCTTAGATTAATCTTGATAGTATGGCACTTGGATGTAATACCAACATCCTGATCATTTTAACTCCCATGGGCAAATGGCACTTTTTGGGCGCTCCTCCCAGGACAAGATCGGGCCCTATTGCACTGGCATTGGTCATTTTGTTTATCTTTAGACAATCATTGGATGGCTAAATAGAGTTTCAAGAAATAGATGAGAGTACTAGATGAATAGACAAGATAGTAGAGAGAACGTAAATAGACGAGCTAGCAGAGTATAAATGAGAGCTAGTGGTCATTGCACATAAAACGTCGAGTAAACGGGCGATAGTAACAGTTGCGCAACACGCGTAATTGGTGTTGGCAGTCAGATGGAATTCACTACCCTTCCAATGGCCATGTTATGCACATGTCCAGAGGTCCGGCATGATTCAAGATAAGAGCGAGAGCAAACTAAGGCCATTTGGATCTTACTGATCCCTGAAGGGTGTCATAGGTGTGAGGGTACAACCAGCTGATCGACCATGTGGGAACCCATGGACAGAGGAGACTTACGGAGGCCTTGAACAAGGATTCACTAGTCCGACAGAAGGAGTATCTGACAGAGAGTTCGTCCAAGTCAAGAGAAAGTGTGTATATAGAAATAAGTTCTAGAGGAATTCTAGAACAGTGGAGCATCGACAACGGTATTCCCAAACATCGCATGAAAATGCAGCCAAGTTTATTAAAATAGGGCAATTAAAATACATAATTGGAATCAAATTACCAGATGTATTATGAGATATTTTCATGCCAAGTTAAGCCATAACGGATGGCTTAAAGTGTGTGCATATGTGACAAGAAATCATAGATGGGATAGAATCATGTGAATGACTTTTAGTTAAAAATCACATAACCACGTTTAACAGTGTTGTTACTGTGTGTAGGACAATTAATATGGCACAAAATTACTGTAGGAAGTCAAGTTGAGCAAAAATGCAGGGTTTAGGTGAAAAACTGCAGAACACGATGTACTGGTGTAAGGGTCGCGACAGGGTTGTCTGAGGATCGCGATAGGCCGGTCAGGTCAGGCGGCCAGAACGTGACAGTGTGGCCTGTCGCGATCAGATCGCGACAGGTACTTGTAGACACCCATTTCTGGCCCATAAGTCGAGCCAAATTCCTTGTCATATCATTGACGCCCCACGTTGGCTCATCATCACCTAGCTGGCTTTCTCTGATCATGGCATCTTTCTCATTAGTTCATCGCCCTAGTAGATTCTTCCTGGTCACATCAGTCTTCTTCATCATCAGTATCTCGTAGCTCTCTGAGTCGGGAGTTCAACGCTTCAAACTGCATGCCAATCTGATACCTATGCAAGGAGATCAGACTCTTTGTATGAGCCATATTCTGAAAGTCAGAAGGCGGCAATGTCCCTGTAGCGTTCTACTTCAGAAGGCGACGCCCTTCATGTCGCGTTCCGCCTCACATCGATTTGCCTTCAAGCCAGAATCGATCATCTTCAGAAGGCGACACCTCGATACGTCACGTTCTTATTTGGCATTTTAATTCCCTGAAAAATCACCAGAAAATGCTTAAAAGCTTTCCTTCTATGGAAGTCGACGTATCGAGGCGTCGCGACCTGGTAGCAACAAGGGGCATGTCGCGTTCTGGTTCCCATGCAATGTACCCTTTCCTAACCCGACATGGACCCTTGCTATTGATGAATAGTCCAACTTTTAATTGGTCTAGAGGCGTCCAAATCCTTCCAAACGTGGAGGAAACCTTCCTCAGGGTGTCCTTACCATGTTCTGACTCTCCTTGCCCGAGTACACCTACCCAAATTTGGACTATAACCCATTATTCTCCTCCTAGCCCGTTCAGGAATAATCACATATAAATCTCTTCATAGGAGATAGTTTAGGGGAAGGCCGATGTCTGCTTCTTCCTCTCCGAGAGAGCTTCAAGTTCCCAAAAGATCTCTCAGCCTCCAGATGGCCAGGAAGTGCCCCCCAGGGTGATTTCTCCTCATCTACACTTTCTCTCTCTAATTCTTTATCCTTTTTCTTCATACATGCACGCTTAGCTTCGTTTCTTTTCGTAGATTTGCATTAGAACACATCACACACACCTATTTTAATCACCCAAAGGGGTTAAAACCCCACCCCACGTGAGTTCTTCTCAATTATTTCATGTTTACTTATGCTTTTAGGATAGATTCTACACCAAACATTTGTCTAATGGGTGTTCTGTTCTTTTGATGTTCTTTGCAGGGTTGTAAAAGACAGTAGCAGCACGAGGCTCTTGCCCCTTGGCCGGCTGAGGAGCAGGAAGAAGAGAATCCACAGTCTTCATCTTCTGAAGTAGAAGGCAACGTTCATCTGGTCGCGATCTTCCGAAAGCGACAGTCAGCTGTAGACACCCGGTTCCAACTGATGGGTCGAACCACATTTCATGTTATCCTAGTTAGCCCCTAGTTGGTCACTCACCTTGAGCCCATCATTAGCCTTGATTGAGCCCATTAACAATTTAAAATTGCCTTGAAATCCCGCCCATTATTATTTTAGAGAGTCCGTATGCAATTATAACTCGTACCTTTTAATGTAACTGGCTGATAAATGCAAAATAATTCAATTTCCTAGTCGCGACATATCGTAGCGCCGCGACTCTAGTCGCGAAGGCCCTAGACGCCGCGACAGCCCATGCATAATATCCATGCACGTGGGCTTACTGTCGCGTCGCCCCGACCCGTCGCGTCTCTAGTCGCGACCCCACGATACGCCGCGACAACGCCCGAGCACACCAGATTCCGCAACAACCTCCTATTTATCCTCCTATAGATCTAGCTTTATCCCTAGGAAATATCTCAACCCCTTGGGGCGAGATTTTGGCCCTAGGGACTCTTGTGAGGATCCCTTGGACTCTCCCTTGCAATTTTAAAGGGACATTATCTCCCATTTCGAATTTTGACCATTTTGAAGAGATAATATCACCCATTTCTCTCTCATGGCTCTATAAAAGAGAGGCCCCTCCTAAAGGATGGGGGAGAGCCTCATTTGTTACCCCGAAGGGCTGCCAAAATTTCCTTTGACAAATACTTAGCCTTGCAGCCACCCTTTTCCTCCATTTCCCTCACAATCCCTCTCCACCAAAGCAATCCATTCCATCATCTATGGAGCACGGGACGTGAGAAGAGCGACTTCAGCATTCTCCTGAAGCTTTTGGACGATCCTTCGAGCTGCAGCCACGCCAAGGAGTCGCTCTAATGGGGCTCACTCTCTCCCTTTCCCTTTCTCCTTCTTTTGCATGCATTTTTCATGTTATTCTTAGATAGAACATATTCAGCACACACCCACGTTTTCCTACACCCAAAGGGGTTTAAAAACCCCCCAGGTTCGTTCCCTCCATGTTCTCATCCTTTCTTTCTATTTTAGAGTAGATACTATGTTTAACGTGTTCTAATAGGGCTTCCTTTTGTTTGTTTTCTTTTGTGGCAGGCATCCAAGCGTCATCCACGAGGAGCTCTTGCCTTCCGGCTGGCTGGAAGACGAGAAGAAGGTCCACACTCCAACAACTCCCGCACAAAGAGAACGTGGCGGCGGAGGACGACGCGACAAGAAACGCGACTGGAATCAGCGTCGCGTTATCAGCACTGTCGCGACCGCTAAGGCCACCGCGACACCAGGTCCGCCCCCCTTTTCTCTCTCATCTTCCTAGTTAAGTTAGTCGTCTTCATTTTCTATTTATAAGGCAGCTTGCTAGGTGGCGATCATATTCCATGTTCACACACCACTAGATTTAGTACTTGTTCGTGTCGAGGGGGGGCGTCAATCCCCGTGATTACACCTTTTGGCGATCACGGTGGGACCTTCACTGCCACCCTCGTGGATTTTTGACTGCTTGCTTGCCATGTTTTCTTTGTTTCTCACTTTAGTGCCCTGTTAGTCTCTTGTTCTTTGTTCCTTGTATTTTTCGTGTTCTGTTCTTGTCGCGACCTATCGCGGCGACGCGATCAGGTCGCGTCGTTTGTTGAGGACGCGTTATCAGGTCAGCCTCCTCTTCCTTCTATCTGCCTTGTCTTGTTTCTATCAGATCATGTATCCTTGTGATATCTCTTTGTATCATATGTTGTCGCGTTTCTGAATGTTAAAATCCTGCTAGGGACCGGATTTTCCTTTTATTTTTACTTGTAAGTTTTCGGTTCTAGTGACGCGATAAGGTCGCGTCGTGGAGGGGCGTCGCATTATCAGGTATGCTTTGTATGTTACTGTTTTGACTCATAAATCGGTTTCTGTGTGCTTCTTGGTCCATGTGGTATTGATTTGCTATTTTTGTGTCTGTTCTCATTTGATAGGGTAGTCTGTTTGAGTTAGTTGAAGACCTCTTGGTGTTTCGGGCCTCTGTTCCTATCGCAGCAGGTCGCCCTATCGCGATAAGGTCGCGGTGTACACGGCCGCCACGACTCTACCGAGGGCCATTTGGTCACCCTGTTTGGTTCTCATCTATCACCGTGCATACATTTCGGGCATTTAGGCCCATTGCATACGCTATTGAAGCCCATTTATTTAGGTTCCCCCTTGGATGAGTGAGTCCTCTCACCTACGAGCACTCGTAGGCTGACTCGGGCCCACCTTCCGAGGACCTCCGTAAGACCCTGCGGCCGTACGCACGTTGCGATTCGCCAGGCTGGTTGTACCAGTTGCACCCCTTAGTTTAAGCCACCCCTTTGCGTGTGAGTATACCATTCCTTAGCTTCACCGGAGGACTTGAGTCCAAACCCATTAAGGTCCACTTGACCGAGTGACATCCTCTTAATTAATTCATCTAAAGGTCAAGTTTAAACCTTAAGAAATTTGTGCTTTAAACATGACAACTTGAGTGTTCATCCCTCCTCTTCTCGGTCTTTCTTGCTGTGATTGAGTCTAGATATTGTCTGTATCACCCCCTATAAGGGGGGGGGGGGGGGTGAATGCGTCATTGATTAGGGAGATCGAGTCAATCCCCTTCTTTCTTTGTATCTTATCATAATCCCCTCTTCGACATGGACCAATTTTGGGTCCTTGCCGACGATGCTCTTCCTCTCGGGTTGCTCGAGGAGGTGGCCCAACCCTCTATGGCCACGCTCCCGGGGCATATTCAGCCTCCCTCTGTCACTGGGATTCGATCCCGTCCTGCCTCTCCTCCTGGGGGTGATGACCCCCACTCACAATTCAGCCAGCTTCTTCCACACCTCACTCCGGACCAAGTCCGAGAGTTTATAGCTGCCGCCAAGGGGAAACAACCTTTATCTCCCCGGGGTCAGAATTCAGTCCGACCGGCGGATTCCTCCGTCCATGTCACTTCAGCACCTCACCTTCCTTCATCAGGGGCGGATCCTACACCCCTCCGCCCTCGAGCCATCCATTTTTCGGAACCAATCTACCTTCCTCCGCGAGAGGTCCGGCCTCGATCTCCCCCAACTACATACTATGCGGCCGAACCAGCTCCCCTTCCCCGTGAGAGGTCTCACTCATTCGAGCAATCTCGCTCCCTTATTTCTGCGCGTCAAGTCCAGTCTCCCTCCGACTTCCTTGCGGAGTGGACGAGCATGAAGAATGAGCTTCATGACCTCCGGAGGCAAATCGATCCTCGAAAGGTAGCTGATATTGCCCTCCCATCCTTCTAGTACCTCCGGGTGCCACCCCAGTCAGAGCTCCCTGTCTACCGGCGATACTCTGGGGTAGGGGACCCTTATGTTCATCTGAAAGACTTTGTCTACGAGTCAGCACCACACAAGTATGACCGCCACCTCATGGCATACTTGTTCAGAAAATCCCTGGATGGTCCGGCTTTGGAGTGGTTCTACTCATTGCCCCCAGAGGAAGCCGAGGATTTCCAAGTTGTTCAAGAGAGGTTTCTACAGCAATTCCAAGATCAGGTGGGACCCGAATACTCTTTTGTGGATCTAGTACCCGAAAAGATGAAGCCAGAAGAGGAGTTTTCTACCTACGCTGATCGGTGGCGTTCTTTGGCCGCCAAGGTCCGCTGCCCCATGCCTGAGGAGGAGAAGGTGAAGTTGTTGATTTCCAATGCCACTCCAACCTACCGAGCTATTTTGGCTATGAACGATATTTCTACTATGCACCAGCTATATAGCCGAGCCCGTTTCATTCAGACCCAACTTAAGGACTCGCCTATACACTCTATGTTTGAGACCCCCAAGGCCCGTTACACCAAGAAGCCGCAAGGCCCAGTCACCGAAGGGATCCAAACCAATGAACAAGTGGGTGCAGTTAGCAATCCTCAAGGCCCGGTAGGTAAGTCTCCCTACACCCAGCAAGCCCAGCAGCCATGGAACAACAACAACAATAGATAGCCACCTCCCCAAGGACAAAATCCTCCACAAGATCAGAGCCAGTACTCCCAGGTCCCTCCACCTCAAAATGGCTACGCCCCTAGGAAGCCCAATGGACCCAAAAGAGCCCAATACCCTCATTTGCCCGAGTCCCTGGCCGACATCTTTGCCGCCCTCATGTCCCTGAATTCCCTGAGACTCCCTCCTGAGAAGGCGAACTGGAATATGGCGGCCGATCAAACAAAGTACTGTGTCTACCACCGCCATCCGGGCCATAATGTGTCAGATTGTTTTCAGTTCTGGGACATGATATATGATCTTCATGAGCAAAACCAAATTGACTGGGCAGAGATGAAAAGATTAATCCAGACTCTGAGGGACCAACAGGTCAGAGGCAACAACAGCAACAGCAGAGGCGACAGCAGCCGCAGCAGCAACAGCAACAACAGCAACAGCAACAACAGCCGCAATACCAACCCTTCCAACAACAATATCAGCAACAGCAGCAACAACAGCAGCCGCAGCAGCCGGCGAATGACCTAGGCATAATCCGCAACCCCATGCCACAACATCAGCCTGCTCCAAACCCCCAGCCAGCTCCACCACCTCCTCCACCCGCACATGTTAACCCTATCATCCACCATCCACCACCAGAAGCTCAGTGGGCCTTCGATGACGAACATGAAGTGGGCCAGCTTCTGGTGATTTCCCACGTCGCACCCACTACCCCCGCGCCTACATCCACCGTACCTCCCTCCTTCACGCCCCACATTGCTACCATCACCTCACCATCCTATTCCCCCGTCATGTGACCCATTATCCATCCACCCAGCAACATCCCTTTCTCCCCTACGCCAGCACCCTTACTAGCCAACCCTTCTATCCTTGACACCGCAACCCCTCCCCTCCACCATAATCTTGCCCTCTAGAGCGGGCGAATGTTCCATCGGATGTACCCTAACGCATCCGTGTCCATGCCAAGTCAACCGGCCCAACAAACCAGCAACCAGCAGCAGCAAGATATGGAAGAAATCGATCCGGTCCCGGGGACCCAATATGATATCCTGAAGCATTTGGATCAAACCCCCGCCAAGATTTCCATACTAGAGTTAATCAAAAGATCACAGACTCACCAAGATGCCTTAAGGGCCTTTCTACAAAGGGTCATGGTCAGTGAAGACATGAACCCAGATAATCTGCCTTCAATGCTCTCGATTGTAAACAAAGGACCAACTATTACCTTTTCTGATGGTGAGTTGGCTGCCCCAGAAGCCAGAAAAATGCCCTTATGTGTGACACTCACCATAAACAAAGTGGTCGTCGATGCAGCTCTAGTGGACATGGGAGCTTCTATCAATGTTTGTCCATTAAGCACCCTGAGAGCATGCAATATATCGGAACGTCAACTGCAGCCCACCCCCACCACCATCGCTGCTTATGACAATTCACGACGTGCCTGCCATGGAGTCATCACATTACAAGCAGAATTGGGGCCACTAGTCATGTCAGTGGAGTTCTATGTATTGAACATTGATCATACTTATAAGGCCATCTTAGGGCGCCCATGGATTGAATCATTAGGGGCAGTGCCATCTACGGCGCATCAGTGTTTGAAGTTCCCCTTCCAAGGGCGAATAGTCAAGGTGAAAAGCGTGGCAACGACACATACAGTAGAAGCGGTTGAGAGGGTGCTGCCATCAGTATGGCCATCCAATAAGCCCGTTATCTCTGTGCTTGATGTCAACTATACTTGGGCCTATACATTCTCTTCTAACCGCCCAATTGGGTCTCCCCCTGTAGTGGCAGTCAGGAGAGATGTGAGCACAAATATAAAGGGGTGGGATATCATGTTTAGACTGGGTTATCAGTCAGGAAAAGGCCTGGGTGCCCATCTCCAAGGGCGAACCAAGACTGTGGACAGCACTAAGAAATTCACAAAACATGGCCTGGGATACTCAGAACGGGCTGCTTTCTCATTTCCTTCACAATCGGACCATGGCCCACTTACCTGGTCCTTGTATGAACACTTCGTCAGAGGGCCCGTGCAGCCCGGATACAACACTACTACAGAGGCACTAAAATCAGCTTACCAGTCCTTAGAAGAGCAGCGACCCAATAAGAAGAAGAGAGCCGAGGCAGCTACAGAGGACCCAGATCAGGAAGATGTCATCTCATCAGTCAATCTGCTGTTTGAAGAACCAGAAGCTGGGGCAGAAGAGTCAGAATTAGAAGACCTTGTTTCTGTAGTCAATCGTCTGTTCAGCGAAGAAGACATGCCGCAAGTAGCAGTATTATCAGCATCAGCAACCACCACCAAGCGACAGTTGCTTGGATTTGGTGAGGAAAGTCAGCCAACCAACTCAATCGTTTCAGCAAAGGAGCTCTGGCCAGGGTTTTCCCGGCCTCCCATTCATCTTATTTCATCCATACTTGTTTATAATTTTGATGTTATTCCTTTGTCTCCCCCCTTTATTATTCAATTCTCTCCCAACGCCGTTGAAGCGTTAATTCGCCCTTCACCCCTCTTCACCATTTTCTTTAATGGCTCGGTTCTGTCTTTCTCCCGGAGCCTTTTAATGTAATGTAGTTACTTTCATCAAAAAATAAATAAATAAATAAAAATAAATATATATATATAGAAAATTAGAAAATCCAAAAGTCCAAAAATTTGTGTGTCCCCCCATTCATCTTCTCTCCTCTTTCTTCGGACGGCGATCCCTGTCTTCCTCCTCCCCTTTCTTCGAAGGCGATCCCCGTTCTCTCCTTCCCTGTTCATCGGACGGCGATCCCCGTCTTTCTACTCTTTTCTCCCTGCTTTCTGCCTCCAGCTGTTGATTTCCCCTACTCCCTTGACGGCGATCCCCGTCATCCCTGCGTTTTCCTCTGCTCCGACGGCGATCCCCGTCACCCCGCACTCCTGCTCTCCTACTTCGACGGCGATCCCCGTCACTCTGCACTCCTCCTCTCCTCTCAGGCGGCGATCCCCGCCCTTCTCCTCTTTTTGTGCAAACCGTGCCTTCGTCTGACTGACCGACATGGTCACATTGGGCGTTCTGGGCGAGGGGCCTTCTGTTCCCCTGTGCCCCGTTCCTGCGGCCAGCACCCTGAGCTCGGGTGGCCCGCCCCTTCCTCCAGTCCCATCGGAGGACCCTCACGGCCCTGCCGCACCTTTTCCTGCTCATTCCAATAAACCTCTGGACACTCCTCTAGAATCTCCTGTAAATATTGGGCTTAGTTTAGAATTGGGGGTAGAATCTAGCAAGTCCTCGTCCCCATCTAGGAAGAAGAAGGGTAATGGCATACCCCGAAGATATCTGCTTGACTTAGTTCAAAGGTGTGGCGCTCTTCTAGCTGTCGAAGAGTTCATCCAGGAAGCAGTAGTTTTGAACTTAGAAGATCTACATATAGAGGAAGGACTAGACGATGGTTTTGGAATTTATGAAATCATAGCCGAAGGAGACCCATTAGATGAGAATGATTGTGAGATAGAGGATGCTGCTGAGGCGTATGCTAGTGGTATGAGGAGATTCGATGAACCTACCTCAGCAGTCGATGAACCCACTAAAGAGGTAAACGTGGGAACTGAAGAGAACCCCAGGATTTCAACCATAGCTTCCAGCCTCCCTCCCGAAGAAGAAGAAGCGCTCATAGAAATGTTGAGGGAGTTTAAGGATTCCTTTGCCTGGTCCTACGTTGACATGCCCGGCATTGACCCTGATTTGGTGGAACACAGGCTGATCTTGAAGCCAGGGGCAGTTGCCGTCAAACAAAAGTTAAGGAGGTTCCTCCCCCACATCGCTTTGAAAATGAAAGAGGAAATTGATAAACTACACAAGCCTAAGTTCATCCGTGTAGTCCTCTATCCATTGTGGGTGGCGAACATCATCCCGGTCATGAAGAAGGACGGAAGGGTGCGAATCTGCATAGACTTCTGGGACTTAAATAAGGCATGTCCTAAAGATGATTTCCCCCTACCTCACTTGGACGTTCTGATTGATAATACTGCAGGGTTCGAAACTCTGTCTTTTATGGATGGGTATTCAGGCTACAATCAAATTCGTCTAGCCCGGGAGGATCGAGAGAAAACCTCCTTCACCACCCCATGGGGAACATATTGCTATGTGGTCATGCCGTTTGGATTAAAGAACGTCGGCGCCACTTATCAAAGAGCAATGTTAGCTATCTTCCACGACATGATTCATATTGATGTTGAAGTCTACGTGGATGATATCGTGGTGAAGTCTCAGACCAGAAGAGAACACTCCTCCCTGCTTGCCAGGGTATTTTGCCGCGCACAAGAGTATCAATTAAAGATGAATCCTAAGAAGTGTGTATTCGGGGTTTCTTCGGGCAAGCTGTTAGGCTTCATAGTTAGCAAAGGAGGGATTCAAATAGACCCACACAATGCCAAGGCAATAAATGAAATGCCTCCTCCCAAGAACATATCTAAGCTTCGGGGTTTGATTGGTCGGCTCCAGTTCATAAGGAGATTCATATCTCAGCACTCTCAAAGGTGCCGTCCCTTCTATGAACTGTTGAAAGGAGGAGTTAGCTTTGAATGGAATGCTAAGTGCTAAGAGGCCTTTGATGAGCTCAAGAGTTACCTTATGAATCCTCCCGTGCTTTAGGCGCCCATCCCTGGAAAACCCTTGGTCCTGTATCTGTCAACTATTGAGGACTCCCTAGGAGCTGTCCTTGCCCAGCATGATGAATTCGGCAAAGAAAGGGCAATCTATTACCTATCTAGGCTCTTCAATCCCTCCGAGCTCAAACTCACCACAATGGAGAAAACATGTGCAGCGCTAGTTTAGGTAGTGCAGAAGTTGAAGCACTACTTCCTAGCTCATAAAGTGAGTTTGATTTCTAGAATGGATCCTATTAGGTATCTCCTTGAGAAGCCAGTCCTCACCGATAGATTGGCACGCTGGCAAAGCTTCCTCTCCCAATTTGATATTTCCTTCATAGTTTAGAAAGCCATAAAAGGGTATGCCATTGCTGAGCACCTTGCTCACCTTCCTCTTCCCCATAGTGACATGGTTTAAGAGGAATTCCCCGATGAAAACTTGTCACTCATTTCTCGCGATCCCTTCTGGTCGCTCCACTTCGACGGAGCTCTCAATTCTAGGGGAAGGGGCATAGGAGCTGTCTTGCTCACCCCATAAGGGATCACCATTCCTCTAGCTTTTCAACTTCAATTCTATGCCACCAACAACATCTCCGAGTATGAGGCTCTTGAACGCGCGACATTGTTGACTGTGCATTCTCGTTGTTCAAAGTTCATTGCACAGATCAATATGCGCACTTCCTCTAAACTGTCTCACAAAATTAAAACAATAAAGATGAACTAGCATGGTGGTGAGAACAGGTCATATCCACGGAGAGGCTGAATAGAGCTTGAATTAAACTACTTTAACTTGAAATCGATATACCCTCACAATGGAGGGATCAAACAAGTAGACAGAAATCTAAAATAGAAATTAAACAAAGTTTTCACAAAGATGTAACTCTAATTCTGTAATGATCTAAAATTCAAGTAAGTAAGAAGATGACAGAACAGAAATCTCAGAAGGAAATTATCAAAGCAATGTACCCCTATAGCTTAGGGGATGATCAATCAACATTCTCAACTCTCCACAACAGCAAGAACACTCCACTGCTCACAGAAGAAATAAGAAAGAACTTCCTCACTTCACTGCCGAATCCCTCCAACAAAACTGAACTAAAATTCGACTAGAATTCTGAACTGTCTACCTCTGACAGATCTGAAGGAAAATTGCACTCCACTGCTCAAATATCTAAACCCGAGAAGAAAGAAAAAGAACCACAAATCCAAACAACTCAAACCAGCTCAGAATACCGAGTATAGAAGAAAGCTAATCTCTGCAATACAGAAGAAATATCAAGAGCAGTTAAACTAGTTTCCAACCCTTTGATGCCGAAATCTCCTCCTAGTTCAATCATCCACAGCAAAAATACAGAACACCTGATCTCTCACAGCAGGAAGAAATGAAAGAAACACTTCGGATTGATCTCTAAACACAGAAGGAATGAAATTAGCACATAAGAAAAGAACGAAGCAACTACCCCTGGATCACCCTCCAGGCAGCCAAATCCCATCTGGAAGAGCAATTCCCCTACAGCAGAAGAGATGAAGAAGAACTCCCAAACATCTGAACCGAAGAAATGCTGAACCTAACAATACTGAACTAGAAGAACAACTGATGAAGGAAAAATTAAAGAAGAATAATGGAAGAAATAATCGCCAAAATATTGAACTGGCCAAGCTCCTGGAATAACAAACTCCAAAATCTCACCCCCGCAGCCCTCAATCACCGTTGCTTACATAAGAAAGAAAACAACAAAAAAATAACAAGACTCGAATTCCCCCCTTCTCTACTGCTCAAAGAAAATTTAGAGAAGTAAATGGCAAAGAATTAAACTAGAATCTGAACAAGAGAACCCCCAAAACATCTCAACTCGCCTCCCTCACTGCTCTGCTCAAAAGGAAAAATACAGGAAATAAAACTGGAAAAAAATTCCTCCCCCAAATTCTAACCAGCGAGCCCTCTGAGAAGAGGACCTCGGGTCCTTTTATAGATGCCCGGGCGCCTCCTGGCGAGTTCCTCTTCCCGCCTCTGCACGATCCCCAGCAACCTCACACCATCTGCACGCCTTCAAATCTCAGCACCGGCCTCTGCACGCGCCAGCCACATCAGCACCGATGGGCGCTTCCAGCTTCACTGCACGAACCAGATGCGTCGCCTGCAGCACCATCCCGCACCCGGGGCCGCTCTGCATCTGCTCGAGCTCCATCAACCGCTACGCAATAGCTCTGCACAGTAGCCCAGCCGCGCTGCACCAGCCTCATGCACGCCACAACTCCGCCAGCTCAGCACACATCCGGCTGTGCCGCACCAAGCTCCGCATCTGGCTACAGCCTCCTGCGCACACATGGGCGCTGGCTGCCCATGGTTCCAGCAGCCTCACGATCCGGGCTCTCCAGCTCCAGCCTTGGCCATCCAGATCTGGGCGCCGCACCTCCAGCTGCCTTCTTCCAGCCATCTGCACATCTGGGCACTGGCCGCTCAGCTAGCAGCCCGCAAGCACCATCCATGGCTCCGCCATCCCCAGCAGCTTCAACGCCAAATCGCATAGCCACTGTGCTACTCAAGCACCATCGCCGCCCAGCAGCAGATCCGGCCCGCCCTAGCCCCAGCCTTGGCACTTCCAGGAGCTTCTGATGGAAAGAAAGAAATATAATAGAGATGGGAAAGGTTAGGATAATATCAGATTAAAAAAATAGTTAAAAATGGGAATGGGTTGTGGCATCACGTGATTAAAAGGATGATATTAGATATTAAAATGTTTTGTTTAATGGGAGTGGATGGGATATGTGGCATGACTATAGTGGTTGTTTATTTAACTAAAATTTATTTAAATTTTGATTTATTTACAACTAATTTTTACAAGAATTATTAGAATATAAGAAGACCAAAAATTATTTATGCACACTGTACCTGTAAAAAGGGAAAATATTAGTCAAACAAGTATTGACTTTATGAAAATTTAATTTTGTGTTCTACCCAAAAATTTAACTAAAATGTTCAAAAATTTATTTATGGATGAAATGAAATTAAAATTCAAATTGCACATTATTTATGGACAAAGACTGTCTAAAGTTAACTGTATGTATGAACTTTAACACGAAAAATTTAGTAGTTATCACTCCCCCCTACTTGAACATTGCTAGTCCCTTAGCAATAAAAATTACTCCAAATGTAGGACTAGAAGATACAATGCCTCATGCTAAACAACCATCATGTAAAAGATTAACGTAAAGATATGTCTTTCCTATTTGTAAGGGTTTATGGCAAGAAATTAGTGCACAAGTGGTAGCTCACTTAAGAGTTCACATCAGCCCTCCTGGAGCTCCTCTGCCTCGGCTAATATTTGAGATTAGATTAATTCGAGGGAAAAGAAAAGAATTGTGGAATAAGATCCTTGCTCAGTCGAATCGGGTTGTTTCTCTCAGTTCCATTCTGCCCAACTTCCTTGAGGATTATTTTGTTCTGAGCTGAGGACTTTGCCTCTTTATTTGCACTTTGTGCACTCAGATTTCTTTATTTCTTTTTCATCCAATGCTGCACAACCCATCACTTTTCAAGAGTAGCGAGTCCAACTTTACTCAGATCCGGGGCATTTTTCATGGATATATTTTTCTTTTGCTTTTGCTTTTGCTTTTGCTTTTCTTTTCCTTTCCTCTTAAAAGAAGGATGGACAGTCAGGTTCCTTGATCACATGCCTTCACTTCCTTCACAATTCACTTAAGGGGAGGGGAGAAAACCAATCACCTCTCTCCTACTAGCCTTGACAAATTTGCTACATTCGGGTTCAGCTAGTCTAAGTGGCTGTGTAGTGTGTGTATAAAAACCTCTTGCCATAAATCCTTACATAAGGTAGACAAGAAGTACATGTAATCCTTTATTAGAGGGTACCTAACATGGATACTTGCAAGGGAAAGTGACAGCTACAAAATTTTAATGGTTAAAGATCAGACACAAAGTCCGGGATGCGTAAAGCCACGCATTTTTATTCAAAGATGAAACATTGTGAAATTTTTATTTGCATATGTACAAGCTCAAGAAAAAGAAATGAAGCAATGGTTGGGATAAGGACTATGAATGCATGCTTATTCTACCTCTCCCCCCTACTTATTCACAGGAAAAGAAAGTAAGAGAATTACCTGGTAAAGAAAATTTGTACACTTGGGTTGCCTCCCAAGAAGCGCTAAGTTTATCGTCTTCAGCCAGACGCAATTAGGCTTCATTTGGCTCAGCTAGTTTGGTAGAATCAATTTTTACAGAAGATGGGCTTTCAAAGAAATGTTTTAACCTCTGCCCATTAACAGTGAATGATTGTCCCGTTTTAGGGTCAAGAATGATGACAACACCATTGTCGTAAGCTTTAACAACAGTGTAAGGACCATCCCATCGGGACTTCAATTTTTCGGGAAACAGATGAAGTCTAGAATTAAACAACCAAACCTTATCATGCACTTGAAAAGTTTTTCTATGAATGTGTTTATCATGGAATGCTTTGGCCTTGGCTTTATAAATCTTAGAACTTTCATAGGCTTCGTTTCTGAGCTCTTCTAGCTCATTCAGATGCAGGGTCCTTTGTTGACCAGCTTGGGATAAATCAAGATTTACCTGTTTAATAGCCCAATAGGCTCTATGCTCAAGTTCTACCGGCAGATGACAAGATTTTCCAAAAACAAGCCGGTAAGGGGACATTCCAATAGGAGTTTTGAAAGCAGTTCGGTAGGCCCACAATGCATCATCTAACCTTTCTGACCAGTCTTTCCTATCAGGCCTAACCGACTTCTGAAGAATGTTCTTAATCTCCCTGTTTGAAACTTCCACCTGGCCACTGGTTTGCGGATGGTAAGGTGTTGCCAGCTTATGGGTAATCCCATACTTCCTTAGGAGGGTCCTAAACTGAGTGTTAATGAAATGAGGTCCTCCATCACTAATGATTGCTTTGGGCCACCCAAATCTAGAAAAGATGTTTTTCTGAACAAAATTGATAACCACCTTATGATCATTGGTCTTTGTGGCAATGGCCTCTATCCATTTGGACACATAATCAACAGCAACTAGAATGTACGTGTATCCAAAGGACGGTGGAAAAGGTCCCATAAAATCTATCCCCCATACATCAAAATTTCTACAACCAGAATGGGGTTAAGAGGCATCATATCCTTCTTAGAAATATTTCCCATTGTTTGACATCTAGGACAGGCCTTACAAAATTGGTGGGCATCCTTAAACAATGTGGGCCAGTAGAAACCAGAGTCTAAGACCTTAGCAGCGATCTTCTTTCCTGAAAAATGCCCTCCACAAGCAAGAGAATGGCAAAACTTGAGGACACTTTGATGCTCACTCTCAGGGACGCATCTTCTTATCACTTGGTCTGGTCCAATAAAAAATAGCTCCGGGTCCTCCCAAATATAACACTTGTCCTTAGCAAAGAATCTCTCTCTTTCATTTTTGGTCCAATCTCTAGGTACTCGTCCAATGACTTTGTAATTCACAATGTGTGCATACCATGGAGATGAAATATTGGAGACAGCTAAAATGTGCTCATCTGGGAAAGCATCTCTAATAGGCATGGAGTCCGGGGCAATTATTCTGGACAAATGGTCAGCTACCACATTCTTGGACCCTTTCTTATCATGAATTTCCAGATCAAACTCCTGTAATAAAAGGATCCATCTGATCAACCTAGGCTTGGCATCCTTTTTGGAAAGCAAATGCGTCAAGGCAACATGGTCAGTGAAAACAATGATTTTGGCTCCTAAAAGGTAAGATCTGAACTTCTCTAAGGCAAAGACAACAGCTAGGAGCTCTTTCTCAGTGGTTGTGTATCGAATCTGAGTGTCATTCAATGTTTTGCTTGCATAATAAATCACTACAGATCCTTTATCAAATTTTTTCCCCAAAATGGCACCTACAGCAAAGTCTGAAGCATCACACATTATCTCAAATGGTAATGACCAGTATGGAGATTGTAGAATTGGAGCTCTGGTCAAAATGTCTTTTAAGTCCTCAAAAGATTGATGACAAGCTTCGTCAAAAATGAAAGGAGTGTCTTTCAACAAAGAAGTCAATGGCCTTGCAATTTTGGAAAAGTCTTTGATGAACCTCCTATAGAATCCAGCATGACCAAGGAAAGATCGAATTTGTTTGACAGAGTTGGGAGGAGGTAATTCAGAAATGAGGTTTACCTTGGCCTTATCTACCTCTATCCCTCTCTCTGAGACAATGTGTCCTAAGACAATCCCCTCCTTAACCATGAAGTGGCTCTTTTCCCAACTTAAGACAAGATTAGCATTAATGCATCTTTTGAGCACTTCGGTCAAATGGTCGAGGCACGAATCAAAGTCATTTCCAAACACAGAGAAATCATCCATAAAGACTTCTAAGTAGTCCCCAACCATGTCTGAGAAAATAGACAACATGCAACGTTGAAAAGTTGCAGGGGCATTGCACAGCCCGAAGGGCATGCGTCTAAAGGCAAAGGTTCCAAATGGACATGTGAAAGTGGTCTTTTCTTGGTCCTCAGGGTGAATAGCCACTTGGTTATACCCTGAATATCCATCAAGGAAACAAAAGAATTTTTGGCCTGCAAGTTTCTCTAAGATTTGGTCAATGAAAGGCAAGGGGAAATGGTCTTTCTTGGTCATCGCATTCAATTTGCGATAGTCAATGCACACTCTCCATCCTGTAGCCAGCCTAGTGGGAATGAGCTCACCCTTTTCAGTTTGAATCACAGTTAGTCCAGACTTTTTAGGCACAACTTGAATTGGACTAACCCACTGGCTATCAGAGATGGGATAAATGAATTCAGCATCCAGCCATTTGACAATCTCCTTTTTAACAACTTCTTTCATGTTGGGATTAAGCCTTCTTTACATTTCTATTGAACTTTTAGCATTTTCTTCCAAGTATATGCGATGTGTGCACACTGAAGGACTTATCCCTCTCAAATCATCAATTGTCCAACCTATAGCTTTCTTATGACTCTTCAAAATTTCAATCAATTTCTTCTCCTGCCCTTCCTCAAGATCACTAGCAATTATGACGGGCCAAGTCTCGTTCTCTCCAAGAAAGATGTACTTTAAATTAGCAGAGAGTGGTTTTAGCTCAACCTTAGGAGGACTCTCTAATGGAAATGATGGATCATTATCCTGAAACATGGAATTAAATTGTCCTTCCTCTCCCTCAAACCCTAGAGCACAGGGTTGGTCTACCGTTTCTTCCACGCAAGATTCTTCCAAGGTATCTACCACTAGACAACTTTCTCCTAGGTCATGGTGCCTAGATGCCCTAAAAATGTTGATACTAACCCGTCTATCTCCAAATGATATATCCATCATCCCGGTAGCACAGTCAATATTGGCTCTAGCTGTGGCCAAAAAAGGTCTACCAAGGATAATGGTGGACTGAGTTAAATCTTGAGGAGTGTTCATGTCCAGAATGATGAAATCGGTAGGGAAGTAACAATCATTGATTTTCACAATAACGTCCTCAACTAAGCCTTTTGGAGTGGTGACAGAACGATCGGCTAGTTGAAGGACAACAGAAGTGGGTTTCAATTCTCCTATCTTGAATTTCTCAAAAATAGCAGAAGGTAAGAGATTGACACTGGCTCCCAAATCTAAAAGGCCGCTCTCAAATGTGACTCCACCAATGGTGCAAGGAATTAGTGGAGTGCCTGGATCTTTGAGCTTTTTAGGGAGTTGATTTAAGACAATGGTACTCACAATTTCTGGAAGAATTATTGTTTCAGTTTTATTTCTCACTTCACGTTTTGGAGTACACATTTCTTTTAGGAATTTGGCATAGGCAGGCACATGCTTGATAGCATCAAGTAGAGGAATGTTGATGTGAACTTGTTTAAATAGTTCCAAGAGTTCTTCATTACCAGTTGGTTTATTTTTGGATTTTGGCTTTAAAGCTTCAGGAAAAGGGACTCTTGGAATGTAACAGCTTGGGTCTTCACTCATCTTGGTTTTGTCTAGAGGTTCTTCAATTATTTTCTCTTTTCCCTTGGAATTTTCTTTTTCAACATTTTCTTCACTCTCTTCTTCAATTTCAATTTCATTTTCATTTTCTTTATCCTCATTTGACATGTGTGGGTGAGGATTTGTTCTGATTCTTCCACTTCTTAAGGTAGACACAGTTTTTGCATTCTCTACTTGCGGGCCCCTAGCTTGGGCAGGAGGATGATCCTGTTGCGTAGGTTGGTTTTGGTTTTGTGGTGCTGGAATGTTCTGGAAAAAAGCTTGTTGTGTGTTTTGTGGTGGAGGACCATTTGGTCTAGCAGGTGGTGGTCTGTACCCCTGAGCTTGATGGTATTGCTGGTTCTGATAGAATCCAGGAGGGTTGTTTCTTGGGTTTGCTACAGCTTGACTTGGCAATTGCCCTGCTTCCCTCCTTTGACATACATCAGCAATTTGAGACTCTATTCTTGCCAAGTTTTGTTGAAAATTTTGGTTTTGAGTTTGATATTGAGTTTGTTGTTCTTGCACAGTTTGGCATAGAGTCGCCATCATATTTTGGAGTTGATTCATTTTATCATCCCAATTAGGTTGAGGAGGTGGTGGTTGATATGAAGGTTGTTGGAAATTTGTATGAGCAAATTGATTGGAATTTTGACTTCCTTGGAATTGTGGAGGTTTTGAGTTAGAAGATTGGCCAAATCCCGAATTCTGATTGGGATAGGATTGACCGTACATGGATTGCTTGAAGGTAGGTTGGGAAACTTGTTCGGATTGATTTTTCCATGAAAAGTTTGGATGATTTCTCCAACCAGGGTTGTATGTGTTAGAATATGGATCATAGGAGGGTTTGTAGAAGCTTTGAGCAGCTTGGACTTGTTCCTGAATGAAAGGGGTAATTGGGCAGTAGTGGGACAAGCACTGGTTGGATGAGCTGGGCTAGCACACATAGCACAAGTTTCAGGTTGTTGAGAAATTTTGGGTGTGGTTTGCCCAGTCAAAGATAATAATTGATCGAATTTTTGTTCCAACTTCTGCTCCAATCTCTGATCAAGTTTAGCTATCAGATCTTCTACCCTAGAATCTGATTCTCCTCTCCCTTTTACTTCATACATCCCTGCCTTCTTTACAGGTCCTAACGCTCTCTCATAAGAGTAGAGTGAGGCATGATTGATAGAATTTTCACTCAATGTTTCAAAAAGATTATATGCCTCATCCTCGCTCTTAGTCATGAATGCTCCTCCACACGAAGCATCAACCATTTGCCTATTTGATTCAGTCAGTCCTTCATAAAAGGCTTGAACAATTTGCCACCTCGACAGACCATGATGGGGGCATTTTCTAAGCAACTCCTTCAATCTCTCCCATGATTCGTGCATTAATTCTCCCGGGTGTTGGGAGAATCCAGTTATTGCTCTCCTCATTGTATTTGTTCGGCCAATCGGGTAAAATTTCTTTAAAAATTCCTGCTGCATTTCTGGCCATGTTGTGATAGTTCTCCCTATGGTTCCCAACCAATGTTTAGCCTTGTCTTTTAAGGAGAATGGAAATAGGGTCAACCTTAAGGCATTTTCAGTGAAGTTTTGGATCCTTACAGTGGAACAGATCTCTATGAACTCATCTATATGCCTATAAGGATCTTCATTGGGATTGCCATAAAAGGATGGCAACATCTGAATGGTTCCAGGTTTGATCTCAAAATGATTTGCCGGAATTTCCGGCTTGATACAAGTAGCAGGTTGATAGTTAGAAGGAATAAAGTATTCCGTCATCTGTCTGGGTGTAGCCTCTTCTAAATTTCTAGCAATTTGGTTCTGGTCTTGGTTGGCCATCCTATGAAAGAATCTTTCAATCTCGTCTATAGGTTGAGCCAAATCTAAGTTCAAAGATCGTCTACCAAGCATACACAGTGGAAAAGCCCTCTATTTATGATTTTTGAATTTTTAAGATTTTTATTGATTTTTGATGAATTTTTAAACAAACACAAACAAACAAACACTTTCAAATCAAATTAACCTAGACACTAAGTGTTCCTTGGACTTATGTTATTTTCTCAAAATCAGATTTATGCTTGCTTAAATCCAATTCTAACTCTTCTTGTACTGGCCAGGTAAGAGGTGGAGTAGAGGGAGGCCCCCCTTGCTTTCGCAAGGACCCAATTAAATAACCTCTAACTCACTTAAGCGTAAGCTTTTTAACCTCTAATCCTAGACACCAGACTCAAAGAGAAGTCTTAGAATTAAGAAAGAACAAATCTAATTATGAACCCTAGGGCCAAGTCTACTGATTTTTATTGAAAGTTTAGGCAAATGCAAAAATGTGAAAATTTTTGTGATTTTTGGGCAAAGGAAAGGGTGATGAAATCCCTCACCTTATCTTTTTATTCTAATGGGTGAATCCCTTAAGCAGTCCCATTTAAAAACATGAAGTGCAACAAACAAGTTTGAACAATGGATTTTCTAATGCTAAGTCTAATGCATGAAACAAGAGTTAGAAACCTTACCTTTCCCCCGCACTCTTCAATGCAAGAAAAGAGATGACAATTAAAATGACAATTAAGATGATGAATGTCCTAAAACATGAGATTCTAATCTTGAAAAATGAAATTTTTATTTACAAACAAACGGCTAACATGAAAGAGCGATTTGGAAAATTTTTTAGATTTTAGATTTTTTAATTTTTATTTGGTTTTTGAATTTAATGAAATGAAGCTAAGAAAATATAAAGTGGTACTATATAAACTAAATCCAAACAATTCAAACCACCAAAAGGCCAATTATTACATGCCAACGGGACATAAATCTCTGTACATGCACAGAGAGTACATCAAAACCTCACTACAAATTTCACTCCTCTCTTCTATCTAAAAGACTGAATTAAAAGAGAAATGCAAAAACAAATCAGCAAGCTCCTCCTCCAATGGGCTTCAAAAGTCAAGCTCAATCTTCAAGTTCCTCCTTATGTGCAAATCTGAAATAAAAGCCCAACAACAAGTCAATAGAAGCCCAATGCAAATGAAATCAAATGAAAGCAGATTAAATCAAACTCTAATGCCTCCCCGGCAACGGCGCCAAGATGAACGCGCGACATTGTTGACTGTGCATTCTCGTTGATCAAAGTTCATTGCACAGATCAATATGCGCACTTCCTCTAAACTGTCTCACAAAATTAAAACAACAAAGATGAACTAGCATGGTGGTGAGAACAGGTCATATCCACGGAGAGGCTGAATAGAGCTTGAATTAAACTACTTTAACTTGAAATCGATGTACCCTCACAATGGAGGGATCAAACAAGTAGACAAAAATCTAAAATAGAAATTAAACAAAGATTTCACAAAGATGTAACTCTAATTCTGTAATGATCTAAAATTCAAGTAAGTAAAAAGATGACAGAACCGAAATCTCAGAAGGAAATTATCAAAGCAATGTACCCCTATAGCTTAGGGGATGATCAATCAACATTCTCAACTCTCCACAACAGCAAGAACACTCCACTGCTCACAGAAGAAATAAGAAAGAACTTCCTCACTTCACTGCCGAATCCCTCCAACAAAACTGAACTAAAATTCGACTAGAATTCTGAACTGTCTACCTCTGACAGATCTGAAGGAAAATTGCACTCCACTGCTCAAATATCTGAACCCGAGAAGAAAGAAAAAGAACCACAAATCCAAACAACTCAAACCAGCTCAGAATACTGAGTACAGAAGAAAGCTAATCTCTGCAATACATAAGAAATATCAAGAGCAGTTAAACTAGTTTCCAACCCTTTGATGCCGAAATCTCCTCCCAGTTCAATCATCCATAGCAAAAATACAGAACACCTGATCTCTCACAGCAGAAGAAATGAAAGAAACACTTCGGATTGATCTCTAAACACAGAAGGAATGAAATTAGCACATAAGAAAAGAACGAAGCAACTGCCCCTGGATCACCCTCCAGGTAGCCAAATCCCATCTGGAAGAGCAATTCCCCTACAACAGAAGAGATGGAGAAGAACTCCCAAACATCTGAACCGAAGAAATGTTGAACCTAACAATACTGAACCAGAAGAACACTGATGAAGGAAAAATTAAAGAAGAATAATGGAAGAAATAATCGCCAAAATATTGAACTTGCCAAGCTCCTGGAATAAGAAACTCTAAAAATCTCACCCCCGCAGCCCTCAATCACCACTGCTTACATAAGAAAGAAAACAACAAAAAAATAACAAGACTCGAATTCCCCCCTTCTCTACTGCTCAAAGAAAATTTATAGAAGTAAATGGCAAAGAATTAAACTAGAATCTGAACAAGAGAACCCCCAAAACATCTCAACTCGCCTCCCTCACTACTCTGCTCAAAAGGAAAAATACAGGAAATAAAACTGGAAAAAAATTCCTCCCCCAATTCTAACCAGCGAGCCCTCTGAGAAGAGGACCTCGGGTCCTTTTATAGATGCCCGGGCGCCTCCTGGTGAGTTCCTCTTCCCGCCTCTGCACGATCCCCAGCCGCCTCACACCATCTGCACGCCTTCAAATCTCAGCACCGGCCTCTGCACGCGCCAGCCACATCAGCACCGATGGGCGCTTCCAGCTTCACTGCACGAACCAGATGCGTCGCCTGCAGCACCATCCCGCACCCGGGGCCGCTCTGCATCTGCTCGAGCTCCATCAGCCGTTGCGCAACAGCTCTGCACAGCAGCCCAGCCGCGCTGCACCAGCCTCACGCACGCCACAACTCCGCCAGCTCAGCACACATCTGGCCGCGCCGCACCAAGCTCCGCATCTGGCTACAGCCTCCTGCGCACACATGGGCGCTGGCCGCCCATGGTTCCAGCAGCCTCACGATCCGGGCTCTCCAGCTCCAGCCTTGGCCATCCAGATCTGGGCGCCGCACCTCCAGCTGCCTTCTTCCCGCCATCTGCACATCTGGGCACTGGCCGCTCAGCTAGCAGCCCGCATGCACCATCCATGGCTCCGCCATCCCCAGCAGCTTCAACGCCAAATCGCACAGCCACTGCGCTGCTCAAGCACCATCGCCGCCCAGCAGCAGATCCGGCCCGCCCTAGCCCCAGCCTTGGCACTTCCAGGAGCTTCTGATGGAAAGAAAGAAATATAATAGAGATGGGAAAGGTTAGGATAATATCAGATTAAAAAAATAGTTAAAAATGGGAATGGGTTGTGGCATCACGTGATTAAAAGGATGATATTGGGATATTAAAATGTTTTGTTTAATGGGAGTGGATGGGATATGTGGCATGACTATAGTGGTTGTTTATTTAACTAAAATTTATTTAAATTTTGATTTATTTACAACTAATTTTTACAAGAATTATTAGAATATAAGAAGACCAAAAATTATTTATGCACACTATACCTGTAAAAAGGGAAAATATTAGTCGAACAAGTATTGACTTTATGAAAATTTAATTTTGTGTTCTACCCGAAAATTTAACTAAAATGTTCAAAAATTTATTTATGGATGAAATGAAATTAAAAATCAAATTGCATATTATTTATGGACAAAGACTGTCTAAAGTTAACTGTATGTATGAACTTTAACACGAAAATTTTAGTAGTTATCAGCTCTCCTTGCCGGTCTTAAGCTCGCCTATCTCTTAGGCGCGCGTCATCTCAAGATTATAGGAGACTCTCAGCTCGTTCTTCGGCAAGTCCTTTCTACCTATCGCACTCGTGACCCTAAGCTCAAGCCTTATCAAGATCTGGTCACACTCCTAGCCAAGCAATTTCGTCAGCTTATCTACATCCATACTCCCCGCTCTCAGAATATCTTGGCCGATGCCCTGGCATCGTTAGCCTCATCTCTCTCCTTCCCTCTCAGCCGCAGTACTGAGACAATCACCGTTCAAAGGTTAGAAGCTCCCTCCACTCAGGAACCTTGGTTCATTAACCTTAGGAGCTCTCTAGTTTTGAAGGCAGAGAGAAAAGAAGCGAAGGAGTTATTGCTTGTGGATCTAGGAGAGATGATAGAAGAAGAAAGGCCGTGGTACCATGAAATTGAGCAATATTGCCGAGACGGCATCTTCCCAGAAGAGGCTGAAGTGGAGGACAAGAGAGCTATCCGAAGGGCAGCATTGAGGTATACCCTAATTGGTGAAGTTCTCTACAGACGCGCTCTAAATGGAATGCTCCTCCGATGTGTGACAGATGAAGAAGCTTGGAAGATTGTGGATGGATCCCATTCCAGCGAGTGTGGAGGGCATGTGAACAGCCAGATGTTGGCTAAAAAGATTCTTAGGCAGGGCTATTACTGGCCAACCCTAGAAGAAGATTGCGCCATCTACGTTCATAGGTGCGTCAAATGCCAAGTCCATGACGATAAAATCCATGCTCCATCCTCCTCTCTACATCCGCTATCTTCTCCTTGGCCTTTCTCCATGTGGGCCTTTGATATCATCGGGCCTCTTGGTGATCCTAATGCTCAGGTAAAACAAAAATCTTTCATCCTCATTGCTATCTAGTACTTCACCAAATGGGCCGAAGCTGAAGCATTTGCAGAGATCAAAGGTTCAACCATGTGCAGATTCATCATGAGGAATATCATCGTGCGGTTCGAAGTGCCAAGCAGCCTCATCACTGACAATGGGCCTCAGTTCATATCACAAGATCTTCAAGACCTCTGTAAGAAGTTTAACATTTCTTTGCATCATTCTTCTCCTTACTATCCGCAAGGCAACGGCCAGGCCGAAGCCACAAACAAAACACTTTTAAAAATCTTAAAGAAAACTTGTGAGTCTAATACATTTGCTGATTGGCTGGAGAAACTAGTTGAGGCTCTTTGGGCCTACCGCACCTCTGTCCGCACGCCCACTGGGCAAACTCCTTTCTCGCTTACTTATGGGATGGAGGTGGTATGTCCACATGAGATCCTCATTCCTTCGCTAAGAGTTCAGTTAGATAAGGAGCTTAATCACGATGAACATCGGGAGGCGCTACTTACACAGCTGGAACTCTTAGACGAACGGCGTTTAGTTGCAGCCGATCATGTCCTTTCATATCATAATAGACTCTCAAGGTCCTTTCAAAAGAAAGTGATTGAGCGAAAATTTCAACAAGGAGACATGGTCTTGAAGCGAATTTTCATAAAACCTGGAGGTCCAAGGTCCAAATTGTCAGCAAACTGGGAAGGGTCGTATGTCGTTAGGGAAGTGTACCCCGGGAACGTGTATAGGCTAGTCAACGCTGATGGTGAGGAGCTCTCTCACCCATGGAATGGGTTGTATCTTAAAAGATTCTACCCCTAACAAATTCCGATAACAACACCGCTCCGCAGAACAATGTTTTTGGCCACGTGTCTCATTTTCCTCTCATTTTGGTAAATAACCTTTATGTTCAGCCGCACACATAACACGACGACCTAAGGCCAATTCCCCTTCGTCTATGGTGTTTTCACTCAGCCCTAGCGTAGGGAATCGAAGGTCAATTCTCTTCTTGCTCGGACAAGGTCTAGGGGCAAAGGGGGAAGCTAGCCTATAGACAAGCAATGGTGTCGACCATGTGTATGAAATCTCAAAGAGGGGCGGTCAATTCAAAAGAAAAGCAAAAGACAAAGGAAACGAGAAAATAATGAAAGAAGAATAATAAGGAAATAGGGGAATGTCAAAGAGTGGCAGTACAGTTTCCCCGCGGGATGCCTTTGAGCCCGGTCGTACGCATGCCCCCCAATTCAAAAAAGAGCAATGACCTTAAAAGTCCCTGGACAACAGACGGATTGCACATGTGACATACCCATTGCAAATCTTACAAGCTAGTAAACCCGACCCCAAGACCAAGTCTTATCTCATTACTAATCTTCCTATTCTCCCTAAAAGATCAAAGGACCCCCACACCTGGTCTGTGTTGGAACATCAATATTCAAGGGGAAAGAAGCCTTAGTAAACCAAGGCTAAATGCACGACGCACATAGATGTTATTTCACCAAACGAGAGATGGGGATGAGATCCATGGCTAATTACTCGAAAGAAGAGCAAGAAGTGTTGTTATCAGAAATTTCAAAAAATCCAAAAATTTCAAAAAACAAAAAAAAATCATCAAAATTTTAGAAAATCCAAAAAATAAAAATCTCAAAAATCAAAAAAATCAAAATCTCCAAAGTCCAAAAAAAATCAGAAAATCTCACAAATCCAAAAGAATGTGTGTATATACCGCTTTCTTTTAGCATGCACTTTTTATTTTCCTTTCCGCCTATTTAATAAGGCTCAGCCCCTTGACAATTATAAAGTCACATTCATGTTTATCTAAACGCAAGGGGCTGAGCCAAAGAGCAGATCTGAGTTATTTTTTTGCTAAGTGTGCAGGGATAGGTAATTCTAAGGGACACGCAGTGTGGTACTCAGTATTCTCTATCTCTCCCGTGTTTTGAATCTCATCTCACACTCGTGTCAAATACAATTTATTCATTTCCACAAAGATTGACATGAAGTAAAATTTCACTAAGATATAAACAACATGTACAAAGATAATGGGGGAGGTGGCTCACAATATCCTCACTGACCACCGCCACTCTCCCCGGATCCCTCCTGCCTATTAGGTGGTGGCAACATCTCGCCACCACCTCTAGCACTCTGAGCGCTAGCCTCACCCCGACGGCGCCTCTCCTCCTCCTCGTTCCTCCTTCGGCTGGAGGAACCTTCTAAATACTCCCCCACGGAGGCGCCCGTCGCTCTGCTGGCACTCGCCCCACTCCTACTCTGTGAACGGCCGATCGTCGTCACGATCTCCTGTAAACTCCTCGCCATGGCCTGCTGCACATGCAGCTCGGAGCGGAGCCGAGCGATCTCCTCCTGATCCCAGGACGACCCTCACAGGCGCAGTGTCGTCAGCTCCCTCGTCATGTCTGCTACCTGCGCCTCAGCTGCCTCCGCCTGGATGCGCAGCTGGTCTCGCTCACCACGAATCGTCTGGACCTCCCCCTGTAGCTGATCTCTTTATCCCTGCAAGTCCATGGTGTGCTCCGTAGTGAACCACAGATCCCTCTCCTGCAAAACGAAAAGAACAAGTCAGTCAATAATCTTTAAAATAAAGTTTGATCTGAAGTTTTGTTGTACTTACCCGCTCCTCCAGGTGCCTCTGTGCCTCCTCGGCCCTCAGCACCGCTCCTACCAGCCGGGCCTCCAGAAGCGACGGGGTACCCCTATCGTCCGTGAAGAGGAGGCACCGTCTGCTCCGGTGCTCCTTACTCTCGCCAGCTCCATCCTCTGCACACAAAAGTACACGTCAATTTCCAAAAAAAAAAAAGGTACTAAAGTCTGAGTAAGTACTCACCAGTTCCTCGGCCTACCTCTGCGCCGCCTCCCGATCCTGCATCCCCGAGTGGAGTAAGGCTCGGAGCAATGCTATCTCACCCGCCGCATCTACCTGCAACACATGGCAAATCATTAACTCATTCCTATAAAATCAAATTCATGGAGTTATGGTTTTAGTTCTTACCTGGTGTCGGGCGCTCTTGTATACCTTGCCCCCTTACTTCAAGGCGTATGCCTGGAGGTACGCATCATCGGTGGAAGCGTCTAACTTGACGGCCTTTCCTCGACGCTCCCAGTTATCGATTTGCTCCTTCGCCCGCTCGCGCCAATCGGTAGTGTCATGAAGTCCCCGGAAACTCCAACCCGGTCTACGAAACCGGTCTCGGACGGGGAACTCCACGACACTCTGCCGAAGGCCGAGTGAGCGCTGACTGAGGTGCAAGTGAAGAGGTAGCACGAGGTTGAGTGCATGCAACCATACTGACCTACCGAAGTAGGAGCGGGCCTGCACCAACCAAGGTTGTCCCTTGTCACCCTCCTCCAAATATGGCTACCACACCACCTGCACATCATTGAACAATCAGTCATCAGTCAATCAAATCAAAATCTAATTCATGAGAGGAAGGGTTAGAACACTTACATCCAGATGAGGGTAGCTGCCAATCATCTCCTGTAGGCCCGCCAATTGGTCGCCAAGGTTTCTGGAGTCCCGGTGCGAGTCCCAGCGGCATGCAATGGGCACGAGGCCCGGCCGCTCGAGAACCCCTCTCCCCAGGGCTGGAAGGTGTAGATAGGCCCAGACCTGCAAATTGAGAAGACAGATTAGTTCACAATCTATGATAAATGCAATCAATTTCAAAGGGTAGAGAGAGAGAAGTAGCATACCTGAAGGAAGGGGTAGAAGTCGCTCGTAGAAGTCTGCCGCTCCGAGGCGCCCAGGCTGTCGTACTGGTGCGCCAGAAACGCCGCTCCCCAAGTGTAGCTCCCCACTGCAGACAGGTCCTCCAGCAGGGGCAGGAAACGGCAGTAGACTACGTCGCCCCTCGTAGCAAACAAGAGTCTGCCAAGAAAAAGGACGAGGAAGCGACACAGATCCAAGTCCGCCTGCGCTCCTGGCTCGCTCGCCAGCTCGCTCCGGCTACTCCGAACAAGCTACTGAAGGTGCTCGTCCTCATCATCCCCAGTCTTCCTCGCTACATCGTACAAGCCTAAGTTCTCCTGCAGCGTCCTCCGGGGAACTAGGGATGACCTCTGCTCTAAGGGTAACTCGAGCAGCCGCTCAGCTAGGACGTGGTAGCAAGGGTACGTAAACCCGCTCACGGGTCTCCCGTACACTCGGAGCCCCATGATCCGACTCACGTCCTCCAGACTAGGGATCATGTGTCCCCAAGGGAATACAAAGGCAGTCGCCTCCGTATCCCACCTACTCCTCAGTGTCTGGGTAAGGGCTGGGTCTGGCCTCATCCTATTCATACGGAGAATTTCCTCAAACCCCATCTCCTCTATTCTCTCCCTCTGAAAGCGTGGGAAAGCAAGAAAAACATCTAAAACTAAGGTCCATGAAACTCGAATTCTCATATCACCCTGCAAGCACAAATATTGGATTGAAATTCATCATTTTTTGACCCTCGATTTATGTCGCGACCCTTCTTAAGGTCGCGACCTTGTCGCGACAGCACGATGTGTCGCGACCTTATCGCATCGCCTTTAGAGGCCGCGATAAGGACGCGACGCCTTTGTATGTCGCGACAAGGTCACGGTGTTGCAGGCTGCCGCGACATCTGGTGTCGCGGCGGATCGCAACGCCGCGTTATCAGAGCCGGACGGGCCGGAGCCCCCTCTGTCCGATCTCCTTTTTCTTGGGCATCACGCCCTACATCCGCCCTCTAGGGGCTCCTTCTACCTCTCCTACACTTTCATTCAAGGATTTTGAGGGTGTTTACTCACCGAGTTCATGGCCTTCTTCTTCTTCTTCCTCGCTTCTTCAACGCTCATGACCGGGACCTCCGGCTCCTCCTCCAGTTCCATCGCAACGTCCTCGATCTCCTCCTCTTCGACCGGGGTTGTCTCCACCCGGCGACGGGAACTTCGCCGCTCCACTTGGCGTTTCCTCCGTGAGGAACCTTCGCCGGAGTTCCTTCCACCCTCCATGACAGCGATCCGAGTTGTGGGGGTTGATTGGAAGGAGAAAGCGGGAGGAAGAAGGAAGCAAGTTCAGAAGAGTGTAGGAAATCGCCAGAGAGACAAGGGTTCGGGGTTTTGAATGGCCAAAAGGGGGAAAAGGGAAGGCGGATCGCATTTGAAGGGGGCAGTTCATGTCGCGACGCGTCTGGATGCTGCTTCTATGTCGCGACACCCCGCCATGTCGCGACTAGAAAGGCGACACCCCTATCCGTCGCGTCTAAAACCGAGCCAGTTTTCCTTCCGAAAAAATCCTACTTTATTCATTCAAATTCAAATTCTTACATTCACTAATGCTTTTAAAGTCAAATAAATGCTGAATTCTTTCCCTAATTACCATCTGATGCTCACAATCAATCCCTACAATCAATGCTCAAAGATATCCCGCTGCCGGTTGGATCTTCTTCAACGCCTCGAGGTACTCTTCAGTCACATCCTTCTCTTCCGCTACCTTGGCTTGGAGAGGGCTCATCGTGCTTGCTTCCCAATGGACGATGGCGCTACGCACGTTGCACTCGTCCTGCTTGTCACCCCTCTTCCTCTCTTGGATAGGTGGATAGTGTGAAAGAATGGGGACCACCGTGCGGGCCGCACCGCATTGGAGGTAGCATCGGTCCGGGTTGTACAGAACCAGCGCTTCATCACCTATCAACTTTAGGGCCAGCCCGGTACGCTGAGGAAGGTGAACTATCCGGCCGTGCATGAAGCAGGGGCGCATATCAAACCCTGCCACAGTGAGCTTCCTGAAATAATCACGCCAAGCTTTCAACCCTTTCACCTGTGCGGTCTTGCACCAAACCCGGGTAGACATGTGGAGAGGACCGCCTACGTAGGCCAATGGGTGGTTGAGCATTGTCTTGCACTCCGTGGCTAATTCCTCCATTGCCCGAACTGAATATGAATGCCCATCCATAGCTCGAGGGCAACAATGGAGCCGAAGAAGGGACCTCCCATAGATGCAGAAGATAGACCGGCATAGAGGAATCCCAAAACAGCCTATCCAATGCTCATACCTTCTGAAATGGAGTCAACGATGCTGAGATTGGCGAAGGAAATAGCCTCGTCCGTCGTAGGGAAGAGGATGACTCTGCAAATGCAGATCGCAGCCGCTTTGGCGATGGCACGATAATTGCCCGTCTTGCACTTGCATTACGAGTTGATCCACTGCGCAATAGAAAGAAGGTGGACGTGCATCCCGCTTGTCATGGAGTGCAAATCCGTCTTCCTCGTCGTAATCTCCGCGAGGATGCTTCAGGAGTTGATTGGTGCCACGGTGTAGGATATTGACAACTCCTCGCCCCTGTGGTACCGTGGGAGGCCGAGCATGACCTCCAACTCCTCCAGAAGGATCGTGGCTTCAAACGTCGGGAAGAGGAACGTGTGGGTTTGCGGATGCCACAACTCCGCTAGCGCCATAACGTTATCCCACACATGTACGATTTTATCGTACTTCTTAGCGAGAACTAGAACGGTGGCCAAACCCCACTCCTTTAAGTGGCCGATGGAAGCATGGGGGAGCAATTCCAACATAGGGGAGAGCCATGGTAGCTTGGAGAATCGCCTTTGACCAGGCAAAATCTGAAGGGTAGAAGAAAAGAAGAGTTTAAGAGCGGGGAAGAACAGAACAAAGCAAAAAGAACCAAAAAGTGCGGAAATTGCAGGATAGAGAGGAAAACACTTACTTGGAGGTCCGGGCGCATGCAAATGTGCCCCGGGACGGCGCTCAGCTGCTGGAGATCGGCATGGGACTCCCTTGCAGCCTTTGGGCCGGAGTAGGGAGGTATCTCCTCCTGGAAAGCAGAGTAACCCCTCTTCATACTTGCAAAATAGGGAAAATCTGGAAGAAAAGAGGAGAGAGGAGATTAGCTGCGGGATTAGCACCCCTAAACCCTCTATTTATAGACTCTTGAAGGGTGCAAACATTCTCTAATCCCGCACCTAGGAGTTAGGATAAGATTAGGAGAGGATTAGGAGTCCTAGTGTCACTCTAAGTGTCTTAGGATAGAGATAAACTTGAGTTTTTTCCGTTTTCAGGGTCTGTTCGAGTCGCGATGCCACGATACGCCGCTACTAGGTCGCGACGCCGCGATACACCGTGACTATGTCGCAGCGATCCTGGCCGTCGCCTTTCTGTCCGAGGTGTTGTTTCGTTATCTATACTTTATTTGCTTGTGTTGTTTGACTGTGTCATATTTATGTTAATGAGTCTGTCAAAACAAATATAAAAAATTCAGAAAATAAAAAAATAAAAAAATAAAAAAAAAAAAAAAAAAACAAAAAAAAGAAGAAAAAAGAGAGACCGTCACAGGTAAGTCAGGTAAGTATCTCTTTACTTACTCCTCGCATTACTATATGATATTTTAGCTATTATATCGTTTCAAGGACCAGCTGGTTCTCAATGTGTTCTGGGATTTGAGTTCCCCTTTACCAAAAATAGTGATAATTTAGGTGCACATTGTTAATCGTCGGATAGGCCGTTGAGTTGGGTAAGCTCGGGGACGATAGATTCAGGCCTGCACTGCGGTTGTGGGTAGTCTCTTGACCCGTCCTTATCTGGCTTAACAATATTATCCTTGATATATTTTCTATTTTCTCCCTTTATTTGCATTCGTTTTGATGATTTCTTTTATTTAGCCCAGCATGCATCATGTAGGACTTTAAGCTTCCCTGACTCATTCCTGATTTTTGATGAGCCCTTGTTGAGTGCCTAATCATCCTCCAGTTTCCAAACAAGAAATCTAATTCCACTCCAAATCGGAAGGTTTGTCTCCGAGTGAGTTGTTCCCGTCAGTTTGACAAGAATTTCTCTGTCTGGATTCTCTATCAAATTTTCATCCTATTCCTTTGATCCGTTTTGGTTGCGAACCACTCCTAGGACAGAGTCATGAGTTACCTGCCTGGCACGCATATGTCCCTCTAAGGCGAAACCTGCAGGCCAATCGGCTAGGGTACCTCTCAATCGAAGGGTTGATCGTCCTCCTCTTTTCTCCTCCTCGTCCAGACTTGTTCTTCTTGGCATCTTGCTCGAGCAGCTGACTCGGGGCTTTCACGAAAATTCCAGTTACTTGTTAGTTAGACCGGGTGTCTCTTTACCTTGACTCCCACTTTTCAGTCCACTCTGCGTCATTTCCGCTTCGCCGTCACTTCGTGACAACACCACTCCACTTCCGCTTCACTGCCCTGCAAAGAGGAAGCCAAGGAGGGGCAATCTGTAGACACCCGGTTCCGATTGATGGGTCGAACCACATTTCATGTTATCCTAGTTAGCCCCTAGTTGGTCACTCACCTTGAGCCCATCATTAGCCTTGATTGAGCCCATTAACAATTTAAAATTGCCTTGAAATCCCACCGATTATTATTTTGGAGAGTCTGTATGCAATTATAACTCATACCTTTTTATGTAACTGGCTGATAAATGCAAAATAATTCAATTTCCTAGTCGCGACATATCGTAGCGCCGCGACTCTAGTCGGGACGGCCCTGGACGCCGCGACAACCCAAGCATGATATCCATGCACGTGGGCTTACTGTCGCGACGCCCCGACCCGTCGCGTCTCTAGTCGCGACCCCACGATATGCCGCGACAACGCCTGAGCGCACCAGATTCTGCAACAACCTCCTATTTATCCTCCTATAGATCCAGCTTTATCCCTAGGAAATATCTCAACCCCTTGGGGCGAGATTTCGGCCCTAGGGACTCTTGTGAGGATCCCTTGGACTCTCCCTTGCAATTTTAAAGGGCCATTATCTCCCATTTCGAATTTTGACCATTTTGAAGGGATAATATCACCCATTTCACTCTCATGGCTCTATAAAAGAGAGGCCCCTCCTAAAGGACGGGGGAGAGCCTCATTTGTTACCCCGAAGGGCTGCCAAATTTTCCTTTGACAAATACTTAGCCTTGTAGCCACCCTTTTCCTCCATTTCTCTCACAATCCCTCTCCACCAAAGCAATCCATTCCATCATCTATGGAGCACGGGACGTGAGAAGAGCGACTTCAGTATTCTCCTGAAGCTTTTGGACGATCCTTCGAGCTGCAGCCACGCCAAGGAGTCGCCCTAATGGTGCTCACTCTCTCCCTTTCCCTTTCTCCTTCTTTTGCATGCATTTTTCATGTTATTCTTAGATAGAACATATTCAGCACACACCCATGTTTTCCTACACCCAAAGGGGTTTAAAAACCCCCCAGGTTCGTTCCCTCCATGTTCTCATCCTTTCTTTCTATTTTAGAGTAGATACTATGTTTAACGTGTTCTAATAGGGCTTCCTTTTGTTTGTTTTCTTTTGTGGCAGGCATCCAAGCGTCATCCACGAGGAGCTCTTGCCTTCCGGCCGGCTGGAAGACGAGAAGAAGGTCCACACTCCAACAACTCCCGCACAAAGAGAACGCGGCGGCGGAGGACGACGCGACAAGAAACGCGACTGGAATTAGCGTCGCGTTATCAGCACTGTCGCGACCGCTAAGGCCACCGCGACACCAAGTCCGCCCCCCTTTTCTCTCTCCTCTTCCTAGTTAAGTTAGCCATCTTCATTTTCTATTTATAAGGCAGCTTGCTAGGTGGCGATCACATTCCATGTTCACACACCACTAGATTTACTACTTGTTCGTGTCGAGGGGGGGCGTCAATCCCCGTGATTACATCAGCACGTCGCGTTCAGAGAACCGGAAGGCGGCACCTCCATCGTCGCGTTCAAGGCAAGGCGACGGCGGGCCTGTCGCGTTCACAGGACTAGGTTCTTCTTCTGCATCTTTCTTCCTTTTCCATGGTAGTTAGAACTCCTCTTTCGTTTGTTCATCTCTTGCAACTGCTTTGGTGGCAATCACGGTCCTTCTTTCTTTATTTTTAATCATCATCTTTGGGGAGCTAATCCCGTGATTACACCTTTTGGCGATCACGGTAGGACCACTAATGCCTATCGTGCTTGTTACTATCTTCCCCTGATTGTTTCAGTCCTTTATGTGTGTGGTTCATCTTTAGATTTCACGTTTTTTCCGTTTATTTCATTGCTGCTTTGAGTTCTGCTGCACTGGGTGAGAAGGCAACGTTGACATCATCGCGATCTGGAAGGCGACAGGGAGATCGTCGCGATCAGGTCAATGCTCCTGATTCCATCTCTCTCTGTGTTTTGGGTTTATATCAAGTACTCCATCCAAGCTCTGAGTTGTTTTGTGCGTGATCCATGCTTTTACAAGTCTGTCAGTCCTCTATGCTATGGGGTTGTTTGATTTTTCGTACATAATTAGGTCCTATTTGATCTCTGTCAACTGCGAAGAAGAACGCGACGCCCATCCTGTCATGATCCAGGTCGCGATAGGTTAGTTGTCGCCTTCTGCTTCTGAGAGCAGGTCAGCCTGATTTCTATTTTGTTAGTCTTAGGCTAGATTTTGCATGCACTCCGGTGCACATAGGGTGCATACATACTTCCATATTTTAGTTTAGGATTGTCCTCCTCGGCGACGCCCGCTCTCTCGGTCACATATTCCTTGTGCCCGACTAGAGCACTCGCTTGAGGGCCTCCGTAAGTCCCCGCTGACCGTGGATTCCCACACGGCCGCCGGGCTGGTTGTACCTGTTGCCACCTAGCATTATGATTCATGCATTGGTGAGTTTGTGAGAATCCTAGTCGAACCCGAAGTTGGAAGCCTCCTCCCTTTAGGAAACCTTTCCTTTGAGGGAACCTACTAAAAGATCAAACCATTAAAAGGCAAATTGGAACCAAATAAAAGAAACCATCATCATTGCCACTTGCTTGCTTTGGGTGAGACTTATTCTCTTCTTTGTTTGTATAGGATTGCTTGTTTAGGAAACTAAGTGTCTGTTTAGGTTAGGGGTCTCTTAGGTCTGGACAGGTGTCACACCCCTCCAATTTAGCAGCGGAATAAATCGGAGGAGAACGCGAACAACGAGTATGGTAACGACAATTGCGCATACTTTCGCAAACATCAGAGCATCTAATAAACAATAATTGGAATAAACTCTTTATTTCATTATAAAATCACTAAGACTATTACAACCACTAATTCAGAGCCAATACATAGGGCTCAATGACATCATTACATTGAAAAGAAATCTAAAGAAACAACTACTAGACTCCAATTGTGCTAGGGTAACTTCGTTATTTGACTCCGGGTCACTCATCACTCTGGTCTTGTCCCATTGGTACGTATAACGTCATTGTCCGACTTACCTGAGACACAATAACAAATAACGAAGGGTGAGCGATAACACCCAGTAGGACTTAAATCTCATGAGTTAAGTATGCTTTAAGTAATTAATGCATTAAAGGCAGAGTAACGAATGATAGAGCGAGTCATGTAAGTCGAGAAGTAACAGCACAAGTAACATGGTTCAAATAGCAGATGAATCAAGTATAGCACGATGACTAAAGTCAAGTCACAATAGAAAACGATAATAATAATAGCAAGTAACGATATTGTCCAGAATAGCAAGAGACATGTATAGAAAGAAGAGAGGATAGTAGATGGTCATGTAAAGAGTAAATTGCACTTTGAATGTGATCAAGTCGGGATAGCACACAGTAACTCAAGATAGCGAGTATCAAGTAGAGCAAGTAGAGCGTATGGTGAGATAGCGTGTAACAAGATAGCGTGTAGGGTTGCACAACGGTGCACTGGTAGAGTACGACAATAGTCACTTTGGGACAGTAGCCGTTTCACGATAGTACATTACGTCTGAACTCCTCAGACTAATGTATAACAGTTTGTGATAGCACAGAATATCACAGTACGTCTGAACTCCTCAGACTAAAAGGATAGTAGTTAGATGTCTAGCCAAGATAGTATAGTCAGAACCGGTGCAATGCAGAACACCGTCAATAGCCCTGCAGGTATTTTCGGGTGGCTCTCTGCCCCCAGGACTAGATTGGAGCCCCTCGGACACTCTCTGTGCCCTGTACAGTATGCATTTGATATAGTAGAGTCACAAGACCCATATTATAGCACTAGATAGTCACGAAATAGCACAAACGATAGGAGCCACACAGCTCAAAGGGTAACAAGAGAGTGCTAGATGAATAGACGAGAGAGACGGGATAGTAGAGTGAACGTGAATATGAGTAGACGAGCAAGTATAGCATAGATGAGATCTTCTGGTCATTGCACATGAAGCGTCGAATAACGAGTGATGGTAACAGTTGCAGAACACGTGCGTAAGGTATTGGCAGTCAGGTGGAACTCATGATCTTTCCGCTAGCCTCGTTAAGCATAGGTCCAGAGGTCCGGCGTGATTCAAGATAAGAGCGAGAGAACAATCTAAGGCCGTTTGGATCTTACTGATCCCTACAGTGTATCATAGGTATTAGGGTACAACCAGCTCGTCGACCATGTGGGAATCCATGATCAGAGGAGACTTACGGAGGCCTTGCACAAGGATTCACTAGTCCGGCGGAAGGAGTATCCGATGGAGAGTTCGTCCAAGTCAAGAAAGTGTGTAAATATAGAAACAAGTGCTCGACGTTCTAGAGGAATTCTAGAACAGTGGAGCGTCGAGATCGGTGTTCTAAAACATCGCACGAATCGTAAACGAGTACTTGTTAAAGTAAGGTAATTAATTGCAATAATTACCAGATATGTTATGTGTCATATTCATACAATTTAAGCCATGTTTGGATGGTTCAACGTATGTGTATGTGTCATGAAATCAAGGATATGAAAGATCAAGTGATTGACTTTTATTAGATTAAAATACAACCAATACTTACAACTTTGTTTTTATGTAGTTAAGATCGTCAACATGATATGGGAATTATGGTGGTACAACAAGACTTGCAAAAGACTGATTTTCAGGCCCAAAATTGAGATCGCGACGTGGTCTTGCAAGGATCGCGACGGGGTCGTCAGATCAGGCAGGCAGAACGTGACATGGGTTGTGACGACCCTTATTATACCGGTACGGTTATACCAACCCACGTCGGTATAGTAAAGGGTATCACAGTGGGACATTTACCCAACCACTATCACATGATTGAGATATACACAAATATAAATACAGAGTAGCGGAAGTAAAAGAACCATGTCTTTCGTTTCATTCATCATCCACATTTAACATACACGATCCAAATAACAATTCAAAAGACGAAACTTTCATAATTGAAATTAAACCAAACTACATTGTCCACAAGATTAAAGTTCTACATTTAATACATAATTTGTCCATAATTACAAAATGATAACTCTAATACAAGCTACAATTTACATACTATGAAACAAAAAGGACACAACGTCAACTCCACAAGCTACTCTCCACGCTCGGAGTCGCTCTCTACGGTCTCCTCCAAAAGTGTGTCACCAACTAAACCTGTACGCCGAAGCAAGGAGTGAGTCTAAAAGACTCAGCAAGTAACTCCATACACATCATTCATGCATACATCATAGTAGGTTCTACTATTCAATTTGCAAGGCAACATACAGCATGCTTGAACATTAATAAGAGACAACCTATCATGGTATTTCTACAAAATCAAAACACATGGTACATGGTTTAAGATGTTTCAAATAACACTTCCTATCACATGCTTTCTACTCATTTAATCACATGAAGACTACACTTCCAATTTGACTATAACATGATAGCAATTTACATGGGATTCTGCACATTCCTGCACAGGCTAACTACCAATTCACATGTATTAAGGTTGCTGTTTTGACATGGAATTAGAATATCATAGCATGAATTATCGTCTCACACTCTAACATATTCACTTCACATAGTTACACATTCCCATATTTACATGGTTCATTTTTCACCCATTACACATGCACACATGTTCACATTTCACCTTTTACACATATATACATTCACATTTCACATCTTACACATATTCACATTCACATTTCACATTTTATTTTGCCGTGACACATAGTCCAAACCACCACTAGAAGGACACATCACATAACACATAACACATAGCACATCACCTAGGCAATACATGATGACTCTTGGCACTGCGCAGACCGGGAGAACACGTCTCCACCCTAACCAGTGGTACTTGTCCACCTCCAGGATTTCATCCTAATGCCCTTAGGATATCTTAACACATTGAACCTTCTCATGGGGACCTTTCCATGATACAGTTCCACAGCCCTCTATGGAAGCAGTGTCACACACGGCACATTTTACACATTACACATTCCGATTAACACACGTTTTACATATGATATTCACACTTTCTTATTTATGCACATGGTTCTGTTCTTCCCTAGCATGATGCCACTAATAACAGAAATCAAGCATTTAGTAGCTCTCATGGATTAATTGGAACGCACCTCATTTAACCTTAATCATGGTACATGTATTTATAACTCATTTTCACATGGAAATCGCATAGTGTAGGCTACTGTTATCCAATTTTCCTGAAAATTTAACCACATGCTGTTTTTGGATATAAGAACACACATACAAATTTTCACATTTTTTCTGAATTCACATGCATTTATAGAAATTAAAACATTCAGTTTCATGCCATTCATAAACTAAGCTAACATAGATCATAACATGGATTTCAGATTTGATCATACACAGGCATGAACCACACATACATATTGGCACAAGAAATTTTTTCCAAATTTATTTCCCATCACACGATTTACTAAAATTTTCACAAGTTCTACACATGCTTTCTATTTCTCATTGTAGGAATTATAAAAATTCGCATGAATATGGAAAAATTCCCAAGTTTGCAGGGCATGGACTGATACATATAAACATGGTTCATAAAATTCTACAGCATTTAATTCCTCAGAAATCATGAGAACAAAATTAAACATGCATAATCTCTTTCCTACACATGCCTTCCAATAATTCTAATAAATTATGCCATCTACAGAAAAATACAGAAATTTTCACACACATCACATTATCTATTTTACATAGCATATAAAATTTACATTATATCCTCATACGTAGAAATCCAGAAATTAAAGATATAGGGCAGAACAGTTCACTGTTCTATCAAGAAGAACTTAACGGCATAGTCTGGCCGTCCAACAAAGTAAACGGCAATATCGTTGGCCGTCAACGAAGATCTTGACGGCGAGGGATCTTGCCGTCAAGTTCGGGCCTGTGCAAAAACACAGTCCGAGCTTCAAGGAATGGTGAATGTAGGAGATCCAGGACACGAGAAAAATCCATAAAAATGATAAAAACCTCTTAGACACATACATGGACAAGGTGCAAGGGTTACTTGCCTTTGGAAAAACTCCTAAAGGGATCAAAATGGTCGGAGAAGCTCTCCTTGGGCAGTCCCAAGAAGCCTCCAAGATGCCTCCACTCCGGCTTCTGTGATGCTCCCCTCTGCAACCCAGGGCCGGGGATGTGCAGCCGGATGTGTTGTCTCCCTCCTTGTCGAAGTAGATCTCCGGATGAAGCCTTGGATCGCCGGATCAAAGCCTCCAAACTCCAAGTTTTCTCACAGGTTCTAGGGTTTTTGTTTTTCTCCTTACAAAGAGCCAAGAGAGCTCTTGGAGGGGAGGGGGGGTTTGCCATAAGGGCCATTTTAGAGAGGAGGACCCCTCACCTACGCAGGGGTCGGTGGGAAGGTCGGGGTAGCCGTTGGGGTGGTTGGCATCTCCAATCAAAGGCATGGCACACCATGCTGCTGCAGATTGGTCTGTCAGAACATAGACGTCCACCTATATGGCCGTCTATTTAATATTAGACATCCACCGATATGGACGTTAACAATAAGTGAACGTCCATTAATGTTGACGTCGACTAACCCTTCGGCCAGAACCCAAAACCATGCAAAACCCTAATTTCTTCTAAGTTCATGCATGCAATACGTAGGTATAATATACACTATTCACATCATGCAATTAACCACGCATATATTTGAGTATATGCACACATACCTAGTGCTTACACAATAATGTATATATAATACTTACATGATAATGCATATACATACACAAGCATAAAATTGCACACAATAAAATAATAAGGACAAATTCGAGGGTCTTACATGGGTACTGTAACGACCAGAACGTGGCAGAGGTACTGTCGCGACCCGACCTCAGAACGCGACATATCGGGCCGTCGCGTTCACAGGGTCTGCGCCTGAGTCCGACCGGGATCTGACATGATCTTGGTTCAGACTTACCATGTTTTGACACAGGGGCGATATTCACGAAACGCCTATATCTCTCTATATGCTGACCTTTAGACAAAACACTCAACATAGAAAATGTCGAGGACATCTATTGGAAGAACTTTTGTGTTGTGGTCTGGGTCTGAATCCATCTCTAATTGCATGCAATACAGGAAGAACGTAAAAAAAACCCTAAACATGCATGACTTCGTTGTGACTTACATGTTAGGCTTGTAACATGAGATCTACTGATATTTGGACAAAACGTTTAACATAAACAATGACCAGGACAAGCAGTGGAAGAACTTTTATGTTGGGGGTTTTACCTAATTAGGTCTTTGTCCTTGTGAAAACATGAAGAACTTAAAGTTAAATGCAACCTGAAAACGCAGTATCCTGCATGACTCTATTACGAAGTTTATAACTCTCTAAATAATGATATTTAAACAAAACACTTAACATGAAAGATGACAATGACCACTATTTAAAGAACTTTTATGTTGGAGGCTTGACCTACTTCGGCCTTTAATCTTGTGCAAAACAGGAAGAACTTAAGGCTATCTGCAAACCCGAAAACACAGTATTATGCATGACTCTCTTACGGGGTTCATAACTCTCTAACTAAAGACTTTTAGACAAAATCTTCAACATGAAAGATGATCGTGACTACAATTAGAAGAACTTTGATGTTGATAATTTAGTCTAGTTCGGTCTCAAATTGTATGCATAATAAGAAGAACGGGAAAAGCCCTAACTGTGCGCGACTTAGGGAGAACGACTAATACACAAAGGATACTCCATGAAAATTAGTAAAATCAGAAGCAAATGAATCTATACTCGAAGCTCTACAATATGATATTATTTTTCTTTAATCTTGTCCCAAGAATGCCTACCTTTGAACGCAAAGAACTCCCTGCAGGTTCCTGGTTCGCTACAGGGCGAGGTGGAAGAAGACCACGTTTTTCCCCAGCCTTCTCCTCTCCTCCAGCGCCCCAAACTTGCTGCACACGACCCCAACTTGACGCTAAACCTTCCCCAAACGTTTTGTGAAGAGTTCTTATAGTTTTAGGGTGCTACTTCATGTCCTAATGGGACTAGGAAAGAGGGCTGCGAATTTCTGCATTCTAGTTTCCAAAATCTGAGATTCTCTCACCCAAAGGAGGTAGCAAAGGTTTAGGAAACCACCTCTTAGAGTTGGGTCCGTTTTGACTTACCTTGCATGACTAATTACCCTAATTTAAACCCTAATGTGCCCTTCACAATTATTGCATATTTATAGGTACGAATTTCTGAGTATTTTTATGTTCCAATTTTATTATTAGGCTAAAAGTGATCCATTGGCCCATTTTCATTAATGGGTCACTAATACATAATGTTATAAGTCTCTCCAACCTATTTATTTAATTTATGGTTGGGTTATTTTTCCGTGTTAACAATTTTCCGACTTAGTTCCCTAATTCGGTTAACTTGGTCACGTGTAACGTACACTTGGCCAATCGGATTTTTCGTTGCTCGAATCTCTTCATGAAACTCTTAAGAATAATGTTTGAGGTTGATTTATAATTTTTACAGAATTTTTAATGTGTTTTCTCACGTACGATAGTGGTACGTAAGTTCTATCATTTCGATAATACGTAAGTTATTTATTTACTATTTTCATACTTGAATTTGTTCATGGGTCATAAGTTGTCCATTGATCCAATTCCTTTTATGGACTATCCCCACATATTGTTTGGAGTCTACCCATAATTTTTATTTCAATTGTTAATCCACTTGGCTCATGAAATAATGGATTCTCCAATTTATTCCCTATTTACAATAATAAGTCACATAAATTCTAAATCATGGTCCGAATTATTTTTCTATGCCCAAATTTCTTAATGGGTCATTAGATAATAATTTTTAAGGTATAACTATTATTTTCATAAAATTTTTATATGAGTTTCTACTCATGCAATAATGATGTGTATCTTTTAACTAGTTTGATTTTTATTAATGGGCAAAATTTTCATTTATCTATAATATTTTTTTTAATTAATAAAATTTCTGGGGTATTACATCCGCCCCCACATAAAGAGAATTTGGTCCCCAAATTCATATGATATGATACGACTACCAAGTTATTATGGATATTTCATTCCATCATCTCCCCCACTTAGGGTTTTGCTATAAAATTAACTAAGGGTGTAATGATGGTACCTTGTCCATCTTCATTGGTATGATTCATATCCACGAGAGCTTGTAATCGTCCTTGGCGTGGATTTTGGTTCCTCTTTGTTGGACAATCGATGACTCGATGTTGTTGACTTCCACATCGCAAGCATCTGCCGAATTTCTTCCAACAGTTATCTATCTGATGCCCTGGTTTCTTACAAAATTTACAGAATTCCTTACTCTCCACTTTCCCTTTCATTCTCTTGCTAACTATTGTATTTCTTCCTTTATTATCATCGGAATGAGTAGCACGTCCCCTTTTCAACACCTTCTTGTTATGGATCTTTTCAATGAGTCCCATGGTGTCCTCTACTAATTGAGCTCTCAATACCATGACTGAATATACTTCAATGTCTTGTGGAGCCAACCTTTCCCAGAATACAGGTCTCAACCCTTCTAGAAATTTCTTCGCCTTCATCTGCTCCGTACTTACCAGATGTGGTGCGTACTGTGCTAGTCTTTCGAATTGCACTTCATATTCTGCTACAGACATCATTCGTTGTTTTAAATTGGCGAATTCATTTGCCTTCTTCTCGCGAATCCTCTCAGAAAAGTATTTGGTATTGAAGAGTTCTAAAAATTTCTCCCAGTCTATGTTGATGTTGGGTAATTGTCGACTAGCAGCTTCCCACCAGGTTCTAGCATCGCGGTCCAACTGGAAGGTTGCCAGAAGGACTTTATCTTGCTCTGAACATCGCATAACCCTGAAGATCCGTTCCATTGCCTTCACCCAATTTTCAGCTTCATCGGGATCCGGAGTTCCATTAAACCTAGGGGGATTTATTCTTTGAAAATTCCCATATAAGTCTCCTGCCCCATTTCTTGCTCCTGCTTGAATTACGTTGTTAAGGGCTTGAGTAAACCCCTGTAGGGTCTGTTGTAATTCGTGCATTGGTGCATGCTCGCCAGCCATCTCCTCTGGTCTCCTGCAAGCAATAATAATTTTGTTAATTTCTTTTTAAACTTAGGGTGTTTGTACATATAGTTACGCTCCTAGCATAACCCCAAGCTTTACCCAATCTCTCACATAGGTATGGTGGTTGTCTTAGACACGGTTATGGCAGTTCACCTAGAACATCTAGGACCTAAAATATCCTAATAAGGACATCCTAGGCTCTGATACCAACTGTCACGCCCCTCCAATTTAGCAGCGGAATAAATCGGAGGAGACGCGAACAACGAGTATGGTAACGACAATTGCGCATACTTTCGCAAACATCAGAGCATCTAATGAACAATAATTGGAAATAAACTCTTTATTTCATTATAAAATCACTAAGACTATTACAACCACTAATTCAAAGCCAATACATAGGGCTCAATGACATCATTACATTGAAAAGAAATCTAAAGCAACAACTACTAGACTCCAATTGTGCTAGGGTAACTTCGTTATTTGACTCCGGGTCACTCATCACTCTGGTCTTGTCCCATTGGTACGTATAACGTCATTGTCCGACTTACCTGAGACACAATAACAAATAACGAAGGGTGAGCGATAACGCCCAGTAGGACTTAAATCTCATGAGTCAAGCATGCTTTAAGTAATTAATGCATTAAAGGCAGAGTAACTAATGATAGAGCGAGTCATGTAAAGTCGAGAAAGTAACAGCACAAGTAACATGGTTCAAATAGCAGATGAATCAAGTATAGCACGATGACTAAAGTCAAGTCACGATAGAAAACGATAACAATAATAGCAAGTAACGATATTGTCCAGAATAGCAAGAGACATGTATCGCAAGAAGAGATGATAGTAGATGGTCATGTAAAGAGTAAATTGCACTTTGAATGTGATCAAGTCGCGATAGCACACAGTAACTCAAGATAGCGAGTATCAAGTAGAGCAAGTAGAGCGTATGGTGAGATAGCGTGTAACAAGATAGCGTGTAGGGTTGCACAACGGTGCACTGGTAGAGTACGACAATAGTCACTTTGGGACAGTAGCCGTTTTACGATAGTACATTACGTCTGAACTCCTCAGACTAATGTATAACAGTTTGTGATAGCACAGTAATATCACAGTACGTCTGAACTCCTCAGACTAAAAGGATAGTAGTTAGATGTCTAGCCAAGATAGTATAGTCAGAACCGGTGCAATGCAGAACACCGTCAATAGCCCCTGCAGGTATTTTCGGGTGGCTCTCTGCCCCCAGGACTAGATTGGAGCCCCTCGGACACTCTCCGTGCCCTGCACAGTATGCATTTGATACAGTAGAGTCACAAGACCATATTATAGCACTAGACAGTCACGAAATAGCACAAACGATAGGAGCCACAAGCTCAAAGGGTAACAAGAGAGTGCTAGATGAATAGACGAGAGAGACGGGATAGTAGAGTGAACGTGAATATGAGTAGACGAGCGAGTATAGCATAGATGAGATCTTATGGTCATTGCACATGAAACGTCGAGTAACGAGTGATGGTAACAGTTGCACAACACACGCGTAAGGTATTGGCAGTCAGGTGGAACTCATGATCTTTCTGCTAGCCTCGTTAAGCATAGGTCCAGAGGTCCGGCGTGATTCAAGATAAGAGCGAGAGAACAATCTAAGGCCGTTTGGATCTTACTGATCCCTAGAGTGTATCATAGGTATTAGGGTACAACCGGCTCGTCGACCATGTGGGAATCCATGATCAGAGGAGACTTACGGAGGCCTTGCACAAGGATTCACTAGTCCGGCGGAAGGAGTATCCGATGGAGAGTTCGTCCAAGTCAAGAAAGTGTGTAAATATAGAAACAAGTGCTCGACGTTCTAGAGGAATTCTAGAACAGTGGAGCGTCGAGATCGGTGTTCTAAAACATCGCACGAATCGTAAACGAGTACTTGTTAAAGTAAGGTAATTAATTGCAATAATTACCAGATATGTTATGTGTCATATTCATACAATTTAAGCCATGTTTGGATGGTTCAACGTGTGTGTATGTGTCATGAAATCAAGGATATGAAAGATCAAGTGATTGACTTTTATTAGATTAAAATAAACCAATACTTACAACTTTGTTTTTATGTAGTTAAGATCGTCAACATGATATGGGAATTATGGTGGTACAACAAGACTTGCAAAAGACTGATTTTCAGGCCCAAAACTGAGATCGCGACGTGGTCTTGCAAGGATCGCGACGGGGTCGTCAGATCAGGCAGGCAGAACGCGACAGGGGTACTGTCGCGACCAGAACGCGACAGAGGTACTGTCGCGACCCGACCTCAGAACGCGACATATCGGGCCGTCGCGTTCACAGGGTCTGCGCCTGAGTCCGACCGGGATCTGACATGCTCTTGGTTCAGACTTACCATGTTTTGACACAGGGGCGATATTCATGAAACGCCTATATCTCTCTATATGCTGACCTTTAGAAAAACACTCAACATAGAAAATGTCGAGGACATCTATTGGAAGAACTTTTGTGTTGTGGTCTGGGTCTGAATCCGCCTCTAATTGCATGCAATACAGGAAGAACGTAAAAAAAAACCCTAAACATGCATGACTTCTTGTGACTTACATGTTAGGCTTGTAACATGAGATCTACTGATATTTGGACAAAACGTTTAACATAAACAATGACCAGGACAACCAGTGGAAGAACTTTTATGTTGGGGTTTTACCTAATTCGGTTTTTGTCCTTGTGAAAAACATGAAGAACTTAAAGTTAAATGCAACCTGAAAACGCAGTATCCTGCATGACTCTATTACGAAGTTTATAACTCTCTAAATAATGATATTTAAACAAACACTTAACATAAAAATGACAATGACACTATTAAAGAACTTTTATGTTGGAGGCTTGACCTACTTCGGCCTTTAATCTTGTGCAAAACAGGAAGAACTTAAGGCTATCTGCAAACCCGAAAACACAGTATTATGCATGACTCTCTTACGGGGTTCATAACTCTCTTTTAGACAAAACGTTCAACTCTAACTAAAGACTTTTAGACAAAACAATTAGAAGAACATGAAAGATGATCGTGACTACAATTAGAAGAACTTTGATGTTGATATTTAGTCTAGTTCGGTCTCAAATGGTATGCATAATAAGAAGAACGGGAAAAGCCCTAACTGTGCGCGACTTAGGGAGAACGACTAATACACAAAGGATACTCCATGAAAATTAGTAAAATCAGAAGCAAATGAATCTAGACTCGAAGCTCTACAAGATGATATTATTTTTCTTTAATCTTGACCCAAGAATGCCTACCTTTGAACGCAAAGAACTCCCTGCAGGTTCCTGGTTCGCTACAGGGCGAGGTGGAAGAAGACCACGTTTTTCCCCAGCCTTCTCCTCTCCTCCAGCGCCCCAAACTTGCTGCACACGACCCCAACTTGATGCTAAACCTTCCCCAAACGTTTTGTGAAGAGTTCTTATAGTTTTAGGGTGCTACTTCATGTCCTAATGGGACTAGGAAAGAGGGCTGCGAATTTCTGCATTCTAGTTTCCAAAATCTGAGATTCTCTCACCCAAAGGAGGTAGCAAAGGTTTAGGAAACCACCTCTTAGAGTTGGGTCCGGTTTTGACTTACCTTGCATGACTAATTACCCTAATTTAAACCCTAATGTGCCCTTCACAATTATTGCATATTTATAGGTACGAATTTCTGAGTATTTTTATGTTCCAATTTTATTATTAGGCTAAAAGTGATCCATTGGCCCATTTTCATTAATGGGTCACTAATACATAATGTTATAAGTCTCTCCAACCTATTTATTTAATTTATGGTTGGGTATTTTTCCGTGTTAACAATTTTCTGACTTAGTTCCCTAATTCGGTTAACTTGGTCACGTGTAACGTACACTTGGCCAATCGGATTTTTCGTTGCTCGAATCTCTTCATGAAACTCTTAAGAATAATGTTTGAGGTTGATTTATAATTTTTAGAATTTTCTAATGTGTTTTCTCACGTACGATAGTGGTACGTAAGTTCTATCATTTCGATAATACGTAAGTTATTTATTTACTATTTTCATACTTGAATTTGTTCATGGGTCATAAGTTGTCCATTGATCCAATTCCTTTTATGGACTATCCCCACATATTGTTTGGAGTCTACCCATAATTTTTATTTCAATTGTTAATCTTGCTCATGAAATAATGGATTCTCCAATTTATTCCCTATTTACAATAATAAGTCACATAAATTCTAAATCATGGTCCGAATTATTTTTCTATGCCCAAATTTCTTAATGGGTCATTAGATAATAATTTTTAAGGTATAACTATTATTTTCATAAAATTTTTATATGAGTTTCTACTCATGCAATAATGATGTGTATCTTTTAACTAGTTTGATTTTTATTAATGGGCAAAATTTTCATTTATCTATAATATTTTTTTTAATTAATAAAATTTCTGGGGTATTACAATAGGCTTTCCTTATCTTGGCGCACCTACTTTCCAAATATGGAATCCTACTTGAACCCAGTCTATGGTGATGAGAATCAGGACGCAGCATTCTACACCACCCATGACTATGAGGAATCTCTTCCTCATGGTCTCCTCGAGGAGTTGACCCAGCCCTGGGTCGCCACAGTCCACGCCAGTGAGAGTCATCGTCCCGGCGACGGTGGCCCGTCACAAACTGTTCGCTCCCCTCAGGCAGACGATCAAGCTACTCAACTCATGCGCCTAATTCCTCAACTCGATCAATCCCAAATCCAGGATCTCATGACGTCCTTCAAAGGAAAAGCCGCCTCGTCACCCTCACCCAGAGCGGGTGCTTCTCGCCCCATGGCATCTACCTCCAGCCCCCGTGTCATCACGGGACCAGCCGACAACACTCCCATCCAGCCACGGGCCATTCGATTCACTCCCTTCGAGTCTGAGCACTACCATCCGCATGAGTCGAGGCCCCGGTCTCCACCATATCTCCCTTGCCATCCACCACAACTTGAGCTGCGCGCCAGGCCAGCATCTCGTGCCTCCTCCTTGTACGCTCAACCCTCCGCCGCTCCCGACATGATGTCCGAGTGGGCGTCCATTAAGAAGGAACTCCAAGAGCTGCGAAGGCAAGTCAACCCTAGGCAGCACCATGATGTTCACATGCCTAACTTCAATGGCCTGTGGGTCCCATCTCCATCCGAACTTCCTAAGTACCACAAGTACAATGGCTCTGGCAACCCATGCATTCATATCAAGGATTTAATCTATGAGTCTGCACCTTACCAGCACGACCGCCGCCTAATGGCATATCTATTCCGTCGGTCATTGGACGGGCCTGCACTAGACTGGTTCTACTCTTTACTACCCGAGGATGTAGAGGATTTTGCCATAGTGAAGGGGAAATTCCTTGAACAATTCCAAGATAGGGTTGGGCCAGAATACTCTCTTACGGACCTCATGGCTGAAAGGATGAAGTCGGATGAGGATTTTGCTACATATGTCGACAGGTGGAGACAGATGGCTACACGAGTCCTGGGGTACCTTCCGGAGGGAGAGAAAGTCAAGATCATCATTGCCAATGCCACCCCCGCCTATAAGAACATCCTAGCGATGAATGATATCACCACCATGCACCAACTGTACAGTCGGGCCCAATTCATCCAAACCCAACTTAAGGATTCCCCCATACACTCCATGTTCGAACCCCAAAAGTCTCGCTTCCAAAGAAAACCTCAGGGTCCAATGACCGATGGTGTCCAAGTCAACGAGCAGGTGAGTGCATTCAACCCTGCCGGCCAGAACAACAACCGTCAACCTTACACTGCCTAGGGTCAAAACCGCACCAATCCACCACAAAGCCAGCAGCCCCAATATAACCAAGTACCACCTTCCGATGGCTCCCAACAAAGGTGTCCCCTAGGTCCAAGGAGAACTCAATACCCACCACTTCTTGAGACACTCTCCGACATCTTCTTGGCCTTGGTCTCCACAGATGCCATCAAGCTCTCTCTGGAAAGGCCATTGAACTCGAGTGTGGACCAGAGAAGATATTGCATGTTCCATCGGCAGCCAGGTCACACTATTGAGCAGTGCTTCACGTTCAAGGATCTGTGTATGACCTTCATGAGCAGAACCGGTTAGATTGGACAGCCCTCCGGACAGTGATCAGAGACATTAAAGAAAGGTAGAGGCAGCAACAGCAGTAAAGGCAGCAGCGCCAACCACCCCCTCAACAACAGCAACAACAACAGCCGTTGCAGGACCTAGGGATAGTCCATAACCCACTCCCAAACCACCCGCCAGCTCCCAATCCACCACCAGCCCAGGTGAATCCTATCATCCACCACCCCCCTCCTCAAGCGAACTGGACGTATGATGATGAACCTGATGTTCAGCAGATGATGGCCATTAACCACCAATATCCTCAACAATCCCAAACAATACAACCAGCTACCATGGCTCCCCAGTCAGTCCCTCCTTTAGTTTCCCAGGCCAACGCCATCGTACTGCCCATCGGCTCAACAACCGCGCCAGTCGCTATGCCATCCATTATCCTACCGCCAATCATACCTCTTGCTCCGCCTGTCTCCATACCACCATCACCTGTCATAGCCACTCCCACACCCATCATCTTGCCACCACCTAGGCTGGACCAACCTTCCACCGCCACCTTATCCTCCGCCAGATAGCATGTCAACCAACCAACTACCCTGCGGAGCGGACGAGTCTTTTGTCGCCCGTATCCACCCATCTCCATGACCTCCACCACCCAAAGCAATCCCCAACAGGTCCTGCAACCACCTCAGCAATAGCCTCAACAACAACCACAGGATGAGGGGGTGATTGAGCCACTACCCTATACACATAATGATATCCTCAAGCATCTTGATCATGTGCCAGCTAAAATCTCCAGACTAGAATTGATAAAGAGATCCAAAGAACATCAAGAAGCATTGAGAAATTTCTTACAAAGGGTGGTGGTGAATGAGGACATGCTCGCTGGCAAACTGCCGAGTGCACTAGCCATGGTGACTCGTGGGTCGGCCATCACATTTGCCGAGAATGAACTAGCACCCCCAGAAGCCAGGAGGCTCCCGCTCTGCGTTACCCTAGTCATCAACCATGTGGCAGTAAGGGCAGCATTGGTCGACACTGGGGCATCAATAAATGTCTGCCCACTGAGTACTCTGAGAGCCTGTGATGTGTCAGAAGGGCTGCTAAAACCAACGCCAACCACCATAGCCGCGTATGACAACTCTAGAAGATCTTGCCATGGAATGGTGACTGTACAAGCTGAACTGGGGCCGTTAGCCGTCACTGTTGATTTCTATGTACTTGACATCGATCATATGTTCAAGGCCATCCTGGGGCGTCCGTGGTTAGAAGCACTGGGGGCCGTACCGTCCACTGCACACCAGTGTCTTAAGTTTCCTTTCCAAGGATGAGTGATCAAAGTCAAAAGCATAGCCACTACCCACACAGTCGATGCCATCAATGACACTCTGCTTCCAGCTGTCTGGCCCGCCAACAAGCCCGTTGTCTCGGTGCTGGACATCAACTACCCATGGGCTTATTCATTCCATTCCAAACCAGAGGCAAGTCCTGCACAAGTCAATGCGGTCAAGAGGAAGGAGCCACTAAACACCAAAGGGTGGAAAATCATGATGAAGCTCGGCTACGAAGAAGGAAAAGGCCTAGGGGCAGAATTACAAGGCATCACCAAGCCTATCTCAGACATCGTAATGAAAAGCCGATGGGGACTTGGTTATAGGGAATAGTCCAAAACATGGTCATCTAGCACATCCACCCTCAAAGCCGATCGCGAACCACTCACATGGACGCTATGGTGTCACTTTACCAGAGGTCCAACCCAACCGGGATATAACACTGTGGTGGTCGAGGCAGAGCTGTCACAACACGAGGTGCATGGCAGACACTTCGCTAGGCACATGGCCCCCATGCTCACATACAGGGCACTAGAAACACTCCGCCCCAGAAAGAGAAGGAAGGCAGGGGACCCAGAGGCTGAGTGGTACCGCTGGTTCGATATAGAAGACATCACTATAGCTTTTAGCCGTCTGTTCTGGGAGGAAGAAAAAACATGGCCGCCAGCTGCAGTCGAACTGCTTGATCCGCCCACATCCATCACATCCAAGAGACAGTTGATGAGCGAAGCTACAAACGTGGGAGAGCCCGACATCCCCTGCGAAGAAGGGAAGACAGTGGACGAGCTGTGGAGGGGCACGTGCCTAGCCATCCACCCATCACTCTTGTGTTCCCTCCTCCCAAGCCTAGTCCCTTCATCCCCTCCCTTAGTCATTCAACTGTCTCCCCAATTCTTGGCAGCTGCCCACAACATCCTCACTCCTGACCTCCCACCTCTAGTCCTCTCTGTTTTGCAATCTGATCCGAGCGACCACGAGATCACTCTCTCGTGTTGCATGCTCTCCACCGATCTCAAAAAAAAAACATCAATCTTCAAATGCATATTGAGGTCGAGGAGTCTTCATACCTCCTGCACCCTCCTGATCAGGGGCACCCCTCAATTGGGGCGTCCCCTCCTGCTCCTTCATTACGAGCCATTCTCTTCAAGGACACCATGTCCTCCACTAGTCCTGTAGCGTCGTCTAGTCAAGTAGAGTCGTCTAGGTTAGAAGAGTCTAATCTTAGCTTAGGTGAGTCTAGGGTAGAGAGTCAGGTCAACCTAGCACCCGCCAAGTCCAAATGTCGCCCTAGGAAGCAACGAAGCAAGGCTATTCCCCAGAGATACCTTCAAGAGTTAGCTCGGCAATGTCAAGCATTGTTGTTAATAGAGGAGTTCACAAAGGACGTGTTCGTGTTAGAAGAAAATGAGCAGGATGGGGTGTTTGTAGACGACGGGTTTGGTGTCTATGAGATCATGAATGATGAGGACCCAATCGATGAAGAGGATGGCGAAGTAGATGACACTGCCGAGATGTACGTGAGTGGCGTAAGAAGATTTGATGAACCTACAATGATAGTGGATGAACCTACTAAAGAAGTCAATCTCGAAACAGATGAAGATCCCAGGATAGTGATTATTTCAGCTAACCTCGCTCCCGATGAAGAAGAGGAACTAGTGCAAATTCTGATGGAGTACAAGGATACATTTGCCTGGTCGTATGAAGACATGCCCGACCTAGACCCCTCATTAGTGGAGCATCGACTCATATTGAAAGAAGGGGCAAAGGTCATAAAGCAAAAACTTAGAAGGTTCCACCCACTTATGGCCCTGAAGATGAAGGACGAAGTAGACAAACTCCACAAGGCTAGATTCATCAAGGTAGTGATTTATCCGAATGGGGTGGCAAATATAGTCCCGGTCATGAAGAAAGACGGAAAGGTCAGAATCTGCATTGACTTCTGGGACCTAAATAAGGCATGTCCAAAAGACGACTTCCCGCTTCCTTACATTGATGTACTAATCGATAACACTGCTAGGTATGAAACCCTCTCATTCATGGATGGATATTCAGGCTATAACCAAATCCGTCTAGCTCCTGAGGATCAAGAGAAAACATCCTTCACCACGCCCTGGGGAACATACTGTTACGTAGTCATGCCATTTGGGCTAAAGAATGCTGGGGCTACCTATCAAAGGGCGATGATGGCTATCTTCCACGATATGATACATGTCTATGTAGAAGTGTACGTGGATGATATCTTGGTGAAGTCAAGAACCAGGAGAGAACACCCCGAGATCCTCACCAAGGTGTTGCAAAGACCAAGGGAGTACAAACTGAGAATGAATCCAAAGAAGTGTGTGTTTGGGGTATCGTCAGGAAAGTTGCTAGGCTTCATAGTTAGTAAGCGGGGAATTGAGATCGATCCAAACAAGGCCAAGGCTATTGCGGAAATGCCGCCTCCAAAGAACATCTCACAACTAAGGGGTTTGATTGGGCGTCTGTAGTTTACTAGAAGATTCATATCACAGCATTCACAAAGATGCCGCCCGTTCTATGATCTCTTAAAAGGAGAGGCGAAGTTCGAATGGAATGACAAGTGTCGAGAAGCCTTTGATGATTTGAAGAGGTATCTCATGAATCCCCTAGTTTTGCAACCCCCTATACCCAGGAAGCCACTAATCCTATATCTCTCAGTCATTGAGGACTCCCTAGGTGTTGTCCTTGCGCAACATGATGAATCTGGAAAAGAAAGGGCAGCATACTATCTTTCTAGGCTTTTCAACACCACTGAATCCAAGTACACCACCGTGGACAAAACCTATGTCGCGCTCGTGTGGGTAGTCCAAAAGCTCAAGCACTACTTTCTTGCCCACGAGGTCAAGCTGATCTCGAGGATGGATCCACTCAGATATCTTCTAGAAAAACTTGTCCTCTCTGATCGGCTTGCACGCTGGCAGAGCTTCCTCTCACAATTCGACATCTCTTTCGTGGTTCAAAAAGCCATAAAAGGGTATGACATCGCCGAGCACCTTGCTCATTTGCCACTCCCTCATAGCGATTCCATCCGAGAGGAATTCCCTGATGAAGAGCTCTCGGTCATCTCCAAAGATCCCTTATGGTCCCTCCATTTTGATGGTGCACTCAACTCTCAGGGACGGGGCATTGGAGCCGTGCTGCTCACCCCGAAGGGTATCACTATCCCCATCGCTTTTCAGCTCACCTTCTCCGCCACTTATAACATGTCTGAGTATGAAGCTCTCCTAGCTGGTCTTAAACGTGCTTATATCTTGGGTGCATCTCACCTTAGAATCATAGGAGACTCTCAGCTTGTTCTGCGGCAGGTGCTCTCAACTTACCGCACTCGTGACCCAAAGCTTAAACCATATCAAGATCTAGTTACGTTGTTGGCAAAGCAGTTCCGCAAGCTTATCTATGTCCACACTCCTCACTCACAAAATATCCTGCCTGATGCCTTGGCGTCACTAGCTTCATCTCTATCCTTCCCTCTGAGTCATCGGACCGAGACAATTGTCATCCAACGACTCGATGTTCCATCTCCCCAAGATCCTTGGTTCAAGAACCTTAGGACAACCTTAGAAGAGAGGACTAGGAAGAGAGAAGTGCAGCAAGTTATGCTAGCTGAGCTTGAGGAAATCTTAGATGAAGAGGAACTGCCATGGTATTTTGAGATTGAGCAGTACTGTAAGGATGGGTCATATCCTGAAGGGGCAAATGCGAAGGATCGCAAGGCCATAAGAAGAGCCGCCTTAAGGTACACAGTCGTCGGAGAAGTTTTGTACAGGCGAGCTCTTAATGGAGTTCTTCTGAGATGTCTTAATGATGACGACGCTTGGAAAGTGGTAGAAGAAGCTCATGCTAGTGAATGGGGAGGGCATGTCAACAGTCAGATGCTTGCGAAGAAGATCATTAGTGTAGCTGTTGGGTTGAATGTCTAATTCATATCATTTCCCTCCTATTTTGATGATGACAAGAAGTGTTCTTAAAGCATTTAATTGGAACATGTCAAAAGCATCATACCTGAAAGTCATGCTCAAAAAGCATTTTTCAAACCACATTTATCATTTGTGGTAATGATAAATCATTTAACTAATGATATATGTGTTTATTTTTCAGGTACAAACTTTTTATGCAAAAGATGTGTCGACACACCCATCAATGGTGTCGACACATCAACACAGACTCAAAGAGAAATTGTGCAAAAATGTCAAGAGTGTGTCGACACATGTCAAGAGTGTGTCGACACGAGTGGCAGTTTTCCAGAGATCAAGGGTACCCAGGTCGACACACTCCCAGGGCAGGTTGACACTAGACCCAGTTCCCAGAACAGCCAGTTTGAGGAATTGGGACACCAGGTCGACACACTCCCAGGCAGGTCGACACTAGACCCAGTTCCCAGAACAGCCAGTTTGAGGAATTGGGACACCAGGTCGACACACTCCCAGGGCAGGTCGACACTTGACCCAGTTCCCAGAACAGCCAGTTTGAGGAATTGGGAGCAGGTCGACACACTCAAGAGCAGGTCGACACGGGACCTTTCTCCCAGAACAGATTCTTCTATCTTTGGAACAGTGTGTCGACACAACCACCAGGGCAGGTCGACACACTACGGAAACTTTTCATCCTAAGAGCTGATGGCTGCCACGTGTCCTTCTAGGGCGATCAGAATCTCCTAGGGAAGCGTGCCCTTGTACCCCAAAGGGTATCTTTGGAATCCTAAGGGTATAAAAGGCTCCTTTTGGCCTCCCTTCGAAGAGAGAGACCCAACCAACCTCTTAGAGCCTCCTGAAAATTCCTGGCGGCCAAAAAGAGTTCGTGTCTCCCTCCTCTGCTTCCTGGAGTCTCCTGAACACCTCTTCTCACCAATTCAAGGTGTGAGAATTGTGGTTTGATCTTTAAAGAAGCCTCTGAAGCATCTCAAGGAAGTAGATCAGGTAGAAGCCATCGTTGGAGAAGAATTCAAGGAAGGTCCAACCTCCCAGATTGCAGAGCATCGTCTTGGACTTCATGTTTACAAGCTTCTTCCCAATTCAAGCTTCTACAAGGGAGTACACTTGAAGAACGAAGTCATTCAATACCTTTTTACTTTACTTCTGTTCTTCTGAGATATCTCTTGAGATTATGCAAGTGCTTCTGCATAATCTCATTAGTGTTCTCAATTTCGACTAGATCTGTTGCTAGGAGATCTTGTCTTAAGTTGGTGTCTAGCAGTCAATGTGTGAGCCTTGTGCTCAGATTGTTGTGAGCCGGTACGCTCAGTGTTGAGTTGTCAAACTCAAGTGTGTGTTGAGCAGTCTTGCTCAGTTGTTCTAGAGTAGTCTTGCTCTAGAAGTGGTGTGAGTTGTAAGTTCTTCAGTGTTGGAGTTGTCAGGCTCCAGTGGGTGTGTTACCCAGTTGTGTTAGTGAATCCTCAGGGTTGTGAGGGGGGATGTAGGAATCACATGGGTGATTTCCGAACCACCTAAAAATCCTTGTGCATTTGTGTTCTGTGGTTTGACTGGTTCATCCGCTAGATGCTTGCATAGGACTCGTTTCTAATTCACTTAATCAACTTGATTCTCATCTAAGTTTTTCAACTCACTCCAATCTAATCAGATCAGCAGCTTTTCACTGATATTATTGCCTCTGATTCTAAATAGTTTTAAAATTATTTAGCTTCCGCAAAAGTGGCTAAGATCTATTCATCCCCCCCCTTCTAGATCTTTTCCACACATTTATTTCGATCCTTCAGTAGCAACCTGAATTTTTGAGAAAAATAAAAATTTAAATAATAAATTAAAAACTCAGCTAAAGGGATATTCAATGAAAAGAGCATTAAATAAAACCCATTAAATGGAAAAGAGTAATGGGCTTTGCTTAATGGATCCTCTAGAACTTATTGGGTCAAAATATGAATTTACAAATAGTAAATAAAAAGAAAATACCCTAAATTCGGAGTCTTAATATCTCCTAAATAGAAAAGGACCCTTTAAGTATTAAAAGAGGCAATAAGAGTTGGAATTGGATTCCTAAGCCTACCCCTTATGATTTAGTACGAATTTAGATCCCATCCTAACCTAAATAGAGGTTGGAAAGCAAGAAAGGAAGGTTGGAGTTAGGAAATCTCGTCATTAAAGAGCAATTAGAATAGAAGTAGGAATAGGAACCACTACATGCTTAAATACATCTCTTAAACCCTCTTGGCCGACCCTAGCTCGTTGCCAAAGGTTGTTTGTAAGACCCTCGAATTTTGTTGCATTATTTTAATTTCGTGTAAATAATTTATGTTGTGTATGCATAGATGTACATATCTACGTAAGTAATAGTTAGTATACTTATGCATGCATGTGTATAAGTTAGTTGTAAATAATGTATGAATGACATGTTGGTAGTGTGTACGTGATAGTACATATGTATGGCATGTAAATATGTATAAGTTGTGCATGGTTTATGCATGTTTTAGAATTCTGGCCGAAGGCCAGATTGGCGTCAATATCAATGGACGCTTGTGTTGTGTAGGCGTCAACCATATGGATGTCAACACTAATCCCAGCGTCCAGCAATGTGGACGCTAATTTCTCTGACCTGCATGCGTTGCAGAGCCGGATTTCCAGGAGCAAGCTTGCTCACCCATTGGGGAGCTGTCCCCAACGGTCTGAAAGGGTTCACATCAACCCTGCAGGAATGGGAGAGGCCTCTCTTCTATATCTGAACCCCTTTGCAACCAGAAACCCCTCTTGGCTCTCTTTGCAAGAGGAGACAAATGAGAAGAGAAACCCTAGAAAAATCTGTGAGAAAACCCCACCTTTGCAACCTTAAATCCGGTGATCTGAAGCTTGTTCCGGCCATCTACCACGACAAGGAGGTAGCTGGAACATCGAGGAAGGCATCCCCAACCTCGACTTGCTGTGGAGATTGCTCAAGAACCCGGAGGAAGGCATCTTTGGGAGCTTCTTGGGACTGCCCAAGGAGAGCTTCACCGCCATTTAGATCCGTCTGGAGTATTTTCTAGAGGCAAGTAACTTACCCCTATCGTCCATGTAGATGTCTAGTAGGGTTTTGTGATTTTACATATTTTTCCTCGTGTCCTAGATCCCCCATTCTTCTTGATTTTTGGAGTTCGGTCTGTGTTTCTGCACATACAGGAACTTGGCGTCAATGCCCTTGACGCCGAGATCCCTGGTGTGCGTCCAGTGATCTTGCCGTCCACTCCTGGAACGGCCAGAGACCACCGTTAAGTTCTCCAGGACAGAACAGTGAGCTGTTCTTCCTGATATATTTGACTAATTTTGATGTGTTTTCGATGAGGATATATTGTAAACTTATTATGATAGGTAATATGAATGTCGGAATGTGTGGTGAGATCTTTGTAATTTCTGTGATTTGGCATAAATGGTTTATTTATGGAAAATGTGTGCATGATGAGATCTAGACCATGTTCGCTACCGTGTGTGAAATTCATGTGAAATTGGATGCCCTAAATCTTGCTAAACCAAGAATGGGTGAATCAGTCCATGCTCTAAATTTTTGGGAATTTTCTCCATGTTCCTCTGAATTATTGAATTTTCTGAAATGGAATTAGAAAAGCATGTGTAGGGTTGTAAAATCTCCAGTAAATGTGTACTGTGAAATAAATTCAGGAAAATTCCTGTGGTATTGTGTATATTGAGTTCAGGGTTATGATCTGTTAAAACTGAATTTTTATGTTATACATCATGATAAATTGAATTTTGAATAATACCGGAATCTATGTTAAATTTTCTGCAATTGTATTTTGGATCAGAAAATTGTGAAAATTTTCATGTGGGGTCCTAAACCCAAAATCAGCATGTGGTTAAATTCTCAGGTCATTTGGACAACTATACCATGAAATATGAATTTTCCATACAAAAATGGGTAATTAATGCATGCCGTTGTGAAATGATTTAATTTCTGTGTAACCCAACCTAATTGGTGAAATTTCCTGAATGATAAATTCTGTCATCTGTGGCATGATTAGGAAAACAGAGTCATGTTGCGAATGAGAGAATGAATGAGATATGAGCGTAATGTGTAAAATATGTGTAAAAACCGACATGTGTAATGTGTAAAACTGTGCCAAGTGTGATACTGCTACCATAGAGGGCTATGGAACCGTACCATGGAAAAGTCCCCATGGGAAGGTTCAATGTGTTGTGATCCTAAGGGCATTAGGATGAAATCCTAGAGGTGGACAAGTACCACTGGTTAGGGTGGAGACTTGTTCTCCCGGTCTGCGCAGTCCAAGAGTTGTCACTGTGTTGCCTAGGTGGCGTCTATGTGTATGTGATGTGATGTGTCCTTCTTATGGTGGTTTGGACTATGTGTCACGGCACTAAAGTGTAAAGTGTAAAATGTGAATGTGATTGTGATCATGTGCAAATTGTGTAGTGTGAACAATGTGTAAATGTGAATGTGTAAATGTGCAAAGTGTAAAAAGTGAAGTATGTGAATTAGAAATTGTGTAAAAATATGAAACCAAAATGTGAGGATATGAAATTGGAAACCCATGATATGATGATCTGAAATCATGTTAGAACAGCAACATAAATGTGGTTATGATCATGTGTATATGTGTACAATGCGTAGAATCCATGCTAGGGACAATCCGTACATATGTGTAAACCATTCCATGTGTGTATGCTCTCACGTTGTGGTTTGAATGAGAACATAGATTTCATGGGTTAGATTGTAAAGTGTTAAACCACATCAAAACAGCAAGCTTAAAGCATGTAAAATGGTCATGTGCATGTATAAGAATGAGTAGTAACCATGTTAGCAATGTTTCTTTCGTGTATGTAAGCTACTCATGCTAGATTGCTCTCATGTTTTAGTTTAATTGGAAGAAGAACTTTCATGTGTTGGAAGGATTAGAGATCATGTGATAGAAGATTTTAAATTAAGAAATCTGAAAGCATGAATTATGTGTTTCATTAATAGAATTACCATGATAGGTTGTTAATTTCAATGATAAGCATGCTACATGTTGTGTCTTGTAAATGTGTATGTAAAACCTGCTATGATATGTACATGTATGGTATGTGTAGCGTTATATGCTGAGTCTTTTAGACTCACTACTTGCTTCGGCGTACAGGTGTAGTAGGTGACACACCTTTGGAGGAGACCGTGGAAAGCGACTCCGAGCGGGGGAGTAGCTAGTTTGGTGGAGCTTAGTTGTGACATTTTGGGCATTTTGATGTAGTAATTGAAACATTGTATTAGCACTATCATGGAAAGAAATGTTTAAGTGTGGACAATTATGTATTTGATTTTCAGCAATGTAACTGTGTGACTTTTAGTTCTTTAATGTTATCAAATCATGTATGTTAAATGTGGATGATGAATGAAATGAAGACAGTGGTTCTTTTACTTCCGCTACTCTGTTCTTATATTCACGTGTATCTCAGCTAAATGTTATTGTTGGGTAAATGTCCCACTGTGGCAATGTTCACTATACCGACGTGGGTTGGTATAACCGTACCGGTATAATGAGGGTCGCTACATTGTTGGACGTGGAGAAGAGGCCAAGGAGGAGAGGATCTCGTGGGGAGAATGAGTTCTTGGAGCTTCTTCCTCGTTCTTGGAGATTTTAACCCTAGAAGACAAATCGAGTCAAAGGTAGGCATTCTCACAAGCAAAATAAAATTAAACTCATATGTAGGTAGTTCCAATCACCAGGAACAAAATCCCTCTTGATTCCCTCTTTTTCATCGAGCCAATCTTTTGTTCTTCATTTTAGAAGATCTGCAAACATGATGACCCTGAGACATCATGTTTAATTCAAATCTCTATGTATACTTGATCCCATGCTACGAAATTTTTACTGTAGATACTTCATGTTGTTAGGGATCTTTTGCCCTAAAAGCCCTAAATTTCATCGAGCATGTTGATCGAATTAATTGATCTTTCTCTCTGTGTCATGTTCTGAATAACTCGTTCTTGCTCATATTCAAACCCTATATGAACCATGCTCTCTCTCTAATTCCGATTTACTGGAAGTACCCTTACATGTCTAGTTTAATTTGCAACTTGTTTCGTGATTTTTCATCGACTATGTAACTAGTTATGATTTTTCAAAGTACCCTGTGTCCAAACAAGTCAAGTTGACACGCAATCCGATGTAGGACATTTTTCCCGCTCGAACTCAAGTGAAGTACCTGAGAACACGACGGCTCGACACGCCGCGTTCTCAGGGCCGTCACGACCAATCCCTTGTCGCATTCTGAACACGACAGGAAACCCCGTCGCATTCTGGCCGCCTGAGCAGACAACCCTGTCGCGACCCGTACAAGACCCTGTCGTGTTCCATCATGACCCTGTCGCGACCCTTACATGGGTATGTCACGTCCACAGGATTTTGTATGAAAACCCATAAAATTTGTTACTCTCACTTTCTACAATATTCTTACGCCTTTTTAACAGTCATACGCGCAGTAAAAATATCTGTTTTTAATAGAGCTATATTGAATGCTTTAAAATACATATTCACGACTTATTTTCTATCTATGATTTCTATTACACATGCACACACATAAACCATCCATATATGGCTAAAATCTAGCATAAAATATCTCATAATGTATCTGGTAATCTATTGCAATAAAGTATATTAATTACCTTATTTTAAAGGACTTGTATTCATTTCTTGCGTTGTTTATATACCGATATCGACGCTCCACTGTTCTAGAATTCCTCTAGAACGTCGAGCACCTGTTTTTATATGCACACTTTACTTGGCTTGTGGTGAACTCTCCGTCGGATGTTCCTTTCGCGGGACTAGTGAACCCTTACACAAGGCCTTCGTAAGTCTCCTCTGATCATGGATTCCCACATGGTCGACGAGCCGGTTGTACCCTAACACCCATTACACCTTTAGGGATCGATATGATCCAAACGGCTATTAGAAGTTCGCTCTTACCTTGAATCACGTCGGACCTCTGGACTTGTGCATAACATGGCCAGCGGGAAGATCATGAATTCCACCTGACTGCCAACACGACGTGCGCGTGTTGTGCAACTGTTACTATCGCCTGTTTACTCGTTGTTTTACGTGATGTACCCTTAGCTCTCATCTATACTCTACTCGCTCATCTATTCATGTTCTCTCTACTATCTCGTCTATTCATCTAGTGCCCTTAACTATTCTTGGTGCTCTATATTGGCCATTGACTGATTGTCTAAAGATACAATATAACCAATGCCTGACAATATATAAAGGGTCCGATCTGGTCCTGGGATGTGCGCCCGAAAGTGCTAGTGGCCATGGGAGTTAAATGATTAGAGTGTTTGGCATTACACTCAAGTGCTATCTATCTCGACTATCTATATGAAAATCAAAACACAAAACGTGCTATACTCTCTCGATGTCTAGAATGACAAACAAGTGCTATACTCATCGTGCTATTATTATACTTGTGCTAGTTGTGCTATGGCTATCCTGCTATTCATGCTATACTCGATACTTGTGCTATTTTTGGAAACTATACTCGATCTCGTGCTATTATGCTATCCTGTTACCTGTTGTGCTATCTCTTGCTATATTTTGACTCTCTTGTACCTTCTATCTTTAGATACTCTGCCATTAAATGCGTTAATGTTTTAAAGCCTGCTTGAGCCTGAGATTTAAGTCCTACTGGGCGTTATCGCTCACCCTACGTTATTTGATGTTGTGTTCTCAGGTGAGACCGAGGATGACACATACACTCACGAGGAAGGGAATGACCAAGAGTGAAGCCAGGAGTACCCTCGAGTCATTATGTTATCTTAGCATTGTAGTTAGTTATTTCCTTTTATTGCAATGTAATTGGGCCCTATAGAATGGCTCTGATATTAGTGGTTGTAACTAGACATTTGAAAAGTTATTAATGAGAAAGATTTGCTTTAGTATTATTCAATGTGTAATGGTTTGATGTCTAGTACTCGCTCTATACCCTTTTCTTGCAACTGCCTTCGCGCTCCAATATTCCGCGTCGGGGCGTGACAATTAGGCAGGGCTACTACTGGCCAACCCTAGAAGAAGACTGTGCCATCTACGTACGTAGGTGTGTCAAATGCCAACTCCATGTTGATAAAATTCATGCTCCTTCATCCTCACTTCATCCACTCTCCACACCTTGGCCATTCTCCATGTGGGCTTTTGATATTGTTGGCCCCCTTGGTGATCCTAATGCTCAAACCAAACAAAAATCCTTCATCCTCACAGCAACTGAGCATTACACCAAGTGGGCAGAAGCAGAAGCATTTGCAGAAATCAAAATATCCACAGTATGTCGCTTTATCATCTCGCGGTTCGGAGTGCCAAGCAGCATCGTCATAGACAACGGGCCACAATTCATCTCACAAGAACTTCAGGACCTCTGTAAGAAGTACAATATCACTCTGCATCATTCATCTTCATATTACCCACAAGGCAATGGCCAAGCTGAAGCAACTAATAAAACCCTTCTTAAAATCTTGAAGAAAACTTGTGAATCGCACAAATTCACCGATTGGCCAGAAAAGCTAATAGAGGCTCTTTGGGCTATCGTACCTCTGTCTGTACTCCCACGGGACAAACCCTGTATGCTCTCACTTATGGGATGGAGGCGGTAGTTCCATACGAGATCTTGATCCCTTCACTAAGAGTCCAACTTGATAAGGAACTTAATCTTGACGATCGTCGAGAGGCATTGCTAGTCCAATTGGAACTCTTAGATGAAAGGCGACTTATGGCGGCCGATCATGTACTCTCATATCAAAGGCAAATATCAAGGTCTTTTGAAAAGAAGGTAATTGAGCAAAAATTCCAAGAGGGTGATATGGTCTTCAAACACATTTTTATCAAATCTGGAGGTCCAAGGTCTAAATTGCAACCAAATTGGGAAGGTCCGTACGTTGTGAAGAAAGTGTATCTGGGAAACGCCTACCGTCTAACCAATGCTGAGGGTGTAGAACTATCACATCCGTGGAATGGGTTGTACCTCAAAAGATTTTATCCCTATGTCTTTAGGTGTGAGGCCACAACACTTAGATTAGGGATAACCTCGTGTCAAGAGTCTGAAGTCCTTTCCCAAATCATCAAGGGTTGCCCTAAGTTAGGATCAACACACACACACGGCAAGCCCGGGCGACTGCACTTAGTAGGTATCGTAGCTAGGTGGGCCCTACTTTAGCGATGCGATGGTCATTCCCTCCTAAATCGGTCGAAGTGTAGGGGCAAGGGTCGTAAGGGCGAGGTTGTCAACCTTAGGCACACCGTGAAGAGAGGAAGTCTCAAACAAGGATGGTCAAATAACAAAAGCAAAGGAACAAAAAGCAAAAGAAGGGACAGAAAAATACATGATAGAAAAGGGGCATGGCAAAGAGTGGCAAAGTCCCCGCAGGACTTTCATAAGCCCAGTCGTATGCATGCCCCAGATAGTGCAAATCCATAAGAAAAGACCACAAAGTCCATACGCAACAGACCTAATCTTTGAAGGGTATGCTGCGGGAAGAAGCTGAACCCCAACGTCCTTAAACCTACATTAGACTTTCCTTAAATAGTCTTCCATTTCCCTCTATAAGATCGGGTCATCTCTTAGGTATGGCCTAACTAGCTGCACTATCAACTAGGGGCAGTCACCCATGGCATGTCACCCCTAAACGCACGTCCTACCTTAGTAAAGCCTTTGGTAAGAAGGGGAAGTGACCAAGATTCCTAACTAGCGGTTTGAACTGGTTTATGTGTTGTGGCCCAAAAGGGCGAGTACCTTCTGTCTTGCGCGTCTTATTCTAGGAAGGGCTAACGTCGGCTTTAGACGTCTTTCAAAAAAAAACTCCAAAAAAAAAATCAAAATTTCCAAAACTCCAAAAATCCAAATATTTCAAAACTCCAAAAAATTCAAATATTCAAAACTCCAAAAAAATTCAAATATTCTAAAAACTCCAAAAAAAATCAAATATTTCAAAACTCCAAAAAATCAAAAATCTCAAAACTCCAAAAATGTTTTCAAAATCCCAAAGAACACTTTACTCATTCATTCATGCATGTCATTTATTTATTTATGTCTTTTTGCCTATTTTAATAAGGCTTAGCCCCTTGACCATTTATCGATATTGGTCACTTGTCATGCTTAAGGAAAGGGGCTAAGTCGAAGAACGGATCTAACTTGTCTTCATGGTTGTCCTAAGTGTGCAGGTCGCAGCAAAAGAAAGAAAGCGGCACTCATATCTCACTCGTCACTGTCACACAATCACATAGATAACAGGATTCCATTCTATATATATATATATATATATATATATATATATATATATCTATATATATATATATCATCATCATAATATGAACAAAAAGAAAAGGCAAAGTACAAGCCCTCAACCACTCTCCTCTGTACCCTTAGGCGGGCGGGAAGGTGGAGGGGCCATCTCCCTCGGTCCCGTTGTGCTCCCCTCGGCTGCTCCCTCGCGCCGTCATCCCTCCTCCTCGTTCCTCCATCGTCCGGAGGAACTCGTCAGATAATGTCCGGCTGACCCACTGGGGATGCCACTCCTACTGGCTGAGGAGTGACTCCGGCCAATCAGGGACAAGGCTCTCTCTAGCCTCCTCATCTCTGACCTCATCACCAGGACGGTGTGTCGCTCGCTCCCCAGCTGCGAGCGGAGCTCGTCCATCTCCCAGCGCAATTCCGTAGCCTCGTTCACCTGAGGGCGTAGGCGTAACTCTGCCATCTCCTCCTCTAGCGCGGTCGTCCGCGCCAGAGTGTCCCTCAACTCCGCCTCCTGCAAGTCAAACATTTGTCAATAAGGGAAATAAAGAACAAGGGGCAAGTAATCAATAACTCACCCGCTCACGTAGCTGGGCCATGGCATCCTCCGCCCGGGTCACTGATGCTGCCCACTGACCCTCCAGCACGGAGTGGCCAGGCTCATCCCGGGAAGTGGAAGCACCTCCCACCATCTGCTGCGCCCGCTCCAGCTTGGCGCGCTACAAAGGAAAACACAGGAATCAATCAACTGAAGCTAAGAGTAGAAAGGACAAGAAATAGAACACTCACCAGCTCGGTCACGGTCTGCTGGAGGTCATCCCTCTGCTGGATCGTGGAGTGGAGGACACCCTCAAGGGAGGCGATCCGACCCTCGGGGTCAAGCTGCAAACACAGGTCAGGTTAGCCAAGGATTTAACAATAAAAATATTTAGGAAGGGCTAAGTTAGTGATACTCACCGGTCGTCAAGTCCCCCTGTAAACCTGGGCCCCGTACCTCCGTGCGTAGGCAAGGAAGTAGTCCTCGTCACTGGTGGCCTCGGAGGTCACCACCCGGCCCCGCTGTCGCTAGTCCTTGAGCTGCTCCCGGGCTCGCTCCCTCCAGTCGGTAACCTGTTGGATGCCTCGGAAGCTGCGACCCGGCCTCTCCCACAGCCTCTGCCGGGTCGGGAACTCCATTGCCACCTGGTGAAGCCCCAGTGTCCCCGCAACCAGCCGAAGGTGGAGTGGTACCACCGTGTTGAAGGCATGAAGCTAGATCTCCCTACCGAAGTAGGGGCTGCCCTGCCCCACCCATGGTTGGTCGTTGTCGTCCTCCCCAGCGTAGGGAGTCCACTCGACCTGCACATCACACATAGAAATTCATTAGTCAATGGTCAGTAATAAAGAAAGGAAGGGTTGCAAAGGGTATAAGTACTCACATGTCCAAAGGGGACGGCATCTAGTGCATCCTGGATGAGGGTCACCTGTAGGTGCAAGGACCGCTCATCGCGGAGAAACCACCAGTGCTGCAAGAGTGGTACAGCACACGGCCGCCTCGGCACTCCCCGGCCTAGGGATGGGAGGTAGTAGTAGGCCCACACCTGCAAAACAACATAATCAGTACCACAAGCAATTATAATAAGCAGGAAAGCAATAAAGGGTAAGGGTGAGAAGCGTACTTGTAAAAATGGAAAGAACCCAGCCACCCCCGTCTCCCTTCCAGAGGTGCCCAGGCTGTCAAAGAGGTGGGCCAGAAGGGTTGCACCCCATGCATAACTGCCCACCTAGGTCAGATCCTCCAGCAGAGGCAGACACCGACAGCTCACTGGGTCTCCTCGGGTCCCCAAGATCAACTTCCAGATCACAAGGATTAAGAAGCGTCTCAGGTCTCTGTCCACCGCTGCTCCCTCCTCGTCTGCCAGTGTTGCCTGGCGTCTATCGTCAACCGGGACATGTACTCTGCCTGGCCCTCTCCTATCTGGTGGCGAGCATCTGCCACCCCCAAGCTCTCTTGCAGCCTCATCTTCGGCACCAAGGACGACCTCTCCTCGTCACCTCTAGCCCCAGGAGCCTCTCCACCATCTCCTGGTAGCAGGTGTAGGTCACCCCTGTCACCGCCTGGCCATCAACCCTCAGGCCGGTGATCCGTGCCACGTCCTCCAGTGTGGGGATCATGTGACCATACGGGAGAAGGAAGGCGTGGCACTTGGGGTCCCAGCGCTCCTTCAATGCCTGAATCAGCGCCACATCAGGCGTGAGCTCCTCCAACCTGAGAAAGGGTCGAACCCCATCTCCTCCAGTCGCATCCTCTGGAAGTCTGACAGCCCCTGGTAGACTGTTCGGACAACGGCCCACCCCAGCCGGGACCGTAGCTCGCTCTGCAAAATAGTCACAAAAACACGAAGATCAGTCAAAATCCACGAAACAGCACTCTGTTCAGATCTCGACAGGTCCCCTCTCGCCTTCTGAAGGCAACACAATGGGCTTCGCGTTCATGTTTCTGAAGGCGATGGGTCGATCCATCGCCTTCTGAATGCGACAACCCCTGTGTCGCGTTCTCCCTGGTATTGCGACAGGAAGCCTGTCGCATTCACAGGGTGACCAGGGGCGGCCAATAGCCGTTCCCCGGTCATTCCACCTTGGGCCAAACGCCCTCCATGGGTGCTAGGCACCTCAATCCACCCGTCCCCCCATCAATCATGCTAGAAAAGTTAGGGTTTTGGCCTACCTTTTTGGGGCCGGTCCCTTCTTCCTCGCCCGGCGCCTGTGGGAGGTCTACCTCCATGGGGAGGGTTGGAGCTTCCTCCCCTGTCGCCTCCTCTGTCGTCCGCCACCGACGTATGGTCTTCTTGGATCCCCTCACACGATCCCCGCCATCACCACCGTCGCGGCCACCATTGCCGCCCTCCATCGCCTTAGCTGCCGGGGAGCGAAGAGAAAGAAGAAGGGGAAGAAGACCGGAAGAAGGAGAGAGAAGAGAGGGGGGGCGATCACCGTCGCCACCGGCCGAGGTCGCCAGAGGAAGAAGAAGATGGGGGGAAGGTTCCTGTCACTGGAGAAAGAAGGAGAGGGAAGAGAGAGAAGTGAAAAGACGGAAAGAGGCATGGGTCCTCGAATTCAAACCGCCTTGGTCCTGTGGTCATGACAAGGAGCCCGTCGCCTTCCCTTTATGTCGCGACAGGCTCCCTGTCGCCTTCCAAAAGCAGGTCGCGATGGTTGATCTGTCGCATTCAAGGTCGCGACTCTCATGTTGTCGCCTTCTCAGTTTTTGCACAGAACCCATACAAATTCACATTTTTTATGCTAAATCTCAAATGCTTACATCATGTAAAAGTTGAAAATCATCATAAAATCCCTGATACATCACTTTCACACTCCCAACACATCAAATCTCTCAAAATCTCCCAGAAGTATAATCATGTCTCTCTTGCAAGCTCGCGGTCCTCACATGGCCGGATCTCTCTGTACTCCCTGGGGTACGCCAAAATCCTTTGCATTCTCATGATTCTTATTGCCACTTTGAGATGAGTTTGCACTTATGCTAAGTTCTCTAAATATTTTCGGTGCATATTAAGCTTGTTATCTTTATTGCTTATATTTTTAAAATCCAAAAAAATCCAGAAAACTTAGAAAATCCACAAAAATCAGAAAATTCAGAAGAAAAAAAAAAAAAAAAAGACGGCTCGTCAGGTAAGTGCAGGTAAGTATTTCTAACCTTATCTCTGCATTACTATATGGTATCTACCCTATTAAGGACCGGCTGGTTCTCAGTGTGTTCTGGGATCTGAGTTCCCCTTCACCAAAAACAAGGATGATCTAAGTGCACACTGTTAATCGTTGGACAAGCCATTAGATGGTATGGCTTGGGGACGATGGATTCTATCGCACGCCGGGGATGCGAAGTGTCTTGACCCTTGCTCATTTTATCTAGCAATATTATCCTTGAGAATTGTTATTTTTTCCTTTTCTTTGCATTTTATTTTATGATTTATTTTTCTTTTAGCCCAACATGCATCATTTAGGATCTTTGAGCTTTATGCTTCATGATTCGTCAAAGCCAGCTTCACGATGATGTTTCAACCAAATCTTCATTTCTCAGACAGAAATTTCATTCCATTCCAAATTTGAAAGTTTTCTTCGAGCTAGTTGCTCGGTCCAATTTGCCAGTATGGTTCCTATTCAGGATTCCTCTCATCCCCATTCATTATATCAATCATTCCTTTCCCCTTTGATCCACTCATTAGTCGTGAATCGCTCAAAGGCCAGAGTCGAATCGACCCGCCGGGCAGCACCTATCCCCTAATGAATGAAACCTGCAAGCTAAAGATAGCCAGGGTACCTCTTCATCAAGAGGTTGATCATTTCTTTTCTTTTGATCTTTATTCGTCCTAGATTTGGAACCATCCCTACACTCTGTTCCAGCCATGTTTGAAGATCGCCGGATAATTCTCGCTACTTATTCGTTCAGAATGGGTGTCTCTTTACCTTGATGCCCGCTTTTCATCTCATTCTGCTTCATTCCGCTACATCGTCATTTCATGCCATCTCCACTTCACTATCACTCCACTCCCTTGAAAAATAGGCATCAAGGAGGGGCAATCTGTAGACACCCATTTTCTGGCCCATAAGTCGAGCAGAATTCCTTGTCATATCATTGACGCCCCACGTTGGCTCATCATCGCCTAGCTGGCTTTCTCTGATCATGACATCTTTCTCATTAGTTCATCACCCTGGTAGATTCTTCCTGGTCACATCAGTCTTCTTCATCATCAGTATCTCGTAGCTCTCTGAGTCGGAAGTTTAAAGCTTCAAACTGCACGCCAATCCGATACCTATGCAAGGAGATCAGACCCTTTGTATGAGCCATATGCTGAAAGTCCATGAAGGCGACAAGGTCCCTGTCGCGTTCTACTTCAGAAGGCGACGCCCTTCATGTCGCGTTCCGCCTCACATCGATTTGCCTTCAACCCAGAATCAATCATCTTCAGAAGGCGACACCTCGATACGTCGCGTTCTTATTTGGCATTTTAATTCCCTGAAAAATCGCCAGAAAATGCTTAAAAGCTTTCCTTCTATGGAAGGCGATGTATCGAGGCGTCGCGACCTGGTAGCGACAAGAGGCACCTCGCGTTCTGGTTCCCATGCAACGTACCCTTTCCTAACCCGACTTGGACCCTTGCTATTGATGAATAGTCTGATTTTTAGTTGGTCTAGAGGCGTCCAAATCCTTCCAAACTTGGAGGAAACATTCCTCAGGGTGTCCTTACCATGTTCTGACTCTCCTTGCTATTGATGAATAGTTCGACTTTTAGTTGGTCTAGAGGCGTCTAAATCCTTCCAAACTTGGAGGAAACCTTCCTCAGGGTGTCCTTACCATGTTCTGACTCTCCTTGCCCGAGTACACCTACCCAAATTCAGACTATTCCCCTTTATTCTCCTCCTAGCCCATTCAGGAATAATCACATATAAATCTCTTCATAGGAGACGGTTTACGGGAAGGCCTGCGCCTGCTTCTTCCTCTCCCAGAGAGCTTCGAGTTCTCAGAAGACCTCTTAGCCTCCAGACGACTAGGAAGTGCCCCCCAAGGCGATTTCTCCTCATCTACACTTTCTCTCTCTAATTCTTCATCTTTTTTCTTCATACATGCATGTTTAGCTTCATTTCTTTTCGTAGATTTGCATTAGAACACATCACACACACCTATTTTAATCACCCAAAGGGGTTAAAACCCCACCCCACCTAAGTTCCTCTCAATTATTTCATGTTTACTTATGCTTTTGGGATAGATTCTACACCAAACGTTTGTCTAATGGGTGTTCTGTTCTTTTGATGTTCTTTACAGGGTTGTAAAAGATAGTAGCAGCACGAGGCTCTTGCCCCTTGGTCGGCTGAGGAGCAGAAAGAAGAGAATCCACAGTCTTCATCTTCTGAAGCAGAAGGCGACATTCATCTGGTCGCGATCTTCCGAAAGCGACAGTTAGCGTGTCGCGTTCAGAGAACCAGAAGGCGGCACCTCCATAGTCGCGTTCAAGGGAAGGCGACGGTGGGCCTGTCCCGTTCACAGGACTAGGTTCATCTTCTGCATCTTTCTTCCTTTTCCAAGGTAGTTAGCACTCCTCTTTCATTTGTTCATCTCTTGCAACTGCTTTGGTGGCGATCACGATCCTTCTTTCTTTATTTTTAATCATCATCTTTGGGGTGCTAATCCCGTGATTATGGTACTGTGTCACAACGGCCCTGAGAACGCGGCCTATCGGGCCGTCGTGTTCTCAGGTTCTGCGCTTGAGCCCGAGCAGGAAAAAGGACAGGCCTTGGATTGCGGTCCAAGCCTTCCCTATTTTGACATAGGGTGATTCAAAAATTCATAACTAAATGTATAATCGATGAAAAATTACGAAATCACCTGCAAACTGATCTAGACATACGAGGGTACTTACAGTAAATCAGAATTTGAAAGCATACATGGTTTCAACATGCTTTAGTCATGAGTATTCAAGAAGAACAAAGAACAGTGATGTGTTGAGGTAAAAGAATTAATTTACGAAGTACGTAGATGAAAATTAGGGCTTTCAGGGGCAAAAGATTCCTAACAATCATCAGTATCACTAGTAAAAATTTCACAGCATGGGATAGAGTATTTAAAGAGATATAAAATAAACATAATGGTTCGGGATCGAAGGGTTTGCAGGACTTCAAAAATCAAGAATGAAATATAGAGTGAACGAAAAAATTGTGAAACGAAAGGGGTTTCGATCCTGATGCATGGAGCAATCTACAGAAAAGTTTAATTAGGTTTTGCTCGTGAGAATGCCTACCTTGACTCGTTTTCCTCTTCTAGGGCTAGAACTTGAAGAACACGGGTTGAGAGCTTGAACAGCCTTCTCCCCACGAGTTCGCCTCCTCCTTGGCTTCCTCTCCACGTCCAACAACCCTTGACAACGAGCTAGGGCCAGCCATGGGGGATTTAGTAGAGTATTTAAGCTTTCTCCCTTTCTATTTCCTAATAGGACTCTAACTCTTATTAATTTCAGGATTTCCTAATTTCTCTCACCCTTCTAAGCTTGCCAACTTCTATTTGGGTTAGGTTGAGAGGTAATTTCGTGGCCAATCTATTAGGGTAGGGTTAGAAGTCCTAATCCAACTCAAATTACTTATTTTAATGCTTTAATACCCATTTTCTATTTAGGTAATATTTAAGATACGAATTTAGGATATTTTCCTATTATTCATCTTTTAAAAATTCCTATTTTAGCCCAATAAATTTTATATGATTCATTTAACAAAGCCCATCACTTCTTTTTGTTTAATGGGTTTTGATTTATGAGAATTTCCCCTTTTAATTTGGGGATAATAGAGTTATGGATTTTATTGTATTTTTTCTTAACTTGAATTTATTCATGGGCTATGAGAGGTCCATTGGTCCCAATTCTCATGATGGATTATCAATACATATCGTTTGGAATCTACCCATAATTTCATTTTAATTTTTAATCCACTTAGTTCATATAATAATGGGTTTTCTGAATTATTCCTTAATTACAATAATAAGTCACATAAATTCTAAAACTTGGTCCAAGTTATTTTTCTATGACCAATTTTCTTAATGGGTCATTAGATAATATTATTTATCGTATAACTATTATTTTTACAAAATTTTTATATGAGTTTTTACGCATGCAATAATGATGGGTATCTTTTTAACTAGTTTGATTTTTTTATTAATTGACAAAATTTCAATTTATCTATAATTTTTAATTAATAAATTTTCTGGGGTGCTATATGTTTTGTCCTAGAATGTTGAATTGGGTTCTTTGAAAGATTGATAGAACTAGTGTTGTCACATAAGATAGGTGTGCATTCAATGTCAATGTTGTAATCACACAGTTGACTTTTGATCCACAACACTTGAGCTGCACAGCTCCCTGCAGCAACATATTCTGCCTCTGCAGTGGAGAGTGCAGCTGAGTGTTGCTTCTTGGATGCCCACGAAACCATGCAACCTCCTAGGAATTGACAATACCCACTAGTACTTTTCCTATCAATTTTACACCCAGCATAGTCAGCTTCAGAATATGAGACCAAATCAAAACTACTACTTGCTGGATACCATAAACCTAAATCACATGTTCCTGAGAGATATCTAAAAATCCTTTTAACTGCAATCAAGTGGCTTTCCTTTGGACTAGATTGATATCTAGCACAAAGGCAAACACTAAACTGTATATCCGGCCTACTTGCAGTAAGATAAAGGAGAGAGCCAATCATACCTCGGTATTGCTTTGCATCTACCATTTTACCTTTTTCATCATTTTCCAATTTTACACTTGTGCTCATTGGTGTAGAGGTTGGCTTGTTCGAACTGAAATCTTTTCAGTATCTCCTTGACATATTTTTCTTGATTGATGAAGAAGCCATCTTCATATTGTTTTACCTACAAGCCAAGGAAGAATTGAAGCTCCCCCATTAAACTCATCTCAAATTCACTGTGCATGTGTTTTGAGAACTCTTCACATAGTGAGGGGTTAGTGGAACCAAAAATAATGTCATCCACATAGACTTGAACAACAATTATATGATTGCGAACACATTTAGTGAAAAGAGTTTGGTCCACTTTACCTCTGGAGTAGTTTTTACTAACCAGGAAATTGCTCAATTTGTCATACCAAGCTCGGGGTGTCTGTTTCAAACCATAGAGAGCTTTGTGCAATTTGTAGATATGGTTAGGTTTATCATGAACCTCAAATCTAGGTGGTTGAGAAACATACACTTCTTCTTTGATGTAACCATTCAAGAAGGCAGTTTTAACATCCATTTGAAAAAGTTTGAATTTGTTTGAGCATGCATATACTAACAAAATTCTAACTGCCTCAAGCCTAAATACTGGTGCAAAGAATTCTTCAAAGTCTACTCCAAATTCTTGATTATACCCTTTTGCTACCAGTCTAGCTTTGTTTCTCCCATAGCGACAGGTTTAACTTTCAGGGTATCGGCAAAGTTTTGAGATATAAATGAATGAGTTGCGCCAGTATCAAATAAAACAATGGCTGACTAATAGAAGACTTTTAGTGCACCACGCCGCCTTCCTCGATGGTTTCTTCATCTCACAGAGCTTGCAGTCTACCCTATTTCTTTGGAGCCATCGGGCGTCTCTCGTGCTCTTTGAGTACCGGGCATTCTGGGATATGATGCTCGCGGCTGCCGCAGCACAGACATGCGCCGACCTTCCTCTAGCACTCGTCGGTAGTGTGACCAGACTTGTCACAGTGTTTGCAGTTGCCTTTAGCCAGAGTAGTGGGGACAATTATCCTGGGCTTCTTTTCTTGACTGGGTCCTTCTGTGATGTTGAAACGATGCTTCTTGTCAATAATCGGCTTAGCATTAGAAAGGCCAGTTGTCAGTTCCTTCTTTACAAACTTTCCCTTGATATGATCGGTAAAGTCTGTAGCATTTTCCAGTAGTTGGACTTTCTTAACCATCTCGACATAAGTTTCGATGTCGAGAGGGGCCAGTTGGGTGATATATTGCGGCTTAAGGCCATTGAGGAAGCGCTTAGCCTTCATCCTTTCAGTGTTCACCAGGTGCTCGGCATAGCGTGCCAGTCTAGAGAATTGAGCTTCATAGTCAGCTACAGAGAGACTCCTCTATTTGAGAGCAGCGAACTCTGCAGACTCTGCAGCCTTTTTCTCTTGCACACATTCTGAGAAGTATTTGGAGTTGAAGGCTTCCATAAATTCTATCCAGGTGAATTGACCATTTGCCCTAGTCGCTTCCACTGACTCCCACCAAGAGCGGGCGTCTTTCTCCAGTTGGAAAGTAGCTAGCAGTAGCTTGTCCCCAGCTGCACATTGCATTACACGGAAAATCCTTTCCGTCTCTTTAAGCCAGTGCTCGGCTTCGTCTGGATCCATGGAACCGCTGAACTTAGGTGGGTTCAAGCTCCTGAAGTTACGATGCAGCTCGCCTGCACTGCGATTTCCTCCACCTTGTGCAGCTTGTAGAAGTGCACGGAGTGCACGGGTGAGCTCCTGAATAGTTTGTTGCATCCCCCTCATTTGGGCACATTCAGCAGTCATCTTAGTTGCTTAAGTTCCTACAAAAGTAACTTGTTGTTATGATATTGATGTGGAATTTAATTCGTGCGGCTGTGGGTTCATTTTAACTAGTTACCCATGGTTCTAACCACATCTCACATAGGTAGGATAACTGACTCTAGTCAAGGCTGGTCAACATAGATCATCCTTTGCTTAAGAACAACCTAAGCTCTGATACCACAAAACTGTCACGCTCCGATGCGGAATACCGAAACGTGAGGCAGTTGCAAGTAAGCGAGTACAAAGCGTATAATAGATATCAAACCATTAGACAAGAATAATGCTAAAGCAAATGTATTTCATTGATAATTCCTCAATTGTCTATTGCAACCACTAATATCAAAGCCATTCTATATGGCCCATTTGTCATCATTACATTAAAGGAAAGTAATGACTAACTAAGACTCTAACATAACACTATTGCGCCAGAGTACTCTTGATTCACTCCTGGTCGTTCCCATCCTCATGAGTGCAGATATCTTCTTCGGTCTCACCTGAGGACACATATCAAATAACGCAGGGTGAGCGATAATGCCCAGTATGACTTAAATCTCATGAGCATACATGCTTTAAATGATTAATGTATTAAAAAGCAGAGTAACTAATGATAGAGAGTGAGAGTCAAGTATTCTGAAGCAAGGGATAGCACAATAGCATGGTTCATATAGCACAAGTATCAAGTATAGCACAAGAGAAGGATGGCCATAGCACAGATAGCACAAAATAGTTCATGAAAGCACAACGAGTCAAGTATAGCATAGCACTTTGATTGTCATATAGATAGTCGAGATAGATAGCACTTGAGTGTAATAACAAACACTCTGGTCAATTAACTCCCGCGGGCACTAGCACTTTTGGGCGCACCTCCCAGAACCAGATCGGCCCTTTATATTGCCAAGCACTAGTCATATTGTTTATCTTGAGACAATCAGTCAAATAGCCATTGAGAGTACCAAGAATAGATGAGAGTATTTGACGAATAGACAAGAGTATAGAGAACATGAATAGATGAGCGAGTAGAGTACAGATGAGAGCTAGTGGTCATTGAAAATGAAACAGCATTAAATAGGCGATAGTAACAGTTGCACAACACACATAGTTGGTGCTAGCAGTCTGGTAGAATTCACTAACCAACCAATGGCCATGCTACGAACATAGTCCAGAGGTCCGAAGTGATCTCATGATAAGAGAGAGAGCATTCTAAGGCCGTTTGGATCTTACTGATCCCAAAAGGGTATCATAGGTATTGAGGGTACAACCAGCTCGTCGACCATGTGGGAATCCATAGACAGAGGAGACTTACGAAGGTGAACAAGGATTCACTAGTCCAGCAGAAGTAATATCCGACGGAGAGTTTGTCCAAGTCAAGAGAAAGTGTGTATATAGAAACAAAGTGCTCGACATTCCAGAGGAATTCTAGAACAGTGGAGCGTCGGTAACGGCATTCTAAAACATCGCAAGAAACAAAGACAAGTCCATTTAAAATAGGGCAATGTAACATATATTATTGAAGTAAATTACCAGATATATTATGAGAAATTTTCATGTCAAGTCAAGTCATAATGAATGGTTACAAGTATGTGCATGTGACAAAGAAAATCATAGATATGAAGAGATCAAGTGTATGGCTTTTAATTAATCAATACATGTTCATATTATAGCATCTTCTTTTACTACGTTTAAGATTGTTAACATGAGGTATAATCATTATAGAAAGATAAGAGCACCAAAAATCTAGGGTTTATGCACAAAAGTCTAGAAGGCGACGTACCCCTGTAGGGAACGCGACAGGGTACCTCCAGAATGCGACAGGGTCTTTCATAGAACGCGACAGGTCTGTCAGGACAGGCAGCTAGAACGCGACGCCAGGGCCTGTCGCATTCATAACACGATAGGTTTCTGGTCGCGATCAGCCCCTGAGAATGCAGCCTATTGGGCCGTCGCGTTCTCAGGTCCTATGCCTGAGTCTGAAAAGGAAATAGCTTGCCTTGGATTGCGGTCCAAATTTCTCAAGCTTTGATACAGGGTAGTTTAAAAATTGAGATCTCAGTATGCAGATGATTAAAAATCATGAAACTAGTTTCAAACGAATCTAGACTTGCGAGGGTATATGCAGTAAATAGGAATTTGAAACTAATCATGGTTTTGACAGGCTTTAAACATGTTCTTTCACGAAGAACAAAGTACATGATGCAGTGATGGAAAAAGAATTAATTCGTGTAAGATACCCAATAGAAATTGGGGAAAATGGTGGCAAACGATTCCTGACAACCAGCAGTATGTATAGTAAAAATTGCATGGAACGAGAACAAGTGTACATAGAGATCTAAGATAAACATGAGGGTTCGGGGTCATGATCTTAACAGAACTTCAAAAATGAAAATCTCAAGATAGGGTTGATGAATATTAGGGCAAATAGAGGGCTTTTGTTCCTGATGTCAAGAACATCCTACAGACAAGAGTAATTAGGTTTTGCTTGTGAGAACTCCTATCTTTGGGTCGATTTGACTTCTAGGGCTTAGAACTCGAAGAACAGTTGGTAGATCTTGAGCAAGCCTTTCTCCCATGATTTCTCCCTTCCTTTGGCCTCTCCTCCATGTCCAGCAAGTCTCAGCAATGCAACAGGGTCAGCCATGAAGAGGTTGGGGTGTATTTAAGCATCTAGTGTTTCTAATTCCTACTACAACTCTAACTCCTATTAAATTCCAAATTTCCCTATTTCTTCCAACCTTCCAAGCTTTCCTCCTCCTAATTGGGTTAGGTTGGGTTCCAAATTGGTACCTAGCTAATTAAGGTAGGTTTAGGAGTCCAATTCCAATATATATTAGCTATATTAATGATTTTCTTACTCTATTCAATTTAGGAAACAATTATATTACGAATTTAGGTTATTTTCCTCTTAAACCATATTTCAAAATTCCTATTTTTGCCCAATAACTTTTATGTGATCTATTTAGCAAAGCCCATTACTTCTTTTTGTTTAATGGGTTTTAATTAAATCATTTTCCTTTAAATCTTTTGATTTATATTTATTAAAAATATCAAGTTGCTACACCAGTAGTGTGGGGTGCCTCCTTCTTTACATAAATTGGCCTTGCTACTTCTTTCTCTTTGAATCCTTCCAGCTTCACCAGGGTATCCTCCACCAGTTGAGCCCGTTGGACTATCTTCGTATAAGTACGAATGTTGAGTGGTCCCAACTTTTCTATAAACATGGGCCGCAGCCCATCGATAAACTGGCTTTCCTTTAACTTTTCTGTACGCACCAGATGTTGGCATACTGTGCTAAACGAGTGAACTGAGCTTCATACTCAGCCACAGACATTCCTCTTCGTTTTAGCGCGGCAAACTCGGTCGCCTTCTTTTCTTGCACCCTTTCAGAGAAGTACTTTCCCCAGAATATCTCAAGGAACTCTTCCTATTCTAGTTCAACAATATTAGGTAGATGGGTCGATGTGGCCTTCCACCAGGATCTGGCATCCTTGTTAAGTTGGAAAGTAGCCAATAACACTTTCTCCCACTCGGTGTATTGCATTGTTGTGCATTTATTTCTTACAAATGCTTGATTATTGTTTTTGCTTATGACAAAATTTTTAGTTATCTCCTAAACAAATGTATTTAATTATACCACACTTTATTTTGTACGAGAATTCATGTATTAAAGTAAAGACATACATGTATTATAATATATAATCTTTTCAGTCCATTGGTGTCAACATTGTAAGCTTAAGTGTCGACACACTGTCAACTTTCATTAAGAAAATTTTTCTAAGTACACAATGTATACATACATATATATCATATTGTCTCTGACTCCCATGAAGTCGAAGTGTACCGCTACGACTCTTGAGAAATCGAACTGGGCTATCGATTGTTGAACAAGTGGCATTACTCCGACTCTCAAAATGTTGAAGTCAACTAGCCCTACTCCGACTCTCAAACAGTCAAAGTTAGATACCGATTGTTGAACAAACTGAAGACTCACTCTGACTTTTCTACAATCGAAGTCTATAGTCGAAGTTAAACATTGATTGTCTTAAACATCGATTACTCCAGTTTCATATCGATTGTTTGTATCGATTGTTTTCTTCTATATCAATTGTTTCTCACTCCGACTTCCTTATAGTCGAAGTCTATCTATAGATTGCCTTTGTATTGCATATCGATTGTCTGTATCGATTGCTTGTTTACTTTAACATCGATTGCTTATGTTTCATATGGATTGTTCATATCGATTGTCTTTTGTATCGTTTCTCACTCTGACTTCTATACAGTCGAAGTCTATCCATAGTCAAAGCATGATACCTACTCCGACTTCCATACAGTCGAAGTCTTTCTATCATTTACTACTAGAGAAGCACTTCGACTCCTAGAAAGTCGAAATATGATATCATCTGTTGGATTACTGGAGTAGTACTTCGACTCTTTGAAAGTTAAAGTATAACTTCTGTGTTCATTCATACATACATGTTTTTAAGTATCTATTATTATTATTGTAGAATTATTTATGTATTATTAGTGCGATTAATGTTTTAATCCTTATAGAATTATTCAATGAACTATAGATGAACACATGATGTACACTGCGTTACTCTTTGTGTGTTATATGAATGATAATAGTTAAATGAGCATTGTACTTCTCTATTTCTTCTGTTTAATATTTCTTGTCATAAATATTTCTGAAGCTCATATTCTTAGTTTATTTTCAAGATAGCTATGTGTCTTACAAAGAGATCTGTTAGTGTCCTTCAGAATGTCAAGTTTCCAGATTCTAAGGAAAAGTTCATGTACAACAGTTTTGTGCGCCAAGCATGTGTCCATTCCTCTTGAATACTCACCTAACCCTGTATTGTTCAAAGGACAGACTGTCTGTCTAGAACTAATAGATATTTATTAGAAACTACATGTCCCTTACCTTCTTATATTAGTTTATATCTCTAAAGACTAACCTTGAGAAAAGGAAAAAGACATGGTATGGTGTTTGCAGATATTCAGGAAAAGATATCTGAAGAAGAGCCATACAACTATCTCTATAGCCTGAAGCTGTTGAGACTCAAAAGATAGAAGACTAGCTCTCTGATGATCTGATCTCAGCAGTCTCCAAGTCTCAAGACCCAACGTTCAAATTCAAACAGCTAACTCCCAATGGGAAACAAAGGACTCTGAAAGATTTATATATATGGAGCTGAAGTTTGAATTAGACATAAAAATACACAAGACAGTGAGACATATGTGAGTTCATACAGCCACAAAAATACAAGAGAAGAGAAGTCTCCACACACAGAAAAGAGAAGAGCTCACAAGATTTGAAGAGAGCCAGCTGATTCAAGCTTCGACTTCCTGCTCTCTTACTTTCAAGTGTTCTTGGGTGGCATCCTGCTGTTCTAGATTTTCATCTCAGTCTACCATCTTTGAGTCAGAAAGAGTTAGAGCTTTCAATCCCATTTGTAATCTCTTTATGATCTTATGTGTTTGCTCATTTTTCTAAGCAGACACACTGTATTCATCTCTGTGTTGTAACCAGCAGGGGGTTTGTTCCCTATTGTGCCCCTCTGTGAAGGGAAGACCTACAATGGTAGGTGGTTGTAATACCCATTTGTGAAGGGAAGACTTGCTTGGGAGCAAATTGGTTGTAATACCTCTCAGGTTGAGAGAAGGTTAAGTGTTCTTGGCAGTTAGTGAAAATCCCAAGGGATTCTTGGGGACTGGATGTAGGACTCTTGATTGATAGGAGATCCGAACCAGGATAAATCCTTTGTGCACTTGTGTGATTGTTTTCGCTAAGTTCTCACTTATTTCACACACACCACACTAAGTACTAACGATACTATTTAGTGTAATTTATTTTCAAATAAGTTTTAACAGTGCAAGATTTCTCTTTGGTCAGATGAATTCTGCCTTTACAAGGTTTTCTTATCAATGTTGATGGTGCATCTAAAGGAAATCCGGGTCCTTGTGGTGGTGGTGGTGTTGTTAGGGATGTTGTTGGATCTGTTGTTCTTGTCTTCTCTCATTTTTATGGTGATGGTAACAGCATTCTTACTGAAGCTAGAGCGATGTATGATGGTGTGCAATTGGCAGTGGAGAGAGGAATCCAGGTAGACCATATCTGCTCGAACTCTATGATATTGGTGAACTCTTTTCAGACGGGGATTGCTCCCTCTTGGTCCTGTTATCGGTAGTGGAGGTTTACCTTTGATTTTGTGCAGCAAAATAGAGTCCGAGTTTGTCATGTTTATAGGGAAGCAAATCAGGTGGCGGATGCTTTGGCCACCTTTGCATGTAACACTCATTGTAATGGGGTTTTTAATTGTTCCACCCAGCTCCCTCGGTCTTTATTTCCTGCTCTTTTTGGGGATCGACTGGGTCTGGGGAACTTCAGAGTTTCATAACTCTATTGTAACTCTCATGGGCATGCCCCGTAGCTTTTGTATGTTTATGCATTATTAATAAAAAGTGTTGTAGCAGGTATCGCCTGGGGGAGTGAGCACATTTCACCCTGCTGGGGTGGAGTGCACTTGACCGGTGCTGAACCTGTTGCATGTTATTAAAAAAAAAAAATTTAACAGTGCAAGAAGTCATATTCAACACCCTCTAGGACATCTAAAGCTCCATCTCGATCCAATATGCATTACTTGGAAAATTCATTACATTTCCTCTAGCCAGTTCTCTACCTCGTCTGGGTCAGGGGATCCAAGAAAGCAAGGGGGGTTCAGACTACGGAAGTTGCGATGCAGATCGCCAGCTCCATTCCGAGCTCTAGCTTGAGCTCTTGCTTGTACTACAATCTTTAGGGCTTAAGTAAGTCCTACCACCGTTTCCTGCATCGCTTGCCACTGGTTGCGGGTCCTTGCTAAGGAATTAACGAAGTTCTTGAGAAAAGGACAATACCAATTAATATTTCAAGATATATCATAACGGTTGATGGGTATGGGTACTTCGTTCATACAACTAATATATTCCCAGTCTCTACCCATTCTCACTAGGCACTATATGTAATTTCCATGACCTAAGTTTCATGGGTATCTCTTGTTGAACCACTCTTATATTTTACCCCCACTCTTATATTTTACCCTTATATTTTGGTGATAACGAAACTCATGATTAATTAAATATCATAAGTATATTTAATATCATGTTTTCATAATTATGGCACTATCGCTTCATGATTTGTGCTGGAAAGCCAAATCGATTGTTGTTCAATGCATATCGATTACTGACTAAGTGCCACATTGATTACTATACAAATACATCGACTATGGCTCATTTCACTTAAACATCGATTCTGTTGAACATCGATTTCACTCATATATCAATTTTAGTTCAACATCGACTTCACTTAAACATTGACTCTGTTGAACATCGATTTCATTAGAACATCGATTTCTGTTCAATATCGATTTCATAGGAACATCGATTTCAGTTGAACACCGACTTCACTTAAACATCGACTTCCTTCAACATCGATTACATTCACATCAATTCTGTTGAACATCGATTTCATTCAACAACGATTTTAGTAGAACATCGACTTCAGTTAAACATCGATTTCAATTTAACAACGATTTTAGTAGAACATCGACTTCATGTAAACATTGATTTCATTCAACATCGATTTCTGTTTAAACATCGATTTCAAACATGGATTACATTGAAATATCGATTACACTTAAACATCGACTACATACATGCATTACATTGAAACAACGATTACATTGGAACATCGATTGTCTTTCACATCGACTCTATTATACTTAAACATCAATTTCCTCTATATTTCAAATGTTTCAAATTGTCTTTGGCGCCCAATGAAAGTTCAAATGTACCTCACATGTCTATCTTATTTTTTTCTCTGTCTGACTGAAGATCTTCTTCCTGTCTATCCTTCAGGGTAGGTGAGATATTATCAGCAAAGAGCATGGATTTACACATAAGAAGGTATGGACTTTCTGTCAAAAGACTCTTCTAGTCTAAGTTTTACTTCCATGCATTAAATGTATGCAGGACTATTCTACTCCTAGTCAAAACATCTTAGACCTGTTGTTAGCATCCGTTAGACACATGAAGATGTCTGTTAGATAGAAGAAGAAGGAAAGGGATGAAGAAGAAGATGAGCAACGACTAAGTCTCCAACGGATTCAGAACTCCAACGGCTATCTCTTAACGGATCTATTCAAAGCTGCTTATATAAAAAGATGAAGCAAGGCTAAAGAACAAGAAGAGAGTTTTCTTGAAGATCATTCAAAGAGTGTACATCCTGTGAGAAGCCTCAACGTCATATACACTCAAAAGGAAGAGAGAAAGAGCTCGAGCCCAAGAAGAAGAGTGCAAGCAATCATCTAAAGACTTCAAGCTTCAAGCTTCTTTTACTCTCTTCACTCTCTCTGTGCTGTAACTGTAATTCTGGGAGAGTCTTTTGGCTGAGAAGTTTTGAGTTGTGTCCATTATTGTACAAACTCTCAGCCTGTTCTTTCCTTTCTAAGAAAGATTTCTGTCCAGCTATAGGACTGTATACAGTGAGCCTCTTCTTGTGTGAAGAGAAGGCTAGTTGGGTTGCTGGCGATTTCTATCTAGCTAGGGGACTGTTCTTAGCACTTCCTTAAGGGAAGAACATAGCTAAGGTTAGTGTGAGCAGAACCAAGTTGGGGTTTGTTCCAACAGAACCGCACTGGGGTTTGTTCCAGGAGGTTGGCTTATTGACCTATAATAGAAGTGAGTTTCCTTCCTACTCGAAAAGGAAAAGGACCACAGGGAGCTGGGGGTTTGTATATCCTTGGGGGGATTGTACCCTGGTTAGTGAAATCCCAGGATTTACTTGGGGACTGGATGTAGGTCTTCCTTTTGAGAAGTACCGAACCAGGATAAAATGTTTGTGTATTGCATATATTTACATCCACACTGCTACTCTCTATCACACACTATCACATTCACTAACCAAAGTTTTTAAGTTGTGATTTCTATGTTTTAGTTTAAGAATTTATGTAGCTATTCTATTCACCCACCCCCCCTCTAGAAAGCTTGCTGCCATAATCCGTGGACCAACATCTCTTAATCCTGAGACATATGTGTTCCTATTTTTGTTTCCTAGGCTTTGATACCACTAAACTGTCAGGTCCGGAAGCATGGCAGCGGAAGAATTATTTGATCGTTGAGACGTGAACAGTCAACAAATAAGTCTCTAGAAAGTGAGCATTAGATGTGCAACAACACAATCATAATAGGGCCCACATAATGAACACAACTAAGTTTTTATTCAAATCTCATTAAGGTCTAATACAACTTAATGAATTTCAACTATAATGACTCAAGAAAAGATAAAATTACATGAGATTATACTTCCTCACTGCCTATTACATCAAAGTAACTCTATAAAAAAACTAATAGTAGGCACTATGATTGGAATACGCTCTTCACCCAGACGCATTCCCATATGTCTTGGCTTTCGTCTTCCATTTCAATGTCACCTAAGATGTTAAGAAGTAGGGAATGAGAAAACTAGCCCAGTAGGATTTATATCTCAATGTGCAGACAATGATATAAGTGATTACATGTTAAGAACTAGGTAGACACGATTATCAAGATATGCATGTACGATAAATCCCATTAAACATGATACGAGAACAAGATAGATTAAACAAGAGTGATTGAACAAGATTTAGAATGATATAACAAGCAAGAACTAACAGTAGAGCAGTATGTACAAGCACGTAGAATATTAATCGTTGCAAGAACGTAGGATGGCCATATCATGCAAGCAAGCAAACACGCACGAGCAATAACTATAACATGTAACAGTAATCAGGCACGATGACATAATGTGCACTAAGAATCCATGCCACCTTGGAATGCACACTAGGACACGTGTATGTAGTTATTATATCTAGCATTTATCACGCAAGTACTCCCAGCGCAGATGCCACACCAGTAATCATTATGTCTCATAGTTAACAGTATATTTATGACTCTCTGTCATTAGTGCTAGACTGGAGCCCTTGGACACTCGCAGTGCCCTATCCACATCTCACTATTTTCAAATGTAGATACCAACAGTTAATCATGGCCAATAACAAAAGTTTCAAGTAGTATACATTTCAATATCATGTTCGTGATGATTTCAAGAAAGACAAGTTATGTGAACATGATTTCATGATAACAATAGTCGAAAGAGAATTTCGGCAGCATGACGGTGCAATTTACACCTTTAGTTAAATCTTCACTTTAATAGCTCGGTTTCATGTTTGTAAAGCCACACTCACGAGAAAGAGATGAAAGAGGAAGTGCACTCTATCTTTTGGGAACTTCAATGGTACAACCAACTCAGTCTCCATGAGGGAATTCATGAAGTACGGAGAATTACAGAGGCCTTAGTGGAAACGCCCCTAGTCTACCAAAATGGAATGTCTAGTAGAGAGTTTCCAATCCCCCAAGAAAGGGCTGCTTATTTGTGCAAACGTGTTGTGTAGAACGTGCCTCAATATCACAATCCACTGGTGTAAAACAAAATGGAAAGTGTGTAACATGATGACACAATATAGAACATGCAATTATATCAACATACTTTTTAGTATTTTAACATGATATATTTTCAGTTTAATAAGTCAAATCATCAAGATGATTATAACAATCTCAAGAAGAATAGATCATGCAATTAAGAACAATTAGAATAGACTTTCATATTGTTATGACTTTTACATGGATTGACAGATTTTAGGCCACTGAACAGTCACGAAAAACACTATAAACTAATGTAGACATGCAACACTTATGATAGAACAGTGATTGGACGGTGTCTGGAGCACTATGTAAATCACGACGGATTCAGTCGTCGCCTATATCTAAGGCTTAATTACAAGAAAACAAGGGTTTGGGATGACCAACTAATCGCGACGGGGGTACCGGTCACGTTCAAATCGTGATGGTCAGGTTAGTCGCGTTTAAGGGAATCGATATAAACAATCAATTGCAGAACAGAAACATGATAGGCTGTATGTTCGCGTCTAAGGCAATTGATGAGAGGTATCGATTGGTGACCACAAAATCATGACAGTCCTTATGGTCACATTTAAGGCAATCGGAACCTAATCGCAACCAATCAAATGGATGCGTTTAACAAGGTTTTAAAAAAAAAGAATTTAAAAATGCACAGATACCAAGGGTGGGAAAATAGGTCAAATCATGACGGGGTGGCAGGTCGCGACTTTGACTAATGCTGAAATCCATGCGGCACACAGTTTGATGCATTAGGTCCGTCAGGTCAGACCTAAAACGCGACGATTTGTGCAGTCGCTGTTAAGGTAATGGCAACGGGCCTGCCGGTCGCGATACCCTCCTCTAAATTGCGACATCTGGATTAGTCACGATTTAGAGTTCAACTAGAAGACTATGAAAATCGATGCAGTCATACTTGTTTGGTCTATAACTCGAGATCTAGGGCTTTTGGAACAAAACTTTGAACATAAAAGTTGTAGATAATGAAAGGTAGAAGAGAACTATAGTTTAGGTTGACCAAATTTGACCTCGATATGCATGAATCATGGTATTAACATGAAACGCCCTAATCATGTGCGACTCTTGGAAAATGCTTAATACTCGAAGCAAGCTTGATAAATAGATGCATATGAAACTAGACACGAAGAGCTTTAATATGGTAAAGGATTTATTCAGGTCGATGCAGGTTCATGCGTGAATCATGGCATTAACGTGAACACCTACCTTTGAATGTTCCTAAGAAAGGTCTTCTATAGGTCGATGCAGAACGTTGGTTGGGGAAGAAGGCTTTGGTTGGGGGCTATCTCCTCCACCTCTGGTGCTCTAGCTATCCTCCTCACGACCCCAGCAAGTTGGTAACTCGTCCCCAAGGGGTTTTATGACGAGTATTTATAGATTTAGGGTTGTTTAGGAGTCCCAATGTGTCTAGGAAAGTGGGGTTGCAGTTTTAACTAGATCCCTTCCAAGTTTTGAGGGTTCCCATCCCAATTAGAGTAGGAAAGTCTTTAGGAAACACCATATTATGGTTGTGCATGAATTTGGGGTAACATGGAAGTCTAATTGTCTTACATTTTACCCTAATTGTCTTTTCAAATTTATGCCCAATTGGAGCTACGAATTCCATGATATTTTCTTACTTGAGTTATTCGTGGGCCGAAAGTTATTCATTGATCCAACTGCCATGATGGGCTATCAATAGATATTGTTTGGATTCTACCCATCATTTTTATCTTAGTTTATGATCATCTTTTGTACACATGATAATGGATTCCCGACCTAATCCCTAATACTGACAATAAGTCGTAAAACACTTAAAACTTGGCTAATTGGATTTTTCTTCACCTGCCTCTCTTCGTGTGTTGACTAGAATTACTATTCAAAGTTGAACTATGATTTTTATGAAATTTTTCGATGTGTTTTCATACATATGATAATGGCACGTACATTTTTTTCTATTTCAATAATATTGAATTATCATTCTCAATTTATTTCAAATTTTTTAATTACTGAATTTTCAGGGTGCTACATCCTCCCCCACTTAAAAACATTTAGTCCCCAAATTCATACCAATTTTTAGGTGAACTTAGTAATCAGAATCTTGATTCGGGTCAAGATCCGATCTTAATGCTTCTCGCTCGTATCCACATTCTTGTACCCTATTGTTATTTTCACCTAGGGTCGTTAATATTATTCATTATTCCTTCCACTCTCCTCTCTGCAGTTAACAACACTTCTCCCAATTTATGTGATTAGCTTTGGTAAGAATACTAGCTATTTGATTGTTTTTTTCCCAAGTTGTCGCCCCACTTAAGAATATATTAAGAAGGTATCTTAAGACAAGTCTAAAGGATTAGAAAACTAACATCTTCTACCATACCTCCTTCCAGGAGTTCTACCTGGATCACACATTGAAACTCCCTTGTCTCCCAGCCTGGTCTATTAGCATGGGACAGTTGGGAATGCGGTAATCACGGCTTCTACAATGCAGGCAAGCATCGGCCTTCTTCCAGCATTCGTTCGCATGGTGTCTTGGCTTGTTGCAAAATTTGCAATTTTCCATGATCGGTTAATCTTCCACCTTGATCTTCTTATTATTGCAAATATTGTTTCCTCCATTCGTCCTCTTATTACCGTTGTTGTCGGGGTGAATAGTCCCAGCAGTATGGGGTGCTTCCTTCTTTACATAAACTGGCCTTGCTACTTCTTTCCCTTTGAATCCTTCCAGCTTCGCAAGGGTATCCTCCACCAGTTGAGCCCGTTGCACCATCTACATGTAAGTACGATGTTGTGTGGACCCAACTTTTCTATAAACATGGGCCACAGTCCATCCATAAACCGGTTTGCCTTTAGCTTTTCTGTACCCACCATATGTGGGGCATACTATGCTAAACGAGCGAACTGAACTTCATACTCAGCCACAGACATTCCTATTTGTTTTAGCATGGCAAACTCGGCCGACTTCTTTTCTTGCACCCTTTTGGAGAAGTACTTTGCCCAAAATGTCTCCAGGAACTCTTCCCATTCTAGTTCAACAATATTTGGTAGATGGCCCAATGTGGCCTTCCACCAGGATCTGGCATCCTTGTTAAGTTGGAAAGTAGCTAGTAACACTTTCTCCATCTTAGTGTATTGCATTACTTGGAAAATTCTTTCCATTTCCTCTAGCTAGTTCTCTGCCTCATCTGGGGCAGAGGATCCTACAAAGCGAGGAAGGTTCAGACTATGGAAGATGTGATGCAGATCACCAGCTCCATTCTGAGCTCCAGCTTGATCTTCTACTTGTACTAAATTCTGCAGGGCTTAAGTAAGTTCTGCCACTGTTTCCTGCATCTCTTGCCACTGGTTGCTGGCCATTGCTAATGAATTAATGAAGTTCTTGAGAAAATGATAGTAACCAATTAATATTACTAGAATCATCATAACGGTTTATGGGTGTAGACACCCATTTCTGGCCCATAAGCTGAGCAAATCCATGTCATATATTGATGCCCCACGTTGGCTCTTCATCGCCAAGCTGGCTTTATCCGATCATGGTATCTCCTGTTAGTTCATCACCATGGTGGGCTCTTCCTAGTTAAATCAATCAGTCTTCATCATTATCTTGTAGCTCTCTGAGTTGGGAATTCAACGCTTCAAACCGTGTGCCAATCTGATACCCATGCAAGGAGATCAGATACCTTGATTGAGTCATATGCTGAAAGGCCCTGAAGGCGACGATGACCCTGTCGCGTTCACATTCAGAAGGTGGCACCCTTCATGTCGCATTCATGCCTCCATCGATTGCCTCCAGGACTAAATCGATCACCTTCAGAAGGCGACACCTCGATACGTCGCGTTCTCATTTGGCCTTTTAATTCCCTAAAAATTTGCCAGAAAATGCTTCAAGACTTCCTTCTATGGAAGGTGACGTATCGAGGCGTCGCTACCTGGTAGCGACACAGAGCCTGTCTCATTCTGGTTTCCTTCACAGAACCATGCAACGTGGCTTTCCTATTCCCACTTGGACCCTTACTATTCATGAATAATCCGACTTTTGGTGGGTCTAGAGGTCTCCAAACCTTGCCAAACTCGGAGGAAAACTTCCTCAGAACCTCCTTGCCATGTTCTGACTCCCCTTGCATGAGCACAATTACCCAAACTTGGACTCCAGCTCATTATTCCTTTCCCATCCCATTCAGGAATAATGGCCTATAAAAGTGTCAATAGGGCACAGTTTTGGACAAGGTCGGCATCTGCTTCTTCCTCTCCTAGAGGGCTACGAATCCCCAGAAGAACTCTCAGCCTCCAGACGACCAGGAAGTGCCCACCAGGGTGATTTCTTCCCCTCTATAATCTCTCTCCTATTCTTCATACTTTTCCCTCATACATGCACATCTAGATTCGTTTCTTTTCATAGTTTTGCATTAGATCACTCCACACACACCTATTTTAATCACCTAAAGTGGTTAAAACACCACCCCACGTATGTTCCCTCCAATTCTTTCATGTTCCTTGATTATTTTGGGATTGATTCTACATCAAACAAATTTCTAATGGGTTTTCTATTGTTTTGATGTTCTTGGAAGGTTAAAGAAGAGAGCACAGGTACGAGGCTCTTGCCCCTTGGCCGGCTGAGGAGCAAGAAGAACAAGAATCTATAGTTTCCATCCTCGTTGCAGAAGGCGACACACTCCTGGTCGCGTTCTATATAAGGTGACACCCTTCTTGTCACGTTCAAAGCACCAGGTTCCTTCTGCACTTGTCTTCCTCTTTCCAAGGTAGTTAGCACATGTTCTTCATGTCATCATCTTCTGTAACTACTTTGGTGGCGATCACGGTCTTTTCTTTAATTTTTATCATCTTTATTTAGGGATCAATTCTTGTTATTACACATTTTGGTGATCACAGTGGGACCTCTAGTGCCTATCGTGCTTGTTTCTATCTTCCCCTGCCGTTTTCAATCTTCCATGTGTGTGGTTTTCATTTAAATTCTATGTTTTTCCGTTTTATTTCATTATTATTTTGAGTTTTGCTTCACTGGGTGAGAAGGCGACGTACAAGCCGTCGCTACCAAGAAGGCGACAGGGAGGTCGTCGTGATACGGTGAGTTCTTTTGATTCCATCTGTCCTGAGTTTTTCGGGTTTATTTTGAGCACTCCATCCATGATTTGAGTTGTTTTGTGCATGATCCATGCTTATAAGAGTCTGTCAGTCATCCATGTTATAGGATTGTGTGAATTTTTGTGCATACCAGGTCCCACTTGACCTCTGTCCACTGCGAAGAAGAACGAGATGCCCTTCCTGTCGCAATCTAGGTCGCGACAGGTAGATCATCGCCTTCTGCTTCTGAGAGCAGGTCGGCTTGTTTTTCTATTTATTAGCTTTAGGTTAGATTCTTGCATGCACTCCGGTGCACATAGGGTGCATACATATTTTCACATTGTAGTTTAGGTTGTCCTCCTCAGCGACGTTAGCTCTCTCGGCCACATATTCCTTGTGTCTGACTAGAGCACTCGCTTGAGGGCCTCCATAAGTCCTTGCTGACCGTGGATTCCCACACGGCCGTCAGGCTGGTTGTACCTATTGTCACCGTAGAGTTAGGATTCATGCATTCGTGAGTTCGTGAAAATCCTAGTCAAACCCAAAGTTGGAAGCCTTCTTCCTTTAGGAAACCCATCCTTTGAGGGAATTTGATAAAAATCAATCCATTAAAAGGCAAACTTGAACCAAATAAAAGAAACCATCATCATTGTCAATTGCTTGCTTTGGGTGAGACATTTTCTCTTTCTTTTGTTTGCATAGGATTGTTTGTTTAGGAAACTAGGTGTCTATTTAGGTAAGTTTGTCGTTTAAGTCTGGACAGGCGTCCCTCACTTTGGTGTATCAAAAACTCACTTTCCAAACATGGAGTCTTATTTGAACCCAGTCTACAATGATGAGAATCTAGATGCTGCCTTCTACACCTCCCAAAACTATGAGGAATTTCTTCCTCATGACCTCCTTGAGGAGTCGGCCTAGCCTTGGGTGGCCACAATCCATGCCAGTGAAAGTCACCGTCGACGATGATGGCCCATCACAAATTATCCGTCCCCCTCAAGTGGATGATCAAGCTGCTCAACTCATGCGCTTAATTCCTCAGCTTGATCAATCCCAAATTCAAGATCTCATGACGGCTCTCAAAGGAAAGACCGTCTAATCACCTTCTCCCAGAGCGGGCGCTTCTTGTCCCATGGCATCTACCTCCGGCCCCCGTATCATCACGGGACATGCCGAAAACACTCCTATCCAGCCATGGGCCATTCAATTCACCCCTTTTGAATCTGAGCACTATCATTCATGTGAGTCGAGGCCCCAGTCTCCCCCCTATCTCCCTTGCTATTCATCACAGCAGCTTGAGCCACATGTCAGGCCGGAATCTTATGCCTCCTCCTTATATGCTCAACCCTTCGCCGCTCCCGCATGATGTCTGAGTGGGCGTCTATCAAGAAGGAACTCCAAGAGCTGCAAAAGCAAGTTGACCTCAGATAGCACCATGATGTTCACATGCCTAATTTCAATGGTCTGTGGGTCGCATCTTTATCTGAACTTCCCAAGTACCATAAGTATAATGGCACTGGCAACCCGTACATTCACATCAAGGACTTCATCTATGAGTCTGCACCTTATCACCATGACCGCCGCTTGATGGCATATTTGTTCCGTCGGTCATTGGATGGGCCAGCGCTAGATTGGTTCTACTCTTTACTACCCGAGGATGCAGAGGACTTCGCCACAGTGAAAGGGAAGTTCCTTGAATAGTTCCAAGATAGGGTTGGGCCAGAATATTCTCTTACGGATCTCATGGCAGAAAGAATGAAGCTGTACGAAGAGTTTGCAACATATGCCGACAGATGGAGACAGATGGCCACAATAGTCCCCGGGTACCTTCTGGAGGGAGAGAAAGTCAAGATCATCATTGCCAATGCAACCCCCTCCTATAAAAACATCCTAGCAATGAATGATATCACCACTATGCATTAGCTCTACAGCCAGGCTCGGTTCATCCAAACCCATCTCAAAGACTCCCCCATAGTATGTTCGAGCCCCAGTGACCGAGGGTGTCCAAGTCAATGAGCAAGTGAGCGCATTCAACCCTATCGGCCAAAACAACAACCGTCAACCCTATACTGCCCAGGGTCAGAAATACCCACCAATCCTCTACAAGGCCAGCCACGCCAATATAACAAGTACCACCTCATGATGGCTCCCAACAAAGGCGTCCCTAGGTCCAAGGAGAACTCAGTACCACCACTCCTGAGACACTCTCCGAATTTTCTTGGCCTTGATCTCTATAGATGCATCAAACTCCTTCGGAAAGGCCGTTGAACCCAAGTGTGGACCAGACAAGGTACTGCATGTTCCACCGGCAGCCAAGTCACACCATTGAGCAGTGCTTCACATTCAAAGACCTGGTGTATGATCTCCATGAGCAGAACAAGCTAGACTAGACAGCTCTCCGAAGGGTGATCTGAGATATCAAAGAAAGACAAAGGCAACAACAGTAACAAAGGTAGCAGCACCCGCCACCCCCTCAATAACAGCAGCAACACAACCAGCGTTGCAGGACCTATAGGGATTGTCCATGACCCACTACCAAACCACCCGCCAGCTCCTAATCCACCCACCACCAGCCCAGGTGAATCCCATTGTCCATCACCCCCCTCCTCAAGCAAACTGGACGTACGATGATGAACTGATGTTCAGCGGATGATGACTATTAACTACCAATATCCTCAACTGCCTCAAACAATCAACGGCTTCCATGGCCCCTCAATCAATCCTCCTTAGTTTCCCAGGCCACACCAACATACTAACGTCAGCTCAACATTCCTCCAGTCGCTAGACCTTCCATTATCCTACCACCTATCATACTCTCACTCCAATGTCTCCACGCCACCACCACCCGTCATAACCACTCCCACACCCCTCATTTACACCACCTGGGCTGGAACAACCTTCCGCTGCCACCTGTCCTCCACCAGACAAACTGTTACCCAACCAAACTACCTGCGGAGCGGACGAGTCTTTTGTCGCCCATATCCCACCGATCTCCACTACCTCCCACCAGCCAAAACAATCCCCAACAGGTCCTGCAACACCACAACAACCTCAGCAGCAAACACAAGAAGGGGGGTGATTGAGTCGCTGCCCGGCACACCACTATGATATCCTCAAACATCTGGATCAGTGCGGCCAAAAATATCTATCCTAGAATTGATAAAGAAATCCAAAGCACCAAGAAGTGTTGAGAACTTTCTTGCAAAAAGGGTAGGGGTGAATGGGGACATGGTTGCGACAAACTACCAAGTGCGATAGCCATGGTAACTCGTGGGGCGGCCATCACATTTGCTGAAAATGAACTAGCAACCCAGAAGCCAGGAGGCTCCCACTCTGTGTCACCCTAGTAATCAACCATGTAGCGGGGGCGGCAGATTGGTCGACACTGGGGTGTCAATAAATGTCTGCCCACTGAGCACTCTGAGGGCATGTGATGTGTCGGAAGGAATACTAAGATCGACACCAACCACCATAGCCTCATACGATAACTCCAGAAGATCTTGCCACGGCATGGTTACTGTACAAGCCGAACTGGGGCCACTAGTTGTCACTGTCGATTTCTATGTACTTGATATCGACCCCATGTTCAAGGCTATCCTAGGATGCCCATGGTTAGAAGCACTGGGAGCTGTCCCGTCCACTGCACACCAATGTCTAAAGTTCCCTTTCCAAGGACGGGTTATCAAAGTCAAAAACATAGCCACTGCTCACACAATCGACGCCATCAATGATACCCTTCTCCCAGCTATATGGCCCGCCAATAAGCCCGTAGTCTCTGTGCTGGACATCAACTATCATTGGGCCTACTCATTCCACTCCAAACAAGAGGCCAGTTCTGCACACGGCAACGCGGCCAAGAGGAAGGAGCCACTAAGCACTAAAGGTTGGCAAATCATGATGAAGCTAGGCTATGAAGAAGGGAAGGGCCTAGGGGCAGAACTGCAAGGTATTACCAAACCTATTCTAAACATCGTGATGAAAAGCCGATGGGGACTTGGTTACAAGGAGAAGTCCAAGCCGTGGTCATCCAGCACATCCACTCTCAAGGCCGATCGCCAACCACTCACATGGACATTTGTGGTGTCACTTTGTCAAGGGCCCAACTCAACCAGGATACAACACTGTGGTGGTCGAGGTAGAGCTATCACAGCATGATGTACATGGCAAGAATTTCTCTCGGCACATGGCCCTTATGCTTACATATAAGGCACTGGAAACACTCTGCCCAGGGAAAAGAAGGAAGACAGGAGACCCAGAGGCTGAATGGTATCACTAGTTCAACATGGAGGACATCACCATAGCCTTCAGCCGTCTATTCTGGGAAGAGGAAAGAACATGGCCGCTAGCCACGCTGAACTGTTAGAGCCTCCCACATCCATCACGTCCAAGCGGAAATTGATGAGCGACGTCACAGACGTGGGAGAGCCAGACATTCCTTATAAAGAAGGGAAGAAGACCATGGATGAGCTGTGGAGGGGCACTGATAGCCCACAAATGCGGTGTTAACACGGTGAATAACAATCTAAATTATCGGCCTACACAATATTTTAACAGTAGTTAAGTGGTGAGAGGCCGAGTCGAATCCACGGGGAGAAAAGATTTTAGAGTTGAAAACCTTGAGTTTTATGTAGGAAAATAACGTGGTGATATTTAAAACTAAGTTGCGTTAAATAAATCTAAGCTAAACGAAATAAATAAAGAGAGAGATATTAAGAGAGAGAGAGAGAGAAAAAGACTATTACGAATGGAAGAGAGTAAGAAAATACCTAGTGACCGATTAACTAAACAAGATATTCTAAACTCTTTAACACAAGCATATCCACACTAAAATAAATCTAAAGAGACAAGAATGTGAAAGAGAGAAGGTAGAAAGAGGAGAATAGAAGAGAGAGAGATGGAGGGTACAAATAGTGAACAAAATAACTAACAAACTTTATTTAAATAAAAGAAATAATGTGCATCTAACATACAACTTTAATTAAAGAGAGAATAAGGGGAAACAAGATAAACGAGAGAGAGAAAGCAAGAAGAGAGAGAGGAGAGAAGAGAGAGAAGAGAGAGAGAAGAGAGAGAACACGAGAAAGAGAGAGAGAGCGCGAGAGAGATAGGAGAGAGAAGAGAGAAGAGAGAAAAGAGAGAGGGAAAGAGAGAGCAGAGGAGAGAGAGGAGAGAGAGGGAGAGGGCGCGAGAGGAGAGGCGAGAGGAGAGAGAGGACGCCGAGAGGAGGCGTTGCCCTCTACGTGCATGCATGCACGTAGGGGCAGCGGCGGGCAGCGGCAGGCGCACCGGGCGCGGGGCGCGCGGGCGGCAGGCGGGGCGGAGGCAGGCGCGGCAGGGGCAGACGCGACAGGGGGCCTGGCGGTGCTGGCTTGCTGCGCCCGTGATGTTGCTGTGCTTCTGTGTTGACCGAAGAGAGACACCGAGAGAAAGAGCTAGCGAGAGAGAGGAAGAAGGGAAAGAAGAAGAAGAGAAGGAGAGGGCTGTGCAAGAGAGAGAGAAGGAAAAAGTGAGAAAAAAGGAATACCAATGACAGAGGAGAGGGGGGAGGTTTATACAAGTAGTAGAGAAAGATAGGAAGGGGAGAGAGAAAAGGAATGAGAGATTTTTGGAAAATAGGAGAGGAGATTTTTAAAAGTGAGAAAGTGTTTTTGAAAAAGAGAGAGGGAATATTAAAAAACATAGAATCTCTCATTATTCTCTCTTGCTTTAATCAAATACATTGGCCCATTAAGCACTTCATAGAATGGCCCATTAACCTGCAAATACAACATAAAATTGAATTTAATCAATTATCGTCCATGATAATAGAAATCTATGAATTTATCAAGTGGTAGTCATTGAAATTGTATGATTATTCATGATAATTATGATATTATCACATCTCCCAACTTACTCATTGCTAGTCCCTTAGCAATGCACATAAGTAAATAATTGGGACAAACAAGAGTTTAAAACACAATACTTCATGACAAGAAAGTAAGAATGAGAGAATGCTTGGTCATAAGTATTTCAAGTTCCAATCGAGAGTGTCAAAGGCAAATATGTCAGTTCATGTCATTAGACAGTTCTCAAGATACACACAAAAATTTCATGACTTTTTGTATATGTTTGAGCATTAATAAGAGAGTGCATGAGCTTTTTACTTATCACTCAAGGATGGTATCAACTCTACACTCCTTAATTCGATCCTCGAATTACAGGTAGCTTTCACTCCGCCGAATCTAATTTTTTTTTTTTCATGCTCTTTTTTTTTTCTTTCATTTACATGGTGCTGCAATTCCCTTCACTGTTTGATGCGAGCCTCAAACTCTTATCTTAGGAGCCACAGGTCCGGTTACTAAGATCAGGGGCATTTTTTATGTTTCTTTTTTTTTTCTTTTTCACTACTACACACATTTCACATTTATTTGTAGGCAGGTAGCTTTTTCCCCACGATTAGTCGTCAATAGGAGTGTAGAATATCAATCAATCAACTTGAATGTTAGGTAAAACTCTCATCATCCATTGATAGCTCCTAATGATTTTTCTATGTTGATGAAATTTCAAATGTATTTTGATGAAGATGCTAAAAAACATAACTAGTTAACTCACCCTTCAACTCACCACCTTCACAAGTACACACTATGAGTCAAGCTAGAAAAAAAATTTTGCATGAAATATGAAGCATGAAGCACAATGTTAGGGACAAAAATTTGAAATACAATTTGTCTCTCCCCCAACTTAATGACATTGTCCTCAATGGCATAAAAGTAATGACAATAGAATAAAGCCAATGTAAGTTAAGAAAGGAGAGATGCAACCTGATGATCACATGCGGGTGGTTGCACTAACTTCATCAAAGGATAGTGGCCAGCAAACACCTAAGACACAAAATAAAAATGAAATCAATAGAAATCAATTTTCCTAAAAATATTGGGTTGCCTCCCAACAAGTGCTAAGTTTAATGTCTTCAGCCAGAACAGGGGGGTAACAGGGTCACGTAACACCCTCTCAACAATTGACGCAAATTTTTCTTTGTAAGGCATCACCAGCCATGGTGGGTCAAGTGGTCCACACATACCTTGCAGATCAGTAAGTGATAGAGAAATAAGGCACTCAAGATCATATCTTCAATTAAGAAATTTTCATTTGCACACCTAAGATCTTTATATGTGTTGAAACACATCAATGCGGACTTGATTATTTTCACCATTTTCACCCACAACTTCCATTTTTAGATCCTCTTTCATGATATTGAGGTCAGATTGAGTTGAATGCTCAGAGAATTGCTTGAACTCCCAGGCTGACTTGTGTCAAAATAGTAGCATGATCTGGAATGAAATGGATATGACTTTCAACACAAGGATGCTTAAAAGATTCAAGTGTAGTTGACCCATCAGCTAGTGGTAGCATGTCCACGAATATATTAGATTACCAAAGTCAGGGAGAGGTAAAAGATCCACATCCTCCCCTAAATCAAGAGATGTCGAATCTGAGTTAATTTCAGACACAATCTCCAATCCTCTCTTTAACCATGAAGAATGGTTGGCAACTTCACTCAATCATCTCTACAACCACCTTTTCTTCATCCCTCACTTGGGTTACGGTCACCTCAAACTCAGGAAGGGAAAATAGTGGAATTTGATCATCATCTGACTATCCCTTCCTTTTCTCTCCCCCAACTTAAGATTAACACACTCAACACATCCATCTGAAAAGTAGAATTGGGCTTGAGTTGCTCTGGTTGCTCCTGGCTAATACTGGTTCTAACATCCCATTGATGCATGAATCCTCAATACCCAAAACTATTTGGGCGAACAATGATATGAGTGTCTTCGGGTTGGAGAATCTCAAGTTGACCACATGGGCTTGCATGGTGGTCAAATCCAAGTGAATGATTTTCAGAGATTGCATTAGAGTAACTAGACAATTGGCCCAATTTATTTCCACTTGCAGGGTGGCTTTAGCAAGCTGGCTTAGTTGGGTTGTCATCTTGGAAATGGATTGATTTTGAGTCAGGATTATCTGTTCCATTTGATCAAGCATTTCCTTTTGGAGATTGGTTTGGGGCAGGAGATGTGTAGGTGGGCTGGGAATCAAGCTGGGATGAATAGAAATTTGGGGAATCCTCAGACTGATGGTAAGGTGACTGGGAGTGTAAAAGGTTGTACTCCACATTGGATTTGATGAGAAGAATTGTTGGAATGTGAAGTCCAATTCTGAGAATTTGAATAGGAGGGCTTTGGACTTGGGGAGAATAGGTTGATCTTGAAGTGTCAAATGTGGCATTACTTCCCCAAGTTGTTGGAAAGTTGTGCCGTCTAGAGCATCTGATAAACGCACAGGCAAATTAGTACCATAGAACCCTTGATCAAACCACGATATGATTTCACTACCTAGAAAGGGTCCTTGAAACCTCATCTGTGGATCTTGGTAAAACAAACTCAAATTTTTCAGGAGAGACACCCAGTTCAACTTTTGGATAGGGAGTAGGTGTGGAAAACTCTTGTGCAGTTGGGGCTTGATCATGGTTGACAGATGGCATTGGCTAGGAATGCAATACTCATTATCATAATGAGCATGGTCAACCACTTGGTACGATGGGCCTGAGAGGATGAGAGATGAGGTGTGAAGTGGGTAAACTATTTTCTCAGTCTGAATCAAGTATGTGATTTAATTGGGTGACCATGAAGATGATGGACTTGAGTCCACTTGGAACCATTGGCCTGGTAAGTAGGGTTGGATGAATAAGGTAGGTTAGGTTGAGAGTGAATGCCATAATGGGCTGACCCAATTTGCCCAATGATGTGCCAATTTCATAACCATTATTATCAACCACATAAATCCTTTTTTTAAAATATTGATTTTTTTTATTTTCAAATAAGTTAGCAAACAATTAATCCTATGACACTAAGGTTCCCTAGGACATAAACATTTTATTTCTCACTAATCAACTGAGGTCTAACTCAAATCCACTCTCAAGCCCGTTAACTGGCCAGGTAAGAGGTGGGAAAGTGGGAGGTTCCCCCTGCTCTCGCAGGGACCTAATTAAGTAACCACTTGTCCACTTAGGCGTTTGCCTAGAACCTCTAGCCTTAGACACCAGTCTCCAAACTTGATAGTGGGCCCAAGTGGGCCTAAGTCTCAAAGCGAACCCTAGGTCAAGTTTCTACTTTCTTTTATTGGGCTTGGGAATGCAAAAGATTGCAGAAAGTTGTGGTTTGTGGGCTAAGGAAGGGTGATCAAATCCCCCCTTATCTTGTTAAGGAAACTGCCCTTAAAGTATTTTAGAAATGATGTGCACACCACAAAATCAAGCAAGGGGTTCTATGCAAGCATGGCAATGTATGATCATGCTTTAAGAAAGTTGAGATTCTCACCTTGCCTCCGCAATCTTCGACAAAAAGGAAACTTTTCAAAAGGAAAATTACCTAAAGATGGAAATCTAAATGATGCATGTCCTAAAGATGGAAAGTTTCTAATCTTGACATGACATCTTTTATTGGATTCAAGTGATTGATTTTTTTGATTTTTTTATTAATTGTCTAAACATAGCAACTAAGAAAAGGAAACTCAATCAAGAGGGTTTAATGGTACTTACCTTCAACGCAATCCCTCGTTCTTTTGGAAATGAAAACAAATGGAAAGAGTGAGAGAAGGAAACTCACCTCACGTACCCTTTTTTTTTTTGATTTTTCATGCAATTTTTGGATTTTTTTCATTTTTTATTTGATACCTACAAAAAGAAAGAAAATGTAGCATGATATATACAAAAAACACAAAAATATCAAAACTAAAAATCTAATTCTCCGGCAACGGCGCCAAAAATGATAGCCCACAAATACGTCGTTTAACACGTGACTAACAATCTCAAATTATCGGCCTACACTAAATATTTTAACAGTAGTTAAGTGGTGAGAGCCGAGTCGAATCCACGGGGAAAAAGATTTTAGAGTTGAAAAACCTTGAGTTTTATGTAGGAAAATAACGTGGTGATATTTAAAACTAAGTTGCGTTAAATAAATCTAAGCTAAACTAAATAAATAAAGAGAGATATTAAGAGGAGAGAGAGAGAAAGACTATTACGAATGGAAGAGAGTAAGAAAATACCTAGTGACCGATTAACTAAACAAGATATTCTAAATCTCTTAACACAAGCATATCCACACTAAATAAATCTAAGAGACAAGAAGGTGAAGAGAGAAGGTAGAAAGAGGAGAATAGAAGAGAGAGAGATGGAGGGTACAAATGTGAAAAAAAATAACTAACAAACTTTATTTAAATAAAAGAAATAATGTGCATCTAACATACAACTTAATTAAAGAGAGAATAAGGGAAAACAAGAGAAACGAGAGAGAGAAAGCAAGAAGAGAGAGAGGAGAGATAGAGAGAGAGAGAGAGAGAGAGAACGCGAGAGAAAAGAGAGAGAGAGAGCGAGAGATAGAGAGAAGAGAGAAGAGAGAAAAGAGAGAGAGGGAAAAGAGAGAGAGGGAAGAGAGAGGCGAGAGAGAGGAGAGAGAGGGAGAGGGCCGCGGGAGGAGAGGCGAGAGGAGAGAGAGGACGCCGAGAGGAGGCGTTGCGCCTCTACGTGCATGCATGCACGTAGGGGCAGCGGCGGGCAGGGGCAGGCGCGGCAGGGGGCCTGGCGGTGCTGGCTTGCTGCGCCCGTGTGCTGCTGCTGCTGCTTCTGTGTTTGAACTGAAGAGAGACATCGAGAGAAAGAGCTAGCGAGAGAGAGGAAGAAGGGAAGAAGAAGAAGAGAAGGAGAGGGCTGCGCAAGAGAGAGGAAGAGAAAAAGTGAGAAAAAAGGAATACCAATGAGAGAGAGAGGGGGAGGTTTTATAAAGTAGTAGAGAAAGATAAGAAGGGGGAGAGAGGAAAGGAAGGAGAGATTTTTGGAAAATAGGAGAGGAGATTTTTAAAAGTGAGAAAGTGTTTTTGAAAAGAGAGAGATGGAATATTTAAAAAACATAGAATCTCTCATTATTCTCTCTTGCTTTAATCAAATCTATTGGCCCATTAAGCACTTCATAGAATGGCCCATTAACCTGCAAATACAACATAAAATTGAATTTAATCAATTATCGTCCATGATAATAGAAATCTTATGAATTTATCAAGTGTTAGTCATTGAAATGGTATGATTATTCATGATAATTATGATATTATCAGGCACATGCCTGGCCATCCATCCATCACTCCTATGCTCTCACCTCCCAAATCTCATTCCTCCATCCCCTCCCATAATCATTCAATTTTCTCCCCAACTCCTGGCAGCTGCGTGCAACATCCTCACTCCTGGCTTCCCATACTCAGTCTTCTCTACCCTACAATCTGATCCAAGCGACTACGAGATCACTATCTCGTGTTGCATCCTCCCCACTGGTCTCCAAAAAAAAATGCCGATTTTCAAATGCATATTGAGGTCGAGGAGCCGTCATACCTCCTTCACCCTCCTGATCAAGGTCACCCCTCCACTGGGGCTTCCCCTTCCACTCCTTCATTAGGAGCCATCCTCTTCGAGGACCCCATGTCCTCAACTTGTCCTGTAGAGTCATCTAGTCAAGTAGAGTCGTCTAAGGTAGGAGAGTCTAGTCTTAGTTTAAGCGAGTCTAGGGTAGAGAGTCAGGTCAACCCACCGTCCACCAAGTCCAAACATCGCCCTAGGAAGTAGCGGGGCAAGGCTATTCCCCTAAGATACCTTCAAGAGTTAGCTCGGCGATGTCAAGCATTGTTTCTAATAGAGGAGTTCACAAAAGTGGTGTTGGTGTTAGAAGAAGAAATTGTGCAGGATGGGGTGTTTGTAGACGACGGGTCTGGTGTCTATGAAATCATGAATGATGAGGACCCAATCGATGAAGAGGATAGCGAAGTAGATGACACTTCCGAGATGTACGCTAGTGGCGTAAGACGATTTGATGAGCCCACAACAGTGGTGGATGAACCTACTAAGGAAGTCAACCTCGGAACAGAAGAAGATCCTAGGATCGTGATGATTTTAGTGAACCTCCCTCCTGATGAAGAAGAGGAACTGGTGCAAATTCCGAGGGAGTATAAAGACACATTCGCCTGGTCATATGAGGACATGCCCGGTCTAGACCCCTCATTAGTGGAGCACTGACTTGTGTTGAAAGAGGGGGCAAAGACCATAAAGCAAAAACTCAGAAGATTCCACCCACTTATGGCCTTGAAGATGAAAGATGAGGTGGACAAACTCCACAAAGCTAGATTCATCAGGGTAGTGCTTTATCCGAACTGGGTGGCAAATATAGTCCCGGTTATGAAGAAGGACAGAAAGGTCAGAATCTGTATCGACTTCCGGGACCTAAACAAGGCATGTCCGAAGGATGACTTCCTGCTTCCTCACATTGATGTATTGATTGACAACACTGCTGGGTATGAGACCCTGTCATTCATGGATGGGTATTCAGGTTATAACCAAATCTGTCTAGCTCCTGAAGATCAAGAGAAAACCTTCCTTCACCACGCCTTGGGGTACATACTGTTATATAGTCATGCCATTTGGGCTAAAGAATGCTGGGGCTACCTATCAAATGGCGATGATGGCTATCTTTCATGACATGATGCATGTCTATGTAGAAGTGTATGTGGATGAAATTTTGGTGAAGTCAAGAACTAGGAGAGAACACCCCGAGATCCTCGCCAAGGTGTTGCAAAGATCAAGGGAGTACCAACTGAGGATGAATCCAAAGAAGTGTGTGTTCAGGGTATCATCAGGAAAGTTGCTAAGCTTCATAGTCCGTAAGCGGGGAATTGAGATCGATCCAAACAAGGCTAAGGCTATTGCAGAAATGCCGCCTCCAAAGAATATTTCACAACTAAGGGGCTTGATTGGGTGTCTGCAATTCATTAGAAGATTCATATCATAGCATTCACAAAGATGCCGCCCCTTCTATGATCTCTTGAAAGGAGGGGCAAAGTTTGAATGGAATGACAAGTGCCGAGAAGCCTTTGATGATTTGAAGATGTATCTCATGAAACCCCCAGTTTTGCAACCTCTTGTACCTGGGAAACCCCTAATCCTATATCTCTCAGTCATTGAGGACTCCCTAGGTGTTGTCCTTGCACAACACGATGAATCAAGAAAAGAAAGGGCAGCATACTACTTTCTAGACTTTTCAACAACACAGAATCCAAGTACACCACCGCAGACAAAACTTGTGTCGTGCTCGTGTGGGTAGTTCAAAAACTCAAGCACTACTTTCTTGCCCACGAAGTCAAGTTGATCTCGAGGATGGATCCACTCAGGTACCTCTTAGAGAAACCTGTCCTCTCTGATCAGCTTGCGAGCTGGCAGAGCTTCCTCTCCCAATTCGACATCTCTTTTGTGGTCCAAAAAGCCATCAAAGGATATGCCATCGCCGAGCACCTTTCCCATTTGCCACTCCCTCATAGCGATTCCATCCGAGAGGAATTTCCCAATGAAGAGCTCTCGGTCATTAACAAAGATCCCTTCTGGTCCCTCCATTTCGATGGTGCGCTCAACTCTCAGGGACGGGGCATTGGAGCCGTGTTGCTTACCCTGGAGGGTATTACCAACCCCATCGCCTTTCAACTCACCTTCTCCACCACTAATAACATGTCTGAGTATGAAGTTCTCCTAGCTGGTTTTAAACGCGCTTATATCTTGAGTGCATCCCACCTTAGAATCATAGGAGACTCACAGCTTGTTTTGCGATAGGTGCTCTCAACTGACCGCACTCGTGACCCAAAGCTTAAATCATATCAATATTTGGTCACGTTGTTGGCAAGGCAATTCCGCAAGCTTATCTATGTCCACACTCCTCGCTCACAAAACATTCTGGCTGACGCTTTGGCGTCACTAGCTTCTTCTCTATCCTTCCCAAGATCTTTGGTTCAAGAACCTTAGGACAACCTTAGAAGAAAGGGCTAGGAAGAGAGGAGTGCAATAGATCATGCTAGCTGAGCTCGAGGAGATCCTAGATGAAGAGGAATTGCCATGGTATTTTGAAATTGAGCAGTACTATAAGCATGGGTCATATCCCAAAGGGGCAAACTCAGAGGATCGCAAGGCCATAAGAAGAGCCGCCCTAAGGTACACAGTTGTCAGAGAAGTTTTGTATAGGCGGGCTCTTAATGGAGTTCTTTTGAGATGTCTTAATGACGACGAAGCTTGGAAAGTGGTAGAAGGAGCCCATGCTAGTGAATACAGAGGGCATGTCAACAGTCAGATGCTTGCTAAGAAGATCATTAGGCAGGGCTACTACTGGCCGACCCTAGAAGAAGACTGTGTCATCTACGTCCGTAGGTGTGTCAAATGCCAACTCCATGTTGATAAAATTCATGCTCCTTCATCCTCACTTCATCTACTCTCCACATCTTGGCCATTCTCCATGTGGGCTTTTGATATTGTTGGCCCCCTTGGTGATCCTAATGCTCAAACCAAACAAAAATCCTTCATCCTAACAGCAACTGAGTATTACACCAAGTGGGAAGAAGCAGAAGCATTCATAGAAATCAAAGCATCCACAGTGTGCCGCTTTATCATGAAGAATACTATCTCGCAGTTTGGAGTGCCAAGTAGCATCGTCACAGACAACGGGCCACAATTCATCTCACAAGAACTTCAGGACCTCTGTAAGAAATACAATATCACTTTGCATCATTCATCTCCATATTACCCACAAGGAAATGGCCAAGCTGAAGCAACTAATAAAACCCTTCTTAAAATCTTAAAGAAAACTTGTGAATCGCATAAATTTGATGATTGGCCGGAAAAGCTAATAGAGGCTCTATGGGCCTATCGTACCTCTGTCCGTACTCCCACGGGACAAACCCCGTATGCTCTCACTTATGGGATGGAGGCGGTAGTTCCATACGAAATCCTAATCCCTTCAATAAGAGTCCAACTTGATAAGGAACTTAATCTCGACGAACGTCGAGAGGCGTTGCTAGTCCAACTGGAACTTTTAGATGAAAGGCGGTTAATGGCAGTCGATCACGTACTCTCATATCAAAGGCGAATCTCAAGGTCTTTCCAAAAGAAGGTAATTGAACGAAAATTTCAAGAGGGTGATATGGTCTTGAAATGTATTTTTATCAAACCTGGAGGTCCAAGGTCTAAATTACAACCAAATTGGGAAGGTCCGTACGTTGTGAAAGAGGTGTATCCAGAAAATGCCTACCACCTAATCAATGTTGAGGGCGCCAAACTGTCACATCCTTGGAATGGGTTGTACCTCAAGAGATTCTATCCCTAGGTCTATAGGTGTGAGGCCACAGCACTTAGATTAGGGATAACCCTATGTTAAGAGTCCGAAGTCCTTTCCCCAATCGTCAAGGGTTGCTCTAAGGTAGGACCAACACATACACACGGCAAGCCCGGGTGACTGCACTTAGTAGTTATCGTAGCTATGTCAGCCCTACTTTAGCGATGCGATGGTCATTCTCTCCCAAATCTGTCAAAGTGTAGGGGCAAGGGTCGTAAGGGCAAGGTTGTCAACCTTAAGCATACCCTGACGAGAGGAAGTCTCAAACAAGGACGGTCAAAATAGCAAAAGTGAAGGAATAAAGAAGCAAAAGAAACGATAGAAAAATACATGATAGAATAGAGGCATGGCAAAGAGTGGCAAAGTCCCCGCAGGACGCTCATGAGCCCGGTCTTATGCATGCCCCAGACAATACAAATCCATAAAAAAAGATCACAAAGTCCCTACGCAACAGACCTAATCTTCGAAGGGTATGTTGCGGGAAGGAGCCAAACCCAACGTCCTTAAACCTACATTAGACTTTCCCTAAATAGTCTGCCATCTCCCTCTATAAGATCGGGTTATCTCTTAGGTATGGCCTAAGTAGCCGCGCTATCAACGAGGGGCAGTCGCCCGTGGCATGTCACCCCTAAACGCACGTCTTTTCTTAGTAAAGTCCTCAGAGAAAAGGGGAAGTGACCAAGACTCCTAACCAACAGCTTGAATTGGTCTATGTGTTGTGGCCCAAAAGGGCGAGTACCTTCCGTCTCGCGCGTCTTATTTTAGGAAGGGCTAACGTCGGCTTTAGGCGTCTTTCAAAAACTCTAAAAATCAAATATTTCAAAACTCCAAAAAAAAAGTCAAACATTTCAAAATTTTAATATTTCAAAACTCCAAAAAAATCAAATATCAAAACTTCAAAAAAATCAAATATTTCAAAACTTCAAAAAAAAACAAATATCTCAAAACTTCAAAAAAAATGTTTTCAAAATTCCAAAAATACTTTACTCATTCATTCATGCGTATCCTTTGTTTACTTATGTCTTTTCGCCTATTTAATAAGGCTTAACCCCTTGACCATTTATCAAGATTGGTCACTCGTCATGCTTAAGGCAAGGGGCTAAGTCGAAGAACGGATCTAACTTGTTTTCATGGTCTTCTTAAGTGTGCAGGTCACGGCAGGAGAAAGAAAGCGGCACTCATATCTCACTCGTCACTATCACACAATAACATTTCATAGCCAAAAGGGATTCCATTCCATTTCATGCTATATCTACATCATCATCATGACACGTGATGAACAAAAAGTGAAAGAGTACAAATCCTCAACCGCTCTCCCCTGTACCCTCAGGCGGGCTAGAGGGTGGAGGGGCCATCTCCCTCGGTCCCGTCATGCTCCCCTAGGCCGCTCCTTCACGTGGTCATTCCTCCTCCTCGTTCCTCCGTCGTCTGGAGGAACCCATCAGGTAGTGCCCCGTTGAGGAGCTAGGGGCACTGCTCTTGCTGGCCGATGTGCGACTACGGCCGACCAGTGATAGGGCCCTCTCCAGCCCCCACATCTCCACCCTGAGCACCAGGACGGTCTGTCACTCGCTCCCCAACTACTATCGGAGCTCGTCCACCTCCCAGTGCAGTCCCGTCACCTCGTCCGCCTGGGGGCGTAGGCGCACCTCCGCCATCTCCATCTCTAGTGCAGTGGTCCGCGCTAGAGAGTCCCTCAGCTCCGCCTCCTGCAAATCAAAACATGTGTCAATAAGAGAAACAAAGTACAAGGGGCAGGAAATTAATAACTCACCCGCTCCCGTAGCTGGCCCATGACCTCCTCCGCCCGGGCCACTGCTGTTGCCAATTGACCCTCCAGCATGGAGCAGCCAGACTCGTCTCGGGAGGTGGAAGCACCGCCCACCATCTGTTGGGCCCGTTCCAGCTCAGCATGCTACAAGTGAAAAACACAGGAGTCAGTTAATTGAAGTTAAGAATATAAGAGACAAGAAGTAGAGCACTCACCAGCTCAGTCATGGTTCGTTAGAGGTCATCCCTCTGCTAGATCATGAAGTGGAGGACGCCCTCAAGGGAGGCGATCCGGCCCTCAGGGTCGAGCTGCAAACACAAGACAAGTTAACCAAGGAATTATTGATAAAATATTTAGAAAGGGCTAAATTAGTAATACTCACCAGTCGTCGGGTCCCCCTATACACCTGGGCCCCGTACCTCCGTGCGTAGGCACGGAAGTAGTCCTCATCGCTGGTGGCCTCAGATGTCACCTCTCGGCCCCACTGCCGCCAGTCCTCGAGCTGCTCTGAGCTCGCTCCCTCAAGTCCGTGACTTGTTGGATGCCACGAAAGTTGTGGCCCGGTCTCTCCCACTGCCTCTACCAGGTCGGGAACTCCACCACCGCCTGGTAGAGCCCCAGCGTCCTTGCTACCATCCGTAGGTGGAGTGGTACCACCGTGTTGAATGCGTGAAGCCAGATCTCCCTACCGAAGTAGGGGCGGCCCTACTCCACCCATGGCTGGTCAGCATCCTCGTCCCCAGCGTAAGGAGTCCACTCAACCTGCACATCAAATATAGAAATTCATTAGTCACCTGTCAATAAGAAGAAAAAAAGAGGGTTGCAAGTGGAGAGGTACTCACATGTACAAAGGGGACAGTGTCCAGCGCATCCTGAAGGAGGGTCACCTGTAGGTGCAGGGACCACTCGTCACGGCGGAACCGCCAGCGCTGCAGGAGCGGTACAGCACTCGATCGCCTTGGTACTCCCCGGCCAAGGGAGGGGAGGTAGTAATATACCCACACCTGCAAAACAAGTTGGTCAACAAGATAGTCAATTATAATAAGCAGGAAAAGCAATAAAGGGTAAGGGTAAGAGTGAGAAGCGTACCTGTAGGAAGGGGAAGAAATCGGCCACCCCTGTCTCCCTACCAGAGGTGCCCAAGCTGTCGAAGAGGTGGGCCAGAAGGGCCGCACACCACGCGTAGCTCCCTACCTGTGTCAGATCCTCCAGTAGGGGCAGACACTGGCAGTTCACTGGGTCTCATCGTGCCCCCAAGATGTGCTTCCCGATCACGAGGATCAGGAAGCGCCTAAAATCTATGTCCGCCGCTGCTCCCTTCTCCTCCGCCAGTGTCGCTCTGGCATTCGCCGTCAGTCGGGCCATATACTCTGTCTGGCTCTCTCCAGTCTGGTGGCAAGCATCCACCACCCCCAGGATTGCCTGCAGTCTCATCCTTGGCACCAAGGATGACCTCTCCCTCGTCACCTCTAAGCCCAGAAGCCTCTCCACTAGCTCCTGGTAGCACGTATAGATCACCGCTATCACTGCCTGGCCATCCACCCTCAGGCCGGTGATCCGTGCGACATCCTCCAATGTGGGGATCATGTGACCCCACGGGAGGAGGAAGGTGTGGCACTCTGGGTCCCATCGCTCCTTCAATGCCTGAATCAACGCCACATCGGGCGTGAGCTCATCCAGTCTGAGAAAGGGGCCGAACCTCATCTGCTCCAGTCAGGTCCTCTGAAAGTCTGGCAGTTCCTGGTAGACTGCCCGGATGACAGCCCATCTTAGCCGAAATCGCAACTCACTCTGCAAAAGAGCCACAAAAAAAGCACGAAAATCAGTCAAAGTCCACACAACAATAGTCTGTTCAAGTCGCGACAACAATACTGTCACCTTCTGAACGCGACACAAAGGGTGTCGCGTTCGGGTTTTGGAAGGCGATGGCTCGACCCGTCCCATTTTGAACGCGACAACCAGTGTGTCATGTTCTACCCTGGTAAGGCGACAGGCATCCTGTCGCGTTCTCAGGGTGACCGAGGGCGGCCAATAGCTGTTCCCCGGTGGTTTCACCTTGGGCAAAACGCCCTACACAAGTGCATAGCACCTTTATTCACTGTCAAACACACATGGGCTAGGGTTTCTGGTCACTTACCTTCTTGGGGCCGACGGCCTCCTCCTCGCCCGAGCCTTCCATGGGATCCACCTCCATGGGGAGGGTTGGAACCTCCTCCCCTGTCACCGTGGAGGGCTCCTCTACCGTCCTCTGACGGCTAATGGTCCGTTTGGACCTCTTCGAGCACCCATCGTCGTCACCGCCACTACCTCCACCACCATCCATCGCCTCGGGCAAATGGGGAAGAAAAGATGGAGAAGAGGAAGCAGGAAGAAGGAAGGAGGAAGGAAGAAGACAGGGGTGCAGTCGCCACCACCGCCGGTTGAGGTCATCAGAGAAGACAGAGGAAGGGTTCTCGGTCGCCGAAAGAAGGAGGAAGGAAGAGAGAGAAGCAGGAGAGGGAAAGAGGGGATATGACTGTGGGGTACGGAATTCAAACCGGCTCGGCCCTGTGGTCGCGACAAGAAGGGTGTCGCGTTCACTTTAGGTCACGACAGGCATCCTGTCGAATTCTCAAACAAGGTCACGACCATTGACCTGTCACGTTCTAGGTCACGACGGCTAGGCTGTCGCCTTCTCAGTCTGTGCACAGAACTCTCAAAAATTCGCATTTTTTCTGCAAATTTCAAATGCATACATCATATAAAAGCTGAAAATCATCGTAAAGTGTCTGATACATCACTCTCATGCTCCCAACACATTAAATCTCTCAAAATCTCCAAAAAAGTACAATCAAGTCTCTCTCCCAAGCTCACAGTCCCCACATGGCCGGATCTCTCTATACTCCCTGAGGTACGCCTGATATGTCTCGCTCTCCTCGTGCACCATGGGTGGTAGGGCATGAGTGGCACATACACGCCACATCACTAGCACGCTCCGCACGGCTTGCTCATCCTCCGGATCTCCCAAGCGCCTCGCTTTCATAGGAGGCAAGTGTGATGGCTGAAGTAGCTTTGTCCTAGGCTTCCCAACCTGAAGGTAGCACCTGTGCGGGTTGTAGAGAACCATCGCCATGTTCCCCACGAGTTGTAGGTCCAGTCCACGTCCAAGGGGAAGTCATATGTCCACTTCGCGTAGCACCGCTATGTCCATGGCGAAGTGCTCTATAGGAAGTGTGTTGAGGTATAGCCGCCATGCACTCTGTGTCTTCTTATCTGCTATCCTGCACACAACATGATCGGAGAATTTGGCCGCGCCTCTGATGAAGCACAATAGGTGGCACCCAAAGATCCGGCTCTCTGTAGTGGGGTTTTCTACAGGTTTGAACTTTATCCTCACTCTCAACCAGCACTCTAAGAGGATCATAGAGCCATAGAGTGGGCCCCCCGAAGCCGCCGATGTGAGTCCCGCATAAAGGAAGGCTAAGATGGCATGAGAGAGGCTAAGTCCACGCCATACCCTGCTAATGGCGCTCAAGTTTGCATGGTCTAAGAGTTGATCTCCGGACGGGAAAAGAACCACCCCACACAAGCATATAGCCACGGCTTTGGCTATCTCTTAGTATTTCCCGTACCTGTTCTTGTAATGAGATATGACCCACTTGGACAAGGGGATTAGGTGAATATGTTGAGGGCTAATCATGGTATATACATCCTTGGGATCCATCATGAATTCACCTAGGATGAGTTTAGGATCAATGGGCTCAACGGTATAACATATCTTGTGCTCATCCCCCCATGTAGTCTTAAGTAAGGCCATGAACGCTTCAACCTCCTCCAATAAGATGGTAGCCTCAAATTTTGGGAATAGAAAGGTATAAGTTTGTGGGTGCCATAACTTCATCAATGCGGTTATGCTATGCCAATCAAAAGAGAGTTTATGGTAGTTGTGGGCGGCTATCAAGATTCCCCCTAAACCCCACTCTCTCAAGACGTGGATCACATGCATGGGCAAGACTTTGATCATGGGTGCTATCCAATTGAGCTTGGAGTATCGACGGGAGTCAGGAAAGAGCTAGAGGAAGAAGAAGAAAAAGAAAAGAGAGGAGAAGGAGAAGAAGGTGCATTAATAGAGAAATTCGGAGCTTAAATCCACAGAAAATTGAAAAACCACTTTACATACCTCTCTCATGTTGGCATTGCTACTCAAGTGGTTTGGAACCTCCGTCAGCCTCAGAAGCTCACTATAGGACGTTCGGGCACGCTTGAGACCTTCATAGGAAGCCTCTCTACCCATGGAAGCACTTGGAGCTCTCTTCATGGCCATGAGAGACTTGAGAGCTTAAAGAGGAGAAGAGGAGTCGTGAACTCCGAATTTGGCCTCCACACCTTACTTATAGGCATTTAAGACTCCTAATCATGGTGGGAGAGGGTTTAGAAAGCCTAAAGGGAGTTAGAACTGGACTAGGAAGTTTTACAAGTCCAAATAGGAAGCAAACATGGACCTCTTGGGTGGCCAAATCCTTCTGGACACAGAAACTGAGGTCGCGATGTATCGATACGTCGCCACCTTGTCGTGACAAGTTCATCATCGCGTTCTGATCCAGGTAGCGACAATCATCCTGTCGCGATCTGTGTATGACATCTGTTGGCTGGTTCTTTGCATTGTCATGACTATTTTTGCCAATTCAAGATGTATTCCTACACTTATGTTTAAATTCTTCGATTGTTTTAGTGTAAATTGAGTTTTTATCTTGTTCTTTATCGCTTTTATATCTTAAAAATCCATAAAAATTAGAAGATGTAGAAAATCCAGAAAAATAAAAAAAGCCAAAAGATGGCTCGTCAGGTAAGTTCAGGTAAGTATTTCTCACCTTAATCTCTACATTACTATATGGTATCTACTCTATTATATCATCTTAAGGACCGGCTGGTTCTCAGTATGTTCTGGGATCTGAGTTCCCCTTCAACAAAAACGAGGATGATCTAAGTGCGCATTGTTAATCGTTGGATAGGCCGTTAGATGGTATGGCTTGGGGACGATGGATTCTATCGCACGCCGGGGATGCAAAGTGTCTTGACCCTTGTTCATTTTGTCTAGCAATATTATCCTTGAGTATTTGTTATTTTCTCCTTTTTTGCATTTTATTTTATGATTTCTTTTCTTTTAGTCCAGCATGCATCATGTAGGACTTTGAGCTTCATGCTCCATGATTAGTCAAAGCCAGCTTCACAATGATATCCAACCAAATCTTCATTTCCCAAACAAGGAATTCCATTCCATTTCAAATGTGAAAGTTCTCTTTGAGCTAGTTGCTTGGTCCAGTTTGCCAGTATGGTTCTTATTCAGAATTCTTCTCATCCCCATTCATTATGTCAGTTATCCCATTCCACACTGATTCGCTCATTAGTCATGAATCGCTCGAAGGCCAGAGTCGAATCGACCCGCCGGGACAGCACCTATCCCCTAATGAACAAAACCTGCAAGCCTAACATGGCTAGGGTACCTCTTCATCAAGAGGTTGATCATTTCTTTTCTTTTAATCTTTATTCATCCAAGATTGGAGCCATCCTTGCACTCTGTTCCAGCCATGTTCGAAGATCTCCAGATAATTCTCACTGCTTATTCGTTCAGAATGGGTGTCTCTTTACCTTCACTACAAGAAATTGCGGCAATAGAGACCGAATCTCGAAATAATTTCAGTGACTATTCGGTCTCAAATTTGAGACCGAATAGTGACTGAAATTATTTCAGTCACTAACACTATCACTTGGCGGGATTTCAAGTGAAATTTTGTGACCGAATAGATTCGGTCACTGTTCGGTCTCAAATTTGAGACCGAACAGTGACCGAATCTATTCAGTCACAAAATTTGGGCAGCTTTAGAGACCGAAATATTCGGTCTCTAAATCCTTTTTTACCTCCACCATCCTTCTTTCCCCCTTCTCCTTTCTCCTCTCTCGCTGTCTCTTCTCTCTCATGCTGTCGACACCTCCGACGGATCGCCCGAGCAGGATCGGGGTTCCCCTTCCAAACTTGGGGTTCCGGCGGTTCCCGATCTCTCCCAGTTGCAGGTTGGTGCAGATGGATATAGGCGGGGTCTGTGTGGCGGGTCCGTCCAGCCGGACGTCCTGCTCCCGCGCACGTCCACCTCCGCCGCCGGCCGAGACAGCGTCCACGTCCGTGACGCAAACGGTGAATGGCTCGCACCAGTTTAAGATCATCGGGTACTCACTGTCGAAGCATGATGCACATTTTGGTTTCAATTATTTAATATCCACCTTCATATTTGTGTTCTAAATTTGTATGTTTTTCATGATTTTATATCTGAAAGGGAGGTCCGTGTGCAACTATTTGGCATTAGGCTCTAAAAATCTGTTCGAAATCTTCTGCTTCTGAGGACTCCCCTATCGATTGTGAACAATGTTAGGCCATAGTTTCACCCCAACCCGCCGCCCTCTGCTTCGCCAAACCTCACACTTCTTTTAAGTTTATCTCTGTATCTTTCCAACCTTTATTACTAGACGTGGGATCCCCTTTTTGCATTTAATCTTCAAATGCCATCTTGCCTTGAGGAGACAGTGTTCTCCTCCTCTTGTTATACGTGGGTTTCCCCTTTTTTTATTGTTCACCCAACTGCAGAAATCCACATTCCGACCATCTCTAAGATCCTTCTTCTTCGAATTGCCTACGTGCTGACGAATCGTCAAGGTGCTAGTTCATGATTGTTTGTTTGTTTGTTATACGGAGATCTTTCACATTTTTTTTTCTTGAGTCTTGTATGGCACAAATTAATCCCACTGAAGATGTCATTCTTAATTGGTGATGTGTGTTGTTCATGACAAGCTACCAGTAGATCACAACATCAGAGCACTTGGCATCCCTCTGACCCCAGCTTGTTCCTATTGCTCATTTCCGAGCTACGACACTACTTAGCACATCTTCCCCGAGAGTCCAATGGCTAATGCCATCTGGACCCATTTTGAACAAAATCTCGATATTTCACCCTCCAGAGCCTCCCTCCCTTTATATTTACAGAAATGAATTGAGAGTTCTACCCCAAAAAAGAAGGGTACACTTAGAAGAGCTACTTCAATATTTGCCTTTTGGGAACTATAATATATGGAACATGTGTTGCCCGGTTGTTCTTGCAAACAAATTATTTAGTGTTTTAAACATGATAAAAACTTTATACACAATCTTGTTTAGGTGATAAATAAATTCATCTGAGTGTAACTCAACAACGACATCTTATTTAAGATTGTATTTCATATATTTGCTAAAAGTATTTGTGTATTATACTATACAATTAATTATAGATAATAGGTGTCGACATAAATGTTTACAGGTCGACACTTGCATAACTATCACCAGTAATATTCTAAAATAAATGTTTACATGTCGACATAAAGTGGATATTTGTTAGAGGACACAACCCCCAATATGAGTGAATTAATGGCGTGTAGGAAGAGGACACAACCCCCACTATACTGGTTCAAGGTCATTGTGAATGTTTAATGTGCAAAAAGTCGCAATCCTCTCCCCTCCCCAACTCCCTTGGAGCCATAGGGTAGGCGTTAGTTTAATGTGCAGAAAGTCACAATCCTCCCCCCTCCCTAACTCCCTCAGAACCATTGATGCATACATCCCAATTTAGGGAAAAAAATTTACTACAAACTTTTCCTTCTAAATATTAGTTTAGTTTACATTTAATTGTTTACTTTCAGTTTAATGATTAGTATTGCACTTTTTATTTTAATATAATTGTTTAATATTGCACTTGTTCACATATATTATTTTATTTTTATTTTCCTTTCATATTTATGTGGTTTTTAAATTTGATGTATGCATGTATAGCAATTTGTCACTGCACACACCTCACGAGAGCGTGTTAAGCCCGTGTGACAGGGAATCATAAGAACAATTATAGATCAGTTGTAAGAAAGATAACTTAGTACTTGGAATGAATGTTGTGTTATGTATTTAATAAATTGTGTTGGCTTACCCATCTTTTTTATTAATATATATATTTTTGTACCATATGATGGCAGATTTTGTTTGGAACACATGCGAAGATCGAGCTAGTTGTTTTCATCTTTTAAGGTTTTTTGTTCAAGTAAGATCCAGCGAGCTTAGGTGGTGGCTCATCTTTATTTAATCCAGCGAGCCTGGGTGGTGGCTCATTTTTATTTGATCTAGCGAGTCTGGGTGGTGGCTCATTTTTATTTAATCCAACGAGCTTGGGTGGTGGCTCATTTTTATTTAATCCAGCGAGCCTGAGTGGTGGCTCATTTTTATTTAATCCAGTAAGCCTGGGTGGTGGCTCAACTTTTATATTATGTGTTGATGCATGAATATATTTTTTGCAGGATGTGTGAATATATTTTAATGCAAGATGCAAGCATTGGATGATTGTTTTTCTATTATAAATATGGAACAACTTGATGGTTTGTTTATATTTATTTTGCTTCATGTGGTTTCTTGAAACTAATCTAGATGGTCGTGCTTTTGCAGTTCCAGCCCTTATATCATCCAACTGTGCTAATAAAAATGTATTGAAAAAAAAAAAGAATAACCAAGAATGCCCCTAGGGATGTGATGTCATCATGCCCTTATGGATATAACTAGAGGTTAGGCTCATGATAAAATTGGCCAACCGCCAACTTGATACCCAATCTCCACTTGCCACGCAATTAAATTGGCATACATATTTCCTTTTTCTTGGGTTGAGCATTTATAAAAAAATTGCATTTTGAAGATTTTTTCTTCCCAAATGCATTTTGAAGCTTCTGCTAATTAGAATTATAACACAAAAATGTTCCTAAGTTTTAAGGTGTTTCATAATTGGACATTGACCTTAAAGACCTTAAAATGAGAAACGTTGTCAGATTCTGGAGAGCGCATATTTGGTGCTTACTATGCGGAGATGATAGAGTGTTTGATTTTTAATTGTGAGCACAAATATTAAAACATAGGTTGCCTAAACTCTTATTAAACATTCTTCTTGATTTCCTTTCTTCCAGTTCTAGATTTACGGTATAGAGTCAAGACATTGTAAAGATCTACATTGTTATTGACTTGTCTTTGCTAAGAACTAGGGCATTAAATGGGACATTCCCCATTATTTCTCGCAAGGCAGTGGCTCAAGTTTGAAGTATGAACTGGATTGCCAGTCAATTTCCTATACTGACTTGTTATTTGTCAATTTTCTTGCATCAGGTTTATGTTTCAACTGTACAGTCACTACAATATCCTGTGACTGCTGTCCAATGGCATCCAGAGGTTTTTCAAATATACTACCCCATCCTTGACCCTAGAAAAGTGCAGTGCCACTTTTGCTCACGACTGGGCCACCATATTGGTCTTATTTGTTTGACACTTTCTCCTTTTGTTTGTATAGTTTATCTTTAGGTCGTTTCTAGTGAAAAATGTCCAACTGCAATGGGAAACGAGAAGAGGTGTATCCTATGAATCGTTTCCACTTCCACATTTGAGAAAAAGAAAGAAAATGGAAGGTGTAGCTGCTATAAATTGCATCAATGTGGTTACCCTCTGTGTTTCAAAATAAGATTTCATATGGAATGAAGATATTCATACTATCATCTGGGTTGGGGCCCCATATGGAAACCTTTGGTGAGAAACCATCAGGTTTGTTCATTGATATAGATAGATGAACAATCTCTTGCCTGATAGCATACATGATACAAGAGACATGCTCCTCATTCCCAGAAAATACATTGGCTGACCTCTATCCATCTTCTGCATGCTTGTGGTCTTTATCTTGCATGCATTGTTGGTGCATGGACCTCTGTTAGAGTAGCCAGAGATGGAACCCCTGGATTGAAAAATTGGAAGTCGTGGGGCTAGATTCTGGGTTCAGGTCTGAACCCATTGATTCTCATGTATGCACAGGTCAGCGACCTTGGTCATAATAGGAATCAGTGTCAACTTATTTTAGGGTTATATTATACAGGCAGTTACATAGATTAGGACTAATTGTTTTTTTTTAAGAAAATAAAATGTGAACTTTTTTATAGAAAGGAGAAAAACTTATAAAATTTATCAAATTAAGACAATCTTAATGACTTTTAGAGGCTTAAGCCGTAAAAGATTTCAATCTAGTGAGATTAAGATCCTGAATCTGATGGCTTGATAAGGGTTTCAATGCTTTGAAATTGGAGTCTGTGATCAGGTTTGAATCTCACTTGAACTTGTGAGATTATTTAACCACAAACTGAGCACTAATAGATTGTATTTTTGTTTCAAGAATTTTGCAAAAATACCTTCTTAGTTTCATATTATTTTTAATAACCTCACTACATTGTGTTACTTGCAAAATACACTTTATGTTGTTCTCTGTTAAGGATCCATTGAAATCTGTTAATGATCCCTTTGGCCCAATTTGGAAAAGTTCCAGAATCCATAGTACCCTTAATCTCTTATAAGCTCTTTCTTTTTGTTCATCTTTCTATCTTTTTATATCTTCCTCTCTCTATTTGACATAATTTTCCAGTCAATCTTCCTTTTTATAGAAGTGCTTATTTCCAAAAACTTAATTTTATGGGAATGGAAAATTATCAACATCTCAAATGGATGTTAACTGCAAAGGCATTCTTGATGCTAGTTTGATATGAGAAGGTTATTGAAATAATTCTGTAAGTAAACCTGTAAGGAGGATCATCATCATGAGCCTTGTTGTAATCACAGGATTGTGCTCCCCTTTGAAAATCAATGAATATGAAGGATTAGGGAATGTACCGTGATCGCCACCAAGTTGTCGCCCAAGATGTATGATTGAAAGGACGGCTGACTACGTTGGAAAAGGAAAAAGAAGGAAGAAGGCGTACCTGAGAACGCGACATGAGGGTTGTCGCTATGCTTGTACCTGAATGCGACCGGCGGAACAGTGCCTTCTTGGTCGTGACAGCCTGGTCGTCGCCTTCTTCTTCAGTGGACAGAGATTGGGGTTCTGATCTTCCTGCTCCTCAGTCGGCCGAGGGGCAAGAGCCTCATGCCTTCCTTGTCTTCTAATACCTGCCAAGATCACAAAAACACAGAAACACCCATTAGAACTTCGTGCATAGAAGATCTATTCGATGAAAAACAACTAAACATGCACTAAACAGGAGGTAACTCACGTGGGTGGGGTGTATAACCCCTTTAGGTGTTTAAGATGGGTGTGTGGTGTGTGTTCTAATGTTAATCTACGAAAATAAATGAACTATGCATGCATGAATGAAGGGAAATAGGGAAGGAAAAGGAGAGAAAAGGCGTAGCCGGTGGAAAAATGCCCTGGGGGGCTCTTCTCAGTCGTCTGGAGAGAAAACTCCCTTCTTCGTAGTTGCAGCTCTCGGGGAGAGGAAGAAGCAGCCTCCGTCCTTGCTTGAAAAGGTGGAGAATTGAGGGTTTTATGGGTGATTATTTCCGAACTGGCTCTGAGAGGAATAATGGGCAAGAGTCTGAGTTTGTTATGTATGGCTGCGCCTGGGCGATTGGATCTCGGAAAGGATGATGTTAGGAAGGTCTCCCCAAAATTTTGAAGGATTTGGATGCGATTTGGACGTTCAAAAGGGGAAATATCCATGCATGGCATGTATCCAAGTTTGGCTTGGAAAGGATCTCCTGCATGAGGTCCTAAACGCGACAGCCTTCTGGTCGCTATCAAGAACGCGACGCCTCGATACGTCGCCTTCCTTACATGGAAGGTGACTTTAAGTCATTTTGGCGATTTTCAGGGATTTAAAATGCTCATTTATGAACGCGACATATCGAGGTGTCATTTTCTTGAACGCGACAGGATTTTTGTCGCCTTCAGGAACTTTCAGTATATGACCACGCAAAGTGTCCAATCTCCATGCACAGTCTTCAGAATGACGTGCGATTTGAAACATCGGACTCTTGACTCTGAGAGCTTATGGGAAGAGGATTGATTTTGACCAGGAAGAACCCACCAGGGCGATGAACTAATGAAAAGGATGTCATGATCAGAGAAAGCCAGCTTGACGATGATGAGCCAACGTGGGGCATCAATGATACGACAAGGGATTTTGCTCGACTTATGGGTCAGAAATGGGTGTCTACAGATTGCCCCTCCTTGATGCCTGCTTTGCAAGGGAGTGGAGCAGTAGTGGAGCGAAGATGGCATGAAATGACGATGTAGCAGAATGGAGCGAAATGAGCTGAAAAGTGGGCATCAAGTAAAGAGACACCCATTCTGAACGAATAAGCAGCGAGAATATCGACTGACTTCGAACACGGCTAGGGATAGAATGTGAGGATGGTTCCATTTGGGATGAATAAAGATCAAACGAAAAGAAATGATCAACCTCCTGATTCAAGAGGTACCTGGCTATCTTTAGCGTGCAGGGTCGTTCATTAGGGGATTGGGGCTGCCGGCGGGTCGATTCGACTCTGGCCTTCGAGCGATTCTGACTAATGAGCGGATCGGGGGAAAGAGATGAATGTTATAATGAATGGAGATGAGAGGAATCCTGAATGGGAAACCATATTGCAAACTGGACCGAGCAACAAGCTCGAGGAAAGCTTTCAATTCGGAATGGAATGAAATTCTTGTCTTGGGAAATGAGGATCTGAGTTAAAACATCATCGGGAAGCTGGCTTTGACAAATCATGAAGCATGAGCTCAAGTCCTACATGATGCATGCTGGGCTAAAAGAAAAGAAACCGTAAAACGAATGCGAAAAAAAAGGAGAAAATAACGAATACTCAAGGATACTATTGCTAGACAATATGAGCAAGGGTCAAGACGCTTCGCAACCCGGCGTGCGATAGAATCCATCGTCCCCGAGTCATACCACCCAACGGCCTATCCAGCGATTAGCAGTGTGCACCTAGATCATCCTTGTTTTTAGGAGGGGAACTCAGATCCCAGAACACATTGAGAACCAGCTGGTCCTTGAGATGATATAATAGCGTAGATAACATATAGTAATGCAGAGAGGGATTAGGGTTAGAAATACTTACCTGTCTTACCTGACGGACTGTCTCTTTTGATTGTCTGATTTTCTAATTTTATGGATTTCCTGCATTTCTGATTTTTTATGGATTTTTCGATAATAAAGAAATAAAGGTAGATACCAAGTGAAATGCACCAAATAAGACCAGACTTTAAAGCATATGTGCAAACATCGTGAGAAGCAATCACCAATAAATGGACATGATGGTATACTCTGATCAGAACATGACATGGGGGAGGTTGCTACCTTGTCTTAAGAAGGCGACACTCACTGTGTCGCCACCCTGAAGGCGACATATCGACATGTCGCTTTCACAAGATTCTCAGCCCGAGCCCAAACCTGCAACCTGAGCATTGCAATTGACTCCCATTGGACTCTTAATGCTCTCTAATCAAAGTCCCACTCCTACTAGCTTTTCTCTGCCCTTTCCAACCATGAATAGGAGTCTTGTGGCTCTATAAATAAGGGGGGGAGAGGCCAATTTCGCAGCTCACCCTTCTCTCTTCTTTCTTCAAGCTTTCAAGCTCTCATGGCCATGAAGAGAGCTCTAAGTGCTTCCATGGGTGAGGAGGCTCCTATGAAGGTCCGAAGCGAGCCGGGGAACCTATGACGCTCTCGTGAGGTGGGGACGGACGTCCCCAACACTTGAGCAAGAGCAAAGAAGTGAGAGAGGTAAGTTGTTTGATGTTTTCAATTTTCCATGAATTTTGCTACGAATTTCTTCATTAATTTTGTTCTTCTTCTTGTTTTGATGTTTTCAATTTTCCATGAATTTTGCTACGAATTTCTTCATTAATTTTGTTCTTCTTTCTCTTCCCTCTTTTCACCTTTTTCTTCTCTTCTAGCTCTTCCCCGGCTCCCGCCGCTATTCCAAGCTAACGTGGATCACCCCATGATAAAGGCCTTACCCATGTTTGTAATCCGGTTCTTGAGAGAGTGGGGTTTGGGTGGGGTTTTGACAGCGGCTCATAACTACCACAAAATCTCTTTTGATTGGCATAGTATTACGGCCTTGATAGAACTTTGGCACCCGCAAACCCATACCTTCATTTTTCCCAAATTTGAGGCGACCGTCCTTCTAGAGGAGGTCGAGGCCTTCTTGGCTCTCCCTAATACCAAGCGAGGGGATGAGCAAAATATTTGCTACACTGTCGAGCCCATCAACCCAAAGCTGATTCTAGGTGAATTTATGACGGATCCCGGGGATGTGCACACCATGATTAGCCCCCAATTTATTCACCTCGTGCCATTGTCCAAGTGGGTCATCTCCCAATGTAAGAACAAGAGTGTGGACCACCGGGAGATAGCCAAGGCCGTGGCCGTTTGCTTGTGTGGGGTGGTCCTCTTCCCGTCCGGGGATCACCTCATAGACTACGCGAGTTTGAGTGCTATAAGCGGGGTATGGCGGGGACTCTCACTCTCTCATGCCGTTTTGGCTTACCTTTATGCGGGTCTCACCTCGGCCTCTACGGGCGGTTTTCTTTACGGCTCTATGATCCTTTTGGAGTGTTGGTTGGGAGTGAGGATAAAGTTTAAACCAGTAGACAACCCCACTACCGATAGCCAGATTTTCGGGTGCCATCCACTGTGCTTCATTGGCGGGGTGGCCAAATTCCCCGATAAAGTTATGTGCAGGACAGCGGATAAGAAGACAAGGAGCGCATGGCACCTTTACCTTAGCACCCTCCCGGTGGAGCACTTCACCTTGGACATAGCGGCATTGCGCGGAGTGGAGATCCGGCTTCCACTTGGGCGCGGATTAGATCTACAACTTGTGGGTAACATTATGACAGTGCTTTACAACCCACAGAGGTGTTATCTACAGGTTGGGAAGCCGAGGACTAGAGTGCCGCCGTCTCACTTGCCTCCAATGAAGAAGTGGCGTTTGGGGGACCCGGAGGACGAGCAGTCCATGCGGAGCGCGTTGGCTTGTGGCGGGCGTGCACCACCCACGCACTTCCACCGACACTGCAGGGGGAGCGAGACGTACCAAGCATATCTCGAGAACATGAGAGGCTTCGGCCGCTTGGGGACCGTGAGCTTGAGAGAGAGAGTTGATGGTATTTGAGTGATTTTGATGGGACATGATGTAGCGAGAACTGGAGACATGTTGTTTTGGCTTTTTATGGCTTTTATTTGATGTAAGCATTAGGATTATTGCAATGAGAATCGATTTTTAAAGAGTTCTGCGCATTGGCTAAGAAGGCAACAAATGTGTGCGTCGCTACCTTGAACGCGACAGGTCAACGGGCGCGACCATTGAAATGAACGCGACAGGAGTTCTGTCGCGACCAGAACAGAAGGCGACATGGTGCTTGTCGCGTTGACAGGACCGAGCGCGGTTCAAATTTGGGGCCCGGCGCCCCTTTCCCTCTTCTTTCCTTTTCCTTTCCCTTTCTTCCGGCGATTCCCCTCTTCCTTTCTCTTTCTTCCTCGGCCATCCTTTCCGGCCAACCCCTTTCACTGGCGATCGCCGGCGGCCCTGCTCCAGCGGCGGCTCTTCTTCCTCTTCCTTCTTTCCTTTCTCTCTCCTTCTCCCTTTCCTAGCGGTTTGGCGATGGAGGGTGGATGAGGTGGAGGTGACGGCGGAGGCCGGCGACGCACAAAGAAGACAATCCGGCGTCGTCCGACGGATGAGGGACCATCCACGGTGGCCCAGGAGGACCCTCCGGCCGCGCAATGGAGGAGGACATCGCGGCGGTGGTGCCGGGCGAGGATGAACCCATCGGGCCCAAAAAGGTAGGTACCTCAAGTAAACCATGTGTGGGATGGTAAGAGTGCAATGCCTCGTTCGTGGGATTTGGCCCGATGTGACGACCGGGACGGGTGCACTTTCCCGTCTCCCGGTTGCTCCCTGATTAAAGCGAGGGCCTGTCGCCTTACCAATGGGGGCGTCAGGGGTCGCCTTTAGAAGGCGACAATGGGGGACAGGGGGTCGCCACCCTGAACCTGAATGCGACGGTCTGCCCGTCGCCTTCAGAAGGCGACAGTGACCCTGTCGCGATGACAGGACTGAGAGTCCTTTTTGGCGATTTTGGCTGATTTCTGATGCTTTTGGTATTTGCTTTGCAGAGTGAGTTGCGGTCCAGATTAGGATGGGCAGTCGTCTGGGCGATCTACCGGGGTCTGCCAGATTTCCAGAAGGCACGACTGGAGGAGATGGGGTTCGGCCCCTTCCTTCGATTGGATGAGTTGACGCCCGACGTGGCGCTCATTCAGGCGTTAAAGGAGAGGTGGGACCCCGAGTGCCACGCTTTCCTCTTTCCGTGGGGTCATATGGTCCCTACGTTAGAGGACGTGGCACGGATTACTGGCCTACGGGTGGACGGCCAGGTGGTGACCGGGGTCACCTACACGAGCTACCAGGAGCTGGTAGAGAGGCTCCTTGGGTTGGAGGTGACGAGGGAGAGATCCTCCCTGGTAGAGAGGACGAGGCTGCAGGCGAGCCTCAGGGTGGTAGATGCGCGCCACCAGACGGGAGAGGGCCAGGTGGAGTATATGGCCCGGCTGACAGCAGACGCCAGAGCAGTACTGGAGGAGGAGGAGGGAGCGGCAGCGGATCGCGACCTGAGGCGCTTCCTGATCCTTGTGATCGAGAAGTTGATTCTAGGGACCAGAGGGGACCCAGTCAGTTGTCGATGCCTGCCCCTGCTGGAGGATTTGTCCAGCGTAGGCAGTTACGCATGTGGTGCGGCCCTCCTGGCCCACCTCTTCGACAGCCTGGGCACCTCTAGTAGCGAGACGGGGGTAGCCGGGTTCTTCCCACTTCTTAAGGTACGCTTCTTTCTTACCCTTTACTGCTTTTCCTCTGCTTATCTTGATTAAATGTGGTACTGACGGAGTTGTTTTGCAGGTGTGGGCGTACTACCACCTCCCCTCCTTGGGTCGCGGTGTACCGAGGCCATGCCTCTTCTACAGTGCTGGCGGTTCCGCCAAGACGAGCAGTCACTGCGCCTGTAGGTGATGCTGATTCACGATGCGCTGGACACAGTTCCCTTTGGTCACGTAAGTACTTCTAGCCTTAGCCCCTTTCCTTTCCTTATTTGACAAACGGCTGACAGATCTTTCTTCTTATGATGTGCAGGTTCAGTGGACTCCCTATGTCGGGGAGGATGACGCCGCCTAGCCATGGGTGGAGCGGGGCCGTCCCTACTTCGGTAGGGACATTTGGCTTCATTCAATCAACACGGTGGTACCGCTCCACCACCGGCTGGTCGCGCGGACCCTAGGACTCCACCAGGCAGTGGTGGAGTTCCCGACTCGGCAGAGGCCATGGGAGAGGCCTGGTCGGAGCTTCCGCGGGATCCAATAGGTTACCGATTGGACAGTCCGAGTTCGTGAGCAGCTCGAGGACTGGGAGCAGCGGGGCAGGGTGGTGGCTTCAGAAGCCACGAGCGATGAGGATTACTTCCGTGCCTATGCACAGAGATACGGGGCCCAGGTTTACAAGGGGTCTCGACGGCCGGTGAGTTTTACTGCTTTCAGTCTCTTTTAAGTTCTCAATTAATTGTGTGACTGACTTGACTTGTGTTTGCAGTTTGATCCTGAGGGGCGTATCGCCTCGCTCGAGGGCGTCCTCCACTCCACCATTCAGCAGAGGGATGACCTCCAGGCGATTGTGACCCAGCTGGTGAGTGCTTTACACCCTACTCCTGTTTTTAGCTTTAGTTTTGGTTGACTGACTCTTCTTGTTTTCCTTTGCAGCGGGAGGAGTTGGACAGGGCTCAGCAGATGGTGGGAGGCGCCTCTTCCTCCCGAGAGGACCCCGGCCGCTCCGTGTTGGAGGGCCAGTTGGCAGCAGCAGTGGCCCGAGCAGAGGATGCTCTCGCTCAGGTGCAGGAGCGGGTAAGTTATCAACTAGATGCCCCTTGACTCCTTGTTTCCTTTGTTGTTTTGACCAATATTTGATTTTTGCAGGAGACGGAGCTAAGGAACGCCCTGGCACGGACGACCACGCTGGAGGCTGAGATGGCGGAGCTGCGCCTACGCCCGGAGGCAGCGGAGGTGACGAAGTGGCGCCAGGAGGCTGAGGAGGCGACGAGGTGGGCCAGAGGCTGAGGAGGCGACGAGGTGGCGCACCGAGGCGGGCGACCTGTGCACCCAGCTGGGAGAGGAGAGGCACCACTGTGAGCTGCTGCGGTCCGAGATGAAGGGCCTCGAGAGGGCTCTAGCTTTGGTCGGACGCAGCAGGAGCGGCATTCTGAGCGGGTCTGCCGGGCATTATTTGACTGGTTCCTCCGGACGGCGGAGGAACGAGGAGGAGGCTCGACAGCACGAGAGAGCGCCAGAGGGGAGTGAGACAGGACCGAGGGTGATGGCCCCTCCGTCTCCCCGCCCGCCTGAGGGTACAGGGGAGAGCGGTTGAGGGCTTGTACTTTTGCCCCTTTTGTTATGATGATGATGTACAGGAATGGAATAGAATGGATCCCTTTCCTTTATTTTTATGAATTGCGACTGAGTGAGAGTGAGAGCGACGGGTGAGATACGAGTGCCGCCTTCTTTCTTTTGCGCCCTGCACACTTAGACAACCACGAAACAAGTTAGATCTGTTCTTAGGCTTAGCCCCTTGCTTTAAATGAGACGAGCGATCAACCTTGATAACTAGTCAAGGGGCTAAGCCTTATTAAATAGGTGAAAAGACATAAATAAATGATATGCAAACGGCTTGGAATTTTGAAAACATTGTTTTGGGATTTTGAAATATTGATGTTTTGAGGTTTTGAAATATTTGATCTTTTGGAGTTTTGGAATATTTGATTTTTTTGGAGTTTTTGAAATATTTGATTTTTTTAATATTGGAAATATTTGATTTTTTTGGATTTTGGAAATATTTGATTTTTTGGAGTTTTGGAAATATTTGATTTTTTGGATTTTGGAAATATTTGATTTTTTGGATTTTTGGAAATATTTGATTTTTTTTGAGTTTTGGGGTTTTTGGGAGCGCCTAAAGCCGACGTTAGCCCTTCCTAAAATAAGACGCGCGAGACGGAAGGTACTCGCCCCTTTGGGCCACAACACTTAGACCGGTTCGAACCGCTGGTTTGGAGTCTTGATCACCTCTGGTTCTCGTCACGTACCTCTCTAGGCTAGGACGTGCGTTGAGGGGTGACAATGCCTCGGGAAACTACCCTTAGTTGATGCTGTGACTAGTTAAGCCATACCTAAGAGGTGATTCGGTTTTAAAGGGAGAAATGGAAGATTATTTAAGGAAAGTCTTGTGTAGGTTTAAGGATGTTGGGTTCGACTACTTCCTACAGCATACCCTTCAGAGATTAGGTCTGTTGTGGAGGGACTTTTATGGTCTTTTGCTATGGACTTGCATTATTTGGGGCATGCGTACGACCGGGCTCATGAGTGTTCCGCGGGGACTTTGCCACTCTTTGACATGCCCCTATCGGGTTATGGATTTCCTTTTTCTTTTTTCTTTTGTTCCTTTACTTTTTTGCCCTTTGTTGTTTTGACCGTCCCTGTTTGAGACTTGCTCTCGTCAAAATATGCTTTAGGTTGACGAGCTTGCCCTTACAACCTTTTGCCCCTACACTTCGACTGGTTAGAAGAGAATGACTGAGGCATCGCTAGAGTAGAACCCACATAGTTGCGACATCCGCCAAGCGTATTTACCCGGGCTTGCCTGTGTGTGTGTGTTAATCCTAACTTAGAGCGATCTTTGACGATTAGGGAGGGACTTCAGACTTTTAACACGGGGTTGTTCCCCCAATCTAAGAGTTGTGGCCTCACACCTATAGACCTAGGGATAGAATCTTTTGAGGTACAACCCATTCCACGGATGCGACAATTCAACGCCCTCGGCATTAGTTAAGCGATAAGCATTTCTGGTGTAGCAACCCGGAAAAGTTAATACTTAAAAGAATTCAAAATAATAATTTCTTTAAATTGAAATAATAGAAACATACGTACCATTATTGTATGTGCAAGAATACACCAGAAAATTCCGTAAAAATTATAAATCAACCCCAAATAATATCCCTAAGTGTTCCACGAAGAAATTTGTGCAACGAAAAATCCGATTGGCTAAGTGTACGTCACAATGTGACTAATTATCCAAATTAGGAAACTAAGTCGGAAAACCGTTAACACGGAAAAATAACGCGCTCATAAATTAAACGATCATGTTGGAGAGACTCCCAACATCATGAAATGATTAACCATTATCAGAATTGGACCAATGGACCTCTCATAGTCCATGAATAAATCAGGTAAGAAAATTATAATAAAATCTGTAACTCTATTATTCCCTAATTAAAAGGGAAATCCCAAAAGATAAAATCTAATAAATAATGGACTTTGATAATGGTTCATATAAAATTTATTGGGCCATAATATGGATTTTTAAAAGAAGAATAATAGGAAAATACCCTAAATTCGTAACTAAAGTATTACCTAAATAGAAAAGGGATATTTAATGCATTAAATATGAAGTTTGAGTTAGAATTGGATTCCTAAACCTACCTCATATAGTCTAGCATGAATTTAGATACTATCCTAACCCAATTAGAGATTGGAAAGCAAGAGAGGAAAGGTGGAGTTAGGAAATCTCGGAATTAAGAGGAATTTGAGTAGTAGTAGGAATAGGAACTTGTGTTTATATAAATACACCTCTTAAATCCTCATGGCCAACCCTAGCTCGTGCAAAGGGGTTCTTGGACGTGGAGAAGAGGCCAAGGAGGAGGAGAAATCAAGGAGAGGAAGATCCATCAAGCTTCTTCCTTTGTTCTTGGAGTTCTAAGCCCTAGAAGATAAATCGAGTCAAAGGTAGGCATTCTCACGAGCAAAACTCAATTAAATCCATTTGTAGATTGTTCCATACATCAGGAACAAAAGCCCTCTTGTTTCACTCTTTTTCATTGAGCCAATCTTTTGTTCTTGATTTTAGAAGTTCTACAAACATGATAACCCCGAGTCATCATGTTTGAATCAAATCTCCATGTACACTTGTTCCCATGCTACGAAAATTTTACTGTAGATACTACTTGTTGTTAGGAATCTTTTGCCCCTAAAAGCCCTAATTTTTATCAAGCATGTCGCTCGAATTAAATCATTCATCTCTGCTGCACCTGGAATCAAGTTGCTTCTTGTTCAACTTGTTAGAACCATGTCGATACCATGATTGTTTTCAAATTCCTAATTTCTGGAAGTACCCTTGCATGTCTAGATCAATTCAAATCTGGTTTCATGATTTTTCATCGTGTATACTATTAGTTATGATTTTCTGAACGTCCCTGTATCAAAATCTAATAATCCTGGACTGCAATCCAAGACAGAGCAGAACTCTGTCAGACTCAGTCCACGGACCTGAGAACGTGACGGCCCGACAGGTCGCGTTCTCAAGCCCGTCGCGACGCCTCTTCTTGTCGCATTCTGAACGCGACAGGACACCCCGTCGCGTTCTGACCGCCTGAGCAGACAGCCCTGTCGCCACCCTTTTCATGCCCTGTCGCTACCTGCCCTACCCCTGTCGCAATCCTTACTGGCCTATGTCGCCTTCACAGGATTTTACATGAAAACCCATAAAATTTATTACTCTCACTTTCAAAAATACGCCTTTTTAACAGTCATATACGCAGTAAAAACACCTGTTTTAAAATGGAGCTTTATTGAATGCTTTAAAATACATATTCACGACTTCTTTTCTATCTATGATCTCTCTTACACATGCACACACATGAACCATCCATATATGGCTGAAATCTGGCATAAAATATCTCTTAATGTATCTGGTAATTTATTGCAATAAAGTACATTAATTGCCCTATTTTAAAGGACTTGTATTCGTTTCTTGCGTTGTTTATATACCGATATCGACGCACCACTGTTCTAGAATTCCTTTAGAACGTCGAGCACCTATTTTATATACACACTTTACTTGGCTTGTGGTGAACTCTCCGTCGGATATTCCTTTCGCCGGACTAGTGAACTCTTGCACAAGGCCTCCGTAAGTCTCCTCTGATCATGGATTCCCACATGATCGACGAGCCGGTTGTACCCTAACGCCTATGATACCTTTAGGGATCGATATGATCCAAACGGCTATTAGAAGTTCACTCTCGTCTTGAATCACGCCGGACCTCTGGACCTGTGCTTAACATGGCCAGTGGTAGGGTCGTGAATTTCCACCTGACTGCCAACACCAAGTGCGTGTGTTGTGCAACTGTTACTATCGCCTGTTTACTCGACGTGTTACGTGCAATGTCCACTAGCTCTCATCTATACTCTACTCGCTCACCTATTCACGTTCACTCTACTATCTCATCTATTCATCTAGTGCTCTTATCTATTTCTTGGTACTCTCAAATTGGCCATTAATTGATTGTCTAAAGATAAACAATATAACCAATGCCAGCGCAATAGGGCCCGATCAGGTCCTGGGGGGAGCGCCCGAAAGTGCCATTTGCCCGCGGGAGTTAAATGATCAGGATGTCGGCATTACATCCAAGTGCCATACTATCAAGATTAATCTAAGACAATTAACACAAAGTGCTATATTCTCTCGTTGTCTTTTGACAAAACAAGTGCTATACTCTCTCTCGGCTATCTTCGGATAACCAAAGTGCAATTACTATCTCGATTGACGAAAGTTAATCAAAAGTGCCAGACTATTTCGATTGATAAGAAAATCAATCAAAGTGCAATTTACTCTCTATATGGCCAACTACTTTTTTTTCTCCTTGCTATACATGTTGCTTGATATTGCTTGACGTCGACGCTATGTGCCATCGTGGTGTTGTGTTGCTTTCTATCGTGACTCGATCTTATTCATTGTACTATACTTGATTCATCTGCTATTTGAACCATGTTACTTGTGCTCTTACTTTCTCGACTTTACATGACTCGCTCTATCTTTAGTTACTCTGCAATTTAATGCACTAATTATTTAAAGCCTGCTTGAGCCTGAGATTTAAGTCCTACTGGGCGTTATCGCTCACCCTTCGTTATTTGTTATTGTGTCTAAGATAAGTCAGACGATGACATCATACGTACCAATGGGACAAGACTAGAGTGATGAGCGACCTGGAGTCAACTCATGAAGTTACCTTAGTACCATGGAGTCTAGTAGTTATTGCTTTAGATTTCTTTTCAATGTAATGACGTCATTGAGCCTTGTGTTTGTCTCCGAATTAGTGGTTGTAATAGTCTTAGTGATTTTATAATGAAATCAAGAGTTATTTCAATTATTGTTCATTAGATGCTCTGATGTTTGTGAAAGTATGCGCAATTGTCGTTATCATACTCGTGGTTCGCGTCTCCCTCCGATTTATTCCGCTGCTAAATTGGAGGGGCGTGACATCCGGGGTACACTTCCCTCACAACGTACGAACCCTCCCAATTAGGTTGCAGTTTGGACCTAGGACCTCCGGGTTTGATAAAAATGTGTTTCAAGACCATATCACCCTCTTGGAATTTTTGCTCAATTACCTTCTTTTCAAAAGACCTTGAGATTCGCCTTTGATAAAAGAGCACATGGTCGGTTGTCATAAGCCGCCTTTCGTCTAAGAGTTCCAATTGGACTAGCAACGCCTCTCGACGTTCGTCAAGATTAAGTTCCTTATCTAATTGGACTCTTAGAGAAGGGATTAGGATCTCGTATGGAACTACCGCCTCCATCCCATAAGTGAGGGCGTACGGGGTTTGTCCCGTAGGAGTACGGACAGAGGTACGGTAGGCCCATAGAGCCTCTATTAGCTTTTCTGGCCAGTCGGCGAATTTATGCGACTCACAGGTCTTCTTCAAGATTTTAAGAAGGGTTTTGTTAGTTGCTTCAGCTTGGCCATTGCCTTGTGGGTAATACGGAGATGAATGATGCAGAGTGATGTTATATTTCTTACAGAGGTCCTGGAGTTCTTGCGAGATAAACTGTGGCCCGTTGTCTGTGGCGATGCTGCTTGGCACTCTGAACCGTGAGACAATATTCCTCATGATAAAGCGGCACACTGTGGATGCTTTGATTTCTGTGAATGCTTCGGCTTCTGCCCACTTGGTGTAATACTCAGTTGCTGTTAGGATAAATGACTTTTGTTTGGTTTGAGCATTAGGGTCACCAAGAGGGCCAACAATATCGAAAGCCCACATGGAGAATGGCCAAGGTGTGGAGAGTGGATGTAGTGAGGAGGAAGGGGCATGGATTTTATCAGCATGGAGTTGACGCTTGACGCACCTACGGATGTAGATGGTACAGTCTTCCTCTAGGGTTGGCCAGTAGTAGCCCTGCCTAATGATTTTCTTTGCGAGCATTTGACTGTTGACGTGCCCTCCGCATTTGCTAGCATGGGCCCCTTCCACCACTTTCCAAGCTTCGTCATCAGTGAGGCATCTTAGAAGGACTCCATTAAGAGCTCACCTGTACAGAACTTCTCCAAAAACTGTGTACCTTAAGGCGGCTCTTCTGATGGCCCTGCGATCTTCTGTACTTGCCCCTTCAGAATATGTTCCATCCTTGCAATATCGCTCAATCTCAAAATACCATGGCAGTTCTTCTTCATCCAAAATTTCCTTGAGCTCAGTTAGCATGATTTGTTGCGCTCCTCTCTTCCTAGCCCTCTCTTCTAAGGTTGCCCTAAGGTCATTGAACCAAGGGTTCTGGGTAGATGGAACATCAAGCCATTGGACGACAATTGTCTCAGTCCGACGACTCAGAGGGAAGGATAGAGATGAACCTAGTGACGCCAGAGCGTCGGCCAGGATATTCTGGGAACGAGGAGTATGGACATAAATGAGCTTGCGGAACTGCCTTGCCAATAGCGTGACCAGGTCTTGATATGGCTTGAGCTTCGGGTCACGAGTGCGGTAAGTTGAGAGCACCTGCCGCAGAACGAGCTGAGAGTCACCTATGATTCTGAGGTGTGATGCCCCCAGCAGGTAAGCATGCTTGAGACCAGCAAGGAGAGCCTCGTACTCAGACATATTATTGGTGGTGGGGAAGGTGAGTTGATAGGCATAGGGGATGGTAATACCATCCGGGGTAAGCAGCATGGCTCCAATGCCCCGTCCCTGGGAGTTGAGTGCGCCATCAAAATGGAGGGACCAGAAGGGGTCTTTGATGATAACCAAGAGCTCCTCATCAGGGAATTCTTCTTGGAGGGAGTCGCTGTGAGGGAGTGGGAGATGGGCAAGATGCTCGGCAATGGCATAGCCCTTGACGGCCTTTTGGACCACAAAGGAGATGTCGAACTGCGAGAGGAAGCTTTGCCAGCGCGCCAGCCGATCGGAGAGGACGGGCTTTTCTAGAAGATATCTGAGTGGATCCATTCTCGAGATCAGCTTGACCTCGTGGGCTAGGAAATAGTGCTTGAGCTTTTGGACTACCCACACGAGCGCGGCACAAGTTTTATCCGCGGTGGTGTACTTGGATTCTGTGGTGTTGAAGAGCCTAGAGAGATAGTATGATGCCCTTTCTTTCCCAGATTCATTGTGTTGTGCAAGGACATCACCTAGGGAGTCCTCAATGACTGAGAGATATAGGATTAGCGGTCTCTCGGGTACAGGAGGCTGCAAGACTGGGGGATTCATGAGATAACTCTTCAGCTCATCGAAGGCTGCTTGGCATTTATTATTCCATTCAAATTTTGCCCCTCCTTTTAAGAGATCATAGAACGGGCGGCATCTTTATGAATGTTGGGAGATGAATCTTCTGATGAACTGCAAACGCCCTATTAACCCTCTCACCTGTGAGATGTTCTTTGGAGGTGACATTTCTGCTATAGCCTTGGCCTTATTTGGATCAATCTCAATGCCCCGCTTACTGACTATGAACCCTAGTAGCTTTCCTGATGATACCCCGAACACGCATTTCTTTGGATTCATTCTCAACTGATACTCTCTTGACCTTTGCAACACCTTGGCAAGGATTTCGGGGTGTTCTCTCCTAGTTCTTGACTTCACCAAGATGTCATCCACGTATACTTCTACATAGACATGTATCATATCGTGGAAAATGGCCATCATCGCCCTCTGATAGGTAGCGTTGGCATTCTTTAGCCCAAATGGCATGACTACATAGCAGTATGTTCCCCAGGGCGTGGTGAATGATGCTTTCTCTTGATCCTCAGGAGCTAGACGGATTTGGTTATAACCTGAATACCCATCCATGAATGAGAGAGTCTTGTACCCAGCAGTGTTATCAATCAGCACATCAATATGAGGAAGCGGGAAGTCGTCCTTGGGACATGCCCTATTCAAATCCCTGAAGTCGATGCAAATTCTGACTTTGCCATCTTTCTTCATGAGAGGGACTATATTTGCCACCCAGTTCGGATAAAGCACTACCCTGATGAATCTAGCCTTATGGAGTTTGTCCACTTCGTCCTTCATTTTCAGGGCCATGAGTGGGTGGAATCTTCTGAGCTTTTGCTTGATGGCCTTTGCCCCTTCTTTCAGTACCAGCCGGTGCTCCACTAGCGAGGGGTCTAGACCGGGCATGTCCTCATATGACCAGGCGAATGTATCCTTGTACTCCCTTAAGATTTGCACCAGTTCCTCTTCTTCATCGGAGGGGAGATTTGCTGAGATTATCACAATCTTGGGATCTTCTTCTGTTCCGAGGTTGACTTCCTTAGTAGGTTCATACATTGCCATTGTGGGCTCATCAAATCTTCTTACTCCACTGGCATATTTTTCGGCAGCGTCATCTACTTCTCTATCCTCTTCATCGATCGAGTCCTCATCATTCATGACCTCGTAGACGCCAAATCCATCGTCTATGAACACCCCATCCTGCTCAAATTCTTCTTCTAACACCAGCGCTTCTTTCGTGAACTCCTCTATCAGTAGCAACGCTTGACATCGCCGAGCTAGCTCTTGAAGATATCTCCAGGGAATAGTCTTACCCCGCTGCTTCCTAGGGCGCTGCTTAGATTTGGTGGACGCTGGGTTGACCTGATTCTCCACCCTAGGCCTACCTAAACTAAGACTAGACTCACCTACCCTAGACTCTTCTAGACTAGACAACTCTACAGGACTGGTGGAGGACATGGTGTCCTCGAAGAGGATGGCCCCTAGTGAAGGAGCAGGAGGGGAAGCCCCAGTTGAGGGGTGCCCCTGATCAGGAGGGTGAAGGAGGTATGCTGGCTCCTCAACCTCAACGTTCATTTGAAAGTTGGCATTTTTTTTTGGAGATCAGTAGAGAGCATGCAATAGGAGAGAGAGACCTCGTGGTCGCCCGGGTTGGTTTGCAGGGCAGAGAGGACTGCTGGTGGGAGGTTGGGTGTGAGGAGGCTATGTGCCGCCGTCAGGAGCTGGGGAGTCAGCTGGATGAGTAGGGGAGGAGAGGACGGGACAAGGCTGGGAAGGAGAGAGTCCAAGAGGGACGGATGGATGGCTAAGCAGGTGCCCCTCTAGAGTTCATCTACTGTCTTTCCCTCTTCATAGGGAAGGTCTGGCTCTCCTATGTCTATGGTGTCACTCATAAGCTGTCTCTTAGATGTGATGGCAGTGGGTGGATCTAACAACTCTGCCGCAGCTGGCGGCCACGTCCTTTCTTCTTCCTAGAACAGACGGCTGAAGGCTATGGTGATGTCTTCTATGTCAAACCATCGGTACCATTCGGCCTCTGGGTCCCCTGTCTTTCTCCTCTTGTTTGGACGAAGGGCTTCTAATGCTCTATAGGTTAGCAGAGGGGCCATGTGCCGAGAGAAGTTTCGGCCATGCACCTCATGCTGCGAAAGCTCTGCCTCCACTACCACGGTATTGTATCCAAGTTGGGTAGGCCCCTTAATGAAATGACACCAGAGTGTCCATGTGAGTGGTTCGCGGTCGGCCTTGAGAGTGGATGTGCTGGATGACCATGGTTTGGACTTTTCTCTGTAACCCAGACCCCATCGGCTTTTCATGACAACGTCCAGGATGGGCTTGATTATGCCTTGCAGTTCTGCCCCTAGACCCTTGCCTTCTTCATACCCCAGCTTCATCATGATCTGCCACCCCTTGGTGCTTAGTGGCTCCTTTCTTTTGACCGCATTGACTCGTGCTAGATTGGTCTCTCTTTTGGACTGGAATGAGTAGCTCCAGGGGTAGTTGATGTCCAGCACCGAGACCACAGGTTTGTTGGCGGGCCACACGGCTGGGAGGTGGGTGTCATGGATGGCGTCTACTGAGTGGGTAGTGGCTATGCTCTTGACCTTGATGATCCGTCCTTGGAAAGGGAATTTAAGGCACTGGTGTGCAGTGGACGGCACAGCTCCGAGTGCTTCCAACCATGGACACCCTAGAATAGCCTTAAACATGGGATCGATATCGAGGACATAGAAATCCACCGTGACGGCGAGCGGTCCCAGTTCGGCTTGCACAGTCACCATGCCGTGGCAAGATCTTCTAGAGTTGTCGTAAGCGGCTATGGTGGTAGGTGTCGGCCTCAGCATTCCTTCTGACAGGTCGCAACCTCTCAGGGTACTCAGCAGGCAGACATTTATCGACGCCCCCGTGTCGACCAGTGTTGCTCCCACTGCTACATGATTGATGACTAGAGTTACGTAGAGAGGGAGCCTCCTGGCTTCTGGGGGTGCTAGTTCGCTTTCGGCAAAGGTAATCGCCGGCCCGCGAGTCACCATGGCTAGTGCACTCGGCAGTTTGTCAGCTAGCATGTCCTCATTTACCACTACCTTCTGCAAGAAATCCCTCAAGGCCTCCTGGTGCTCCTTGGATTTCTTTATCAGCTCCAATATGGAGATCTTGGCTGGCACGTGATCCAGGTGCTTGAGGATGTCATAGTGGGTTCCTGGTAACGGCTCAATCAACCCCTCGTCTTGTGTCTGCTGCTGAGCTTGCTGTTGCTGAGGCGGTTGCAGGACCTGGGGGTTGTTTTGGCTAGTGGAGGTGGTGGAGATAGGTGGGTACGGACGACGAAAGACCCGCCCGCTCCGTAGGGTGGTTGGATGGGTGGCTAGTTTCCTGGCGGAGGATAGCGTAGCAGCAGAAGGTTGGTCCGGCCCAGGTGGTGGTAGGATAATGGGGGAGGGAGCAGATATGATGGGCGGTAGAGGTACAGAGACAGGTGGAGCGAAGGGTAAGATAATTGGTGGACTAGCGACTGATGCGGATGTTGAACCGATGGGCAGTATGACGTCGTTGGCCATGGAAACTAAAGGAGGGATTGATTGAGGAGCCGTGTTGGCTGGTTGTATTGTTTGGGACTGAAGGGGATACTGGTGGTTAATGGCCATCATCTGTTGAACATCTAGTTCATCATCATACGTTCAGTTTGCTTGAGGAGGAGGGTGGTGGACGATGGGATTCACCTGGGCTGGTTGTTGTGGTGGGTTGGGCGCTGGTGGATGGTTTGGTAAGGGGTTGTGGACGATACCGAGGTCCTGCAACGGCTGTTGTGGTTGCTGCTGTTGTTGTTGCTGAGGGGGTGGTTGGCACTTCTGCCTCTGCTGTTGTTGTTGCCTCTGTCTCTCTTTGATGTCTCCAATTACTTGCCGGAGGGCTGTCCAATCTATTCTGTTCTGCTCATGCAAGTCATACACCAGATCCTTGAATGTGAAGCATTGGTCGATGGTATGACCAGGCTGTCGGTGGAAGACACAGTACTGGGTTTGGTCCACACTTGGATTCAAAGGCCTCCCGGGAGGGAGTCTGATGGCTTCCGTGGAGAGCAAGGCCAAGAATATGTCGGAGAGTGTCTCCGGCAGTGGCGGGTAGTGAGTTCTTCTGGGACCCAAGGGACGCCTTTGTTGAGAGCCACCAGGAGGTGGCACCTGATTGTATTGGTGCTGCTGTTGCCCTTGTGGAGGATTGGTGAGGTTCTGACCCTGGGTTTGGATAAACCGGGCCCGGCTGTAGAGTTGATGCATGGTGGTGATGTCATTCATCGCCAGGATATTTCTGTAGGCAGGGGTTGCGTTGGCAATGATGATTTTCACCTTCTCTCCCTCCGGAAGGTACCCCGGAACCCGTGTGGCCATTTGCCTCCACCTATCGGCGTATGCGGCAAAATCCTCATCTGACTTCATTTTCTCGGCCATGAGATCCGTAAGAGAGTATTCGGGCCCAACCCTATCTTGGAATTGTTCGAGGAACTTGGCCTTCACAATAGCGAAGTCCTCTGCGTCCTCAGGTAGCAGGGAGTAGAACCAGTCTAAAGCATGCCCGTCCAGCGACCGGCGGAAGAGATAGGCCATGAGGCGGCGATCATGCTGGTAGGGGGCGGACTCATAGATGAAGTCTTTGATATGGATATAGGGATTGCCTGAGCCATTGTATTTGCGGTACTTCAGCAGCTCAGATGGAGAGGGGACCCACAGGGCATTGAAATTGGGCATGTGCACGTCGTGGTGCTGCCTAGGGTCGACTTGCTTTCAGAGCTCTTGGAGCTCCTTCTTGATGGACGCCCACTCGGACATCATATCCGGAGCGGAGGATGGCTGAGCATACATGGAAGAGGCATGGGAGGTTGGCCTGGCGTGTGGCTTAGGATGATGAGTTGAATAGCAGGGGTGATATGGTGGAGACTGGGGCCTCGACTCACGGGGATGGTAGTGCTCAGACTTGAATGGCGTGAATCGGATGGTCCGCAGCCGGATAAGAGTGTTGTCGGCTTGTCCCATGACGACATGGGGGCCGGAGGTAGCTGCTGCAGGGCGTGACGCGCCTGCTCTGGGTGAGGGTGATGAAGCAGCCTTTCCTTTGAGGGCCGTCATGAGGGTCTGGATCTGGGACTGATCAAGTTGGGGAATTAAGCGCAAAAGCTGGGCAGCTTGATCGTCCGGTTGAGGGGGATGGATGGTCTGAGATGGGCCACCATCGTCGTAAAGGTGGTTCTCAGAGGCATGGACTGTAGCGACCCAAGGGCGGGCCGACTCCCCAAAGAGATCGTGAGGAAGGGACTCCTCGTAGTCTTGGGAGGGGTAGAAGGCAGGGTCCTGATTCCCATCGTAGATCGGGTTCAGATATGACTCCATATTTGGCAGGTGGGTATGCCAAAATGAGGAAAGCCTGTCCAGACTTGAAAGACTACCCTAACTTAGACAGACACCTAGTTTCCTAAATAGACAATCCTATGCAAACAAAAGGAAAGAGAAAACGTCTCACCCAAGACAAGCAGTTGGCAATGATGATGGTTTCTTTTAATTGGTTCAAGTTTGCCTTTTAATGAATTGATTTTTAGCAAGTTCTCTCCAAATAAGGAAAGGTTTCCTAATGGGAGAAAGCTTCCAACTTCGGGTGTGACTAGGATTTCTCTACCTTGCCAAAATGAATGAGACTGAAACCTAGGTGGCGACGGGTACAACCAGCTCGGCGGCCGTGTGGGAATCCACGGTCAGCGGGGACCTACGGAGGCCCTCAAGCGAGTGCTCTAGTCGGACACAAGGAGTATGTGGTCGAGAGAGCGGGCGTCGCTGAGGAGGACAACCTATACTACAAATATGGAAATGTGTATGCAGATCCTATGTGCACCGGAGTGCATGCAACATTCTAACCTAGAACTAACAAAATAGAAATTAGGGCTGACTACTCTTAGAATCAGAAGGCGACGGGCTACCTGTCGCGACCAAGATTGCGACAAGGTGTCAATCGCGTTCCTCTTCGCAGTGGACAGAGAACAGACCAGACCTAATTATGCACAGAAATCAAACAATCCTATAGCAAACAAGACTAACAGACTCTCAAGAACATGGAACAGGCATGGTATGACATGAAGTATAGATGGAGTATGTGAAATGAACCCAAAATTTCAAAAAAAATGAGAAGCAACAGTACTGACCTGGTCGCGACGACCTCCCTGTCGCCTCCTTTATCGCGACAATATCCACGTCGCGTTCTCAACAGGCACAGGAATTCACAGAAATCTTAAACAACTGTCGGGGCAAAGGACGTACCTGGTCGCGACGCTCCCCCTGTCCCTTCCTTTATCACGACGCTTCGCTCGTCGCTTTCCCTCACAGCACCACAGAATGAAGGAAAAAGGACGAGAAAGGCACTGTGTACTAACCTGATCGCGACACGCTGTGCGTCGCTACGTTGATCGCGACACCTTGATTGTTGCCTTCTCACCCAGAGCAGCAGAACTCCAAGAGACTCAAAGAAAGTGAACAAAAGGAAAACTAAAAACACACCACACACACGATGGAATAAGAACGGCAGGGAAAGACAAGAGCAAGCATGATGGGCACTAGAGGTCCCACCGTGATCGCCAAAAGGTGTAATCACGGGATTGTGCTCCCCTTTGAAAATCAATGAATATGAAGGATTAGGGAATGTACCGTGATCGCCACCAAGTAGTCGCCCAAGATGTATGATTGAAAGGACGGCTGACTACGTTGGAAAAGGAAAAAGTAGGAAGAAGGCGCACCTGAGAACGCGACAAGAGGGTTGTCGCTATGCTTGTACCTGAACGCGACTGGTGGAACGGCGCCTTCTTGGTCGCGACAGCCTGGTCGTCGCCTTCTTCTTCAGTGGATAGAGATTGGGGTTCTGATCTTCCTGCTCCTCAGCCGGCCGAGGGGCAAGAGCCTCACGCCTTCCTTGTCTTCTGATACCTGCCAAGATCACAAAAACACAGAAACACCCATTAGAACTTCGTGCATAGAAGATCGACTCGATGAAAAACAACTAAACATGCACTAAACAGAAGGGAACTCACGTGGGTGGGGTGTTTAGCCCCTTTGGGTGTTTAAGATGGGTGTGTGGTGTGTGTTCTAACGTTAATCTACGAAAATAAATGAACTATGCATGCATGAATGAAGGGAAATAGTGAAGGAAAAGGAAAGAAAAGGCGTAGCCGGTGGAAAAACTCCCTGGGGGGATCTTCTCGGTCGTCTGGAGAGAAAACTCCCTTCTTCATAGTTGCAGCTCTCGGGGAGAGGAAGAAGCATCCTCCGGCCTTGCTCGAAAAGGTGGAGAATTGAGGGTTTTATAAGCGATTATTCCCGAACTGGCTCTGAGAGGAATAATGGGCAAGAGTCCGAGTTTGGTTATGTATGGCTGCGCCAGGGCTATTCGATCTCGGAAAGGATGATGTTAGGAAGGTCTCCCCAAAATTTTGAAGGATTTGGATGCGATTTGGACGTTCAAAAGGGGAAATATCCATGCATGGCATGTATCCAAGTTTGGCTCGGAAAGGATCTCCTCCATGAGGTCCTAAACGCGACAGCCTTCTGGTCGCTATCAAGAACGCGACGCCTCGATACGTCTCCTTCCTTACATGGAAGGTGACTTTAAGTCATTTTGGCGATTTTTAGGGATTTAAAATGCTCATTTATGAACGCGACATATCGAGGTGTCGTTTTCTTGAATGCGACAGGAATCTTGTCACCTTCAGGAACTTTCAGTATATGACCATGCAAAGTGTCCAATCTCCATGCACAGTCTTCAGAATGACGTGCGATTTGAAACATCGGACTCTTGACTCTGAGAGCTTATGGGAAGAGGATTGATTTTGACCAGGAAGAATTCACTAGGGCGATGAACTAATGAAAAGGATGTCATGATCGGAGAAAGCCAGCTTGACGATGATGAGCCAACGTGGGGCATCAATGATATGACAAGGGATTTTGCTCGACTTATGGGTCAGAAATGGGTGTCTACACTTGTCTCAATAAAAACCTATAAGGAGGATATTTTGCAAAAGCCCCCTTTTATTTTTTTTTAAGTTAATGTACATTATGTAAAGGAATTGGCAGAAACCAATTCCCAAGCATTGAACCAGTTGGCCATTCTAGAAATAACTTGTGTTTTGATGCTTGCTTTCTTTTGTACATTTCTTTCCTTCCTATTTATGGTTATGTTGATCAATAACATGTGGCATTTCAATATTCAGTTGATCAATTTTCTGATTACTTCCAAGCAACTAATATGGATTTCTGCTTACGTCTGTACTTGTTTTTTTTGTTATTCTCTTCTATAAGCTGTCTCATGTTCTTTCTCTCATACCAGGCCCATTTATCTTGATTTTCTAGATTAAAATGCCAATGACAAATCTCTTACTTTTTTCTCTGTAGCTCCAACCTCGGGTGAATGGAGCAATCCCTGATTTGAACAATGCAACTTTAGATCATAAGAGGCTCTCAGAAAGGTTCCAACATGAAACTCTTTTCATTTTCCCACATAATTTCATTCTTTTATAGTCTTTACAGTTTACAGTCTTGTTTTTTCCTAGCTAAACATATAATGTGATTTTTTTGTCTCCGCTGAGGAGCATTTTACTAAATATGAACACGAAGGATCCTCTGCACCAATGTTGGACTAACTAATCTATTCTGTTGGAGGGTTGCCTGAAGAAATCAAGAAAACTAAAAGCGAACATTGGATTTTTGTTACTGAGAGTGATAAAACACAAGACATAGGCTTTCTGAAAGGTTGCATTTTATATCCATTATCCCTCTTTCTGGTATTACAGTAAAAGGAATTTCCAGGTGTCATATTTTGTATATGTAAAATAAAAAAGATTTGTCCCATGTAATCGAGGCATACCTCAAGCTTATTGTGCATTTGACATATGGACACATAATTTTCTTTTCTTTCTCTGGAGAAGGTAGACGGTACTACCCAATTTTTTTACTGAAAAAAAAAACAAGGTATTACAGTCAGAAGAGGAGAGGTGAGGTTCCTCAGCCTTTAAAGGAAAAAGGTTGATGCACAGATAATTGTACCAGTAAACTTTGTTTTCCTAGACCATCCTTTAGGCATTTTCTCTCTGGGCTTCTGAGACTTGTCACATCATCTTCTCAAGGATATATTGTTCCCTTTTGTGTTTTGTGGCTTTGCTAAGTCCCATTTACAATTGTGTCTTCCTGTCTGTTCCAACATTCATTATATTTGTTCTCAGGATCACTATTTTGGTGATTTTTGAAGTCCATTCTAGGAGAAAATGTGTTGTATCTTTAACTGTTTCCTTGCATATGATGTATGTTTAATTTCTTCGTGAAGAGGCTTGATGAAAAACTTACAATGCATCTTGTTCTTGCCTAAGAAATGAGTGGTCAGAAAGAAATTTACTCTTTTTGTAGTTATCTCAATGTATCATTGTGGGCCGTATGATTGTTGGTTTAGTGTTATAGATTCAACATGGAGTTTGTTGAGTAGCAGCAATAACTTCTTCACAGTATATGATGCTCACATATAGTAGGAAATGATATATCCTCCGATATGCTTGCATTTTTTTGATAAATACATTATCTAGATATGTTTCATTTTAATTGATATGTTGCTGCATATGCATTTAGTCATACTGAATAATGTAATGTGGATGGTACCTATATGGAGTCAGTGATTTGACCGCTTTTCACTTTGTATTTCTTGGTGCCATACCAGATTGACAACATATGGTTTAGCTGAGTTGCAAATTGAAGGGATGGAAATTCTCAGGTTTGTATCGGCATTGTTTTTGTAGGATGTCAAATTTAGTCAGCATGACTTTTGAAGAGTCCAGTCATGCCGACTGTTTAATAGAGTCTTCCACCCTAGGTTTGCATATTTAGTTTTCTAGATTCTATTACGTTCATCAGTTATTCACTATGTTTTTCTAGATAGGTAATTAGGGAAACAAGTTCCTATGTGAGGGAAATCGTGCAAGTGACTGGAACAAAGAAGTGGTTTTCTGGAATAGCAAGAACCCAGAGCATCATAGAAGAAGATGTCCTGGGATCATTCTCACTGCTGCAGTTTTACCACAGAAATCAGCACAAAACACAGTGAAGTTTGCGGTTGTTCCAGATAAAACACTTGATGTTTGTCAATATGTATATTCATATCCCCAAGCAGATACATTCTCTACATTTTTTGCTACATAACTGAATTTTGGGACATTTGATGGTAGGAGAGGTGTGCATAATGAACTTTCAGAAATAGTGTACTTCTCGATCTTCATCCCCAAGGTTGACCAAAACTAGGTTTAGAGTATTTTGCATTCTTAGAAAACAAAGGACCTAATATCTACTATAAAAGAGTGGTAAACATATAATTCAGCTATTTTCCTTTAGGATAGAAAGTGTAAGAATTGAAGGAGAAGATAAGATGGCCACCTCACAGTTAGATGCCTTTCCTTTGACAATAAAGAAAATGTGATACTGCCATTAGAGTTCCACAACATATGAAGAATAAGAAAACTATTACCAGTTTTTCATGTTTTCCATAGTCTTCTACTTTCAGATAACCGATCATTAAGATCGGCATAAAATTAACCTCAAAATCCATCTTGCCTTAACATTCTTTAATCTTAAGATATGAAAAACTTCAAGGGAGGAGAAACTAGAAAAATGGTAAAAATACATGCTAATGTACTACATTTCCACGTGGTACTCAGCAGAGGGTTGAAAGATGAGGGGAAAAAAAACACAGTGTGATATTATCCCCTTTTTTCTATCTCTCTCATGCACCTTCCCCTTCGATAGTTTCCATATTGAAATCTTTAGTTTTGGAAAAGGTGGTAGAGCTTTGTTTTCAGATGAGCTGCCTTTAGTTAGAAAAACTGCATTTTTAGTTTCTTTGACTTTTCAATTGGCCCAGTAGTGTAGTAATATGAACCATGATGGATTGAAAAGATTGCATTCCATGCCATGTAAAATAAATATGGATAAAAGTTCTTTCTGAATAAACTAAAATCAGATAGAAATCAACAGCAAACATTTGAGCTACAAGTTTATTTGAAATTTTGAAGCATGAATTGCAATCACATATACCAAGGTATATATAAATCAAACTAACAGAAAAATGCAACACATAAGGACTGAATCCATGATAGGTAATTAGGGAAACAGAGTGGAATGATTATGTGACCCTGCCATTTTATTTACAGAATTATGAAGGTAATCTATGTTCTTCCTCAACAGTAAAGAATAATCATATCCTAGGGTTATATGTATTTTTGTCTCTGATCCCTTCCCTAGGTGTTGATTTTGAAAGCATCTATGCTTGCATTCTGGTCCTCTCCTTATTTTTTCATTCTGTCTTTCATGGTTAATGCTTACCAAAAGATCAAAATGGATAGCATGTCAGAATTGACTTGATCTTGTTCTTTTCTCCTTCAGCTGAAGCATTTCCAGAAACTATATGAAGGCTATGTTCCGATGAGTTACAAAGGTTACCTGAAGAAGATGAAAAGGTTAGTCTGAAGTTTGCCGTTTGAATTGCATTGTTGAGGTGATTTAGATGGCCACATCATTATCTATTTACTAAAAGCTGTGATTTACTTTTAGATGTGGAGAGTGGGGAGACCTGATGATGAGAACAAGTGAGGATGGCAATATCTAGAGGTGCTTTCAGAACCACTGAGTTTGTACAACCAGAACCAACAATTGCTTCCTGGTGTTTTGATGTTTTGCAGGAGGCAGTTTGATTTCAGCTCTTTCTTTCACACAATTTCAAATGTATGTGTTGTGACTCTTGCATTGCTTTATCTCATATATTAGAGTGGAGCATTTAATTAATCATCAGTATGGTGTATGGAATTTGAGGGAGTAAAAGTTCTTAAGAATGCAGACAATGCTCTGCACTGTTACTGCATTGGTTGAGAATATCGTTTGGGATTCATCTCCCTGTGTCACTTTGTTTCTGGTTTTGACATGACATGAATTCAATGTTGTCTAGTAACAGGCTAACTGATGCAGACGGTCTCTATCTGAACAAAGAAAATGACCTCATCCATGCTATGTGTGCCATTGGCATTGTGGGATGCTTTGTTTTGTTACTTGCCTGACATATTCGGAGCTTCTGTCTCAAGCAGGATTTAGTAGTTAGACTTTGATGTTTCAGTTTAGGTGTTGTTTGATTTCTTTAGTTGAACACTATATTTATGGTTTCTCTGTAAAGAGGACATAGTAACAAGTAACTTCTGCAGGAGCATCCACCATTTTAGAACTTATCCCGATTTTTTTTTTGCTAAAAATGTATATATATTTTTTAAAAAATATTTAAAAAATAGAGACCGATTAGTGACTGAATTAATTCGGCCACTGTTCGGTCCCTAAATTAGGGACCGAACAGTGACCGAATCAATCGGTCCCTAATAGTGACCGAATTGATTCAGTCATTGTTCAGTCCCTAAATTTAGGGACCGAACAGTGACCGAATTAATTCGGTCACTGATAACGACTTTTAGTGACCGATGGAATTCGGTCACTAATCGGTCTCCTTTAGTCACAGATTTGTGACCAGAAATTCTCCACCGACAAATTTGGTCTCTATTCGGTCTCTGAGTTTTTTAGAGACCGAATAGAGACCGAAAATGTCAGTCTCTAAATGCGTTTTTTCTTGTAGTGCTTGATGCCCGCTTTTCATCTCATTCCGCTTCATTCCACTACATCGTCATTTCATGCCATCTCCACTCCACTATCGCTCTACTCTCTTGTAAAGCAGGCATCAAGGAGGGGCAATCTGTTGACACCCATTTCTCGCCCATAAGCTGAGCCAAATTCCTTGTCATATTATTGATGCCCCACGTTGGCTCATCATCGCCAAGCTAGCTTTATCTGATCATGGAATCTTCTTGTTAGTTCATCACCCTGGTGGGCTTTTCCTGATCAAATCAATCAGTCTTCATCATTATCTTGTAGCTCTCTGAGTTGGGAATTCAATGCTTCAAACCGTGTGCCAATCTGATACCCATGCAAGGAGATCAAATATCTTGATTGAGTCATATGCTGAAAGGTCCTGAAGGCGACGATGACCCTGTCGCGTTCACATTCAGAAGGCGGCGCCCTTCATGTCGTGTTCATGCCTCCATCGATTGCCTCCAGGACTAAATCGATTGCCTCCAGGACTAAATCGATCACCTTCAGAAGGTGACACCTCGATACGTCGCGTTCTCATTTGGGCTTTTAATTCCTTGAAAATTTGTCAAAAAATACTTCAAGACTTCCTTCTATGGAAAGCGACGTATCGAGGCGTCGCTACCTAGTAGCGACACAGAGCCTATCGCGTTCTGGTTTCCTTCACAGAACCATGCAACGTGGCTTTCCTATTCCCACTTGGACCCTTACTATTCATGAATAATCCAACTTTTGGTGGGTCTAGAGGTCTCCAAACCTTGCCAAACTCAGAGGAAACCTTCCTCAGAACCTCCTTGCCATGTTCTGACTCCCCTTGCACGAGCACAATTACCCAAACTCAGACTCTTGCTCATTATTCCCTTCCCATCACATTTAGGAATAATGGCCTATAAAAGTGTCAATAGGGCATGGTTTTAGACAAGGTCAACGTCTGCTTCTTCCTCTCCCAGAGGGCTACGAATCCTCAGAAGAACTCTCAGCCTCCAGACGACCAGGAAGTGCCCACCAGGGTGATTTCTTCCCCTCTGTACTTTCTCTCTCCTAATCTTCATACTTTTTCCCGCATACATGCACATCTAGATTCGTTTCTTTTCTTTTCATAGTTTTTCATTAGATCACTCCACACACACCTATTTTAATCACCTAAAGGGGTTAAAACACCACCCCACGTGAGTTCCCTCCAATTCTTTCATGTTCTTTCATTATTTTGGGATTGATTCTACATCAAACAAATGGGTTTTCTGTTGTTTTGATGTTCTTGGCAGGTTAAAGCAGACAGCACAGGTACGAGGCTCTTGCCCCTTGGTCGGTTGAGCAGGAAGAACAAGAATCCACAATTTTCATCCTTTGTTGCAGAAGACGACACACTTCTAGTCGCGTTCTATATAAGGCGACAGCCTTCTTGTCGCGTTCAAAGCACCAGGTTCCTTCTACACTTTTCTTCCTCTTTCCAAGGTAGTTAGCACCTGTTCTTCATGTCATCATCTTCTGCAACTACTTTGGTGGCGATCACGGTCTTTTCTTTAATTTTTATCTTCTTTATTTGGGGATCAATTCCCGTGATTACACCTTTTATCATCTGGAGGCTGAGAGTTCTTCTGGAGATTCGTAGCCCTCTGGGAGATGAAGAAGCAGACGTCAACCAGGAAGTGCCCATTAGGGCGATTTCTTCACCTCTATACTTTCTCTCTCCTATTCTTCATATTTTTTCCTTCATGTATGCACACTTAGGTTCGTTTCTTTTCATAGTTTTGCATTAGATCACTCCACACACACTGATTTTAAACACCCAAAGGGGTTAAAACACCACCCCACGTGAGTTCCATCCAATTCTATCATGCTCTTTCATTATTTTTGGATTGATTCTACATCAAACGAATTTCTAATGGGTTTTGTTGTTTTGATGTTCTTGGCAGGTTAAAGAAGACATCTCAGGCATGAGGCTCTTGCCCCTTGGCCGGCTGAGGAGCAGGAAGAACAAGAATCCACGGTTTCCCTCTTCTGCTGCAGAAGGCGATAGAAATCTGGTCGCATTCTTTAGAAGGCGACAGGCTTCTTGTTGCGTTCAAAGAACCAGGTTTTCTTCTGCACTTGTCTTTCTCTTTCCAAAGTAGTTAGCACCTGTTCTTCATACCATCATCCTTTGCAACTACTTTGGTGGCGATCACAGTCCTTTTCTTAATTTATCATCTTTATTTGGGGATCATTTCCTGTGATTACAATGGGTATGGGTACTTAGTTCATACAACTCATATATTCTCAGTCCCTACCCATTCTCACTAGAAACTAAATGTAATTTCCATGACCTAAGTTTCATGGGTATCTCTTAATCTTGAGACATATACGTTCCTATTTTTGTTTCCTAGGCTTTGATACCACTAAACTGTCACATCCCAAACCATGGCAGCGAAGAATTATTTGATCGTTGAGACGTGAACAGTCAGCAAATAAGTCTATAGCAAGTGAGCATTAGATGTGCAACAACACAATCATAATAGGGCCCACATAATGAACACAACTAAGCTTTTATTCAAATCTCATTAAGGTATAATACAACTTCATGAATTTCAACTACAATGACACAAGAAAAGGAAAAATTACATGAGACTATACTTCCTCACTACCAATTACATCAAACTAACTCTCAAAATAAACTAATAGTAGACACTATGATTGGAATACGCTCTTCACCCAGACACATTCCCATCCATGTCCTGGCATTCATCTTCCATTTCAATGTCACCTAAGATGTTAACAAGTAGGGAATGGGCAAACTAGCCCAGTAAGATTTATATCTCAATGTGCGGGTAATGATATAAGTGATTACATGTTAAGAACTAGGTAAGTACGATTATCAAGATGTGTATGTACGATAAATCCCATTAAACATGATACGAGAACAAGATAGATTGAACAAGATCATGAATGATATAACAAGCAAGAACTAATAGTAGAGCAGTATGTACAACCACGCAGGATATCAATCATTGCAAGAACGCAGAATGGCCATATCACGCAAGCAAGCAAGCACACACGAGCAAGAACTATAACATGCAACAATAGTCAGGCACGATGACATAATGTGCACGAAGGATATGCCTCCTTGGAAAGCACACTAGGACACGTGTATGTGGTTATTGTATCTAGAATTTAACACGCAAGTAGTCCCAGCGCATAAGCAATGCCAATAATCATTATACCACATGGTTAATAGTATATTTACAACTCTTTGTCGTTGGGGCTAGACTGGAGCCCTTGGACACTCGCGGTGCCCGATCCACGTCTCACTATTTTCAAATATAGATACCAACAGTCAATCATGGCCAATAACAAAAGTTTCAAGTAGCATACATTTCAATATCATGTTCATGATGATTTCAAGAAAGATAAGTCATGTAAACATGATTTCATGATAACAATAGTCGAAAGAGAATTTCGGCAGCATGACAGTGCAATTTACACCTTTAGTTAAATCTTCACTTTAATAGCTTGGTTTCATGTTTGTAAAGCCACACTCACGAGAATGAAATGAGAGAGGAAGTGCACTCTATCTTTTGGGAACCTCAATGGTACAACCAACTCAGTCTCCATGAGGGAATTTACGAAGTACGGAGAATTACAGAGGTCTTAGTGGAAAGACCCCTAGTCTACCAAAACGGAATGTCTAGTAGAGAGTTTCCAATCCCCCAAGAAAGGGCTGCTTATTTGTGCAAACGTGTAGTGTAGAACGTGCCTCAATATCACAATCCACCGGTGTAAAACAAAGTGGAAAGCGAGTAGTATGATGACACAATATAGAACATGCAATATATCAACATACTTTTCAGTATTTTAACATGATATATTTTCAGTTTAATATGTTAGGATCGGATGGGTGGATGGATCAGATCTAGAAGGGGGGGTTGAATAGATCTAACACTAATTAACGCGGAAGCTTAAGCAATTTAAAATTACTTCGAATCAGAGATCAAATCACCCAAATAATTTACTGATCTGAAGTGTGATTAGTGTGTGTGAGCAAATCAATTAGTAGTGTGAACGAAATCCCTATGCATGCATCTAGCATAAAACAAGGTCAAACCACAATTCAAACCATTGCACAGAGGATTTTAGGTGGTTCGAAAATCACCTTCAGTGACTTCTACGTCCACCCCTCACACAGTGAGGCCATACTACTCAAAATCTTGAGTACAACTCACACAGGAGCACGACGACTCCAAACACCTGGAGCACGACGACTCCAAACTGAGCACGACGGCTCAAACCACATAGTGAGTGCGACGACTCACAAACCAGAGCTCGACGGCTCACAATACAAAAGCTAGATCAAACACAAAAGAGATCAGATCCTCTAGCAATGATCTGATTCAAAACAGTTTCGTACACAGAAATTTGTGCAGAACTTCATGCACAAATCTCATTGACGAAATAATGAAGAACAAACTCAGAAATAAGGCAAATAGATGTAGAAAGAGTGTTCTTCGATGAAGAGGCCTTGCAGACGCTTTAATTGAGGAGCCTTGATGGAAATCGATGGAGATTCTCCTCAATTGGCGATGCTCTGCTTTGATGGCATCTGAAATGCCAAAAATCCTTCTTCTCCTGCGCCTCTTCAGTTGGATCTGCTCCCTTGCCTTGCACAGCAACCTTCTCTCCAGGGATTCCCTTCGATTCTCTTGTCCTTCCTCTTGAAAGGATGGCTTGCAGCTTCTGGAGATGGAGACAGATCTGGAAAACCCCCTTTGGCCGCCAAAAGGCTTCTTCTGGAAGTGTATGGGCTCTCTTACCTTTGGAGTACAAAGAACATGGGTATTTATAGCCCCATATGTCCATAAAGTACCTTGGGGTGCATGGGCACGGAAACCTAGGTCAAATCCCCTAAATCCCAAGCAGCCACGTGTACAGAGAAATTCACGATTTTAACTTTCAGCCGGAGTGTGTCGACCTGCCCTGATCTAGTGTCGACCTGCTATCCCATTTCTGCAAAACTGTTCTGCTGGAAACTGGGTCTAGTGTCGACCTGCCCTGATCTAGTGTCGACCTGACCTTCTGGAATCTGGGACTAGTGTCGACCTGCCCTGATCTAGTGTCGACCTGACCTTCTGGAATCTGGGACTAGTGTCGACCTGACTTGATCTAGTGTCGACCTGCTGTCCCAGTCAGGCAAACTGATCTGCTGGAAACTGGGTCTAGTGTCGACCTGACTTGATCTAGTGTCGACACTACCAAGACAAAAATGTGTGAACCTGAAAATTTAACACATAAACCATTAATACAAGATATTATCATTAAAATATGAGATATTAAACATCAAAAACATGTTGTTTAAGCATTATTGTGATATGAATAAAATGTATAACATGTTCAACATATCATCATCAAAATCACAACATGTCATCATTTTAACCACAATATGTCATCATTAAAATCATAACATGTCGCAATATCTCATTATTAAAATCACAATATGTCATCATCAATATCACAGTATGTCATCATTAAGATCACAATATGTCATCATCAAAATCAAGGTATGAGTGATGTTCATTGGATATCATTAAAATACAACTTTAGGAAGTTCCAAAACACACTCAACCCAACAATCTCCCCCTTTTTGATGATGACAAAACATATCTCCCTTGACTGCAATAATTCCCCTTGACCATATGCATCCTTTGAACTTTCTCCCCATAAAGAACATTCTCCCCTTAGAAACTTTTACTTTCTCCCCCTTTCAAGGAACTTTCTCCCCCTTTTTGACAGCATCAAAAAGATGGACAAGAGAGAGACACAATGATGGTCGGAGACCAAAAGATAACAAGTGGGAAATGAAGGTTCATAAATGATCAAAATAAGTGAGGCAAAGTGATATTGTCAAATGAGAGAAAAGATAATGTTTTTGTTATTGTGTAACAAAGTTTAATCACAAAGACACACTCAACACAAAGAATAGCAAATTATAAGGAGCTGAATGTAGTTAAAATAATGATGCAAATGTGAAGAAAAGTGACCTATATGAATGAGCAGGAATATTTAACAATGATGTTAGGAGCTTTAAGTTTAACACAATGTAAAATAATAGATCTAAACTCAGTAGACATGAACTTAATTAAGGTCTTAAGCTTTTCTATCATGTCTTTTTGATTTTCTTTCTATTTTAACTGGGAAAGAATACAAGAATAAATTAGTTAAATCTCACTTTTCAGTGCAAGAGATCACATTGATCAGATGCAAGACCTCCTGATTACTCAGTGGTTTAACTTTCATTATCTTATACAGAGTTGAAAATTTTGATTTCCACTTTTTGACGCGAAACAAATCACTTGTTAGGTGAAATGACCCGGTTACTCAGTGGTCCAAGCATTTGCATTGCTCTGTTTGTACCTTTCCAGATTGATCATTTTTCTTTTGATATTTTGCAGGAATATGTTTGCTTTGACCAGAGAAGTCATGACTATGAATTTAGAAAGATTATTCTTAACATGTGGTAAAAATAAAGCTTAAACATACACATGTGAAATATTAAAGCCACTCATGTGCCTACAAGTGTTTTGCAAGTCATTTTAAAGACATTCAGTATTATGATTGCTTAACCTTGAAATGATACTGAATCTTTAAAATTAAACTAAATGCACAATGAGTTTAGTTTCAATGTCTTAATTCTCTCATAAGAAAATAGCACAAGAACTCAAAAATTCTGATGAGTTTGGGGTTCAAGATAGACAACATTGTCAAGAGAAATTAGTGAAGAATAGACAATAACTCCCCCTCAACAAATACTCCACCTCAACAATTGCATAAAGGAATCTTGATACTTGGCGGAGACATATACTCACGCATAGTGAAAGTGTCCAGACAAGCTTAACTTGTCTTTCTTCAAATCACTATTTGATATACCAAGAATACCAATGCAATGTGAGAGTGAGGAATTTATGAGCAAGAATATTTGTCAACAAACTGAATGGGAGTTGATGATGAATCAGATATGACAGAATATTTTTCCAGCAAATTTCTCCAGCATTTCACTCAAAGATTCTTTCGAATTCACTCCCCCATAAGATATGCATGATATGAAATGATTATTTAAGCAATTCAGATATGTTCATTTCAAGCAATTTGCACAGAAAGAGTATGAACATGATCAAGCATATTTCAACAGGCAATTAATTGAAGGAGAAGAATTTTGCAAAGACTCAAAATAAAGTTTTTGAGATTTTCATTTTGCTTGATGACCTTTATGCAGAAAAGACTATTGATACTTGGCGGAGAATTTTTCTCACGCATGATAATAGTTTCCAGACAAGCCTAACTTGTCCTTTCACATTTCACCATTTGATATACCACATAGTCACTGCAAAAAGGGTCAATTACACTTTATTTTTAGCATGAAATTCATTGCATTTAATGAAAACATTTTTGCACTTTTTCAAATTTACTCCCCCTTAATATGTTCATGGAATGAAAAAGCTAGCAAGCAATTCACACATGATTATGCACACCATTAGCTTTAAGCATAACATGACTTTTGGTACTTGACGGAGTATTTTACTCACGCATAATGATAGTTTCCAAACAAGCATAACTTGTTTTTCCACATGTCATCATTTGATATACCAAAAAGTCAAATCAGTTAGCATGCACACAGAATCATGGTCATAGTTAAGCAAGCATGATAACACAAGCATGATTCCAATTGTTATGACATAAAATTCATTGTTGGGAGTAGCATTGAAACACATTTCTCATTGATCAGATAAAAATTAAACATTCATTTCAATTCAAGCAATTCAAGTTTGAAATGATAAAGAAATTTTACCTGAACAGTCTTCATTTCTTTCTCAAAGATTTTACCTGTGTTCTTCAATCATTTCTAGTCTTGCACAGCCAATATCTTGAATCCATTTACAATGTATGGCTGCAAGACTCCTTAGCTTGCTGATCAAGCTGGTTTTGGGACCCACACTTGCTTGGGTCCTGGTGAGCTTTTCATTTTCTTTCATTCTCTTCACTTACTTTCCTTGTAGCCTTAGTCATTAAGCCTTCATCTTTAGCCTTCATCTTGAAATTGACTACAAGGATCCCTGCATCCAACATTCAAGCAGCACATTTCAGAACCCAAACTTGTTTGGGTCCTAAGGATCTTCCATGAATTTGCAACAATGATTTTTGAATCCAAAAAGATTTTATATTGGGTGCATTTTGCTGAAGACTAGAAACACTGGAATCTTGGTTTCTAATCTTAGAGTTATTGGTATAGAATGCACCACTGACATACTGAACATTTTGTTTTCTATTTTTCAGATTTTTATCATGGAGATTTTTAACATGGAATTTAGAAGAGATCTTTTGTGCAACAGTTCCTTTTTCATGTACATAGAATTTCTGAGTATTTTCAGCATGAATATGATCTTTATTCTTATGTACATTAACATGAAACATGGGAGCATGCACAAGATTATCAATTCTATGCCAACATTCCCTAGAAGTATGCCCAAATTTATGACATGTGAAGCACTGGACTGATTTGACATGTTTATTGAAATGTTCATCTCTATTCCAACAATGTTTGGCAAGATGACCAGGTTCATTGCATTTAAAGCAAATGAGAGTATTTCTTACCTGGTACTTACCTTGGCATGTATGCATTTGCTGAAATCTCCTTTTCATGTGAGGAGGCTTACCATGAGGAGAAGAATGTACCTCTTTGTAGCTCTTGGTATGATGTGAATTTGGAATTTGCCTTGGAGCTTTTTGGACTGATGGAGGAAGTAGATGACTCTTCTTGACAGTAGCATTCTTCTTTTTCCCTGTCTGTTTTTGAACAAGAACTTTCACAAGTTTTCCATTAGAATTAGCAGAGTTCTTGTTTGCAGCAGCTTTAACAAATGTTATTGTGGTTTTCTTTTCATTTTTCTTAGTTTTCACAGAAGCAATACTTGTGTTTGTAGTGTTCTTCAATTCATGTTGAAGCTTCTGTTTTTCAGCTCTTAATGTAACAACTTCTTTTTCTGAATTTTGAAGTTTATTTAGCATGACATCTAAACCATTTTTCATCTTGTTCTTTTCAGTTTCAAGTTGAGCAATTTGTTTTTCCAAATCAGAAATTTTATTACTTAAATTGCTACAATCATTGTTCAAAGGTTTGTCATGCAACAAGCATTCAATCTTCCTTTTTAGATGATAATTTTCTTCAACAAGTTGTTTGCATCTCTCATTTATTTGATGATCATGAGCCATGTTAGAAATCTGTATGTTTAATTGATCATTATCAAATTTGAAGTTTTCATTGAGATCAATCAATTTTCCATTTTCATTTTCCAGATCAATAACTTTTGATTTCAATAGCTCATGGTTTTCTTTCAATCCATTCAGTTTAGTTTCACAGATTTGGACTTCATCTTCCAAATTCTCTTTCTCAGAATTTAATTTTTCAACTTCTTCAAATTTATTTCTTCTGAAAAATCTTTATCATTGTTCTGGAGCAATTCAAGTGTCTTTGTTAAATTTTCAATTTCTTTATGGCAATGTTTTAAAGTCTTTTTCAAATCTTTATTCTTAGTGTTCAGCTTTGCATTAAGATTTTGTATCTTCTCACAGAACTCAACCAATTCAGCATAAGACATGTCTTCATCTGCATCAGAATCAGAATTAGAATTCATAAATGGATCTGGAATTGATTTACCTGATCTTGTAGACCCATTTGAACTCTTGTTTTTTGAGAGGATGCAGAATGCTCTGAGCTCTTGGAATGTGCAGTTAGAGCCAAAGTCTTTTGAATTGTTGATTTTCTGGATTCATTGAAGCTCTTCTTTGCCATTAAGTGCTTGTGAATTTCTTTTGCTCCTTTTCTTTGTGAATCCTTTCCATCACTGTTGTTGGCCATAAAGCATAACTCCTCATTTGCTGAACTTGAAGAGTTTTCTTCTTCATCCTCACTTTGGTCTTCATCCGACCAAGTTGCAATCATGGCTTTTGGCTTCTTCAATTTGTTGTTCTTCTCGCATTTGTCCTTTTTGATCTCAGGACACTCACTTTTCATGTGTCCTTTCTTGTTGTACCTGTAGCAAACAATATCTTCATCAGTTTTTGATTTCTACTAGCATTAAAATTTGAAGAAAGGGCATTCCTTTTACTAGAAGAATATTTTTCTTTCCATTGAATTTTCCTCTTCTTGATTTTAAAATTTTCTGAATTGTCTAGTCATGATGTCAAGTTCATCCTCATTAGACTCAGACTCATCAGAACTTGATGTTTCTTGATCTTTCTCTTTGTTGCTTGATGAAGCCTTAAGTGCTACTGGTTTAGCCTTAAGCATGTGTTCTTCATTTCTCTTCAGGTTTATTTCATAAGTCATTAAAGATCCTATGAGTTCATCCAAAGAGATTTTGGATAAATCCTTAGAATCTTCAATCACTGTAGCCTTTGTGTGCCAAACAGATGATAGAGAGCGCAAAGTTTTTCTTACCAGATCAGCATCAGTGTATTCCTTACCTAATGCCTTCAGTCCATTGACAATTATCATAAACCTAGCAAACATTTCAGAAATCGATTCATCAGATTTCATCATAAATAATTCATATTCAGAAACAAGTATGTTTGCTTTGATTTCCCTAACTTGAGATGTTCCCTCATACATTAATTCAAGTTTATCCCACATTTCTTTAGCAGATTTACACATGGATATTCTTGAATATTCTTTAGGATGGACTGCACACTGAAGCATGTTGATGGCACTGTAATTAAGAGTAGCTTTCCTAATCTGCTCTCTAGTCCAATTTTCCTCATCTCCCTGATTTTCATAAGGACCCACTTCAACAATCCTCCAGATTTCATAGTTTTGGGCCCTAAGAAAAACTTGCATGCAATTTTTCCAGTATGAATAATCAGACCCATCAAAATATGGTGGTCTATTAATGGAATGGCCTTCAGCTACAAATCCTCGAGAATCCATCAATTAGAATTAAATGGTGAAAGAGCAAGCAAACAATTCAAGCAATTAATACATAGATCAAACAGAAGCAATCAAATCAGATCAGAGATAGACATTAACCCGCTCTGATACCAATTGTTAGGATCAGATGGGTGGATGGATCAGATCTAGAAGGGGGGGTTGAATAGATCTAACACTAATTAACGGGGAAGCTTAAGCAATTTAAAATTACTTCGAATCAGAGATCAAATCACCCAAACAATTTACTGATCTAAAGTGTGATTAGTGTGTGTGAGCAAATCAATTAGTAGTGTGAACGAAATCCCTATGCATGCATCTAGCGTAAAACAAGGTCAAACCACAATTCAAACCATTGCACAGAGGATTTTAGGTGGTTCGAAAATCACCTCCAGTGACTCCTACGTCCACCCCTCACACAGTGAGGCCATACTACTCAAAATCTTGAGTACAACTCACATAGGAGCACGACGGAGCACGACGACTCCAAACTGAGCACGACGGCTCAAACCACACAGTGAGTGCGACGACTCACAAACCAGAGCTCGACGGCTCACAATAAAAAAGCTAGATCAAACACAAAAGAGATCAGATCCTCTAGCAATGATCTGATTCAAAATAGTTTCGTACACAGAAATTTGTGCAGAACATCATGCACAAATCTCATTGACGAAATAATGAAGAACAAACTCAGAAATAAGGCAAATAGATGTAGAAAGAGTGTTCTTCGATGAAGAGGCCTTGCAGACGCTTCAATTGAGGAGCCTTGATGGAAATTGATGGAGATTCTCCTCAATTGGCGATGCTCTGCTTTGATGGCATCTGAAATGCCAGAAATCCTTATTCTCCTGCGCCTCTTCAGTTGGATCTGCTCCCTTGCCTTGCACAGCAACCTTCTCTCCAGGGATTCCCTTTGATTCCCTTGTCCTTCCTCTTGAAAGGATGGCTTGCAGCTTCTGGAGATGGAGACAGATCTGGAAAACCCTCTTTGGCCGCCAAAAGGCTTCTTCTGGAAGTGTATGGGCTCTCTTGCCTTTGGGGTACAAAGAACATGGGTATTTATAGCCCCATATGTCCATAAAGTACCTTAGGGTGCATGGGCACGGAAACCTAGGTCAAATCCCCTAAATCCCAAGCAGCCACGTGTATAGAGAAATTCACGATTTTGACTTTCAGTCGGAGTGTGTCGACCTGCCCTGATCTAGTGTCGACCTGCTGTCCCATTTCTGCAAAACTGTTCTGCTGGAAACTGGGTCTAGTGTCGACCTGCCCTGATCTAGTGTCGACCTGACCTTCTGGAATCTGGGACTAGTGTCAACCTGCCCTGATCTAGTGTCGACCTGACCTTCTGGAATCTGGGACTAGTGTCGACCTGACTTGATCTAGTGTCGACACTACCAAGACAAAAATGTGTGAACCTGAAAATTTAACACATAAACCATTAATACAAGATATTATCATTAAAATATGAGATATTGAACATCAAAAACATGTTGTTTAAGCATTATTGTGATATGAATAAAATGTATAACATGTTCAACATATCATCATCAAAATCACAACATGTCATCGTTTTAACCATAATATGTCATCATTAAAATCATAACATGTCACAATATCTCATTATTAATATCACAATATGTCATCATCAATATCACAGTATGTCATCATTAAGATCACAGTATGTCATCATCAAAATCAAGGTATGAGTAATGTTCATTGGATATCATTAAAATACAACTTTAGGAAGTTCCAAAACACACTCAACCCAACATAATATGACAGATAATCAAGATGATTATAACAATCTCAAGATGAATAGATCATGCGATTAAGAACAATTAGAATAGACTTTCAAATTGTTATGACTTTTATATGGATTGACAGATTTTAGGCCACTGAACAGTCACGAAAAACACTATAAACTAATGTAGACATGCAACACCTAAGATAGAATAGTGACTGGACAGTGTCTAGAGCACTATGTAAATCGCGAGGGGTTTGGTCGTTGCCTATATCTAAGGCTTAATCAAAAGAAAACAAGGGTTCAGGATGGCCAACTAATCACGATGGGGGTACCGATCGCGTTCATTTAAGGCAATCAGAACCTAATCACGACCAATTGATCAGACGTGTTTAATAGGGTTTCAAAAAAAAAGAGAATATAAAAATGCACGGATACCAAGTGCGGGAAAACAAGTCAAATCACGACGGGGTGGCAGGTCGCGACTTTGACCAGTGCTGAAATCCATGCGGCGCACAGTTTGATGCTTCAGGTTAGACCTAAAACACGACGATTTGTGCGGTCATTGTTAAGGTAATGGCAACGGGCCTTTCGGTCGCGATACCCTCTAAATCGCAACATCTAGATTGGTCGCAGTTTAGAGTTCAGCTAGAAGACTATGAAAATCAATGTCGTCATGCTTGTTTGGTCTATAACTCGAGATCTAGGGCTTCTGCGACAAAACATTGAACATGAAAGTTGTAGAGAATGAAAGGTAGAAGAGAACTATAGTTTTGGGTTGACCCAATTTGACCTCGATATGCATGAATCATGGCATTAACATGAAAATCCCTAATCATGTGCGACTCTTGGGAAACACTTAATACTCGAAGCATGCTTGATAAAAATTGGGCAAAATAGATGCATATGAAACTAGACACGAAGAGCTTTAAGATGGTTTAGGATTTGTTCAGGTCGATGCAGGTTGATGTGTGAATCATGGCATTAACGTGAACACCTACCTTTGAACGTTCCTAAGAATGGTCTTCTACAGGTCGATTCAGAACATTGGTTGGGGAATAAGGCTCCGGTTGGGGGCGATCTCCTCCACCTCTAATGCTCCAGCTATCCTTCTCACTACCCCAGCAAATTGATTACTCATCTCCAAGGGGTTTTATGATGATTATTTATATATTTAGGGTTGTTTAAGAGTCCCAATGTGTCTAGGAAAGTGGGGTTGCAGTTTTAGCTTGATCTCTTCCAAGTTTTGAGGATTCACATCCCAACTGGAGTAGGAAAGCCTTTAGGAAACACCATATTATGGTTGGGCACAAATTTGGGTTAACATGAAAGTCTAATTGTCTTAGATTTTGCCCTAATTGCCCTTTCTAATTTATGCCCAATTGGAGCTACAAATTTCCATGATATTTTCTTACTTGAGTTTATTTGTGGGCCGAAAGTTATTCATTGATCCAACTCCCATGGTGGGCTATCAATACATATTGTTTAGAGTCTACTCATCATTTTTATCTTAGTTTATGATCATCTTTTGTACACATGATAGTGGATTCCCGACTTAATCCCTAATACTAATATAAGTCGTAAAATGCTTAAACTTGGCTAATGGATTTTTTTGCACCCACCTCTCTTCGTATGTCGACTAGAAATACTATTCAGAGTTGAGCTATGATTTTTATGAAATTTTCTGATGTGTTTTCATACATACGATAATGGCATGTATGTTTTTTTCTATTTCGATAACATTGAATTTATCATTTTGAATTTATTTATGCTTTTTAATTACTGAATTTTCCGGGGTACTACACTCTTCATCTCACAGCAAAATAGACCTGGCACGACACCTAGGAAATAAATTCCAATAAAGGTGACACAACGGTTTCTTCAACGGATACATCAAAAGATAGCCAAAATGCTTATAAGAAGAAAATGGTTGTGAAGAAACAAAACAAGGAAGTGAACCCAGCAAGCAACACACGCGGATACACACAATCCTTTACAACCATTAGAAGAGCAGTGTGCCCTCACTCCAAGTAGATCTGCTCTGAGCTCTCCTGAAGCCTTCACTTCTATTTTTCTTTCAGAGTTCGTTATTTTTAAGAGGGTAGCATCATAGCTCCATTATTTTCCCTCTCAATTTATGCCTCAAATCAATCAAGGCTTGTTTTATAAGCTTGATCTAGGGCTCATCCCTTCAACTCTCTTTTCAGAGTGCTCCTCTTTCTGTGTGAAGAGAAGACCTACTGTAGGTAGGTGGTTTGTTTCCCTTGTTGAAGGGAAGACCTGTTGTTACATGTGGTTTTTCTGCCTCTTCTTGGGTTGAAGGGAAGGTCAACAAGTGCTGGATGTGTAAGAGTCCATAAGGGGGACTGTACCTTTGGTTAGTGGAATACCAAGTAGTTTCTTGGGGACTGGACGTAGGACTTCTGGTGATAGGAGATCAGAACTAGGATAAAACTCTTGTGCATGTTTGTGTGATTGTTTTTATCTTATTCCGCTGCTCACTAACTCTAACACCTACGTGAAGATATATTTTAAGCAATCCATTCACACACACACACCCTTTGGGCTAGCAACCTAGTTAATAAGTGGTATCAGAGCATTGGTCTCTAAAAATCAAGAAGATCTAATGATCTTAGAGCAAAGATCAAATGGCACCCCAAGGTTATGTAAAGGGTCAGTCTGTTAACAAGCCTCAACTGTTCGATGGAGAAGAATACAACTATTGGAAGACCAGAATGGAATTCTTTCTATAAGACTTCGACTACCAAATCTGGAGCAGCATAGAAGATGGTGATCTCGAGATCTCCAAGCCCAAGAAAGAATGGACAGATGAAGAAAGAAGGAAGATATCCTTGAACAACAAAGCCAAGAGTATATTGTGTTGTTCTTTGAGAAAGAAGAAGTTCAATAAAATATCTGCTTGCAAGACGGCTAAAGAGATGTGGGATAAGCTTAGATTCACCTATGAAAGGACCGCTAAGGTTAAAGAAACAAGAATAGATATTTTGGTGACTCAATATGAAAAGTTTTAGATGATTTCAGGTGAATCCATCTCTCAAATGTATAGTCACAGATATGACAAATGGTCTAGCTGGACTTGGAAAATTATATGAAACAAGAGACATGGTAAGGAAAATACTAAGATCCTTACCAACACTATGGACTCCAAAGTCACTACTATAGAGGAATCCAATGACCTCTCCTCAATGTCATTGGAAAAACTCATTGGGTCTCTCATGGCTCATGAGATAAATATGGAAAAATTGGGGGAAAGCACCTTGAAGAAGAAGGTTAGCATGGCATTAAAAGCTGAAGATCCAAGCAAAGAATGTGCCACGACCATTGCCAAGATTAGTAGCTGAAAAGAATTGTATAAACAAAGCAAAAAGAGAATAATATAGTAAAGTAAGCAAGTTTTCAAATAATATTACTTGTTGTACACACTGTAATAAACTTGGTCATATGAAGAACACCTGCCCAACAAAAACATGGATTCCTAAAAGGGAATTAACTAGAACTAACCAGTTAGGACCCAAATGGATTTGGTTACTTAAAACTCATTAATCTATTTGTAGGTAAGTCTAAAAGCATCCAAGTGGTACCCGGACAGTGGATGCTCTAGACACATGACATGTGATATAAGCTTATTCAAGTCAATCATGTCTGAAGAAGGATCAATCACCTATGGAGATAATGGCAAGGGGACTGTTATCAGATGTGGAACAGTAGGCAATAAGAATAAAGATGTAATAGAAGAAGTGCTCTATGTCAAATGACTGAAGCACAACTTTATAAGCATCAGCCAACTCTGTGACAAAGGACATCAAGTGAAATTCATATAATCAAAATGTCTAATCATCAAGAATGAAGAAGTGATTTTTGAAGGACATAGGGAGAAGAATCTATATATGAGGAATCAAGATGTATGTCTAGCAGCAACCAAAAGCACAAATGTAGAATTATGACATAGAAGGTTGGGTCATGCTAGCTTGGATATGATTAGAAAATTAATCAAGTATGAGCTAGTGGAAGGATTCCCAAGAATCAACATACACAGTTATAAAATCTATGAACCATATGCTAAAGGAAAACATACAATGAATTCTTTCAAATCAGAAACTATTGTCATCATCACCAAGCCTTTGGAGCTAATTCATATGGATCTATTTAGACCAATGTCTACAACAAGCTTGGGAGGAAAGAAGTATGGGTTTGTAATTTTTGATAATTTCTCAAGGTTCACATGGGTGTCATTCTTAGCACATAAAGATGACACATTTGAGGCTTTTGTAAAATTCAGCAAGTTAGTCCAGAAGGATCAGAAGTACAGTATAATTGGATTAAGTTCAGATCATGGAGGAGAATTTCAGAATAGAGAATTTGTGAGGTTCTGTGAAGATCAAGGTATTGACCATAACTTTTCAACACCAAGGACACCTCAACAAATAGAGTTGCTAAAAGGAAGAACATAACGTTACTGGATATGGCAAGAATCATGTTGTCTGAATACAACTTGCCAAGATACTTTTGGACAGAAGCAATTAGCACTGCATGCTACATAGTCAACAGAACAATGATTAGGCCAATTTTGAAAAAGACTACATATGAACTGTACAAGGAAAAGAAACCAAATGTCAGCCACCTCAAGCCTTTCGGATGTAAATGCTTCATTCACAACAACGGTAAGTCGAATTTGGATAAGCTGGATGCAAAATCCGATGAAGGTATATTTCTTGGTTATCCTTCTAAACTAAGAGAACCCCACATACCCACATAGCCTACATGCAAACCCACCTAATTACACATAAAAACCATTAAAATCTATCCTACCCATCCCATGTCTGCATGCCCCTTGCATGCAAGCCTTTCCCACTCACCCAGCTTTCCCCACCCCATCAACCCATACTTACATGTTCTCAACATGCAAGAGACCACCGCCATCTCCACTCCATTTGCCATGCATGCACACGCATGCTCTCCCTCTTACACACGTCTCCCACATCGCCCACAGATTTACGAAGGTCCTCTTCCACTCGGATGGAACTACCCGGCGGCGACCTCTTCTCCAAGCGCACACAACCACCTTCGCCAGCTCGTGGAGACTCCACCACGTCCTCAGCGCAGTGGAGACGTGGGGAAACCATCTCAGCAATTGCACACGCGAAAGCTTTATATAGGGTATGTTTGGTATTAGGATAGGTCGGAGATAGAGTGAGGCCTCACTCTATCTCCGATCTATCCTAATAACAAACATGTCTTATGTGATCTTTGCACAGAGAGGGTGGGGGGGGATGACTTTGTTTTCACAGTCAGCATAGCACAACACAATTTTCACATCAAAAAGACATTCTTCACCAAGCATGCAAGATCCCGACTACCTTTCGCCATTATTGTCGCTCCTCGTAGAGCATCACCCGGCCGGCACCCCGGCGACCATTCATTTTCTTTGTGACATCGGAGTTCAGGAGTGCACTGCCTTAGAGAAGTGCGCAAGCAATCACTATGCCCATCAAACAGGAATTATCTATCTTCCTCCTTTTTACATACCTAACTTCTGTCGTAAACACTGCATGTTCTTTAAACATTCACACACTTATGTAGATCATCTTTTCCTCACCCACTTGAAAGGGTTTTCTTTTAAAAAAGGAGGGAGGGGAGGCAGCCATAATGTTTGGTCGTCTTCCCTCTTAGGCCTCCAACCAGTAAGACGTCCCCCAGTTTATGTGTATTCTTGTATACATGAACATGTGCTACACTAATGTCGCAGTCTAATGGATTTGTTGTTTTCTTTATTTCTTTTGTGGGAAATTTGAAGGGCGTACCATGGAGCCCTCCTCTTTTGCCAGCTGAAGGAGGAGCGAGCAGATCTGGACATCTCCAACATCAAGTTGCACAATGATCATATCATTCTCTAGGTGGAGGTAAAATGCCTTAGCAATCACATCTTTTTTTATTATTATTTTATCATTTTCAGGATTGACGGCTCCCGAGACGTCATCCTACATTCTTCTATCGTCGGTGATTTTTGAACGTCTATAGTTTCTATAGAATCGGAAGTGCTGGAGATGGGGCACCGCACTCGGACGCCTCAGAACTTCCTGACAGATGGAAGGAAGGTAGTGATATGCCCATACCTTGAAAAGAAGATGATCAGTGGTATAGTCAATCATAGTAAAGAAGGAAAGCAACAAAGGTAAAGACAAGGAGTGTACCTGTAAGAAAGGGAAGAAGTCAACCACCCTTGTCTCCCTACCAGAGGTGCCCAGGCTGTTGAAGAGGTGGGCCAGAAGGGCTGCACCCCACACATAACTCCCCACCTAGGTCAGGTCCTCCAGTAGGGGCAAGCACCTACCTCATCGGGTCCCCTCTACTCCCAAAGATGAGCTTCTCGGTCACGAGGACCAATAATCATCTCAGATCTTGATCTACTACTGCTCCCTCCTCCTCTGCCAACGTCGCCATGGCGTCCTTTATCAGTCGCGCCAAGTAGTCTTCGTAGCCCTTTCCAGTCATGTGGCAGGCGTCCACTACTCCCAGGCTGGTCTAGAGTCTCGTCTGTGACACTAAAGATGACCTCTCTCGTGTTGTCTCCAACCCCAGGAGCCACTCCACCAACTCCCGGTAGCAAGTATAGGTCACCCTTGTCACCTCCTGGCCATGCACTCTCAAGCCAGTGATCCATGCCATGTCCTCAAGTGTGGGGATCATGTTACCCCAAGGAAAGAGGAAGGCATGGCACTTAGGGTCCCATCTCTCCTTTAGCGCCTGAATTAATGCCACATCCAGTGTCAACTCATCCAACCTCAGAAAGGGGCTGAACCCCATATGCTCCAACTAGGTCCTCTAAAAATCTGGCAGCCCTGGTATACTGCCCGAATTATGGCCCACCTTAGGCAAGATCTCAACTCGCTCTATAAAATAGTTAAAGGATGTAGTCAAACTAAGCATCCAAGTTCAAGTTGCAACAGGAAGGTTGTCGCCTTCTGAACACGACAACATGAGTGTCGCATTCTGTTTTGGAAGGCGACAGGACGAATTGTCGCATTCAGAATGTGACAGCCAACCTGTCGCATTCTCAGGTTGACCAAGGATGGCCATCTATAGTTCTCGATGCTTTCCCCTTGGGCCAAAGGCCCTAAAATCGGTGCATTGCACCTCTTTCACAGTCACAATCACATCAAAAGACCAAAAAGGGCCAAAAGACCTCACATTCTTGGGGCCAATTGCCTCTTCATCGTCGGGTGCCTCTGTGGCATCCACTTCCATGGAGGTGTCTGGCTCCTCTGCCTCCTCCGCCACTATAGAAGACTCCTCGGCCCGCCGCCACCGGGATGTCATCTGCTTGGACCTTCTCTGTCGGTCGCCTCCATCACCTCCACCGCCCTCCATGGTCATCGACCAAGAGAGGAAAAGGGAAGACAGGGGAAGAAGAAAAGGAATAGAGAGAGAAAAGAGGAAGAGGAGAAGAGTCACTAGTAGGGTCGCCGGAGAGAAGAGAGAAAGAGAGAGGGGGCGTGTCAGTCGCCGGAGAAGAAGGAGAAAGGAAGGGAGAGAGAGAGAGTAAAAGGGGGAAAAGTGAAAAGGTGTGGGGCCGTTTTTAAATTAGGGCCTCGGGTATTTGATCGCAACACATTGTCGCAGCATACATATTGTCGCCTTCTTTGTATAGGTCGCGACCATTGACCTATCGCTTTTTTGTTGCAACCGGTACACTGTCGCCTTCTAATTTTGCTCACAGAAATGCAAAAATTCATGTTTTAACTACAAATTCTTTAGAGAATACATCATATGAAGACTGAAAATCTTATCGTTACTTGTGTGTGCATCTGACGGCATGTTCTTGAATGTTTTTACTTTACTTTTGGCCAACTTAAGATGCTTTTTTACACTTAGATTAATTTTACTTGATCCTTTTTACCATAGTTTGTTTGTCTTATTCTTATAAAAAAATTACAAAAGTCATAAAAATCTAGGGAAATGCAAAAAAAGGCAAAGAAAAATCCAAAAAAGTAGAAAATCAAAAGATGGTTCGTCGTGTAAGTATTTCTAACCCTACTTTCTACATTACTATATGTTATCTACTCTATTAGATCATCTCAAGGACCGACTGGTTCTTGGAGTGTTCTGGAATCTAAGTTCCTTTTCAATAAAAATGAGGATGATCTAGGTGCACACTGTTAATTATTGGATAGGTCGTATGGCTCGAGGATGATGGATTCTTCTGCACACTAGGGTTACAAAGTGTCTTGACCCTGCTCATTCAGCTTAGCAATATTATCATTGGGTATTTTCTGTTTTCTCTTTTATTTACATATTGATTTTATGATTTCTTTTATTTTAGCTCAGCATGCATCATGTAGGACTTTGAGCTTCACGTATTATGATTCGTTAAGGCCAACTTTGCAATGATGTCCAATTATTCTTCAAGTCTCAAACAAGGAATATCATTCCACTCTGAATTTAAAAGATCTCTTTGAGCTAGTTGCTCGATTCAGTTTGCCAATATGGTTCCTATCCAGGATTCCTCTCATCCCCATTCATTATGTTATCTCATTCCCTTTTGATCCATTCATTAGCCACGCACCGCTCGAAGGCCAGAGTCGAATCGACCCGCCGGGATAGCCCCTTTCCCTTATTGAACGAAACCAGCAAGCCTAACATGGCCAGGGTACCTTCATCAAGAGGTTGATCATAATTTCTTTTGATCTTCATGTCTCTCAAATTGGAACCATCTGTGCTTCCTCTTCCAGCCTTGTTCATGGTCTTCCAGATAATTCTTGCTGCCTATTCTTTCAGAACGGGGAGTGTCTCTTTACCTTGATGCTCGCTTTTCAACTCATTCCACTTTATCATCATTTTATGCCATCTCTACTCCATTATCGCTCCATCCCTTGTGAAGCAGGCATCAAGGAAGGGCAATATGTAGACACTCATTTCTGACCTATAAGTCGAGTCAAATTCCTTGTCATATTATTGGAGCCCCGAATTGGCTCATCATCGCTAAGCTAGCTTTTTCAGATCAGAGATCTTTATCATTAGTTCATCATCCCAGAGGTCTCTTTCTGGTCTAATCAATTCATCTTCATCATCATCTTGTAACCTTCTGAGTTAGGAGTCCAGCGTTGCAAGCTGTGTGCCGATCTAATACCCGTGCAAGGAGAAATGACACTTTGAATAAGTCATGTGCTAAAAAGCTTGAAGGTGACAATAACATTGTCGCGTTGATAGTCATAAGGCGACAGCCTTCCTGTCGTGTTCACTTCAACCTTCCAATTGTTGTTCAAATCAATCAATTGTTGAACAACCTTGTCGTGACGGCCTTCTTGTCGCTTTTAGATCCTCATTGTGATTGCCCTTTAGAACCAATCGATTATTTATAGAAGGTGACAAGTCGATAAGTCGTGTTCTTATTTCATGATTTCCTTCTATGGAAGGCAACGTATCGAGGTGTCGTGACCCTTGTAGCGACAAGCGGGCCATCGCGTTCTGGTTTCCTTTCCATGCACATGCAACGTGGCTTTCTTAGTTCGTCTCTGACCCTTGCCATTCATGAATAATATAACTTTTGGTGGGTTTAGACGTCTTCAAATATTTCAAAACTTTGTAGAAACCTTCCTCAAAACCTTCTTGCCACATTCTAACTCTCCTTGCACAACCACAATTTCCTAAATTCAGATGCCACCTCATTATTTCTTTCCCATCCTATTTAGGAATAATTGTCTATAAAAGTGTCCATAGGGCACGGTTTTGGGAGCTTTTAGCGTCTGCTTCTTCCTCTCCTTGAGGGCTACGAATCTCTAGAAGACCTCTTACCCTCTAGACAACCAGAAAGTGCCCACCAGAGTGTTTTCTTCCCTCTCTCTCTTTTCTCTCTCATGTTCTTCATGTCTTCCTTTCAATTTTCTTCAGGCATGCTTGTTTAGTTTCGTTTCTTTTCATAGTTTACCATTAAATCACATTTCACACACCTAATCTTAACACCCAAAGGGCTTAAAACACCAACCCCCATGTAAGTTCCCTCCATGTTGTCATGTTCTTCATGTCTTTTGGGATTGATGCTTCACAAATCAAGTGTCTAATGGGTTTTTCTTTGTTTTGATGTTCTTAATAGGATTATAAAGGCAATAGAAGCATGAGGTTTTTGTTCCTTGGTTGGCTGAGGAGCAAGAAGAGAAGAATACACTGTCTATCCACTCTGTTACAGAAGGCGACATATACTTGGCCGCTTTCATTGAGAAGACGATGCCTACTCTGTCACTACCTTTGAACGAGGTTCCTTTCTGCAACATTTTTCCTATTTTCAAGATAGTTAGCACTTACATTCATATTTCCACCCTCTTGCAACTATTTTAGTGGCGATCACGGTCCTTTCCTCATATTCTTCACATATTTCCATCATCTTTTATTGGGGAACAATTCCCGTAATTACAAGATCCATTGGCAGACCTAGTTCCAGTGAATGTCACGGAGAATAATGATTAGGTGCTTTCGCATGACACCACTATAAACTAGATTAATTACCCAATTGACAATTCTCATTGTCTTATTGATTGTTATACCACTCTTGGAAAGTCTTGCTAATGGTTAGTCAATTGCACTGTTCGCACTTGCACATGATTGTTATGCAATTAATTGCTTATGCTTAATTGAATTCTCAATTTTTGAAAGAGATTTATTCTTGACTAATTATTTTTTAATTTTTCCTCTCTTCGTCGTAATTAATTCATCTAGGGACTATCTAATTTGACTTGTTTAAGAGGGTAAATTTGTACTCACCCTAGATTTCTTATCATTTTTAGATAATTTTCAAGATTTAGAGTATGTTGGAAATGGAATGAGTGCCGAAATACCAACCTATTATCTTGTCACCAACTCCAAGTTCTTAGATAGTACTTTTGTTTAATTGTTGTTGATCTTCTTCTCACAACATAGAGTGTAAACTTTGTAATTGGCTTGTAACATAAAATTTAATTAGCTTGTCATAGAGTTAAGCAATGTAATTTTTTTTAAGGACTTACGAATGTGTGTCCAATTTTCTTATTGTACCCACTAGTTAAATTGTCTTCCTTCTATTGTGCCTCGATGATTGCACCATCAAGGCATGACTTGCTACCACCTAACGAGTTCTCCACAAGGAGGACAACACAGTCGGTGATCCAAAGCTCCACATCTTGGTAGGCCACCTCAAACTAGTTGCAGGGGAAGGCCTCACAACCTGGGTAGTTCTTGCCAATGACGGCCTCCCAGGGTAAGCATCGGGGATGCCCTGAAAGGTGACATGGAGCTAAGAGCCATACATGGGAACCAAAGAGAGGCCAGCGACACTGAGTGGGCAAGGAAGGTTGGGATCAAGGGGTACCAGCTCTATCATGGCCAAGGATGCCTCCAACGGTAAGGGCGGCACCGGGGACAAGGAAGGAGGTAGCTGTGCCGGTGGAGTATTGTTGCTACTACTGCTGCTAGAAGGTGGCGACTTTCTTGACGATGATGTAGGAGCTCAATGTAGCTAGTGCTGAAAAAGAGGGTTGGGCGAGACAAAGAGGAGAGAGAGTGTACATCAAGGGCTGGTGTGACTAATTAGGGACTATAATCTTTACTACCATCCGATTAGTTTAAACGAGACAGGGTTGCACTCTGATTACATAATCGAACAACAAAGACTAATAAGGACAACAGCATAGTTTTCAAGGACTAAAAATTAATAGTTATATTTGAGAAACTAATAAGCAAATAAGCATATATGTAGGGACTAATAAGTAAAAACACTTTTGTCTAACATTCGGGATCCATGAAACTTCCGATTCTTCGAGTGACACTGCTACAATAATTGTGGCTGAACCCTTGACAATTCATTAAAGCAACAATGCCACTGTCTGATAGAAACTCCCCACAAACACCTGCCATTTGTTCTCAACCTTACTTCTAAAGTGTGTCAACAATGAAAGTTTAGTAGACATTGGTGAATAGTTCTCAA